>CM036556.1:15267874-16467874 GCA_020745685.1 Tautogolabrus adspersus | reverse complement strand
ACCAAAGCCACAATAACCCCGTCTGTTTTACCTGTGCTGTAAAAAAAGTTGTCATATTGGTGCGTATCAAGGTCGTCAGTCCAGCCTAGCTAAAGATCAGCGCAGTGCCACTAGCTAGTCCCACTGCGTCCCATGTAACTCCACCCTTCATTTCTACATTGTCCCAAGTAATCCACAAATGATATGGTATCTTTTAAAGACGGTCTACTACCCTATCATACCGATATATTTGAATGATCTTCAGCTTTAATGAAAATAGAGCAGAGCACACCACTATCGCTCTGCTCCATGTGCTTAGAGCGACGTGGACTATGAAGTCGTACAGCTCTCTACTGGAAAACCAACATATCGAGACTCTTTTGAAATAACTCAAAGCCAATATAACCTTGTCTGTTTTACCTGTGCTTTAAAGAAGCTGTCGCAGCGGTCCGTATCAGACGACATACATGCAGATACTGATTTATATTGGTGATAGGCCTGATATTATCAGCCTTTAGGCTCTGCTGCATATTTACTCTTGCCCAAATATCTATTTTAAAATGTGTTCCTTAACCTCCCAAAAATCTAACTTCTCCTTCATTTTCTTCTCTCCTTGTCAATCATCCCCTCCCTGACTTTTGTTCTCTCCATGCCATCCCCCACCCTGCTTGTGGCCATCGATGGGTGCTATCAGTAGAAAGACATTTTTATCTCTAAAGTGCACGTCGGACCAATTTTAGACGTTTACTGGAGAGAGAGGACAGAGAGGCAGACGAGTGCAGAGAGCGATGTGATTGTTATTCTCAGCCATAAGAATCGAGACAGAGTGGGAAGAACAGATCAAGTGTTTCAGTGCACTTTAAAGGGAAGATAGGGGAAAGATTTAGCTTTAAAGGGACCTCCTCAAATCTGTAAGTTTGTGTGTTTGACACATATTTACACACTAACAGTCACTTATCAATCTGCTTTATTTCAGTCAGAATCAGAAAGAGCTGAGAAGGAGAAGAAGTTGTAGGTTTTTCTTTCACATGCTCGGTGGCAGTCGACATCTCTGCTCAAATGGAGAATTCCAGGAGTAAAAGAACAAACAAAAGAGGCCATCATTACCTAAACATCACCTGAGAGATAGCCTAGCCCAGCCTAGCTTAGCTGAAGATCAGCGCAGTGCCACACCTAGTCCCCCCCCCCTGCGTCCCACAAAACACCCCACCCTTCATTTCTACTTTGTCCCAAGTGAGCTGCCATGGCATCAGTGCGCTTCACTGTGACGCCCACCAAGGCCGAGGACCTCCCGGGGCTGTCCGACACGTCGCCCGACATCAGCTCGCGCTCGGGCGCCCGTGTGCGCTTCGGTTCAAGGGAGAGCGTCAACCGAAGTGACCCGCTGAGCGAGGTGTCAGGAGGAGGAGGAGGAGGAGGGGCAGACTCGCCCGAACGCAGCAGCATAGAGCAAGGTGAACATCACACACACACACACACACACACACACACACACACACATATTCACATATAAATAATGTGCTGTCACTGCACTTTCAAGGTACACATGGCAAGATTTAACACGTTTACAATGTGCTCCATGAAGCGGACAAAAGGACTGAGTGAGAACCAGATCACACACACCTAGTATGCATAACAACCCGTCACTGTACCTAAGCCCATTACTGACAGTTTAATCCACATGTTTGAGACATGTCAGCGAGCCAATCCTCCTTCCTAACACATTGGACGACGGATCTCAACCACTGAGAGTCCTGTTTACGTTTTGAAGGCTCTGAAGCCATTTTGGTTTCAATAAAAGTCCCAAAACGTCCTCAAACAAGCAGCAACAAGACTCTCCAGTCCATCATATGTTTGTATCAGAGCCTGACCGATTTATCGGCCCGCCGATAGTATCAGCCGATCACATGACTATCAGTATCGGCTTATTTGATCTCCGATATGTGCCGACATAACAAGGTTTACACAGTTTACGTTGTGAAACTCCTAATGGAAACTAATGTAAAAATGAAACTCAAGTTCTATGAAGGGTAAAATAAGTGAAACGTCCTTGAGTTATATCGATGTATGTAAGCAGAAAAGAAAGGAGGTAGATGAAGGAAGACGCTTCAGAACTTGCCGCAGAAAAATCCCGTTTGAGGTTTTCTTGTGCATCAGAGTAGTCCAGTGATAATTATCTGAACATCCAATAGAACATGGCCAACACAAAGTCCTCAGAGCTAATCCCACAAACTATGAATGAAACAGATTCGACCAAAATGTCAACGCATATAAAACAACCTGCCCTGAAGTTCTATATAGTAAATAGACTTGAGCTTGTGTAGTGTTTCTCTAGTCTTCTCACTAGGTCACACCTACCCAGAACCCATCATACCCAGGTCCAACAGGAGAGAACACATCACACTGGTTTGAGAATCACTTCACTGTCTCCCAGTCCGATTCAGAATAGATTTTAAAACTCTTGTGATCACTTTTAAAGCTTGTAGAGGGACAGCTGCAGATTATATTGCTGACCTCCTGACCTCCTGACCTGAGATCCTCCGGTGGGGCATTGCTTACTATTCCTAGGACCATCCTTCAAACTAAAGGTGACCGAGGCTGCCGGAGGAGATCACACCGTCTTCTTTTAAGTCACTTTGAAAAAACTCTATTTTAGACTAGCTTTTTATTGATGTGTGGTTTAATAGTTGTCATGTTCTGTCAGTTGTTGTCTATTGGTTTTGAATCCTCTACCATTCACACACTGATGGTAGACGCTGCTACGTAAAGTGTCCATCAGTAGAAACTAATCCCATCACATCGCACATGTGGCTGCAGGAGCTGGGCATCGAACCCCCGACCAAGAGACGGCCGACTCTACCACTGAGCCACAGCCGCCTAAAGGATACAAAGTCAGATTTTCTCCAACGTAGTTTAGTATTAAAAATGTCAAAGGGACTACGTTAATCATTAGCACGCGGTTTATTTTTTAACTCTCTTGCAAATCAGTGTCCAATTTAACCTCATGACATTTGAGGCACGTACACGCAAACACGGAGTCATTCATTAGTTACAGTTTAGAGACAGAGGTCCTCACACATCCTCTGTTCCAGTACAGGCTGCACACTGTCACAGTACACCAGCGCTGCCTTCTCATAGGCTAACCGATCAGTCAAGTGTTTAATCGTCTTTACGCTTCCACGTTTGTCACAAAGACGTTACAGACCCACGAGGCTCCACGCCGCTCTTTGTCTGAAATGTCGATTTCAGAGGGAGTCCAAAAGAGAAGTATCCTCTCATCTCGATGTTGAATAATCCGTTAACAGTGTGATTTCCTGCCCTGATTTCTAAAGTATCTCTTTGAATCCTCTCTAAATGTGTCCTCTGGATCATTTACTCTCTCTCTCTTTGTATTTATTCACCGTGCGAGCTTCATTTGAAGGTGCGTGAAGCCAAACAAGCGTCAGTTTAACTGATCAGCGCTCAGCACACATAAGGTGTTTTCACACATGCACAAAACTCCTGAATATTTCAGGGGGAGCTGCATGTGTGCACGCAAACAGCACAATTTACCATGACCTCTGACTTTACCCCCGGGGGTTACTGAAGTGGCTGTGTGTCACGTTGTGGATATTCACGTTGTGTGACCAGTTAGACCTCAGGTTTTTTTTGCTCAAAATTGAGGCGGTGGTGGTACCTTTCTTCCCTTGTACATTTTTCCTGATTTTGCATTTTCTCAAGCATCATTAGACGGAGAGCATGAGAGTGCAGACACAAAACAATAATGTCACATTAAATCATGAAGCCTTGTGTTACTCTGTGTGACTCTCAGGCCTCTCAGTGAAGCTTCAACGTCTTCCTCTCCCCTCTTTCTTCTTCTTTGGTAGTTTGGCAGTGCGTTCTGTGGTGCACTAGTTGATGTACTTCGAAAAGTGCGATCTCTAGGGAAACACTCGTCAGACTTTGATGAGGGCCGCGGGGGGCTTTCTACTCTTTTGTGCTCGTCCATATATTCTTTTCCAGTCGTTCAGTGATACTTTGAAAACGTGGCATTGATCTAAATGTGGAGTTGTCATCATGGCGTTGAACACTGTTGCTTTGTCCACCATTTCTGCGTCGTCCTTTGTATGCCTGCCTCCTGAGACCCCCCCCCCCCCCCCCCCATCAGACGGGGAAAGTCTCCTGCTGTGAAGTGTGTGTGAACAACAGAGGGATTTTAGAAGCAGGCTGTCCTGAAATGTTCTAGAGACTTTCCATCGGAACAGCTCGAGAGAACAACGAGATGACTTTTACGTTAGCTTGTTGTGGTCATAGTGGAGGTTTCACTTCCCCTCCACTGCTGTCATGAGCCCACCTACAGAGCACGGATTCACTTCTGTACTTTACAGGAGCTGACATCAGCAACCTTTTCACGGGGACTCGGGAGTCCAATGTGACATGAAATCGTGTTTAAAGACTGAGGGAAATGTGAACTTGTTTCCCACTGAGCACTGCGAATGTACAGATTTTTAGAGCGCAGTAATTCACTCTCTAAAAGTGTTTCAGAAAAGCTGCTCTGATTTATCGAGTATTCAAACAGGAGGGCGGGGCTATAACAGATGAGAGATGTTACTGTATTAACTGCTTTGATCCACTTAAGCGGCCACATAGTAGTAAGAACACCCCATGTTGCTTAATAAGCCTCCACAAATAGAAATGGAGCCGTTTAATCCCATTGAGCTTCGATCGAGCTCGTGCGATGTCGCTCTGAGGGACACACAACTGCACAGCAGCAGTCGTCTCTCGGAGGTGTAACCTGCACATGGACACGGGGGGAACAATGCTGCTGAAATGAATGAGTGGAGAATGTGAAAGGTGATGAAGAGGAAGAGAGGCAGGAGGAGTGCAGGGGGTGATTTCAGAAAGGTCAAATGCTCTGTGATCCACCGATAAAGATAGCAGTTGAAGTGGTCGTGCTGGCAGACACACACACACACACACACATCTGGCTGCTGTAGCTGCTTCACTGAATGCGCACATACACACGACATAACATCACATTCAGAGGTTGTATCTGTCTCAGGTGGAGGACACACCATCACACAGCTGCTTCCTTCCTGTAAGTGCAAACGCTGCAGAGCAGGAACTTTGAGGCATCAGTATTTTGTTAGCTGATATCTATAGACTGTATAAAACATGGACGTACTCTCAGTGACGTCAGCCATTTGTTTCTGACGAGGCGTTCTGAAGCCCTAATGAGAATGCCGCCTCTACCTTACTTACGATCTAAAAACAGGCACAGAGCTGGAGCTGAGGCCGATCTTTAGCCTCCTGACAAACCGCCACAAAGTTCCCACCTGTCACTCAAATCAACCACAACCCTAATTATGCAAAATGTTTGATAACATTTAGCCTTAAGGTGGTTCACATTAGGGATCCTGGCCCGGGTCCAAGGACTAACTGGGCCTGAGCACGGTTACCTCATGTAGCCTACATAACGTCGCAAATAAAACACCTGCATGGCTGAACGTGATCATGAAGCGTGCTTAGCTTACAAGACAGGCGGACTCAAAAAGTAAAAAAAATAAAACGCGACGCTCAGTCGAGTCTGCGTCCAGAAATCGGGGAACAACACAGAGAAGACTTTACTGACTTTGTGGCTTATTTGAGCCAGACTCAGCCAGAACACTCGGGGGGTGCATGAACTGTACCGTGCTGAAGCATCCCTTCTTCAAACTGTGCCAGTGCAGAGGAAGCTTGAGGACAGAACTGAGCACTCCCACTTGTCAGACGACCTGGACTTTAAAGGGTGAAGCGTGCTTAGGCACGGTACAGATTGCCTAGTGTGAGTGCGCCCTAAGGCACATCCTCAAAGTGCAGCAGCTCTCCAGTAAATACCAGAACTAAACTGCAAAGTTTTTCAGTGTGTGGGAGGAAGTCAGTCCAGTCAGACTGGCACTCGACTCGAGTGCTGTTGTGTCGACATCCGTGAGAGTGATGTCATCGCCTCTCTGTCTCTCTGCAGTTTGTCCTGATGATGTGACCTCTCGTTACCTTTAACTCCTAACCTGACCCAACAGGTTAGGCATCAAACATGACACACGAGGATCCCATGGTTGAACTGATGTATTTGCCGATGCATTTGTTTGTTTTTTATCCAAAACTTCTAAGTATGCAAAGAATGTTTGTTTGTTTTGAGCATGAATAGAGATAAAGTGTTTTCAGTAAATATGCTGTCAAGAATCCGGCAATCACGTCAACATATCAGAGCGTTCCTGATCCTCTCGCTTGGTTAATCTTTTCCCACCACAGACGCAGACTTCAGCCACTGAATAAGAACAGGTGACACAGTTTCACACTCGCCGTCTTTGTCCAAATAAAGACGTGCAAACAGGATGGGAAGTTACCACCCACCCACCAAATGGTGTGTTTTTTTGCTCTACGTTGTAAGTGAATGGACTGGTTGTTTCCAGCTGAGAGAAAGTTGATGATGCATTTTGGGATTTACCAGCACACGTCATGCAGGTTTATTTTTGGGCTTTTTCTGCCTTCATGTAGAGACAGGACAGTGGAGATTCAGAAATCAAGGAGAGCGAGAGAGCCACAGGTCGGATTCCAACCATAGCCTCCGTACACTGGGCACGCTCACTAACCACCAGGCTACCGGCGCCCCGTCATGCAGCTTTTTGTCTCCATAGAAATAGTGTAAGGTAGAGAATCAAGAGAAACTTGAAGGGGTTTTACAGACCCAGAAAAGGAGACATTATCCGACAATTGACAAGAAAGCGGAGTTAAATAAAGAAAAATTAGTTTTTGTCCTTAAAACATCTCATGACTCCATATTTTTATGATCATAGGACCCAAGACTCTGGAGCCAGTACTCTCCCCCCTGACGTGGGTGACATAAAGAAAGTTAGTTTAAAATAAAAGAATGAGTTGTTGTTGAGCTTCATCAGCACATAACTGCGTAATAAATATTTTCCCTTTCTTTTAGTCAGATCAGGATATACAAAGTGGAAAAAGCGATGCAGCAGAGGATTTGATTGATTCTAATTATTTCTGATGCATTGGTCCGTTGTTAAGTTATGTATAATTGTCTGTAAAGTGTGACACTGCACGCGAGCGTTAGCGACCGTTAGCGTGCGTGTGGCGAAGCAGGAAGGGAAGTGATGCTGCTGACTCAGGTGCTGCTGATGCAGGACTCTCTGCTGACTGAGGCAGAACACGAGCGGCCACACGGCGGCCATTGCTTTAAATAGTGTGTGTGTGTGTGAGTGTCCCTGGGAGAGAAGTGAGAATCGAGTGCAACTGGACCCCAGTTAGGTACGATGACGTGATAAAAAAAGTGCTTGGTCAACGTTTTTTCAAGGCGGTTTCAGGATGTTGAGTTGAATTCTAAAAACACAGACAGAACAAGGGCTGTGATGTCATTGTTTGTTGAGAGACGGATCCATTGATAGCCTCATAGTGAAATAAAAATAAAATGACGGCTAATTACTGGGGCTTTCAAAAATGTCATTAGTCAATCACGATTAATCGCATTTTTAATCGCATGTTTAAAATTCCATTATTTTGCATTAAATATTAAAGTTGCTAGGCTTTTATTTTGAAATTTTGTTCAGTCTTAAGCTGAGAGTATTCCACCTTGCTTTTATTTTGAAATAAATGAAGGCCCTTCTGGTAGATCAAAGGTTACGACATGAACTTAACCACGGAGAAACGAAAAACGTTACGGATGAAAAATGAAGTACAGGGAGACACTGAGGAGGCTTATCTACGGTGCGCCCAAAGGGACAAAATAACATGCAAATAATCGCGATTAGAGAAAATAAATACTAGGGCGGCAGTAGCCTAGTGGTCAGTGCGCACGCCCCATGTACAGAGGCTGTAGTCCTCAAAGCAGATGGCCCGGGTTCAAATCCGACCTGTGGCTCCTTTACCGTTTGTCATTCCCCACTCTCTCTCTCTCTCTCTCTCTCTCTCTCTCTCTCTCTCTCTCTCTCTCTCTCTTCATCGACACTTCATCCATTTACTCCTCATAGGACAGCTTGATTGTGATTGTCCCTTTAAAGTATATAACTTCCAAATGTTCTTCCAAAGCTGCTCAACAAGGACGCACAGAAAGATGACCCCAAATTGTGGCAGCAGAGTAAAACTCTCATGCACAGATTCGTTCCTGCTTTCCTTCTTATTCATGATCTCTTTTTTTTTTACGCGTTTAGGTGATGGGAATTCCAAAATCTCCAGCGTGTACATCAACAACACTCACGGCATGGACGACGATGACTTCTACGACAGAAACCTGGCCTTATTTGAGGTACGAAAACAGACGTTCACGGCGCTGTCTCTCTCACGTTACGAATGCTCCTTAAACTTTGTTCAGTATCAGCGGTAGTTAGAGGACTTAACGATGGCCGTGAACGCTGCCTTCTATGAAAAGTTCACCTCCTCCTGTTTCGTTACACGGCAAAGTAGTTAAAAACAGAAGCTCCACACGACGGCTGTTGATTTGGCAAAGCGTCTCCAGCCTAAAATAAACGAGCGTTTGGCTGGTGGGTGCAGATAATTTTAGGTTCGATAGATTTTGAAGTTTCCTGGAAGCAGTTCAGTCTTCTCTCTCCCACCTTTCTAACGAGCCATTCAGTTTACTTCTTTCTGTTTTCCCTTTTCCTTTAACTTTTTAAACACCATCATTTGTGTTTTTTCATCTGTTTTCTCCTCCATCTTTCTTTTTCTACACTCCCCTTCTTTATTCCCGTCTGCTCCTCTCTTATTTCTGTACCCTGTCCTTGCTTTTTTTTGGCTTCTTTTCCTCCTCCCTTTGTCTCCTTCTCTCTCACTCCCTCTCCTCTTTTAAACCCCTGTGGCTATCTGATTCCTCCGCTCACCTTTTATTCCTAACACCCTTTTCACTCCCTCCTCCACCCATTGTTCTCCTGTCCTCTCCTGTTTTCACACCACAGGAGGAGATGGACACTCGGCCGAAAGTGTCCTCTCTGCTCAACCGCCTGGCCAACTACACCAACCTGACACAGGGGGCGAAGGAACACGAGGAGGCAGAGAGCATCGGGGAGAAGAAGAAAGCAGGAAAGGTACACCACACTCTGTGTGTCTGAATCACCTTTTTATATCCCACGTTCAAAGGGAGCTGCTGTTCCTTGGTGAAAAAAACAGACAGACACTGTACATCAGAAAAGCACTCACACACGTGCACCCACAGCGTCTGTTTTAGAGGAATCAAACCTCCTGATATTCTAATTAACAACTGATTATTTTGGTGGAATTTAATCGTTATGTTTTTGATATTCTACCAGATTCAGCATCTTAAGACTTCTCTTCGTTAACATGGACTTTTTTTTAAAGGGCTACCAAACGCAACGTAACACCCCTGAGGGAGAGACTTAAAGAAAAGAGGGGAGAAACAATAAAATGGACAAAACTCAAGTAGTAGTTCACATGTGGCAATAATAACATGTAGGAATAATTTAAGTAGCAAAACCTCATATTGCATATTGGGCTGGATTTTCTCACATGAGGCTTCATGGGGGTCGATCTAATTTTTTGCCTAAATCAATATGACTCAACACATGGATATAAACATCGCACAAAAAGTAAGGAAATGTGTGTTTGTTAGATTATGTCGTTGTTGTAACAATACTTCTCGGCAATAAATCTTATGCCGTTGGAAAGCCTGTTTATTTCCCTTTTTAAAGGTGCCACATTTGTAAGGAACATGCATTTGTGGGATGAGCAGCAGAGCTGAGTATGTGGGTCGCGCCCATGAAAAACTTGCCAAATCTTCTCTGCCAATGCCAAACATTGGCCGAGGTCGGATTCAAACCCACGGCCGACGCGACGAGAACTAAAGCCTCTGTACATGGGGCGTTCGACACATCGGCGCTCCGTGAAATCAAAGCTATTTGTGCGTTAAAAATGGTCTGAATTACCTTCTGTACATCTTTCCAGTAATTCTGAACACTGTAATGTTTTGCGTGGATGCTTTGTTGAAATGAAACTCTTCTGTGAAGCGATGTGCTACCTGCACAAAGCCAAAATACTCTGCTCCTGTCTGAATGTCCTGCAGGACTGAAATGTGTTTGACCAGTCTGTTTATATTAACCTAAATGCACTTTGTCTCGCTGTACTATGTTCTTACACTACAACAATGATTACGGGTTCAGTGAGGGTGTAACAAGTTCAAAGTTTAAATCATCACCCAAAGAAAGGCTCCAAATGAAATAATGAACGTGTACAAAAAAGGAAACAAGAAAGACAAATTCTATCTTCCAGCATTGTTGTCTTGTCTCACTGACTGGAGGTGTAATATCAGAAGCATGTGACCCTGATCTGCCTGATAAGCAGCCCTCAGCTCAGGATAAGAGAATCTGCTGTCGGGAGTTTAGAGAACGGTTTATGGTTTCCACTTCGCCCTGATCATGGCTTGTTTGCAGGATTTGGACACATTCACCACAGACGGCTCAGGAAGTTGAACTAAAACATTTGTCATCCTGCCCTGTGGCTACACTGTGTGTTCAGTTTGAGCATTAACATAAGTCTGTGGTGAACCAGAGTGGTGCAGTGCAGTCATATCCAACCAGAGAGAGAGAGAGAGAGGGGGAGGTAGAGCAGCTCAGCTGAATGAAAAAATGTTGAAACAAAACTGCACATTTTTGGGTTCAATGAATAATTATATAAATAAACAAGTAACTTGATGGACCTAAAAACTCCTCACACAGCCTCGTCACTCGTTTACACCGTTAAACGCAAAACGCACAGTACTTAAATTCCGCCACCAGGGGGCTCTCATTCACAAAATAAAAGTTGATGTCGAGGCTGGCAGGGAATCATGGGAGTGATTCTCTCTGCTAAATTAAACATATTCCACCTTCAATTTCAAAATTTCACAGATCTTGAGGCATTTTCGAGGCTTGACTTTCTGGTTCCGTAGAGCTCGGGGTCAAGTTGGGAATCACTGATATAGTGTGCCTATTATCTTTGTATGGCTCTTATTTACCACAATGAGCTGATTTTCCAAATGTTTATTCCTTTTCTTGTTTTGTTTGTTTGTTTGTTTGATGTTTGTTGCTCACTGAAAGTGAAACTTGCTTCTCTCCCTCCTCGCCTCTCCCGTGTCTTCCCTCCAGTCACCTCAGATGGGCACGTTTATGGGCGTTTACCTGCCGTGCCTCCAGAACATCTTCGGCGTCATCCTGTTCCTGAGGTTGACCTGGGTGGTGGGAACAGCTGGGGTGCTGCAGGGCCTCTGCATCGTCTTCATGTGCTGCTGCTGTGTGAGTATCTAAAGAGTACAGCAGGATGAGAGAGACGTGGAAAACTCCCTAAAAGTGTTAAAAATCTGTGTGTGTTTCTTTCCTCTGCAGACAATGCTGACCGCCATATCCATGAGTGCAATCGCCACTAACGGAGTTGTACCAGGTATTTCTTCACCTTCCACTCCTTCACGTTCATCCTTTCTGAACACACGGGTTAAACGGCGCTCGTATTCAGTCGAAATCTGGAACATAAATGTAATCTTTTGATCGCATTTGAGGTGATCATTGGAAGAAGAAGATCACATACGCTAAGATTAGGATGCTTTTCTCTGCTACATATACCTACAAGTGAAGGTTTTTAACTAATGTGTCTGTAGCTTTAAATGCAAATGAGCTGTGTCTGACCACGCCCCCTCTCTGGAAGGGCTCGGGTGGCTCGGGCTTTCTCTACTATGCCCTATTGTTTACGGTGAGAAGGCAGACTCAGAGGACAGAACAAACACCTAGCTGTGGGAGTGTCACCCACCTGGGGGAGGGGTTACTGCCCTTTGTGATGTCATGAAGGGAAAATCTCCAAACGGCCTGTTTGAGCACACATTTTCTGAAAAGTGGAGCAGGTGAAAGACGGAGAGGATGGACTTTTCTCATAGTTTAGTTTGTAGACAGACTAGGGACACATATTAGAGTTAGAAAAACATGGTGAAGTTTATTTAGCATAATATGTCACCCTTTAAAATGAATTTAAGGTGTTATATTTTGGATTTCCTTATGCCCCTGAAATGTTTAGACCTCTCTGCACTAAAATGTGGTAACAATCCTCATCTTTCTTGACGGACTCAGGAGTCATTAAAGGGGGCTTAAATAAGTGAAGTTTGAATCAAGCTCTTTGTGACAAAGTCCAAATGTAGCACGGTCTACCTGTGATGTGCCTCTGACTGGGATGCAGATGATGTCCGTCTAATGTCTTCCATTTAGCTTCTGAAAAGTCATTTGTACACGTGTGCAGGTAACGTTCCAGATTTCTTTTTCTCCAGGGACTGTTGGTAAATGAAGCTGTAGATGCAGAAAGATACCAATTAGATTGCGTCAGGAGCTTGCTGTCATGCTTTTTGGTTTGTAATGCTTCATTCCCAAACATCAGATTGTTCTTTTGGCGTTGAAGGTTTGATTTGAATTTCAAGACAAACTCGAGGTTTACGGAAAAGCAGCTGCAGTGATGACTCGGGAAAACGTGTGTCTCATATGTGCTTAGCTGGGGACTCAAATCACTGACCATGAAACGCCATAATGACCCTGAGAGAAATTCAGTCCTCCGGGTCACGGTAAATTCGAAGCTTGATCCAAACGCAACTGGACTTGGTTGAAGATCTAGAAGACGTAGCACCAAGAGGTCTTTCAGAAGGAGAGGGTAAACGGCTTCAAGATCTTCAACCAAGTCCAGTTCCCATTGGATCAAGCTTTGAAAACAAGAGGAACCAACGAAGAGAATTTGCTTTAATGTAAATATTACAGACGGATGGATGAGCACTTTAGCATAGCATAGCATAAAAGCAAAAAACCAAACACTGGTCAGCAGCATGACAAAACAAGTACAAATATAAATATCTGTATCTGTGTGCATATGTGTGCTCACTAGTGTACTCACTAGCAGAGTTATTAGTGGTAATGAAGTGGTCCAGCCTGAGGTTCAGCTGATCTGTCTGTTCAGCAGTAGAGAATTAACGTTTTAATGATAAAGCCAGGAGTCAGTTTCCATGGTGATAAAATGTAATTGGCGGCCATTTTTAACTATACACCTCCGTGTTATCTCACGTGACATTTTCAGCTTTTTTTCCCCGGCTCCTCCTCCAGGTGGCAGCACTGATCAAATCCGTGGTTCTAATGAGTGTTATTTGTGTTTGTCCCGTCTCTCCCTCTGTCTGCCTCTCCCCCTGTCTGTCTGCACACACATTAAAGAACCCCCCCACCCCCCAGGATAACTGACTTTGACCCCCACCCCCCCCGTCACTGGAACGCCTGTAGACAAAATACCTGAAATGTCAAAGTAGTGTGATATTTCCACGAGCATGTGACATTTAGAAAAAAAATCCACCAAACCCTGTAACAACAGAGAGTGAATCTAACATTTCATTCCATGCTGTCTTCTTCTCACCTGAACAGCTCCATGCTTTCTCACCATCTAGTGTCAGATGGTAGATGTAATACTGTGTGAATGTAGCCGACTGTGGTCAATGTAGGAGTATCATTCAAAGTGTTTGGCTTCCTTATACAGTGAAGAATCAATCTGCAGGTGGATTAAACCATGATCAGCGTTTTCTAGTACTATGCATTCAGCAAACACACATTTATCTCTACAACATCTCATTCATACGGCTGCATTATTTATGCTGTTTTTGTTGCCTCGGTCTCATTTACAACCTCGTGGAGGCCTTTGTTGTAAAAGGGAAGCCAAACACTGAACGCTGACGATCATTAGAGTATTAGTAGTCTCTCTTACTGTATGATTCCCTCATGTTCTCTGTTTTATTACTGGTTCAAATTGTATCCGCAAATGTAGCCTGTTGTTTCGTTTCTTAGCTCGCCTTGAGTCCTCGTTGTTTAGATGTAATTCAGGCCGACTTGTATTCGATTCTTTTTTTCAATCGAAGGACGGATAAGCTACCACATTTTGATCGCTAATACTCCAAAGAATACATCTTTGATAACCTTAAATTACTACCCAGAGGTCTCAATGTATACGTGGCGTACGCATAAAACGCACAGAGTGTAAATATGAATGCACGAAGCCTACGTGACGTCACACATTGGTTTCTGAAGGGCTGTTTTGGAAGCCTGCCCATGGCGGCTGCCATATTGGAAATGCAGACTCTTATCAAACTTTGTTCAACCTAACGTCAGGTAAGGAGGCGGGCCTTAAGCCTCCTGACACCACCGCTACAACGTGACCACTTGCAGTCGAGTCCTTCACGCCACTAATTAAGCGGACACTTGAGGAACTGTAATTATTTTGTACGTCCCCATTGATTTAATTTTTCAACACCGGTGGTTACCTGGGCCTAAAACTGGCGTACGCCACTTCCAATGCAAACCCCTCGTCTCCTCCCGAGCTGATCTATTTGTCCTTTGTTCTACGTCACCTGACCCCCTCCTTTACTTTCATAATTACTAAGACTACTCCAGGTCGGCTGATTACATAAATGTAAATATAGATCATAGAAAGCCGCTTGCACAGACAACCTCAACAACCGTATGTTTGTGAAGACGGTCTGTCAATACAGTCCTGGTTTCCATACTCCTGCTTCGTTCACATTTTCTCGGTCTATTCCCCGTCTCATAAGAACATTTAGTTTACCTCAAATGTATTCAGGTTAACTGACGCTTGTTTTAGACGCTACAAACAGTGGTTTGCAGATACTATTTGACCAAAGATCTGCTCTGTCTTCTTTCTCCGATGTTTCATGGAGAACTTTATGCTTATTTCTTCAAGCATAGGACCAGTCCTCTCATCAGCTGTCCTCTTTTTCTCTCTCTGTAACACCATAATGTCACTAACATCCACCCCCCTCTCTCTCTCTCTGTTTTTATGTCCCATCTCCTCTTCTTCTCCATCATCTCTGTCCTTCTCTCTTTGATTTTACTTATTCCTCTTCAACCCTACTCCCCCCCCCCCCTGCCTCTTCCATTTCCATCTTCTCCAACTACCCCGCTCTCTCTCTCTCTCTCTCTTTCTCGTTCTCTCTACTCCACCTCCAGCGGGCGGCGCTTACTTCATGATCAGTCGCTCTCTTGGTCCGGAGTTTGGTGGGGCAGTGGGCCTGTGTTTCTACTTGGGCACCACCTTCGCTGGAGCCATGTACATCCTGGGAGCCATTGAGATCCTCCTGGTAAGTCTTGACATCATCCCTCCGAACTAAGGAGTCTATGCAGAAATGCAAAACAACTGAAGTTCCTTCAGTGTCCACTTGGGGCTGGCTCCAAAAGGCAAGGAATCTCCATTAGGGCCCATATTACCATGCACACTTTTACAGCAGAATTAAACATGTTTACAACCTGGTTAAGCAAAGTTAATCTGGTATCAATAGCTCATTTCTCTACTAGTAAAAACCTGTTCAGGGGTGCTTTTTTATTTTGTTTTGATTATATTGGGAGGAAGAGTTGTGCCTTAATTTGCATCATTAGTTGCGTGTTGCCGGGTTGACTGACACATGGGCGGGTTATAACTATTTTCTAGGAGCCTTGGCTCCAAATGTTAGCTGGAGACAACATTTTTAATATGGCGACCGCCATCGTTTGGCTCTAAAACAGCACTTCAGAAACCAATGGGTGATGTCACTGACACTACGTCCATGTTTTATACACTCTGTGGTTTTGCCACCCATTGATTTGTGGATTACTGTTTTGTAAGCGCAAGTTTTCAGTTTGCTGTCTTGTTTTTTTTTTGGTTCCTGAAGTGACCATTTCTAAACATGGAGGTGTAGACATGTTGGTATGCCTATCCCTCTCCTAATTGGCTGGTCCCAATGCCAGTCATACCTTACAACTTTTGTCTCCACGATTCTTAACGTGACCATGATAAATGAAATAAGCATCTTTCTTTATTCCTGAAGACTCGAAGATTTGAGACAAAATAATTTTTCTTTTTGGGGTAACAAATCCATGAAAAGTAGGATTATTATCATAGAACAATTGGTGTTGTTGCCCCCTGCTGGCCATTAGAAAGACTGCAGGTTTAAAGCACTTTGTTTACAAGCTCGTGTTTGAAAAAAAAAAAAATTCAGTTCCAAAAATAACCATATTTGAAAAGGAAGGTGAAGACTCATTACTATACCTCTTTGCTGATTGGCTGGACACTGTGCTAGCCATTACTCATCATATTGTAATGTTGAGGACTTAAAACTTGCAATTTAGACCATAAACTTCTTAATAAAATGTTTCTTTCAACCCGTGTAGTTGCCCCCTGCGGGCCGTTAGAAAGAATGCAGGTTAAAAAAAAAGTCTGCATTAGTTTAACCTGTCAAAAAAAAAAAAAAAGTCTAAAGTCTGCCTCCCTCTTTCAGATGTACATTGCACCTAAGGCGGCCATCTTTGAGTCCAAACATCCTGAGGGCGAAGGGGCGGCCATGTTGAACAACATGCGCGTCTACGGCACCATCTGCCTCCTCCTCATGTCCCTGCTGGTCTTTGTCGGTGTGAAATATGTCAACAAACTGGCCTCCATCTTCCTGGCCTGCGTCATCGTCTCCATCGTTTCCATCTACGTCGGAGCGCTGGTCTCAGCCTTCAAACCACCAGATTTCCCGTAAGTTTTGAGCACAAATATCCGGAGATACAACGCGTACTCTCTCAGGGGTATTTGAGTGACGAGTACTTGTTCCTACAGCGTGTGCATGCTGGGAAACAGAACGATCAACGGCCACGAAATCTTAGATAACCAATGTGCGAAGAAGTACCTGACGCAGATCGGCGAGCAGGGGGAAAGCGAGGGGGAGAACTACACAATGATAAACGGTATGGAGAAGAGTTAGAGTGAAATGTATTACAAGATAACGCCACATAGGAGTATATTTAACTTTTGTGATTTGCTGTATCCCTCCCTTTAGAAAACAGTACGATGACCATGGACCCCAGCCTGGCCCCCCCGCCTTCAGAGAAGACCACGTATCTCTGGAAGCAGTTCTGTGAGGGCTCGGACCTCAACGCGTCCTGCGACAAATACTTCATATCCAACAACTTCTCAGAGATCTTAGGAATCCCAGGACTGGCCAGCGGGGTGATTTCAGGTAAACATGTTTGATCATGTGTTATAGGGGGAAAACAACAGCTAAGGATATCTTCCGCCATAAACGACCAGAAGCAAACCTCACAATCTCACAAACAAGCACGTGTTAAATCTCCTCCATCACAGAGAATCTGTGGAGCTCCTACCTCAGCAAAGGGGACGTGGTGGAGAAAGGCTCCCTGGACTCGTCAAACGACGCACACCCGGCCTCCACCCATCAGCCTTACGTGTTTGCTGACATCACTACCTCCTTCACACTGCTGGTGGGCATCTTCTTCCCCTCCGTCACAGGTAAAGAGTGTTTGTTTGTTTTTCTTTGAAAGAACTTAAAAGTATCACATCTTATCGTATCAGTCACATCGTAATATATGTCACCCTGTGGTTCCCACCCCTAATAACAGGAATCCTATAAATGTAATAGACTATCTTTCTTTCCCCCCCCTAGGAATCATGGCGGGTTCAAACCGATCAGGAGATCTGAAAGATGCCCAGCGCTCCATCCCAATCGGAACCATCCTCGCCATTCTCACCACCACCCTCGTCTGTATCCTTTTGAAACGTGCATTTGAATTTTCAGACACTTCTGATTCAAAAACAGCACAAAAAAAAGCCTTCTACACTTTTCTCTCCCTGACAAAAAACATTCAGAAATGTCTGCATCAAAACATCCATTTAGGGTTCAGATAGTTGGTGTGCTGTTGTAGTAATAATCTGTTTTACTTTCTTAGACATTGTTTGATCACTTTGTGCTGAATCTTATTTGATGGTACTGTTGTGTCTCAAAGGCACTCAGGATAGATGGGATTTACTGCTGAGTGTTTTCCTGAGTGTTGTCCTCTCAGACCTGAGCAGTGTTGTTCTGTTTGGAGCCTGCATCGACGGGGTCGTCCTCAGAGACAAGTCAGTCCCTCTGCACTAATCCCTCCCTTCATACGTTTGTGTTTTATGTTAAAGGAGAAGAGATCACTGTTGTTGGGTGTACAGGCGTTGCGTGTTGCTGTTAAAGCTCTCAACATTAGTTTGACTCTTTGTCTCTCTTGCAGGTTTGGAGACTCGGTAAATGGGAACCTGGTGGTGGGGACTCTGGCCTGGCCTTCTCCCTGGGTCATCGTGATCGGCTCTTTCTTCTCGACGTGCGGTGCAGGTCTTCAGTCCCTGACCGGCGCTCCCCGACTCCTGCAGGCCATCGCCAAGGACAACATCATCCCCTTCCTCCGGGTTAGAACCAATCGAAACTTTAAAAAATAACAAGTCTTAAACCACAAAGCAAAATGTCACAACTTCCTTTTCTCCTTTTGACCCACCTAGATCTACTACCTTAAATGTCAGGCATTGTTGATCTGCCGGGTCCATATGAACGAAACACGATTGACTAAATGTTGTGTATGTATCGATTCATTCCTCAGTTGTGTGTTTGTTTCAGGTGTTCGGTCATGGGAAGGCTAACGGGGAACCGACCTGGGCGCTGCTGCTGACGGCCCTGATCGCAGAGCTGGGGATCCTCATCGCCTCTCTGGACCTGGTGGCTCCGATTCTAACAATGTGAGACACAGCAGCGTGTGTGTGTGTGTGTGTGTGTGTGTGTGTAGTAAGTCTTTCTTTTATTGGAGCGTCCTCCTTTAATGATGTTTCCTTCTTCAGGTTCTTCCTCATGTGTTACCTTTTTGTGAACCTCGCCTGTGGCCTCCAGACTCTCCTGAGGACGCCCAACTGGAGGCCTCGCTTCTCCTATTATCACTGGTACTACCACACACACACACACACACACACACACACACGCACACACACTCATGATGAACACACTCTGACCCGTGCCTCCTGTGTGTGCAGGACCTTGTCGTTTTTGGGGATGACTATCTGCCTGGCGCTCATGTTCATATCCTCCTGGTACTACGCAATCGTTGCCATGGTGATCGCAGGCATGATCTACAAGTACATTGAGTACCACGGGTATGTTACCATGGAGATGTATTCCCCCAACTGCCACGTGATAGTTCATGTACAGCATGGTCAAGAGTGACGTGTGTCATAATGTTTTTAAAATAATTTTGTTTCCAGAGTGACTCATCTCTGATTTTCCGTGTGTGTCTTTTTTGTGTTTTATGACAGTATAATTCTCATTATGTCATGTGTCCATGTGTGTTTGACAGCGCAGAGAAGGAGTGGGGGGATGGGATCCGGGGTCTCTCGCTCAGTGCGGCCCGTTACGCCCTCCTGAGGTTGGAGGAGGGACCGCCGCACACCAAAAACTGGAGGTACAGTGCTGGATGCTGCTTTTATCACACACTGACACACATGTTTTGTTCTGTTTGTTTAATCAGGTAATTAACCCTTTGAGATCAAAGACTTCTTCACAAGGGTGACCTGGCTAAGAGAGCAGCAGCACACGTCATCATAAACTTTACATGGTTAAGAGACAGTTCACAAACAAAAGTTAGAATGTGCACATTGGTTCACAGAAATGGTGCTGAGGTTGTGAACACAGATAACAACTGAAAAACAGGAACTGTCCAATGGTCTTTTGTTTGTTTTTTTAAAGAAGGCTTCAAGCGAATTAAGATCTGCCAGTTTAAAGTCATCCTGAAGAAAGTTCCATACAGGGGAGCGAAACTAAATGCTCTTTTCCCCGACAGAGAACATGACGGCTACTTTACTGACTTCGTGGTTTATTTTGAGTCATGTTATTCAGATACAGACGTAACACTCCGGGATTTCTCCAGAATGAAGGATGTCCACGTTTTGTACCCGTGCTCCTGCTTCAGAGCGTTCCAGGGCCAAGGAAGTGTACCCGTGCTTGAGCACTCACAGTAGTCAGACGAACTGGACTTTAAGGGTGAAGCGTGATTGGGCACGGTGTGGATTGCCTAGTGTGAGTGCGCCCTAAAAGAAAGCTGCAAGCAAAAATGAGAGAGAGCTGCTGCAAATATGTAGCAACTTTGCTCAAACTCTTTTCAACGTTTTTGTGAAATTGTTGGTAATTAAAAACTAAAAATGTAGCCTAGGACTTCTATTTTTGTTGCCGTGGTTTCTGTACCGTTTGAGAATTTTTAATTTCTGGTGTCGTGACAATTGTAGTTTGAGCAGAAAGAAACAAGCTAGTGCAGCTCAGCTCACAGACGCTCCTGATGACCTGTGCCCGCTGTAGAGCGCTAAAGAGACGTGCAGGTTTGACTTCCTATCAACAGGTCTGTTTCTTTAAGGAGGAAGACGACCTTTTAGACTCTTCAGCTTCCTTTAAACCTTATGACGCTGAAGGTTTATTTAGAGACACAGCCTGCCATGCTGTTTCATCACAGCCGCTCTGCGTACGATGACTCAGCTTAAAAAAAAACAATGCAGGAATTCAACTTCTTCACAGCTGATGATTCAAATCATTCTTCATGTAGGGAGCAGCCCTTTAAACTAGAACACACTGAGCTTTTTTTGTGCATGATTCTTCTACTCTCCATCCATTAACACACACTAGTCTCCTCCCACAGGCCCCAGGTGCTGGTCTTGCTAAAACTGGACGAGGACGCCCACGTCAAGTCTCCCCGCCTGCTGACGTTCGCCAGCCAGCTGAAGGCGGGAAAAGGCCTGACCATCGTCGGCACAGTCGTCTCCGGAAACTTCCTGCAAAGCTACGGGGAGGCGCTCGCTGCTGAACAGGTCAGAACCCCCCAAAAGCGCCTGTAGCGTCGGTTTAGCTCGATGACTTGTGTGAGTCATTCAGTGGATTTACAGAAATAATCTGTTTCAGACTCTGAAGCATCTCATGGATAAAGAGCGAGTGAAGGGCTTCGTGCAGTGCATCGTGGCTCAGAAGCCGCGAGAAGGCATCAGTCACATGATCCAGTCCAGCGGGCTGGGGGGAATGAAGCCAAACACGGTGGTGATGGGCTGGCCGCACGCCTGGAGGCAGAGCGAGGACCCCCAGGCCTGGAAGACGTTCATCAGTGAGTTTCTTCTCCTGATCTCTTTCTGCCTTTTCACACATGAACAAAACTCCAGAGTTTTTTTATGGTTAGCAGCATGGGTTCACACAAGCTGCGTCCTTTTTATGTCATGTCCTGCCTCCTGAGATTCCCCCCTCCCCACAGTTTTAAAAAAATCAACAGAAACAGGAGTGCATGTGTATAAAGGGATTATCATTTCAGAGTTTGCAGGCTAACAGCGCCCCCTCTCTTCCTTCCAGACACAGTGCGGGTGACGACCGCAGCCCACCTGGCCCTGCTGGTGCCCAAAAACATCTCCCTGTTCCCGAGCAACAGTGAGCCGTGCACAGAGGGCTACATTGACGTGTGGTGGATTGTCCATGACGGAGGAATGCTCATGCTGCTGCCCTTCCTGCTGCGCCAACACAAAGTAGGAAAAACCCTCCTTTGTATTTTTTGTGTTTTTAAGTTGTTTTTTTATCTGAAACGACTCCTGCGTTTCTAATTGGTCTTTTTTTTTTTCTTTCTCTCTTTTTCAGGTGTGGAGGAGGTGTAGCATGCGGATTTTCACGGTGGCTCAGATGGAGGATAACTCCATCCAGATGAAGAAGGACTTGGCAACCTTCCTCTACCACCTCCGGATCGAGGCAGAGGTGGAAGTCGTGGAGATGGTACGCTTGTCCCACTGATAGAGGGTCTTAGGACCGAGTCATATTCTTGATGTTTAGGGATGTTCCTAGGGACTAAATCCCCTGTCAATGAAACAGAAGTTTCAATTCAGACTAGTTCAAAGGTTAGAAAACACTCAAACATTTCCCTTCTTTACCGTTTCCTTTAGTTATTTTCATTTATATATTTTAGTTATTTTTTGGGCCTTTCTGCCTTTTATTGGATCGGACAGCTGAAGAGAGACAGGAAATGTTGGGAGGAGCAAAGGACCGAGGTCGGATTCGAACCCACAGCAGCAGGGACGAGGACTATGACCTCTGTACATGGGGGCGCACAAACTAACCGCTAAGCTATCAGCGTAGCGATCTGTAATACGTTTCTTTTGTCCTAACCTTTGATCTACCAGAAGGTCCTTAGTTTATTTCAAAATAAAAGCAGGTCTGAATTCAAACAGCAAGTACAGTACTCTCAGTTTAAGACTGTACAAAATTTCAAAATAAAAGCCTAACTATTTTTATTTTTACGTGTGAAATTATGGAATTTTCAACAAGCTTGAAAAAGTGATTAATCAGGATTAACTATTGACACTCAGCGATTTATCGTGATTTAAAGTTGTAATCATTGTTCAAACTAGCTCAACTAGTTGCCCAGACTTAGTTCATGTGGTAAATAACGTGTTTGTAATCATGTTTATAGTAAAGATACGCCTCAAGGTTTACAATACTAAACCCTGTCTCTGTTTATTTCATCCTTCTCCTCTCAGCACAACAGTGACATCAGTGCATACACCTATGAAAGGACCCTGATGATGGAGCAGAGGTCTCAGATGCTGCGACAGATGCGACTCTCTAAATCCGACCGGGAGAAAGAGGTAAGCTCGGCCAGATTACGACACAGTGTGTAAATAAAGGGCTTAAAGGCCGGAGGCTCACAGTAGTGTCTCCACCTGTAGTTCAAAACGACCCCAAACACTTAAAACGACTCCCCGCGGTGCAGTGAAACTCTTCTTAAAGGACTTTTCAGCAGCATCGGGGGGGGGGGCATTACAAACACGGATTGTGTGCTAAGTGCTGGTGTGATGTGTTTGTGACTGTCGTGCATCATTTTATCAGGGGTATCCTGGTATCAGCAGCAGTAGGCCAGAGGCAGGTGGAGCTACGAGGTCTCAGGTGAGGTCAGTGGTTCTAGACAGCCGTGAGTTTGATTGAAAACTGTAGACCATGTTGTGGAGACAGATTGGAGATAGTCACCTGTCCGTTTCAAACACGAGCACACTCAATGTTTTGTAGACTCGTTTAGAAGAGCTGATCTGTGATAGAAAACGTTTGTGTTGTATTCATGTTGATGTTTGATGTCATGTAAACGTTCTGCTTTGGGCTAATTATGACGAAGGACAGATATATCGACCGACTTAAAGGGAAGAGAACCTTTCACAGGCTGGAGTCAGCTCCACGTCACCTGAAATCAAAATGTGAAGGTCTGATGACACATTAGAGGATGAGAGAGCCTTATTTGATTCAAACGATGGACTCATATCCAGATTCAGGATTGTTTTGTGTTCTGCCTCTTGAAACAAACAGCAGCAGGATTGAGTGTCTCGTTTCGCTCTGATGTTCAAGCTTGTGTCATCTTTTTTGTCACTGGTCCTCTCAGCGGGTACGCTGGAGTTTTGATGATGTAAGTTGGTTTCACTTTAGTCAAGAATCAGCTGTAGAGACTTTTAGATTCCTCTAGTTAGAGCTCCCTGCAGACAAATCCTGAAACACAAGAGGTTCTTAGATCAGAAAGATTTCCTCTAAATCCTTCAGACGAAGATGTTTCATTGCATCATCTTAAAATGTTACCAATAAATACACGTTTAGGTCCAATATTATCAGAGTGACGAAGGAGAAATGCCTTTGAGCAGAACGCTGACTCATCATCGCTGCTGCAGGATGATTGTCTTGCAGCAGTTTGCTCTTAATGTCGACGTCTGCTGTAGGAAAAAAAAGAGGTTGAATTAGAGATTAAAAACAAATGTCACATTGACGGACCTCGATTTAGAGTTTCAATCGATGTCCTCGTTACATTTGAAGTTCTTTATCTGAAGGATTCAATTAAGTCCAAAAAAAAGTTCAAATATATTCTGACCTGAGTCAAATGTCTTTACATAGAAAGCTTTCTTCCGCTTACAGAAACAGTGATCACATCGCTTTCACACTTGCAGAAAACTCCTGAAAAACTCCCGATATTTCCAGGAGGAGCTGTATGTGTGAATGCAAACAGCCAAATTTTTCACTCTGACTTCACCCGAGGTTTCTCCTGCCAGACCCCTCGTATTATTTTCAGCAGCAAGTCCGAGTGAGCTGATGTGAGAACACAGCAGGATATTCTCTGGAGAATTCAGCTCGAGCCAATAGGAGGGGGAGTTTCTATACTGTTACTGATGCATGGTGCATAGAGTGTCTGCACGAGACCACTACAATCTCTGTGCTCTGCCCCCCCCCCCTTCCTGTCTGACAGGGATAGTCTCCCGCTGTGAGGAGCATATGTGAACAGTCCGGTCAGGAGAATCTCCGGAGCAGTCCTCAGCTTTACTTTCTCCGATTGATGCTCTTTTTTTGTTGTAAATTAATATCAGATATCTGATGAAACACGGCAAAATAAACGTTTGTCTAACAGTTAAGATAAATTACTCGTTATTCTGCCGCCTTACGTCAATCTTTGGAAAATGATGCCTTCAATGTTTGTGCTTCAAAGTCTTTGCTTCTCTTTTTTTTTCTATTTTGAAAAAGGTTACCTTAAACTTTCTGTTTCCATTTGACTCGGGTCCTCTCATGAAACGTGGCATAGTTTCCCCCTGTAGTTCTCCTCCAGATCCAAGTAGAGTAGAGCAGCCGGTGTTTTGTCTCAGTGAGTTAGGTGGGCTTTAGTTGTCTGTGGGTAAATCTTAGTAGAGACGAGGAGAGGGAGGGGGGAGAGCAGAGGTTTAGGAGAAAGAAGGTCGAGATGGAAGAGGAAATGTCTCAGTGTGTTTATTCCAAAAACAAACACAAACAGGCCCAGCTGGTGAAAGACCGTAACTCCATGCTGCGGCTGACGAGCATCGGATCAGACGACGACGACGACACGGACGGCGGAGAGAGAGAGAAGCCCGTGAGCAGCAGCAGCAGCTCGGAGCACCATCGGAGAGTCCAGATGACCTGGACCAAAGAGAAGTCCTCGCAGTACAGAGCGGCGCACTCTGGCTGCTCCACGCCCGAGGGCTTCAGAGACATGCTCAGCATGCGCCCGTGAGTGCCTCACCAATCAATCATCAGGACCAATCATTTGTAAGATACTCAAAATACGTCTTTTTTTTTTTTTTTTACCCCTCCAGGGATCACTCCAACGTCAGGCGGATGCACACAGCCGTCAAGCTCAACGAGGTCATCGTCAACAAATCCCATGATGCTCGGCTGGTCCTGCTCAACATGCCCGGACCCCCGAGGAACACAGATGGAGATGAGAACTGTATCCTTTACACTGAATCATAATGAAACTTTCCAAATCAATCAATCATTATTTGTAAAGCGCCAATTCACAAGTGTTATCTCGAGACGCTTTACAAAAGAGCAGATGGGATAATATGCAGGAAGGATTCCTCGTGTTCCTGTTGTCCACGCTTCCTCGCCCGCTGAGGTGGAGGTCGGAGCAGGCCGTGCATGAATGAGGACGGCAGTGGTCGTGGGGACGACACAGTCTGATGGCGGTGGCTGGGCGTCAGGGACGTCGGGTGGTAGTAGTGCCAGATCACCTCGGTGAAGAAATAGAATGGTTGGGTCACGTTGCCTTAGAGCAAAGCCTGTACCGCCAGTGTCTGACCAAGCTCAGCTTTGTAACCAGACGATTCTGTGCGATTCAAACCGGTAAAGGACACGCATTTCATTCCTCAGATTTCATTGTTGCTTCAAGTTCACTCGACCACTGAAGAGTTTTTAGTTCTTATAACGGTCTATAAACTTGGGTTGTTATTATAGTTTTTCTGTTGTTGTCATTTCTTGCTTTTAATAACAGAATATATTTTGTCATAGCGACGATCCAGCTTTTCATCAGATCAACACGCCTCCTTAACTCTGCGATCAGACATGGAGTTCCTCGAGGTCCTGACTGAAGGTTTGGAGCGCGTCCTGTTGGTCAGAGGTGGAGGAAGTGAGGTCATCACCATCTACTCCTGATTGGGAAAGAAAAACAGAGGAAGCCAGCGTTAAAGAGGCAACCAGGTCGTGCAGAAGTGAGCGAAGGGAGACGGCAGGGTCCTGTGAGCTCTGGCGTAGGGGCGTGGGACAAAAAATAAGAAAAGAGACTGTTAGCATCAGCCATCGCGCCCAACACCCCATCCCCACCCCTCAGCCCCCTTTTCCTTTCATCTCCACACTTCTCTGTCATGACGAGGGTTTCCATTCCACTCACGACAACACACAGACATCGCCGACACGATTCCAGGAACGAGCAAAAAACTGAGAGTGAACAGCTGTGTGTGTGTGTCTGTGTCTGTCTGTGTGTGTCTGTCTGTGTGTGTGTGTGTGTGTGTGTGTGTGTGTGTGCGTGTGCGTGCGCGTGCGCGTGCGTGTTGAAGTCATCTGGAGGACGGACCAGTGTGGTGTTTGTGTGAATGAAAGAGCGAGAGGCTGTGAGGCGTCCCTCTGACGAGACTCAGGGTTGCTTTTTGTACAGAATGTATTTTGAGAGCAGATACGAGTGTGCGGATCGAGTGCGAGGATCGAGTGTGTGTTGTCGTCTTTTTCTCTCCATGAAGACACGAACATCCACTCCAATGCTACAGAAACAAACTGGAAAAGAAACGGCGCTGCAAAGGAAGTGAAGAAACTCGACTTGAAATCCTCTTTTTGAAACACGTTTAACAAGATGAAAGGAAAACTCGTAAACTTGTTTATCGTTTTAACTGCTCATCACTAAAATGTTTCCTTTCTTACCTCCGATTGTTTGATCCACACAGACGTTCAGGTTGTTTTTATTTTCATTTTATTCTTTTGTGTGTTTTTTTCTGAACTCGTGTCCTGTGTGGACGCCCACGTCTGCCAAGAGAGTAAAAAAGATTCATGAAAAGTCAGTCATGATCAAAAAGGGCACATTTTTTTATTTCTAGTTTTTAATTTTAAATCATTTCATCATCATTACTATAACTTTTAATTAAAGGTATGACATAATTGTGACTGACTGAGTTTGTAATGATGAACTTTATTCTCAGATACTGAGTCAAAGTAATGATTGAAGACTTTAAATCCAATCTTGATTCTTTTTCCTCTTATGTCTGAAGAAAACATGAATTCTTAAAGAGGATAACATACATGGGTCATAGCGCTGTTACCTCACAGCGAGGAGGTTCCTGGTTCGAATCCCCGTCGGACAGACCCTCTGTGTGGAGTTTACAGGTCCCCCCTTTGATTACGTGGGTTCTCTCCGGGTACTCTGGCTTCCTCCCACAGTCCAAAGACATGCTCCTTAGGTTAACTGATGACTAAATCACCCGGAGGTGTGAATGTGAGTGTGGCTGGTTGTCTGTCTCTACATGTCAGCCCTGTGATTGGCTGGTGAACAGTCCAGGGTGTAACCCCGCCTCTCCCCCAATGACAGCTGGGATCGTCTCCAGCCCCACAACCCCGAACGGGAAAAGCAAATAGATAAATGGATGGACATACAGTACATGGGCTATAGTAGAAGTGTGGGTGTCAAATTCAAGTACTGGTATTTGTGGAAAAAAAAACAACGAAAAAATACAATCATGGAAATATATTCAGAATTTGGGGGATTAAAAAGTCAAATTTTATCTTCAAGTTTTGGGGGAAAAAATCAAATTCTGGGGACGTTTTTTGCTATGGGATACATTTAAAAAATTTGAAGTAAAATTTGAAGATATTGTTCCGATCTTTGGAGATTAAAAGTGAATGAAGGGGATTAAATATCCAATTTGAGACAAAGCAAAATGTGGTGATTGGTGTTTTAAAAATGTGTGAATTAAAAAAAAGAATGAATGTTTTCTTTTAAATAAGATCTCAAGATCTCTTTTTTTTTTACATTTTAGCTATTTTCTACTTTCCTCTTCCCTCGTACCTTTGACTCGCTCTTTTTGTCATGTTTGGTAGAAATGGGCTTCCACACACACATGCTCCATATAATCTCATAAAACACATAAATGATCTACAGTTAGACATTTTCATCTTTATTTATAAATGTACCAGAGTTAGATCAATGATGAGAACTGATCAGAGTTCGTGAGGTGCATGTGAAGGTCTGGAGAGGAGGGTTAATAAGAACATGGAGATTCCTTTTGTTGACATACTGGACCATCGCGGAGAGGACCACTGCACTGCATGCTGTCAGAATACCATCGTCAGAGAGAACTGTGTGTGTGTGTGTGTGTGTGTGTGTGTGTGTGTGTGTGTGTGTGTGTGTGTTGGATAAATGATAAATGGTGTCATCCATTCCTTCTCATGAGAATATCAGCTGCACTCTGTCCTGTGAGCTTGTTCCCGGAAATATATCCGCCTCATACACCTGAACGTAACCCGCTGGTTCCTGCTGTGTGTGTGTATAAGTATGTGTGTGTCTGAGAGATTGTGTGTCTGTGTGTGAATGAGCTGTAAACTTAGAGGTGTTTGATTCCACTTTAATGCTTTTTGTTTTTGTTTACAGTGTTATCGTGCAGGGATTCTTTTCTGTTCATTGTTTTTTTCCTAAACATTTGTTTTCTTGCTTGTACATAAAGACGAGAAAGATCCCAAGTTTTATCTTTTTTTAATTACATTAATATAAAAAGAAAGCATAAAAAACTTTGCTTGAAAAAATACCGGAAGAAATAAAGACATTTTGAAAGAAAATGTACGATTCTGTTTTGTATAACACATAATAATAACCGTTTATATTCAAGGTATATTATATAACCCACATGTTTATTTCATCCAAAACACATTTACATAATGTCCTAGCATGAATGTTTACGCTAGAAACTTTTGGCTCGACTCCGGGAATTAAAAAAAAAAAAGATATAAAATAGATTTTAACAGAAAGGCTTTTTTTTTTTTTTTTTCAGTAGAAATCTTAAAATAAGTAAATTGTTGTTTTACTCTTTTCTTAAATGCTTACTTCTTTTATTCCGTAATTTATATTCGTTTACATAGAAACAAACAAATAAATAAAACATCTTTTATTCCAGAATGACGACGTTCAGATTTCTTTTGCGTGACGACGTCACTTCCACTTGTACGTACAATCCGGAAGTCTGGCTGCCTTGTGATATTTGAGGAAATCCATTCTGGCCGAAGTTCACTTGCAAAAAGTGGGATAAACACAAAATATAATCACTTTTCGGGGGGTGAGCATGGAGGTAAGAGTAGCTGGTATTAGAAACTGTTGACACAATAAAACAATAACATTTGCCTTTTCGTGATAATTTAATTAAAACATCTTTTGGTTGTCACAAACACAATGATGGCCTTGTTTCGAGCGTCACGCCGGCTGTCTCATACAGTTTACCTTTACGGAATAAGTGACTACAACCTAAATGAAAAGACTGTTTATCCTAAAAATACAGAGTTTGAAGTCTAATGTGTTGCTCCTTCTTTTTAATTATTAATCCTGCGCTTCTGTTAAGACTTTAAAGCTATCATCCGACTTTGAAACAACTTATACAGACGTCATTTTCTTGACCAGAGTTTGTAAATGAAATAGTTTCAATGGTAAATTTAATCTGAACAAATAAACCTCACCGTGTATTGAGCCAGAGGATTGTATCGGACCGTACCATTGTAAAGAACAGGAGGTGAGATAAGCTGCCAGGCGCAGAAAATAATTATTGTTTTAGTTAAAATAAAATAAATAGTTTTATAAAAGGATCAATATGTTTGCTTCTGCAGTTACACTTTTTGTCACACTGCAAAAATGTGTCGTTAAAGCGATTTACATTTAAATGTATCAAAGTCAGGTTGTAGTTATATTAGGAACATTATTTAAAAAAAAAAAGTTGCTTCCTGTCACGGCTTTCAAAATAAAAATACAAAAAGCTAACATGTTTTCAAGATCGCCACAATAACTTAATTAAATTAACATTTGAATCAGAAAAATACTAAGCCTAAAACATAAAAAAGAACTCCAGCTTTAAACACTGAGCTCAAATTAATGTAATTAAATCTTTTGTGTGAGGGTCAAGCCTGTGATATTATTTGATTAATGAGGGGGTTGGTTGTAATTACAGAAACTGTTCTTAAATGACTCTGATTTGCATTTCTCTGGTCTGCTTCTTTTTTACTCATTAGGCCAACAAATTCTCCGCTATTTAAGCTAAACTGAGTTCAAATTGCCACGTAAAGTAAACCCCACTGGTAGGTTAGGCTGAAATTAGAGTAAAAATAGGATTACCAATTACATACATTTGAATATGATGCAATTTAAATATTGTTTATTCCTATTATTTTTGGTACCTAACTAGAAAATGATGGATTTCAGCTGTGGTGGGTCGCATTTATGTCTATGCATATTTAAGATGGCAACTCACAAATACATTTGAGAAGTCTGAGGAAGATCATGTTGGCCCTGAAGATGAAATGTCTCTTGTTACTTTTAAATCCTTTAACGGGAGCTCCCTGGTGTGCGGATCTTCTTGCCCCTCTTAGGGATGTGTGTGTCTTTTTTTATTTTTTTTCCTCGTTTGTAGCTATCTGATTTTATTTTGAAAAACAACCGTCACTAAACATCCGGCGATGTCTCCGTGTGGCTTGACTGCTTGTCGCTGACTCAATCAATGATCCATTGCTCGGGGTTCGATTGAGTAGCCTGGCCCGGGCCAACACGAAGCGAGAATATGGGGGGTCGGTCTGCCTGTCTTTTCTGTCTGACACCTTTATAGAGTTTATTATCGTTACCTGAAGCTGTTGTGCCGCGTGAGCAGTCCTTTTAAACCCGCGTGGCTGTTGTCTGGTAGCCGCGGCTGTTTATTTGATGTCACGTTTGAGGACCGTCGGTCAAACGGGCTCCTGGCGTCTGCTGGCGGAGTGAAGAGCACCGCAGCCTTGCGTCAAAGCCAGCTAAAGCTAAACCGTGGTAGGACAAGTCAGCAATAAAGACCGGCAACAGCCACGTTACCTCGAGCTAGCCAGCCGGCCAGCAGACGGGTTATTTTTGGCACGGTTGCTTGCGTACACATGCTCCGTTTTAGACGCATGAGGTAGTCCAACATCTGTGCAGAAGCTGTCATTGTTGGCTGGTTATTAAGAAAATAACCTTTCAGATCATTCTGACTTGTATTTTAGGGTTTGTATATCATCTCACCAGCTATCTGAAACGACCTGAACACCACAGTTTTTTAAAGCACAGGTAAAAGACAGGGGACAGTGATTAATTGCGCAACATCTAGTTAAATAGGGGCCTAACACATGAGGCCCGGTTGAAAAGATGGACCTGAATTTTTATTCGGATTTGACGGACGGTACCGGGCAGCACGACGGTGATCCAGAGTTCCTGGATCCGCATTCATTCAATGGATTTGACTCTGACAACAAGGTGACTCTCTCTTATAAATGGTGGGAAACATCCTTAAAGCTCACTAACCAATGACTGTCATTGAACGCATCTTATTATGAAGATGTCACCTTTGATTTCAGTCTAGAGGACACTAAATGAGGTTTTTAGGGACGTGTTATTGTTACTGTAGCAGCACTTCCTCAATGTTACTTCTGTTAGCTGTGTTAAAAGAATCTTAAAGATAGTTTCTGAAACAATCTATTTTAATAACTCACGCACCTTTAATGTTTCAGTTCCCTGGAGGAAGTGACAACTACCTGACAATCTCTGGGTCCAGCCATCCCTTCCTGTCGTCTTCAGAGGTAAACCCTGACAGATCTGATCACACAGCTTGTGATTTCTCTCTAAGCAGGTTTTTTTATCGATTGGTATGACTTAAAATGATGATGTGATGATGTTTCAAGTCACGTCGTACACATTTAAATACAAGTCAACATCTGACTTGGAAATTAATAACATGCCTGAAAATGAAAATGAAACCTCCCTCAGATTACCTGTTTAAGCCCTTCCTCTTTTATCCTGTGTACTCTCACCGGTTTACCTGAGCTTGTTTCTGTACAACGATCACATTTTCAGCCACTGCTTTCTCGAATTGTCGTTGACGTCCAAATACCTGCCTCCCTGCTGGTCTGCTGGACGCTGCAAGTGCTCGACTAACAAGACATTTTCACTACTGCAAGGCCCACCTCTGTAGTCTCTGTATTTTTAGATGGTGGTATCCGTGGAGCAGGGATCTTTTAGCGATGGGCTGTCAGATAAAGCAGTGGTTCAAGGCTGGTCTAGCCTAAGGACCCACCACCCTCCTCGCCATTTCCTCCATTCTTCTATGACTCATACTCTCTCTCTTCTACTCCACTCTCTCTTTACGTCTTCCCTCCAGACCTTCCACACTCCCAGCCTCGGCGATGAGGAGTTCGAGATCCCCCCGATCTCTCTGGACCCGGACTCGGCCCTCACCGTGTCGGACGTGGTGTCCCATTTCGGGGAGTTGTCGGACACCGGACCCTCCGACAGCGTGGTGGTCCCTGGGAATGCCGTGGTGGAAGGGGACGACCCATCGTTCGCCTCCACTTTCGTAAATGCCCCCTCACAGGGGCTGGAGCACCTGAGTCTGGGGGTCATAAACCAGTCAGGAGGGGGCGCTCTGCTGGGATCATCACTGGGAATGGTGAGAAGGGCGGGACATTTTGATTTAAAGTTCTCTTATAATCAACTTCAGTTTAAATTCTCAAACTGTTTCCGCTCCCAGGACCTCGGCCATCCAATCGGCTCTCAGTTCAGCAGCTCGTCCCCGGTCACCATCGACGTCCCGCTGGGGGACATGAGCCAGGGCCTTCTGGGCTCCAACCAGCTTACCACCATTGACCAATCGGAGCTCAGCGCTCAGCTGGGGCTCGGCCTGGGAGGAGGGAACATTTTACAACGCTCCCAGTCGCCTGAACACCCGCTGTCAGCCACCGCGTCGCCCACCAGCTCGCTGCAGGACGACGACATGGACGACTTTAGAAGGGTCCGTCTCAAAACTTTCTACAGATTCAAAACACAATCTATCAGAACTTCAAATATATGGAACAATAACTGTATCATCTATACCTTTTTTCTTTGCCCAGTTTAATGTAATCCAGTTTAATTTCAAAGTGCTTTAAAACAAATTTCAAGCTCAGTAGGGAACATGTGGAGCTCAGACAAAATATTTAAGAATATGGTGTCTACTCTCCTGTTTCATAAGTCTTTCTCCTCGTCTCCCATCAGAGCGTCCTGGTCGAGTCCCCCGTCTCTCTGGCCGTCTCCCCCGGAGTCATCTCCCTCGACCCCTCGCTGTCCGAGTCCCCTCTGTCCGCTCCACTCTCCAGCTTCTCTCCAGCGGTCGCACGGAAAGGAGGAGCGGGCGGAGGGAAGAAGGGGAAGAAGATGAAAGACCCCAACGAGCCTCAAAAACCCGTGTCGGCCTACGCTCTGTTCTTCAGGGACACGCAGGCTGCCATTAAAGGACAAAATCCCAACGCCACGTTCGGAGAGGTCTCAAAGATCGTCGCGTCCATGTGGGACAGCCTCGGGGAGGAGCAGAAACAGGTGAGAGGACGACAGATGGTTTCTGCAGTCCCTGTGTGAGCTGTGTGAAAGCAGACATGGATTCAGTGACGTGTGGAGAAATGTAAGCGAACTCTTAAAGCATAAATCGCCCACTTTAATTTCAGGTTTACAAGAGGAAAAATGAAGCAGCAAAGAAGGATTACTTGAAGGCGTTGGCAGAATACAGAGGCGGACAGTTTTCTCAGGTAAGAGGTTCTCCGTTTGAAAAACTTGATCATGAAACAGTCGTTAAAGATCGAAAGCTAAATGAAAACAGCTCAAAGGAACGGTAAGAAAGGTCAATTGAGTTTTTAAAGAGAAATGAGACGTTCAAAGACGCTGCAGTGTCGGTTTTTTCCATCACTGTGACTACAGGGAGACACTGAGGAGGACTATCTACGGTGCGCCTAAAGGGACAAAACAGCATGCGATAAATCGTGATTTAAAAAAAACGTGTGCTTTAATTTCAGACCTTATTAATCACGATTAACTAGTTAATCCTGACAGCTCTGTTTCATTCTATATCTACGGGTGTGTCACGTGGTAAAGTCAGGATGAATATGATGATGTTGTAAATAAAATGAAAAACCTTTAAAAAGTCTCTCTGGACTCCACCTACAGCAGACAAACATCCATCAGATCCAAACACATCAGTAAGGCTGTAAACTTCTGTTCTCTCTTCAGGTTCCTATTGAAGTCATGGACACCTCCCCGTCGCCCCCACCTCCTCCTCCAGCACCAACCCCCTCCATCACAACCTCACCAGCCTCCACCCTGGCCGCTCGCACCACCCGCTCCCAGCACTACAACCCAGAGGAGAACACCATCACCAACATCTGCACGTCCAACATCATCCTGGACCTCCCTCAGGTCACAACGCGCTCTCGCACCGGTGCCATTAAACCCCAACCTCCACCCGCCCCCGTCCCACAGAACCCCCCCACTGTCACCAAAATCATTATCAAGCAGACGCAGCTGCCCTCCGGCGGTGTGTCCGTCACGGCGACGCCTGCCTCCTCTCCGCGCCAGCCTCCACCTCTTCAGCAGATGCAGAGCAACCCTCCTCCTCCTCGGCTGCAGCAGATGGTGCACGCTCAGGCTCCGCCCCCTCTGCAGGCCAAACCACGAGGAGGAGGAGCAGCCGCCGCCAAGGCTCCTCCCCCGCTGCAGATCAAAGTCGTCCCATCAGCGAGACAGTCGGATGCAAGCGTGCCGATCATCGTGACATCATCAGGCGGCACGCCCACATCAGTGTCGTCGTCGGGTCTGAGGATGGAGATGGGACAGTCGAGTGACGTGGAGGCGGGAGGAGAGGAAGTGGTGGAGGCAGAGGAAGGGGTGAGATTCATACTGCCACAGCATACTCCACAAGGTTGCATTCACTGTCTAAGATAAGAACTGTAAATGTCTGAATTTGCAACTTTTTTCCGTCAGATGGAGGTGGAAGTGAACATCGCCCCAGTCCCCAGCATGACACCCACCGCCAGCAGGAACATGTGTGTGCGTGCCGGCTGCAACAACCCGGCCGTGGAGAGCAAAGACTGGGACAAAGAGTACTGCAGCAACGAGTGTGTCGCCACACACTGCAGGTCGGTTCACAACAACAACGACACAATCCACAGCATGCCTACCTAATCTGAAAACACTTCTTACACATGCACAGGACAAGATCAGCAAAGAAAGAAGAGGAACTGTTTTGTCCCCAGGGGGCGCCAAAATCTACACAAACCAAAAGTTCCTCATAGATTACTTTTTCTTCATTGTTGTCTGCATGATTTCAACCAAAGATGCAAGTGACATCACATTGTTTAGTAAGAGAAATGTCTTGCTTCTGGAGCAAGGGCGCTCCTGCATGTAAGGGGCGTGGCTTTTGGGGGAGCACAGAGGGGAGAGGGTGGGTGTAGACGGAGCACTGGGGTAATGCTACTTTCAAAATCATGCTAGTTTTCGAAAATGACCAACCCTGCCTTTAACTGAATAATCCTCTAAGCCCTCATTTGAATCTGCCTCTACACTCCATCTAATCCTTTAACACGTCTAAAGAACGAGTTGAAATGATCTCTCTTGTTGTGTCTCTTCCACAGAGAAGTGTTCATGGCCTGGTGTTCCATCCGAGGGCAGAACTCCACCACCGTCACATAGGGGGAAAGAAAACTGACGAGCAACACCTCGCCAGTTATTTGCTTCACGGAAAGGAAATACGGGACAAAGAACAAAAAAGAAAACATTCATGCAAAAAAATGAACACGAAGGAATGAAAGATCAGGCTCAGGTATCGGCACATAATCATGAGAAAAAACAAGAACTAAGAGGAGACACACCTGCAGGAAAAATGTTGAAAGTCACTAAGATGCTTTTTTTCTGGGATCAATTAAACTCCCTTGGCGCCGTCGTACTTCCTGCAGCGGGAACGACGGCTCACAGTGAGGACAAATATAATGCAAAAGAGGAAACTAAAGACTGGACTCTGCTGTCCTCAGACTTCCCTAAAGATCATCTCTATTGTGACTTTGCATCACGGACTTATATATATATATAAATATATACATAAATATATCAAATGGATCCTTTTTTATGGACTTAGTGTGTTTTTAATTGTCATGAAAAGATCAAAAGTGCAGGAAATCATGACCTTGCAGATAAATTCAGCTACTGTTATTGAAATAATTCCCCTTTCCCATCACTGTCGCATCGAGGACTGAGTCATGTCAAAGAATTCTGAGAAGAGGTTATTGTTTAATTTTTTCTTTCCAGACGGGTCGGTGGCTTCTTAAAGGTACAGACGAGCAACAAGTGGACGAAGCACAAACAGTCTTAAAGGTCGTTTGGAGGCGAGTAAGAGGGGTGAAGTGTTGGCCACCTTTTAAAGCCACTTGAAGACAAAACGATTTGAGAGGAAACTTTCCAAACAGGTGCTAAAATTCAGGAAGCTCGAGCTTTTCTCAGTTCTCATTTTTCTGCTGAGTCACCCGAAAAACAACGACAAGAACGTTTTAAAGGTAAATCTGGTGCATATTTTGTTATATGAAAAACGTTTGTGGTGAAATGTGTTTGAGGGGAAAATATATGAATGAGATAAAGACACCAGCTTCAACAACACTTCTGAAAGGGGGGGGGGGGGGGGGGTTAAGGGAATACAGTGTACAAGCTTTACTTTTTAACATGATGGTGTTTTAATTTAAAGAACTGCTTTCAGGGCTGTTAAATAATGGAGGACAGGATGGTCGATTTCCAAAATGAAATGATGCAGTGGTCATGCTGGTTGATTGTAAATATCCTGGAAATGTTTGTAATTGTGAAATAAAATATTTTATGTTTTAATATACATTTTGGGATGCACATTTTGGCCTCACAAAGACGGCTGGAGTGACCTATATTTATCGTTGTTTAATATCTTTGAGAATTAGGAGATTTTTAAAGAGGGCCGTTTTTCCCTCTTAGGATTTGGAAGCTCAGTGGGGTGCAGATGGCCTAGTGGTTCGGACGCCTCCCATGAATCGAGGCTGTAGTCTTCCAAGCAGGTGGCTCGGGTTCAAATCCGGCCTGTGGCTCCTTTCCTACATGTCACCCCCCACGCTCTCTCTCACCCTGGTTTCCTACTCCATCCACTGTCCTATCAAAATAAGGCAACAAGCCCCAAAAATAAATCTTAATAAAGAGAACAAAATTTAAGCTCAGGTTGGTTCTGAAGTTATGTAAAAGATTTTATTTCTAAAAGCCTTTTGAATATTAAACTGAAAATTAAAGTTGTCTGGGAGAGGATTATATATTCGTCTTTTTGAATGTGATTTTGGTAAAATAAGAAGTATACCTGTACATTGAGATGTATGTTTAATGCCACATATTTTCTAACCGCTCAATGAGAAAACTAAAACAAATTAAAGAAAGACAGAAACAAGGAGCAACTTCTGTGGCTGCAGTTTCTTCTTCGTCGTCTTTTAGATATTCCGGCGGCTTGGAAAACATCTGGGCGAATCACTGCCCTCCACAGGCGCAGTTTCTATCGCGAGACTGACGCCGGTAACAAAGTTCGATGACGATGGCGGGAAAGGCCACCATGGCGGGAAAAAGCAGCGTGGACAACACTAGTGAGGAGGCGCTGTTGCGCAGTGCTGCCCTGCAAATTTGCACTGAAATGCGCCACAAAACCATCACATACAATTATAATGCAAGGATAAAGGAGAACGAGAATCTCGGGTTATTTCAATATTTGTTTTATTAATTTATTTTAGGTTAAGATTTTTAAAAATTACAATAAATCAAGGAAGTGCATCTTTATGGTAAATAGGGTTGTTTCTTATGAAAGCTGATATGTGAAGACTCGGGAGGGGGAGGGAAAAGGAGCAGAGGAGGAAGGGAAAGAGGGAGGGAGGGAGTAAGGACTAATTACAACAGATTGGTGTGTGCGTGGTTGTTAAGGTGGAGAAAAGCCAGATTACGGTACATTATATGTTTTAAAAATAAACGTATTTTAGCCCGACGGATTTGTGATGAAGGCTTTCTGCGTGGTTTGTGTTGCATAAGTCCTCAGAGGAAAAGGCCTCGGTAGTGGTTTAAGCAACATCCAGCAGTGGGCATCTCAGCAGGCGGGGAGAGAAAGTGCGTTATTGTTGGTGGACGCTGATCATCATCATCATCATCCTCATCCGGCCTGCGGACTCGGAGCAGCGAAGCCGGGAGCTGGAGTTTGAACACAGGACTCGCCATGGCGGTAAACCTAGACAAGGACGCATACTACCGCCGGATCAAGAGATTATACGGCAACTGGAAGGTAAAAGTGGTCGATTCGGAGCGTGTGATGGTGTTCAAGTCTTATTATTTAAACGTGAAAAAAGGTGAGCTGGTGGAAGATCCCCACAGCCGAGCGAGCTGGCAGTGTTGTCGGCGTGAGCGGTGATGTTTCCCCGCATGACAAAGCACCGACACCCGGGGACAAATGGGGCCTCGATGCAAACCACTTTCCATTTTTTTAAAATCTGCACTGATACTCTTACACAACCCGAACATGTATTTAATATTTCCCCACAACTATATTGCATTTAAATAGCTAGCTAACTCATGTTAGCTCAGCAACCCATTCACCGCGTTAGCCAGCTAGCTAAGTTTGTGCTAGCTAACTTAGCAGTAAAGCAGCTAAGTGTGCAGAGACACAGCGTGTGCTTATTAAACAAATACATGGTGATGAAGTGATCACGATTAGCAAGGTGTGATTATCGTAACTCTGCTAAGCTGTTTAACGTCACTGTCAGTATGTAATATGCCATATGCTAATGTTAGCAGGCTAATTAGCATCAGAACATCGCCAGCATCACAGCAACGTGTGCAGGATGTGCTGAAGAATTACTTCATCGGAAGTGTGATTTGTTTGAGATAACTTTACGGAATATGTGGTAACTTTTACAGGGATTTTCTGAAGTTTGTTTGCTAAATGTCGCTTCTTGTGTTTTTCTGTGATATTGTAGCTAAAACACACATTTAAGCAGCCTGATGGCTGATTGCATGGCTCCCAATAATCATGCTAAATACTGTAAGTGTAACTTAAAGGCTTCAAATCAGCTTTTTGAGACATGCAGCTTCCCGGTGTGTTTCCCAAGTGATGCAGCATCAGGTGTGGATGCTGCTAACTTTTCATAGATTCTCACAAACCAAGATACCTTCCTGTATTAGTGCAACACATATCTGAAACACCATCACCATGTGTAACAGAGTTTTCCACAGGTAGGCCCATCTCAGTCAGGCTTTGCCTCGCTTTAAATTAATTATTCTGTATGTGTGTGTTTTTCAGAAAGCAGAAGATGAGTTTGGCAAAGTCGACGCCATCGTGGTGTCTGTCGGAGTGGACGAGGAGATTGTTTATGCGAAATCCACAGCCATACAGGTAACACGCATGTCCCAGCAGCAGGATAATGCCACTCAAGAGGGCACCAATAAAACTCCATAACTCTGTTTTTGTTTTTCATCAGACTTGGCTCTTTGGCTACGAGCTGACAGACACCATCATGGTGTTTTGCGACACCAAAATCATCTTCCTCGCCAGCAAGAAGAAGGTGGATTTCCTCAAGCAGGTCGCCATAACGAAGGGCAATGAGAACGCTAATGGAGTCCCACCCATCACCCTGCTCACCAGAGAAAAGGTAACCTGGGAAAAGATGCACAATCATATAATGTGACCTGAGGCACGTCATGCTACCACTCTTCTTTTGTTTGATGCAAACAAAAACTGCCATTTGTTCCTGTTTGCGTGACTCATTTACAATAGAAGTCGGTTAGTTCTGTGACGCTTCAGTGGTCACAGAATAAACGGTTGTGCATGCAGCGTCTGTTTCCTCTACATGTAAATGTAGACATACAGGTGTTACCATCACATACCCCGGCGTGACACTAGATGTTGATTCTTATTTAGCAAGGCAGATTTGAAATGAGAGCATTCCTGCTATATACGGCACATTTACAAAGCGTTAACGGAGTGCAGGTGGGAGTGTGGAGGAGCTCAGACAGGTAGAGGGGAGCCAGGTTATAGATGGCTTTATAGGTGATCAATACCACAATGTCATTTTTTTCCCAGCATCGCTGATCCCTAATTGAAACATAATAAAATGAATAAAGAAAGCAGTTTAACTATTGTGCTTTGTCACTTATCCTTCACTAAAACATCCGGGGGAAAGTTCAATCTGCTCACAGTGAACTCTTGTCAGATCAGTTCCAACTTTTAAAGCCCTTGGTGTTTGCGCTTCTCAGAATGAAAGCAACAAAGCCAACTTCGACAAGATGATCGAGGCGATCAGAGGCAGCAAAGAAGGGAAGACGGTGGGCATCTTCAGCAAGGACAAATTCCCCGGAGAGTACATGAAGAGCTGGAACGACACGATCAGCGCAGAGGGCCTGGAGAAGGTAAGACGTGATCTGAAGTTTGAGCTTGAGCAAAGAGTTTGGAGCGTCCTTGCACAATTAAGCCCCGCCTCTTACCTGCAGGTGGACATCAGTGCTGTGGTCGCGTACACGATGGCGGTGAAGGAGGACGGCGAGTTGTCCCTGATGAAGAAGGCGGCAACCATCACCAGCGAGGTTTACTCCAAGTTCTTCAAAGAGCGCGTCATGGAGATCGTGGATGCAGACGAGGTGAGGAGGCTTCATGTTAAAACAACTGACTCTAAAGGGAACATGTCCTCTAAACGTTTAGGAACTATTTTTAATAAATGGATCTTTAAGTGCAGGAGAGCGGGTACTTTCTTAAGTTTAGCAGCTTAGACTTACAATCAGTTTTCCTCTTTTGTCCAATAATGTTCTAATGGATTACGTTTTCAGATGTTCTGAGTTCTTCCCTCTCTTGTATCCTACAGAAAGTGCGTCACAGCAAGCTGGCAGAGTCGGTGGAGAAGGCCATCGAGGAGAAGAAGTACCTGGGCGGTGCAGATCCCTCCACTGTGGAGATGTGTTACCCCCCCATCATCCAGAGCGGCGGAAACTACAGCCTCAAGTTCAGCGTCGTCAGGTAGATCTCCTCACTCAGCAAGTTTCTGTCTGGTTCCCGCAAAAAATCTTGTTTTTTTGTCGAAGATTTATTTTTGGGGGCTTTTAGCTTTTATTTTGAAAGGACAGTGGATAGAGTAGGGAATTGGGAGCGGGGAGTGACATTCTGAAAAGCAGCCACAGGTTGGACTTTAACCCAGGCCGCCCGCTTAGAGGGCTATACCACCGTAGATGGGGCGCGACCTAACCGCTAGGCCAACTGCGCCCCAATCAGAAAACATTCTGACACTAAACTACAATGAAGACTACAGCCTACATCAGGGATGCAAAAAATGTAGTTGGGGCGCCGGTAGCCTAATGGTTATGTTGCACGCCCCATGCACAGAGGCTAGAGTCCTCGTTGCAGCGGCCGTGGGTTCGAGTCCGACCTCGGCCCTTTGCTGCATGTCATCCCCCTCTCTCCCCTCCCAACACTTCCTGTCTCTGTTCAGCTGTCCTGTCCAATAAAATGGCCCAAAATATGTCTTTAAAAAAGGAAGTTGCGAGTTTGTTAAAGAAATGATTCCACTGTCATGTTTTGTTCCTTTTAAAATGCAAAGCTGTGATTTACAAGATGTTGAAGTTTAGCTTAGCATTAAGTTAATAAAACGAATGTCTTCTGTTCCAGCGATAAGAACCACATGCACTTCGGTGCGATCACGTGCGCCATGGGGATCCGCTACAAGTCGTACTGCTCGAACCTCGTTAGAACCCTCATGGTGGACCCGCCTCAGGAGATGCAGGACAACTACAACTTCCTGCTGCAGGTGGAGGAGGAGCTGCTCAAGGAGCTCAAGCACGGTGGGTTCAGGGGCAAGCTGGCAGAGTGGGAACTTCAGTTGTTGTCACAGGGTCAATAGAAGGTCTTGAAAGCTGGCAAAATGTTTAATTGTAAAGTTCTGATGTTAAAGTCAGTCATTAAAGTTCTTAACATTTCTTTAATATGACTTTGAAAGGGACACAGCTGAGCATTTGAGCACGTTTTAGATGTAATGCCTGTTTTCCGTCTCCTCCACAGGGGTCAAAATCTCTGAGGCCTACAACGCCGTCCTGGAGTACGTGAAGAAAGAAAAGTCGGACCTTGTAGCCAAGCTGACCAAAAACCTCGGGTAAATGCAAACAATTGTTTTTCTCGTTGTGCTTACATCAGCACTTTTGGACATCTGATAAACATCTCCACTTGATGTTGTTCTTGGCAGCTTTGCGATGGGGATCGAGTTCAGAGAAGGCTCCTTGGTTTTGAACGCTAAAAATCAGTACAAGCTGAAGAAAGGTGAGAGCTGGTCTCTGCGTTTGACTTCAGTGTTTCTGTCGACGTGACGCGTGTCAACTTTCATGCTTTACGTGTAGTGAATAACTTTATTTTGAAGTTGAGCTTAACGTGCGTCTCCTCCAGGCATGGTGTTGAGCATCAGTTTGGGGTTTGCTGACCTTGTCAACAAAGAGGGCAAGAAAGACGAGCAGAAGAAGTACGCCTTGTTTATCGGGGACACGATACAGATCAACGAGGTAAGACGCACCATCACGCCAAACATCGCCACCCACAAAAGTGCTCCTGTGTAACGTATTTATTACAACCCGACATGTTTGTGTCACAGGAGGAAGCGGCGACGATACTCACACCAGTCAAGAAGAAGATCAAAAATGTGGGAATCTTCTTGAAGGTGAGTTTTTCTTCAAATGTGCACTTTTTGTAAGAAATGCGAGCAAAAAAAATTACACTTGGACGTAGGCCTGGGCGGTTGCCACCCGACATTTAAGAGAAGAAGAAAAAGACGACAAACAGCCAATCATGTCGCAGGGGTATGTTGGCGTGGTGACTTTGAGCGACAGGTTGGCGTGGTGACTTTAAGCGTCAGTTGTGCACGGCCATTTTGAGTGACGGGTTTGCACGACCACTTTTTAGCATCAGGTGGGCGTGGTCTCTTTGACCGTCAAGCAGCTTGCGCTAGCTTTCTGAAAGGTTTCCTCCCCCCAAAAAAATTCCAAACTTTTTTTTTCTGGTGATTCACTATCGATTGTCTTAGTCGTCTTCGCACCTCTGAAAGCCGCTGTTTGTTTACATCTCAGAACGACGATGAGGAGGACGAGGAGGAGGAAGGAGACGACGCAGAGGAGCTGCTGGGGAAAGGGGCTCGGAGCGCCGCCCTGCTGGCAGACAGAACCAGAGTAAGTTCAGACGAGCGTGTGTGGTGAATCTTATTTTGTCACCTTGACTTGAAGGTTGATAACTAAGGGTGTGAATGTCTTTGTACTCTATCAGCTACTGGGGAAGGTAAGTATTTCTCGTTTCTACTCAAAACTCATCAGCTGTGGTTCAGTTCTAAGAATCCACGTTCTGATGGGGAAACGTTTTTGTCCTTTTTTAATTTGAGTGACTCGTTTTTCTGTTTTTGTTTTGTTTTTGTTTTTCTGACCATCCGCGCACATGCCTGTAATCTGCATGTATTTATTTTATTTTATCCCATTTCTTGTAAACAATCCTGCTCCGGTGTGTGTGTGTGTGATCACTCAGTTGTGTCTGTTGTCCAACTCAGAACGAGATGACGGCGGAGGAGAAGAGGCGGGCCCATCAGAAGGAGCTGGCCAATCACCTGAACGAAGAAGCCAAGCGTCGACTGACGGAGCAGAAAGGAGAGCAGCAGATCCAGAAGTGAGTGTGAAAACTCAAGTCAGACATGATGAAACGTTTTGATTATTTAACCTAAAGAAAACTGTCTTGAACGAGGATCCTTCGTCTCGGCCCGTTCATTAATCGATCCTTCTCTGTTTCCTCTCAGGGCCAGAAAATCGAACGTGTCCTACAAGAACGTCTCTCAGATGCCTCGAGAAAAAGACATCAGAGAGATGAAGATCTTCATCGACAAGAAATACGAGACCGTCGTCATGCCCGTGTTTGGTATCGCCACGCCGTTCCACATCGCCACCATCAAGGTTTGCCCAAGCTTATCTTCAACGCTCACTCTTCACGCTAACATTTTTTTGTTGATCACAATGACTGATGTTTTTTATCCTTTCCTGTTTAGAACATCAGTATGTCGGTAGAAGGAGACTACACCTACCTGAGGATCAACTTCTACGTCCCCGGCAGCTCTCTGGGGCGACAGGAGGGAAATATCTTCCCCAACCCCGACGCCACGTTTGTTAAAGAAATGTGAGTCTTAGCTAAAAGGCTAATGACCGAACTTTCAATGAAGGTTGCCCAAATTTGCCAATTCAAAGTGAGGGTGAACAGAAACCTCCTGATATCTCAATGATTCCTTATTTTGTCTAAAAAATCCAAATGTGTTTATTTTTTTACTTCTTTTGAGTTGACCTGATAATTATTCAGATTGACACAGTTCAGAGAATTCTCTCTTTCCAGTTTATTATTGCTTTGAATTTCATTTGATCAAAGACAAAGTCTAAATCCCCTCTGATCCTGTATTTGATCATGCCTATAAACCCCTCTATTTCAGCCCTGCTCAGAACAGGCTGTTTCTGTGTCTGTAGCTTTAAATGTTAATGAGCTGTGTCTGACCACGCCTCTCTCTGGAAGGGCTTAGGTGGCTCGGGCTTTCTCGCTCCATGTCCTAATGTTTACGGTGAGAAGACAGACTCAGAGGGCAGAACAAACTCCTAGCTGTGGAAGTGTCACCCACTTGGGGGAGGGGTTACTGCCCTTTGTGGTGTCATGAAGGGAAAATCTTCAAACGGCCTGTTTGAGCACACATTTTCTGAAAAGTGGAGCAGGCAAAACACGGAGAGGAAGGACTTTTCTCATAGTTTAGTTTGTAGACAGACTAGAGAAACATTAGTGTTAGAGAAACAAGGTGAAGTTTATTTTGAATATGTGACCTTTAAGTATTCACAAAACCAAAATTTGTACGAATTACGAAAACCCTCCAAACTAACCGATTTAAATCTGATCATTACACCATGTTTTTAGCCATTTCACTTATAATCGTACTGAACAAAACCTCCTTGACGACTTTAAATGTCACTCTTCCCCTCAGCACATATCGAGCATCCAACCTGAAAGCTCCCGGCGACCCGTCGGTGCCCTCCACCAACCTGCAGAACGCCTTCCGCATTATCAAGGAGGTGCAGAAGCGCTACAAGACGCGAGAGGCCGAGGAGAAGGAGAAGGAGGGAATCGTCAAGCAGGACTCGCTGGTCATCAACCTCAACCGCAGCAACCCCAAACTCAAAGACCTCTACATCAGACCCAACATCGCTCAGAAGAGGATGCAGGGCTCGGTGGAGGCTCATACCAACGGTGAGACAGCAGGACAAACAACTTCTCATAACGCACAGACGAGTGTGGGGAATTTAAAAAATGATAGAGGGCTTCTTCTCTCTCAGGTTTCCGTTTCACGTCAGTACGCGGCGATAAAGTGGACATTCTTTACAACAATATCAAGCACGCCGTCTTCCAGCCGTGTGACGGGGAGATGATCATTGTTCTGCACTTCCACCTCAAGGTACGTTCACATCTCTGACTGTGTATAAAGATGGGCGACACATCTCTGCCTTTGCTTGTTGAACAAAAGTGAGGCCAAAATTTCCCCGCAACAAGTGCTCTGGTGATGTCATTTGTAGTCTGGAGTCTGCGCATTAGGGATTGGCTGGTGGAGCTGCAGAAGTCCCGCCCCTACCGCCAAACTAAACGCACACAAAACAAACCAATAAGATGACAAATCAGTCGGGTTGGCTCAGTCCACAGCAGAACAGATTCTTGATTTGTTTTAAAGCAGACTTTATGGAAAGTAAAGTGCTCTTTTCTCTTGTTCCTCCTCTGCTCTGCAAATCAGAGCAAGAGCCCCATTTGTCAATAGAGCTGTCAGTCATCCTTTGGAAGTCCAAAATCCTGCTGTTCGTTGCGGGTCCGCTTAAGGCTCGCTCTGAGAGCCCCTGAAGTCGCAGTCACGCCACATTCAAAAAATCCCGTTTTACAGCACACATGAACATGTTGACAACCTGGTACAACAAACCACATTGGTCTGATTAGCTCATGTCTCAATCTGCACACGCTGTCATTGATTCATAAGTCATCTGTGCATGCTGCGGAGAAGTTGCAGAAGCAGTTTAAAGAGCAGCGGCCCTTTTTAAATCTTCAGGATTTTAAGTGTTTTCTTCTTTTCCGTGCAGAACGCCATCATGTTCGGAAAGCGACGCCACACAGACGTCCAGTTCTACACGGAGGTCGGCGAGATCACCACAGACCTGGGCAAACACCAGCACATGCACGATCGGGACGACCTGTACGCCGAGCAGATGGAGCGCGAGATGAGGCACAAGCTCAAGTCGGCCTTCAAGAACTTCATCGAGAAGGTGGAGACGCTGACCAAGGAGGAGCTGGAGTTCGAGGTTCCCTTCAGAGACCTCGGGTGAGTAAAGTTTTTCAAAAAAATCCTGCCCTTAAAACAAGAAGAATTTGGAACAGGTGTATGGATTATTTGAACGTGTATCTTTTTTTTATTTTTAGGTTCCAGGGCGCCCCCTACAGGAGCACCTGTCTGCTGCAACCCACATCCAGTTCTCTTGTTAATGTCACTGAGTGGGTGAGTAAGCAAACTGCGGATACACAAAACACTGAAGTGGTCAAAACGTTCAACACCGTGATACTTTTCAAACCACGTTTTTAAACAATACTCTGTTATCTTAAATATCGAAACTTACCGAAGCTTTAAACAAACGTCTTTCATATTACTGAGTCGTCACATGTCAGACTTGAAACCGGGCCGCCTGCTTGGAGGACTTTAGCCTCCATACACGGGGCGCGACCTTACCGCTAGGATTGATCTATGCATCGACAAAATTACATTTTCTATAATAGTGACAATCGGCTTCTTTATTTCTGTATGTTGTGATACAAGCGTTCTTCCCGTGTCCGTCTCTTAGCCGCCGTTTGTGGTGACTCTGGACGAGGTGGAGCTGGTCCACTTTGAGCGCGTGCAGTTCCACCTGAAGAACTTTGACGTGGTCATCGTCTACAAGGACTACAGCAAGAAGGTCACGATGATCAACGCCGTACCCGTCAACTCCCTCGACCCCATCAAAGAGTGGCTTAAGTACTGAACTGACACGGCCAGATTTTTATAACCACGACCAAACCGGCAAAGTTTGGAACGATTTTGCTCTAATTAGTGGAGATTAATTTTGGTCCCTCTCTTTTCTCAGCTCCTGTGACATCAAGTACACGGAAGGAGTCCAGTCTCTGAACTGGACCAAGATCATGAAGACCATTGTGGACGATCCAGAGGGCTTCTTCGAGCAGGGGGGCTGGTCTTTCTTGGACCCGGAGAGCGAGGTCTGTTCAACAAAAATGGAGGCTTCTGCTCTGAGAACACATGAACTTCTTAAGCAGAAAGGGAGTTTATTTTTTGTATGCTAATTTATTTTGTTGATTGTGTTTTTCGTCTCAGGGGGACGGTGCAGAGGAGGACTCGGAGTCAGAGATGGAAGACGAAACGTTCAACCCGTCTGCGGATGAAGAAGAGGAGGAGGAGGAAGACAGCGACGAGGACTACGACTCGGAGACGGAGGACTCTAGTAGGTTTTGAGTCTAGAAATGATAAATCCTAAAGACGTTCATCTCTGGAACTGAGGTGTGATGTGTGAGAGAGAATGGCTTGCCGAGTTCTTACTGTGTGTTGTTTCCTGTGTGTTGTAGATTACAGCGCGTCGGTCGGCAGCGAGGAGGAGAGCGGGAAAGACTGGGACGAGCTGGAGGAGGAGGCCAGGAGAGGTTCGTATATGACGCTTGTCGACATGCAGAATCTGTTTACTCATCAGTTAGCGGCAGACGAAATAAAGTCCTGAAGAAATCTGTCAGATCTTTGAGATTTAATGACTGCAACGCCACATTATGCGTTAAAGCATCGGAAACAACATCTAAAATCTCCTTAAAGCAATCGAGTCTGTAGCCGATTTAAATATTCAGACATGAACAGAGACGAGATGTGCAGATAATGTTGCACCGTTTTCTTTGCTCAAAGGCTTTCGTGGAATCATGAAAACTTTAAAGTGTTATTGTACAAAAAAAAAAAAATGATGTAGCTCACTGTTAAAGTTGTGTGATTTGTCGCCCTCTAGCGGACAGAGAGAGTCAGTACGAGGACGAGGACACGTCCAACAACAAGAAGAGAAAGGTCCGGTCAGAGCCTCCGCCGCCGCCCAGCAAGAAGAAGAGACGGCACTAAATGTCACACACACACACACACACACACACACACACACTGCCAAATCTAGTTTACCCTTGATCCTTTCTTTTACCCCAACTGGCTCTTCTGACTCTCACACACACACACACACACACAGGCAATGTGTATATAGATGTTAGAAGCCCCTTATTTTGGTGTTGGTCAGTGATGATGATATGAGAAAGAAACAGACACACACACACACACACACACACACGTCATTCATTAGCTTTTTTTCCTCCTCATTCCTTCCTCATTCTCTCTTTTGTTTCCTCCCGTCTCCATCCGTCAGCCATCAGGGTTTCACGTTTCTGTGTGTGTGTGCCTATCTGTGTTTAAGTGGGTTTTTATTGCAAGCGTTGTCCATTTTCTGTTTCTTGACTAACGGATGATAAATGAAAAGACTTGCGAATTATTCTGCCAAGTGTTTTTATATAAAAACAGAAACTTATAATTCTCCCCCCTCCGACCTCTGTTTCACTTTCCCCACTTTTTTCTTTTCCTTCAGTGTTTGTTAAATTGTGGTAAAAAGATTCGACATTTGTCTTTTTCCAGGGAGGGGGCAGATACATTTTCTGATCTTTCTTTTTTTTTTTAAAGGGGTTTGTAAAGGCACACGCATACATACACACCGTCTCCCTCGCACTCGTCCTCTTCTCCGTTTCTCTTTTTTGTTCATTTGGAGTAGATTCTGTCTGTTGTTGTACTATTAATTCTGAAAAATCCTGTTTTTGTAATAAAATTAAAAGGAACTCTAGTTTTTTGTGATTGTCGGTTTTTTCTTCTTCTTAAAAACTTGAAGGTGTCTCAACGTGTGAACGATCCCTAAATCTTAACGCCATTTTCAACATTTCTTTTTTTTCCCGGTTGTCTGAATGTAGAATATTTGCTTACAAGAAAATCAGGAAAAAACCCCAAATTATCCTTCTATGAAACACTTGAGTAGGGCTTGAAAAGTTAAAGCCGACATTTACAGCTACTACGCTTCAGAGCAGATTTTAATCCATGACGGATCATTAAAGGACTCTGATTTTATTGTGAAAGGGCGAACCTAAATTAATTTAGATTGTAAACTAAGAACTGGTTTATTTTGATTTGTGTGTTCCCCTTTCATAAAACTGAACATGCCTCTCCGCACAAATAATTGGAAATGTTTTTTATTTGCTTTTTTGTTCGTCTTAAAATGAAGAAATTTTGACTGAATTTTAAAAAAACACTTTTTTCACTGCAGTGGATTATTTTTATTTAACTTTTGAAGTGCACGTGATTTCTGAACTACGTTGGAAATATGGAAATGGTTTTTTTCTCGGATAGGAAAGAAAATTAATGAGACTTTAGACCGCAAAATGAGTTTGAGAGGACGGATTTATTTTTCTATATTGAATGGGTTTCTTTACATGTGAAAAATGTCTATTCTCAATAATTCTAAACATCTAAAAAAAGAAAAGTTTAAAAAAAGAAGAGACATTTAAAGAAGCCGCCTTTTTATTAAAACAATTTATTTTGGGGACTTCAAAGTTTTCTGACTTTAAAGAAATGTTTTCATATAAGAGGATTTTCTTTTGTTTGATCTTTTTTATGTTTTATCTCAAAATTCCCGCCAGCTGCCTTTTCTTTTTTTGGACAACTTTTTTTTAGGGGTGGCACATTTACAGTTTCGCCCTTTAAACACCTTAAAGGAGATATTACTTTTTGAGTATTGTAACTAAATAAAATAAAATATTTCTCCTTTGATTCCTACTAATTAAAATTAAAATGGTGTACTTCACTAGGCCGGCGTTTAAGGGACACGATAAAGAAAAAAAAAATTGAGAATAAAGCCGTAAATCGATTTAATTGGGCCGTTGTTAAAATTATTATTCGGAAAGGTTGTGAGAAGAGCAGCCTGAACCCTCAGAACCATTTCCTCTGTCCCAGTTTCTTGCAGTATCTTTTCAGGGTCCTGATACTCATGCTGATGAAGTGCGTCCCTCTTCATGAAGCCTATACTAAAGTATAACTTCACAAGATGCTCCATGATTCTCACTTTCGTACAGGCGGCTGCTGCTCTTCTGACATAACTCTAGACCTAAATTACGACTTTATTCTCGTGAATTTATGACTTTATTCTCTTCCGACTTTATTCTACATTTTCGAGTTTACTCTCGTAAATGTATAACTTTAATCTCGAAATCTTAGTGCGGCCCCAATATTCCTTCATACTTTACTATTTTCTGCAATAAAAACAAAAACCTCTTCATCTCAGGTTTTTTTTTTTTTTTAACCCTGACACGTCAAGTCGTTACATAAAGAAGATCAAACCGAAGAATATTTCAAATTTAAACATCTTTGGTTTGATCTTCTTTATGCTGCTTAATTTGAAATCTTGTTTACACAAAGAACACAAAGAAACGTGACCTTCTGACACTAAACATTTTTGCAGAAGGAGCTGCTTTTTAATTTGAGACACTTTAAGATGAAGCTTATCTCTTTTGTGTGCTAATGACCATCCGGGCTGCCTCGGCCTTACAGCCAGAACCGGTTTTTCTTTTGGACAATCGTGTGCTGTCAGTCAGTGCAGAGAAAGTATTTGTGGAGAACCAGAATGAGACACTTGTCAAGTGGCAATGTTTCCATTAACAAAAATTCCCCGTTTTCCTAAACTGTGACCGGCTCTGCACAGAGTTCAGTGACCACAGTGATTGTTCACCATCAGTAGAAGAAACTCTACGAGAAAGCAGCTCTGAGTAAGTCAAACTACACGTTTATTTGTATTTAAATCTTTATAACCATTTTTAACTCCTTGTAGATTTGTGAAAAGTGAGTCAGCATATCCTAATTTATATTAAGAAATCTATTTTTGCAGGTTTTGACGTTCTCCATCGCATCAACTATTCCCAATAGTCGTCGTGCATTTTTATTCCCGTAGGTTTTTGGAGTAGTTTTACGAGAAGTCATCAGCAGTGTTAGAGGAAGAATCAAAATAAATCTAAAGTACGTAGTGAATGGCTACTTTAACGGTTAAATACAACGTAGTAAATTATTCAGTTTTAGCAGAAATAATTGTTAAACCTCTTTAATATTGTCTGTTGTTAATATGGAGCTCATTTTGAACAATACTTCTGTGTAGATTAGAAACATTGAGAAGAAACAGTCCTGCCCACTTGCCAAAAAAACTTTTAATTCATTAAAATCACAACGTTTCAACCAGAGGTCTTCTTCAGGTGATATTTATTAAATCTGAGCGTGTGCAGCTTATCTTCTTCCTCAGTCTGCTGTTTTTGAGCTGCCCTGCACCTACGTGATGATGCGTTTAACTACCTCCCTTTTCCGAGATTAGAAATATTGAAATGCCTCAAATCTCACAAGCATGCCATTTTTTTTCCGTTTAATAAAATCTTATGAACGAGTACGTCAACATGAAATGAGTACAGCAGCTGAGTATGCTGCCTTAGTGAAACTCCATCTACATTTTTCTGTAGAAAAAAACAACAAAAAATTCAAACTGAATTGAAATGTTAAGGTCCTTTGTTTTGGTAAAAGTAGAAGTACAAGTTGTAAAAAAAAAATGCTCCATGAAAGCTCTAAAGTAAAGTTCAGAACTGTGAGCAAAATGCGTTAAACCCCCCCCCCCCCCCCTCCAAGGGTCAAAGGTCAAAGGTATCTTTATTGTCCCCACAGGGAAATTAGTTTGCAGCAGGAAACACTAAAAACAAAAAACAAACCAACTAACATTTATATCAGGTGCATAAATAATTTACATAAAACCTGAAGGCTCAACCAGAGGCTCAAAGATGGTGTTAATTACAAGCTTTTAACTCTGCTAGTATCCACACACCGTGTATTGTCTGGTGAATAGGCACATTTTGATTTCCGAGTTGCAGGTCAAACAGAAACGTGTGAAGAAAGCTGATCAGACATGAAGTGGAGACTGTCTGTCCTGCTCATCCTCACGGGTAAGTTTTCCTATTTTATTCCAAAATATCCCCAACCTCACCAAACTCCGTAATGTACCAACAACGAGCCAGCGTGGGCTCAGATACAGTTTTTAAATCTGTGAATATATATTATAATTAAAAAATGACTGGAAGACGAAGTATTGTCCCTTTTTAAGAGATCATTTGAGATAGCAGTGCTTAAGCATGTTGCGGTCATACCTCCTCGATTACTTGAATCCTGATTCAACAAACCTGCAGGACAACATTTGTTATCTTTTAGGCCTCAGGGAGACGAGGATTAGCACCTGTAATTAACACTCTCTTTGGGTTTGGACATGGTTTAAATGTGATCCATTGACAAAGGTTACATCCTTTATGTTTACATCTCAACATAAGTAGATGATTCGTCTATGCCAGCTGTGATATTACAATAAAAAGTCTCCTATCAGAGGGGGTTTACATGTTGCTGTGAGTGTTTTTGTTGCTTTAACAGGTAATGGTGAGTATTTAGGTGTAAAATAAAATTTGGTCATTTTTGCTTAAAAATAGAATGGACCATGTTTTTGCTAACCTCCCCATGTGACTGGGCCCCAGAAAGCTTTCCCCCTTTAACCCCTTTAAAAAAAACAAAAAAACAAAAACAAAGGTATGACAGTGTGACATCAGTTGAACTTGCAGTAATGTTTATTTCTTATCAATTTATCCTTCTTGCAAAACTCTGAAACTTACCTTGGGGCACCTTCTGGCTTTTAACTCAACAGTTTGGAACTACTTGCAGACAATGAATTACTTCCTATTGATGAATAGTGTTCTTCATCCAAAGGGCTGTGTCCTCTCACCCGCTGCCTTCGCCATCAGTACCACTTCATCGCGAAGGCTCAGCCCTGGTTGCAGGCTCAGAAATACTGCAGAGAGCGGTACACAGACCTGGCCTCTGTCTCTGACATCGAGGACATGAACCGTCTGGTGAACACAGCTCAGGACACGACTGGAGGCTTCACAGGGATGGGCTGGATCGGACTGCATGATAACCTCACCAGCTGGACGTGGTCACTTTCAGACAGCAGTTACTATGGAGACAAACAGCGCAACTACAGGAACTGGGATTTTTTTCAGCCGGACAACTTCCACGGAGACCAGATGTGTGTGAGGATGTGGAGTAGAGGGTTTTGGGATGACTCTCACTGCTTCCTGAGAGGCCCCTTCATCTGCTATGATGGTCTCAGTTCATTTTTTATTGATACATTCATAGACAGACAGAAATAGATAGATGTGAGTTACTAGTTGACAATAACTGATGTCATTTTCTTTGTCAGGGACAACAAGTTCCAATCAGCGTTTCATTTTTGTTAGGCGGTTGTTGAGCTGGTCTGATGCTCAAAATTACTGCAGGAAGCACCACACAGACCTGGCCAGTGTGAGAGATGAGAAGGAGAACCAGGAAATACAGCGTCTGGCCAAAAACAGGAATGTCTGGATTGGCCTCTATCGGTATCCATTTGTATTTGTCCCTTTGTTTGTTGTTGTGGTAAAGATTTCCATCAGCATTATATTTTTCATCTCTTCCTATTCCTGGATGTATAATCAACAACATGATGTGCAAAAGTAAATTAAATTAAAAAAAAACAGAACTGCTTTAGTAATACAATTGAATAAGAAATTCAAAGCTTTGAAAGAACTTAATGTTAATAAGCATGGTAGCATAGCCAAGTGATTATGTTCTGCATTGTGCTCATGTAGGGCATGGACTGCGAGAATATTCTTTAAGATATTGGGCGTTTTCAGGAGATGCAAAATAAAAGTCTCACAAAAACATCACATTTCTCACCCAAGCTCCAGTAATTTCTCTTCATTGTCTCCTTACTTAGGAATACACCTTACTTATTCCCAAATGTATACCAGATGAGCAGATACCTAATAACATCATAAGATCTGTCTCTGTCATACTATGATGAACACCATATCTTATAAACAAACAAATACAATATTGAGTGACAGGCCTTTGTTTTTGTAAAGGACTCAGCAATGGTCTGATAAAAGTGACTCCACCTACCGCTACTGGAAGCAAGGACAGCCTGATAATTTCGGAGGGACGCAAAATTGCACTGCAACTGATCTGGGCAATGCTGGTCTGTGGTCAGATGAACAGTGCAGCAGGAAGCTTGCTTTTGTCTGCTATGGGGAAAAAAGTGAGTGGCTTCTGTGTTATATTTGGTGAGAATATTGGTGGTATTTTGAAGTTTTTAGTGTAATTCTCAACGAACCTCACAGATAACACCAAATTCTTGGATTTACAGAGTTTTCTCTATATTTCAATATTTTAAATAATCTGCATTGCAGAAGGAACCCCAGACAAGTACCAAACCAAAATTATTACCAGAAAGTTAAAAGAGTCTTTTTTCATTCAGATCCAACAACAACCACAGCAGCTCCAACAACAACCACAGCAGCTCCAACAACAACAGCTGCTCCAACAACCACTACAGCCGCTCAAAGAATGACGACATCAGCTCCAACAACAACCACAGCCACCCCAACAACAACCACAGCCGCTCCAACAACAACCACAGTAGCTCCAACAACAACCACAGCCGCTCCAACAACAACCACAGTAGCTCCAACAACAACCACAGCAGCTCCAACAACAACAGCCGCTCCAACAACAACCACAGCCGCTCAAACAACAACCAAAGCCGCTCCAACCACAACCACAGCGGCTCCAACAACCACTACAAGTGCTCCAACAACAGCCACAGCCACTCCAACAACTACCAAAGCAGCTCTAACAACAACAGCCACTCCAACAACAACCACTACAAGTGCTCCAACAACAACCACAGCAGGTCCAAGAACCACTACAAGTGCTCCAACAACAACCACAGAAGGTCCAACAACCACTACAAGTGCTCCAACAACAACCACAGCAGGTCCAACAACAACCACAGCTGCTCAAACAACAACCACAGCCACTTCAGCAACAACCACAGCTGCTCCAACAACAACCACGGCTGCTCCAACAACAACCACAGCTGCTCCAACAACAACCACGGCTGCTCCAACAACAACCACAGCCACTCCAACAACAACCACAGCAGCTCCAACAACAACCACAGCCACTCCAACAACAACCACAGCAGCTCCAACAACAACAACAGCCACTCCAACAACAACCACAGCCCCTCCAACCACAACCACAGCAGCTCCAACAACCACTACAAGTGCTCCTCCAACAACCACAGCTGCTCCAACAACAAAAACAACAGTTCCAACAACCACTACAAGTGCTCCAAGAAAAACCACAACAGCTCCAACAACAACCACAGCAGGTCCACCAACAACCACAGCTGCTCAAACAACAACCACAGCTGCTCCAACAACAACCACAGCTGCTCCAACAACAACCACGGCTGCTCCAACAACAACCACAGCCACTCCAACAACAACCACAGCAGCTCAAACAACAACAGCCACTCCAACAACAACCACAGCTGCTCCAACAACAACTACAAGTGCTCCAAGAAAAACCACATCCTCTCCAACAACCATCAAAGCAGCTCCAACAACCACAACAACAGATCCAACAACAACCACAGCAGCTCCAACAGCAACAACACCCACTCCAACTACAACCACAGCCACTCCAACCACAACCACAGCAGCTCTAACAACCACTACAAGTGCTCCAACAACAACCACAGCCACTCCAACCTCAATCACAGCAGCTCTAACAACCACTACAAGTGCTCCAACAACAACCACAGCCACTCCAACAACAACCACAGCAGCTCTAACAACCACTACAAGTGCTCCAACAACAACCACAGCCACTCCAACCTCAATCACAGCAGCTCTAACAACCACTACAAGTGCTCCAACAACAACCACAGCCACTCCAACAACAACCACAGCAGCTCCAACAACCACTACAAGTGCTCCAACAAAATCCAAAGCCGCTCCAACAACCATAGCCGCTCCAACAACTACCAAAGCAACTCCAACAACAACAACAGCCACTCCAACAACAACCACAGCCCCTCCAACCACAACCACAGCAGCTCCAACAACCACTACAAATGCTCCAACAACAACCACAGCCGCTCTAACAACAACAGCCGCTCCAACAACAACCACAGTAGCTCCAACAACAACCACAACAGCTACAAGAACAACCACAGCAGCTCCAACAACAACCACAGCCGCTCCAACAACCACCAAAGTCACTCAAAGATTAACGACAGCAGCTCCAACAACAACTCCAGCCACTCCAACAACAACCACAGCAGCTCCAACAACCACTACAAGTGATCCAACAACCACAACCGCTTCAGCAACAACCACAGCTGCTCCAACAACAACCACGGCTGCTCCAAAAACAACCACAGCCACTCCAACATCAACCACAGCAGCTCAAACAACAACAGCCACTCCAACAACAACCACAGCTGCTCCAACAACAAAAACAACAGTTCCAACAACCACTACAAGTGCTCCAAGAAAAACCACATCCTCTCCAACAACCATCAAAGCTGCTCCAACAACAACCACAGCAGCTCCAATAACAACAGCCGCTCGAACAACAACCACAGCCGCTCCAACCACAACCACAGCAGCTCCAACAACCACTACAAGTGCTCCAACGACAACCACAGCCGCTCCAACAACCACCAAAGCCGCTCAAATATTAACGACAGCAGCTCCAACAACAATCACAGCCACTCCAACAACAACCACAGCTGCTCTAACCACAACAACAGCAGCTCCAACAACAATCACAGCCACTCCAACAACAACCACAGCTGCCCTAACCACAACAACAGCAGCTCAAATAACAACAGCCGCTCCAACAACAACCACAGCCACTCCAACAACTACCACAGCAGCTACAAGAACAACCACAGCCACTCCAACAACCACCACAGCAGCTACAAGAACAACCACAGCCACTCCAACAACAACCACAGCCACTCCAACAACTACCAAAACAGCTCCAACAACAACAACAGCCACTCCAACAACAACCACTACAAGTGCTCCAACAACAACCACAGCAGCTCCAACAACAATCACAGCTGCCCTAACCACAACAACAGCAACTCCAACAACAATCACAGCCACTCCAACAACAACCACAGCTGCCCTAACCACAACAACAGCAACTCCAACAACAATCACAGCCACTCCAACAACAACCACAGCTGCCCTAACCACAACAACAGCAGCTCCAACAACAACCACAGCTGCTCCAACAACAACCACAGCAGCTCAAACAACAACAGCCACTCCAACAACAAAAACAACAGTTCCAACAACCACCACAACAGCTCCAACAATAACCACAGCAGGTCCAACAACAACCACAGCTGCTCCAACAACAACCACGGCTGCTCCAACAACAACAACAGCCACTCCAACAACAACCACAGCAGCTCAAACAACAACAGCCACTCCAACAACAACCACGGCTGCTCCAACAACAACAACAGCCACTCCAACAACAACCACAGCAGCTCCAACAATAACCACAGCCACTCCAACAACAACCACAGCAGCTCAAACAACAACAGCCACTCCAACAACAACCACAACAGCTCCAACAATAACCACAGCCACTCCAACAACAACCACGGCTGCTCCAACAACAACAACAGCCACTCCAACAACAACCACAACAGCTCCAACAATAACCACAGCCACTCCAACAACAACCACAGCAGCTCCAACAATAACCACAGCCACTCCAACAACAACCACAGCAGCTCAAACAACAACAGCCACTCCAACAACAACCACGGCTGCTCCAACAACAACAACAGCCACTCCAACAACAACCACAACAGCTCCAACAATAACCACAGCCGCTCTAACAACTACCAAAGCAGCTCCAACAACAACAACAGCCACTCCAACAACAACCACAGCCGCTCTAACAACAACAGCCGCTCCAACAACAACCACAGTAGCTCCAACAACAACCACAGCAGGTCCAACAACAACAACAGCCGCTCCAACAACAACCACAGCCGCTACAACAACTACCCCAGCAGCTACAAGAACAACCACAGCCGTTCCAACCACAATCACAGCGGCTCCAACAACCACTACAAGTGCTCCAACAACAACCACAGCCGCTCCAACAACCACCACAGCTGCTCAAAGAATAATGACAGCAGCTCCAACAACAACCACAACCACTCCAACAACAACAGCCGCTCCATCAACAACCACAGCAGCTCCAACAACAACAGCTGCTCGAACAACAACCACAGCCGCTCCAACAGCCACTACAAGTGCTCCAACAACAACCACAGCCGCTCCAACAACCACCAAAGCCGCTCAAAGATTAACGACAGCAGCTCCAACAACAATCACAGCCACTCCAACAACAACCACAGCTGCCCTAACCATAACAACAGCAGATCCAACAACAATCACAGCCACTCCAACAACAACCACAGCTGCCCTAACCACAACAACAGCAGCTCTAACAATAACAACAACAGCTGCTCCAACAACAACCACAGCCGCTCCAACAACAACCACAGCCACTCCAACAACTACCACAGCAGTTACAAGAACAACCACAGCCACTCCAACAACAACCACAGCTGCCCTAATCACAACAACAGCAGCTCCAACAACAACAACAGCCACTCCAACAACAACCACTACAAGTGCTCCAACAACAACCACAGCAGGTCCAACAACAAGCACAACTGCTCCAACAACAACCACAGCTGCTCCAACAACAACAACAGCTGCTCCAACAACAACCACAGCCCCTCCAACCACAACCACAGCTGCTCCAACAACAAAAACAACAGTTCCAACAACCACTACAAGTGCTCCAAGAAAAACCACAGCCGCTTCAGCAACAACCACAGCTGCTCTAACAACAACCACGGCTGCTCCAACAACAATCACAGCCACTCCAACAACAACCACAGCTGCCCTAACCACAACAACAGCAGCTCCAACAACAACAACAGCCGCTCCAACAACAACCACAGCCGCTCCAACAACAACCACAGCCACTCCAACAACTACCACAGCAGCTACAAGAACAACCACAGCCACTCCAACAATAACCACAGCCACTCCAACAACAACCACAGCTGCCCTAACCACAACAACAGCAGCTCCAACAACAACAACAGCCGCTCCAACAACAACCACAGCCGCTCCAACAACAACCACAGCCACTCCAACAACTACCACAGCAGCTACAAGAACAACCACAGCCACTCCAACAATAACCACAGCCACTCCAACAATAACCACAGCCACTCCAACAACAACCACAGCAGGTCCAACAACCACTACACGTGCCCCAACAACCACCATAACAGCTCCAACAACAACCACAGCAGGTCCAACAACAAGCACAACTGCTCAAACAACAACCACAGCCACTTCAGCAACAACCACAGCTGCTCCAACAACAACCACAGCCCCTCCAACCACAACCACAGCAGCTCCAACAACAACCACAGCCCCTCCAACCACAACCACAGCAGCTCCAACAACCACTACAAGTGCTCCTCCAACAACCAAAGCTGCTCCAACAACAAAAACAACAGTTCCAACAACCACTACAAGTGCTCCAAGAAAAACCACAGCCGCTTCAGCAACAACCACAGCTGCTCCAACAACAACCACGGCTGCTCCAACAACAACCACAGCCACTCCAACTACAACCACAGCAGCTCAAACAACAAACACAACAGTTCCAACAACCACTACAAGTGCTCCAAGAAAAACCACAGCCTCTCCAACAACCATCAAAGCAGCTCCAACAACAACCACAGCTGCTCAAACAACAACCACAGCCGCTTCAGCAACAACCACAGCTACTCCAAGAACTACCACAGGTGCTACAACAACAACATATGTTGTGCTGTCTCAATCTTTATTGGTGAAAGTAATTTTTACACCTTATATTTGCATTTTGTAGACGAAACTCAAAACAAGGGACGTTTGACCAAGGCCACTTCCACAGAGACCCCAAATAAAATAACAACCAATGAGGGACACACGACTAGAATAGAAATCACCTCTGGTATATATCATCATTCATGAAAGTAATAAGTAAAAAACCTCTTGATTTAATTTCTCATTTCCACTTCTCAATTTTAGAAAATAGGAAATCCAAACAACTGGCTCGTTGCCTCATCTAAGCAGACCAAACAAGAACCATTATCAGTTATACCAATAAACTAACCAGTAATGGTCATAACTGGGGAAACTCATGCTTTTTATTATAATGTCTAAATTTTCTTGATAAAACTCCTAAGGCTAATCAAACTACATGTTTTCATGTGAAGGGAATCCAAGTTATTGTTCCATAAATTTTGTTGCCCCAATATCTCGCGATGGAAAAACCCCATACCTGGCTCCGAATCATCCTTTTTAGAAACGTTATTTATGTCATAGTCAATCATAAGTAAAAGAACACTGTATATTAGTTTGATTCTAAAGTCAGTAAAGTTAAGCTTGTTTGATATTAGCAGATCACTTGTTTTTTCTGGGAGTGAAACTTACCTCATCGATTCAACTGAGCGAAGACAACCTCAAAGAGCTGGTGTCAGTTCAGGTGAGATTCAATTACTATCACTTATTTTCCATTTATTTAAAAGAATTCAACACTTCTTAAAGTGACGCAAACTTGCTGTTACATGTCAGAGAGGTTAATTTTCTCTAGATCAGAGATTGCAAAATACCAACTGCACTAAACATGCTAAATTAAAAATCTTTTTTCTTTTGTCAGGTACGAAATCTTCTAATAGAAAAAGGACTTCCTCCAACCATCAAGGTGGGCTTAATTCGACGACTAAAATAACCACAAACAAGTTGACTGAGGATGAATGCGGGAACAAGGAAAAGGTGGAGAGCCTGAAGTCCTAAAAAGGAAGTTTATCTTTATCTCTTATTACTAATTTTAGTTCATATCTGACAACAGAGCTGGGCTTGTCCCAAATGTATAATAGTGTTTTTTTTAATGTAATGTCTTCATGTATAGTTTATATAGTTTACAACTTGAAAATCATACATTTGGTTGGTTCTGCATAAAAACACTGATTTAGATTGGGCAAATGTGGATACCCTTGTTTCTTGCAGCTTGTTTGGGATTTCCTTGGCGAACTTGCCTTATATATTGTTGGTTAGCTAGTAGCTTGATAGCCTAGCGTAGAATAAAAAATAGAAACAGGGGCAACAGTTGTCTTGCTTTTTCCAAATATGATAAATAACTAAAGCTCACCTTAGGTTATCTCTGTTATTTAAGGGCTTGTGTGCACTAACAGTGTTTTCCGCTGACAGCAACTGTCAACAAAAATGCTCTTGGTGTCAGCTGACAGCACAGCCAGCTGATAGTAGTATAGTTCACAGGCCCTTAATCGATGCAAAAATAGAAAAAGAATATGGGCACATAGAGAATTTGCTTTGTATGTGTACAGATAAAAAACAAGATATAAAGTGTTAATTAGCTTTAGAGCTCTTTTTGACACCTCTCTAGATTTGTTCTCAACATGTTAACTACTAATTTGTTCCTCCTTTGTCTTTCTGTGATTTTTTTTCCCATTACCACAAATGATCTCTTTTGGATAGATTAATTAGTTTTGGTTATTTTGTGTTTCGTGTACTAGGAGAAATCTTTCAACCAATATGTGAAAGGTCAGTTTTGGTCTCAAAGTCCATTTAAAGCCTGACATGATAATGTTCACTGACACAATGATTAAGGGCAATAAAGAGCATAGGGAGGTTCAGATTATGTGTGATTAATAGTTTGCTCTTCTTTTTCTTCAAGGATGAGGCAGCAGACGTCAAAATCTGCAACACAGTAAAACAATAAAGAATTAAGAACGTTTCATGTGGTCAACATCATATGAATCTCTACAATTCCAAATTACAACAAAGTCGACTTGCATACTACCACGTCATGGAAAACTTAAAATAAATAAATAATGAACTCATCCTTGATTTGAAGGTTAACCCAGTTTAATCATCTTGTGTTACATACACACTCTCTTCAAACATTTTCTAGAGTAGATTTGAAATTCAAAGTGAAATCGGCCTTGTTTAATAAGGCTTCTTCCAAAAGGAGGTCAGTATTGGTAACACCTGATAACTGATGACCAGTGTGATGGTTATTTATCTTATCGTTATTAAAGGATTCAGTTGAAGCCTTTGTATTGCATGTGATCTTTAAGTTTGTGGTAATTTATTTATGTATTTTAATTGCCACACGGACGTTTCGAGCAGACGCTCTTCTTCAGCGTGTAACAGGAACAGTGAAATTGTTCCCCTTGATCATAGAATAACAACGAATGGAATTATGACAGGGAAAATTGCCGTTAGGAATGTGAGAAAGAAAATGTTTAGGTTTCTTCGGCAGGTCTGACTTAACTCTCTTCTCCCTCTCGGGTCCACGTTATGGGGAGTGTATGGTGGTATGGTATCAGTATTTTTGCAGTATTTTTGTCTGAATTGTCCTGCTCAGTTTTTACGTGCGTTGTTTTGTTTCGTCTAGCACTTGTACTGTTTTTCACATTTGCACAACTTAAAAAAAAAAAAAGGTAAAATAAGAGGAGTAGTTCATAATATTGGTGCCAAAAGTACAACATGCAACATCAATACATTCCCTTGTATAATGTTAAAATGACATAAATCCAAATGTACCCCCTAAATGTAGTTGTTGTTGTCTGTACCACCTGGTCTTTTCAAAACAAATGCATAGTTTGACTTGTCCCCTCATGCTCAGACAAACAACAGTAACCAACAGTAACCAAATGTCTTGTCCAGACATCATGTAAACACTGTATTGGTCTACTGCAAACCAAAGTTTACAAAGAAACGTCACTCCTACATGCACACACATTAACAACCACATACACATGTCCATGCCCAACCTCTAACGACACCAAAACTAAATACCAACCTTCAATTGTTGGTTCAAAGAACATTTTTTCCCATAAACTGTTTAGAAATACACAGAAAATGAATTTCTGAAAACAATAAACAGCATATGAAAAGCACACAATTTAAACCCCTTTATGAATGAACATTTAAAAATATTAAAAATTGTTAAAACTAGTACAATTGTTAAAGTACACCTAATATAAGGTGATGCCATGAACACAGCAATAGGGGTAAATGTCCTCACTTTGCAGAATCAAAAATCCCAGTGGTCCCCATAAAGATATATGAAAAAGCAGAAGCACACTGTTGTCATAAAAGAATTATTCCCCACAAACTAAATGTGGTCTTTACCTTTGAATCCTTAACTTTGGAATTAATGAAAGTAGTGTAAGGGTAAATGTCCTCATTTAGCCAAGTGTCCTCACTCTCAAGAATAAAAAATGTCATTGGTCCCCACAAAGATACATGCACAAACAAACACCTTCACACATGCACACTTTTTCCCCAGAACTGATTAGTTCCCCACAACCTAAATGTGGCCTCTACCCTTGAATCCATAATTTTGGAAGGATGAAAGTAGCATAAGGGGAAATGTCCTCACTTTGCAAAGTGTCCTCACTCTCAAGAATAAAAAACTTCATTGGTCCCCACAATGATACATGCACAAACAAACACCTTCACACATGCACACTTTTTTTCCAGAACTGATTAGTTCCCCACAACCTAAATGTGGTCTTTACCTTTGAAGCCATCCTTTTGGAAGGATTAAAAGTAGCATAAGGGGAAATGTCCTCACTTTACAAAGTGTCCTCACTCTCAAGTATCAAAAATCTCATTGGTCCCCACAAAGATACATACACAAACAAACACCTTCACACATGCACACTTTGTTATTTTACCTATAAATCCTTACTCTGGCCATAATCTTTCATGGCACATAAGAAAGAAAATTCATGCAAATAGGCAAAGCACACGTTTAGACTACATATTCACCTATTTACAACACCCACAGAAGTTTAAAAATATTACAAATACAGATAAACATATTCTAAATGCTTCAAACTGATTGGAAGATATGAAAGAAGTCATGACAAGGACTGGGGTACTCAGAGCTAGAAACAAAAACAAAAAATACACCTTTCAAAATGTTCTGTTTATCACTTTTTACCAGTTCCAGTTAAAGTTGATGCTTAGATAATTCAGCATTGGGTTGTTCTTTTTCTGTTTTTACAGAGCATATCTGTATTTTTGTTGTGTTATTTGCATGAAGTTGCCTGTGTACTGTCAAATTGGTAAAGATGTTTTCTCTGTTTGCTTGTTTTTGTGTATTTGCATCTGTTATCTTAAGTTGGCAGTATGCTGAGCTGTAAGGGACACTGTAGACTTGTTCTCACATTGAACAAACATGTCTTCTCTGAATATCTTAAACTTAACCATCATTCTCACCAAAAGTGCAAAACTAAAACACACAACCACTGTCTTGTGGTCATGGACCATTTAGTATCCAAACTTAGAGTCAGGGGAGGAGACTCGAGAGTACATTTTCTTCAATTTGAAGACAAACAGAGAAGGTAAGGCAACAATTACAGAAATGCAAGACCATTCTGTGTTTGAATTTGTTTTGATATTGCTACCTTTGAATTATCTTTCTGTTTTTTTGTCTGATTATTGCAGAACATGGAGGGACGTTTGAAGAGTCTGCTTTTCTTTGGTTTGTACTCCTCTATCACCAACGTTGTAAAAATGAAGTCAACAGTTTTTGCTATTTCTTAAGAATACAGTCTTTTTTTATTCAAACACATTTTTCTTGACAATGGATTTGACATGTAATTTGCAGGGACCTTGTTGATTACCGTGGCAGTCATCCCCAAGACAGGTAAGAACATATTTTTTCATATCTGTCCAGTTAACTGAATATTACCATGTTGTTAATAACGATTCAAAATGAAATCATATAGCTCAAAAATGGTTGATGGGTTAAAAGTTAAGTAAATATTGTGACGTGAAGTCAAGGGCTTTACACCACCACAACAACAGATTTTTCACATCCAATTCCAACACTACCATTTCTTATATAAATACAAGAAAAAGTCAGATGACATTTTAGCCCAGTTTTAGTAGTGACTACACTGCATTAACTAGCCTTGCATTCAAACTTTTACTTCAGTATAATTATCAAAATGGATTCAAGAAATTAAACATGTATATTGTATTACCAGAAAAATGAACACAAATTTGAGCCGCATTTTAATGTTGTTAAAATTCAAACTAATTTTTATACTATTGGGTAATGTAACCTCTAAACAACAATATCTGAAAAAAACAAACATCCAGTTAAATACTTTTTTCTTTTTCTCTTTTGACTTTACAAATCTTGCAAACTTTAATGACCTGAAAGCGGAGATACACTGCAACATTTTCAAAAGTATTTCAAGGGCAGCAGAAATACTAAGAGTAATCTTTTTATTCCCAATATAGGCTCCACGTCCTTCATACATGAGTATATTCTAATCACCAACTTAAAGCTGAACTGGACTGAGGCCCAGAGCTACTGCAGAGCTGAATATGATGACCTGGCCACCATTTATAATGGGAAGGATTTCAACGCAGTTCACAACATGGCATTCAACTGGACCAAGTCTTTCTGGATTGGCCTGTACGATGATGTGAACGCCTGGAAATGGTCTCTGGTGGGTGAGCATTTCTACACAGGACGAGATCCGGACTACAGGCAATGGCAGGAAAACCAGCCAGACAATGCAGAGCAAGGCGAGCACTGCGTCTCCATGACGGAAGAAGGCTTCTGGACAGACAACAGCTGCATGCTTGAAATGCCTCTCATTTGTTTCAGAGGTGAGCTGTGCTTACAGTATATGAATTTGAAGCCAATTAAACAGTAGCCACTTTGCGTCGGGTTCTTGTCTCACCCTGTCGTCGTTCCATTTTGCAATAAAAACCCCTTACATGTTTTCCTTTTTGTTCTCCAAATAGATGGTGAAGATGATCAATATGTGCTGGTGATTGATGACAAGAGCTGGTTTGATGCTCAAAACTACTGCAGGCAGCACCACACAGATCTGGTGAGTGTGAGGAGTCCGGCAGAGAACCAGGAGCTGAAGCGCAGACTGCAGGAGAGCACAGATGTGCAGGAGGCCTGGATTGGCCTGCACAGAGACTCCTGGAAGTGGTCGGACGGCAGCAGCTCCTATTTCAGAGAGTGGTTGGCATATCAGCCCAATAATGAAAACAACTCTCAGGCGTGTGTTACTATGCAAGAGGGGGGGATGGGACGACTGGAATTGTAGCAGCAGATTCAACTTTCTCTGCCAAGGTAAGCCCAAACAAAACAGACATGTTTGTACTGTTTTTTTTTTGTTTTTTTTTCCTCTATTCATCACGCAAAGAACATACAGCTTTTTGGAAACGTTACTGAAAAAGTCTTTCAGCATGAGGTGAAAAGTCTTCAACTATGTCTAGTTGCGTTTTAGATGAAGCTTTGATTCACTATGACCTGGATGAAGAAGAACCTTCACAGACAATTGACGGAACAACGCTGACTTTTCTTTTTCACTCTTCATCTTTTCTCTCCTTGCTCAGAAATGACTGAAGTCACTCCAGCTCTGATCCCTGAATCTACCACCATCAGGAAAGGTAAAAATTATTGATAATAAAAAGTTTATAATCTTTGTAGAGTGGTCTAGACAGTTAAAAAGTTTTAAAAGCTGCACATCACTTTTTAAATAAATATTTCTGGGCTTTTTGCCTTTATTTGATAGGACAGCGGATAAAGTAGGAAATCGGAAGAGAGGGTGGGGAATCACACATCTGGCAACCTGTCCATACATGGGGGGCAACCTAAAAGCTAGGCCAGGGGTCCCCATCCTTTTTGACTAACTAATGTCATGTTAAGATATATGAAGTACAGTAGACGCACCATGGAACCCGGACACTTGAATACACTTGAAAATCAAAACTTCAGCGTGAGCCCTGAGCCTGCTTTCCAGAGATAAAGTGGTCGTAGCTTGGTGCTGTGTGTGACTGAAAGGCGCAGTGTGTTTCTGACAATTCTAACATGCAGTCTTTATGTAGCTGTCGGCATATTTTTAGTCTAGTTTAGGTTTTTTCTTGTCTCCACTATCCTCACTGTCCGTCAACCTTTTTTCAGCAAACCCAGTACAAAAAAACCCTGATAGCTAGGTCATCAGTACCTTGCATATCAGAGTGTTTTAAAAACATGGATTACTGGATGCTGCATGGCCTAGCGGTTATGTTGCATGCCCCAAGAACGGAGGCTGTAGTCCTTGATGCACCAGCCAAGGGTTCAAATCCAACTTTGACCTTTTGTTGTATATAACCCCCCACTCTCTCCTACCAACATTTCCTGTCTCTCTTCAGCTGTCCTAACCAATAAAGGCAAAATGGCCAAAAAAGAACTTTAAATAAAATAGTTTACTATTGGACGAGATGATCTGTAGTTATTTTTTAATGACTTATTAAAGATCTACTGAATCAATATATACTTTATAAAGAAACTATTTGTTAAGACATTCTTGTATATTGATATGGTGCCACTGTGTTTCCAGTTGTTCGGAGAAGGACTGTGATAAAGATGAAGTTGCTGACTAACTTAGACCTCACAGATCCAACCATCCAACAGAAACTCTTACAGCAGGTACAATACGCAGCAGTGTACATTTTTGGCTATTATTTGACCATTATATTCATGTTTCACTAAAGAATAACAGTTTCTTTCATTTTTGGTATTAGTTTGAAAAATCTATTAACCTGCTGGGATTCACTGACATCGTGCTGCTTAGGTTGTCTGTGAGAGCAGAGAGACAACCAACAGAGAGAGGTAACTGGAGATTTTATTCTAAAGTTCATATTACATCAAATTTACCTCATGCATGACCAGTAAGAGCTATTCTGTTATAAAGATGGCCAAATCAAACTAGTTTCATTGCTTTTGTCATTGTGCAGAGTGATTTGGACAAATATATTTAGAAGGTGCTCCAAGCCTCAAAATATGACGATGAAATTGCCCTTCTAGCAGCATCCACTTTACACATTAAATATGTGAAGTGGTGGTTAGAATTAGACTCTGAAACAACTTAGGTTTAGAAAAAACATAATGGTTTGAGTTTATTAAAGGGCTAACGCGCATATGTAGTCCCAAACGTAACGCGAGTATGTCACATTACTTAGGTTTATATGTTAAGTTACAAATGTACTCATATTACGTAAATAACGTAAGCTATATGACAAAGACCAGGGGTGGGGGATGGGGTCTACAGCAGCAGGCCATTCACACCAATAATACAGAGGAACCTACGAGACAAGGAAGCTCAGGAACTCCCAGAGAGATGTATGGTTAGAAACGTAAATGGTACATGAAACATTATGGAAAGTGACAGGAAGTAACATGATGTAAATACACAGAGAGAGAGAGAGAGAGAGAGAGAGAGAGAGAGAGAGAGAGAGAGAGAGAGACAGGAGCTCAATGTGCTAGGTCCCCCGGCAGGTGGCAGTCTAAGCTTATAGCAGCATAACTAAGAGCTGGTCCTTACCTGAGCCAGCCCTTACTATAAGCTTTATCAAAAAGGAAAGTTTTAAGTCTACTCTTTAAAGTACAGAGGGGTTCTGCCTCCTGGACCCTGACTGGTAGATGATTCCAGAGGAGAGGGGTTTGATAACTGAAGGGTCTACCTCCCATAGTACATTTAGAGACTGTAGGCACCACGAGCTGGCCTGCATTCTGGGAGCATAATGTTCTAGAGGGGTAATACGGCACCATTCGCTCTTTGAGATAAGATGGTGACCATTAAAAGCTTTGTCGGTGAAAAGAAGGGTTTTAAATTCTATTCTAGATGTTGTAGGGAGCCAGTGCAGAGAAGCCTATACAGGAGTAATGCGGTCCCTTTTCTTAAGTATAGTCAGTACACAAGCTGCAGCATTGACTATTAACTTTCACCCCAGCCACCTGGTTGAATGTTGTGTCTTTAAGACACATTTTGTTTTTGATTATAATGATTCAAAATGCAGAGAATAGCCTAATTCTTCCCTTTTTTTCCGAGAAGGACCCCTTGACTCCACTGTTGCTTAGCCCCCCCAGAATTATGGTTTGCATGACGCCCCTGTGTAGGCACCATGAATTATTATAAGTTCTTTAGGAGACAGCAGCAGCTCTGTGTGACAGTTACGGATGAGTTGTGCACCTTCATCGTGATAATTAAACCTGCTGTGTTTTGTTTTTCCAACAGATGAATGTGGAGAAGAAATGAAGAAGAAACTCGACTGAGACGTCTTTAAAATCAAATTAAACAACAGGGAAGATTAGGGAAAACATTAATAAATCCCCTGTTCCCCCATTTCTAAAATATTTGAAGTAGTAGTTATTATACTTGTTGATTTTTTTTGGCTTTCCCCCCTTGATACAATTCCTTGGAATTAGCAGAATTTGTTGAAGTATTTATGTATTTATCATTTTCATTATAAATACTTTTTGACCAATTAAGACATAATAATAATCTTTAATCGCTGGTATTGTTTAGGCTTCTTTTATATTATTAAGATAGTTAGTCAATAAAATGTGTCAACTCATTGTACACATTCCTGCTTTCCTGACTCAAACACTCGCAGCAAAGGACTTTGTGAGCGGATTAGTGATGTTTTGTTGACCTTCATGCCTACTAGCGCTAAAAGTCCAAATTTGTTTAATCAAATAGATTATACAAATCTTCGCCTTAGTGAAGAGAAGACAACAAGTCAAGGAAATTCAGCTGATGCTTTTATCCATCACCTGAGCTGGCATCCAAAACAATTACACACACATTTGAATACATTACTCAGAGACACAAAAATCACCAATGCCTTAAGTTGTACCACAATACTGTATATAACAACACGTGATCATTCTAGGCTCGCCAAGTCTAGCAGTCCAGTCTTTTATGAAATCAATTAGTTTGTGATAGTGTTGTAGCCAAGACCAAACTAACCGAGACCAAGACAACTCGAGACCAGAGTGATCTGAGACCGAGTAAAAACCAAGGCCCAAGCAGGTCGAGTCCGAGACAAGACCAAGACCAAGGCAGGGCGAGACCAAGACAAGACCAAGACCATAAATATCAATGAAAAATCATCATCTTGCATGCAGGGGACGTGTCACTCACTTAGACCGTAACACCGGGAAGTTTGCAGCCGTAACCAGGGGGATACAAATCTAAGTACAAGTGAATTGAAGTTACGTGTTCTTTTACAAAGGGGCGTTTTCCTTTCTAATCACAGTAATTACGTGGGAAAAAAGCCTTTCAGTGGTGGTCTTGACCGGTCTTGATTTAAAATCCGGAGGCCAGACTGGTCTCCAGACTGGCCGATTTCGAGTATTACAAGACTAGTTTGTGAGTCAAATCCATTCAAATAAAAATGTGTCTGATTCCTAATTAAGTACTTGTTGATGAGTTAAACTGCTATAATAAATCGTCTGGTCTGATTCGCCATAACTTTATTGTCAGAATCAGAATCGGAATCAGAATCAGGTTTATTGCCAAGTACATTTACACATACAAGGAATTTGTCTTGGTGTATTGGTGACTAAAATCAAATTATATTAAAATGTTCATGTGTCTGATTCAGATTAATTGCTTTTTAATGAGTCAAATTCAATGTAATCCATTGTTAGTGGGCCTGATTTGAAGTTAACTGCTTGATTGATTAATTCAAATTCATCAAAATCAATATTTTCGTGTATCTGATTTGCAATTAATTTGTTGTTTTCAATAAAATCTATTAACCCTTTTGTTTCTGGTGTCTGAATAGAAGACACTACATTTTGGATTTTACTTTTAAAGATTGCATACATTTGTCCTCAAGAATATCCTGAATACATTTTAATCAAACCTGTGAAAAGTCTACAATGACACTCAAATATGTTATTTTTTCTGTTTCAAAGAAAGGCAACATAAAGGCCTTTTTGAAATACGTTGCTTAAAGGTTTTCATAATCAAGTGAAAATTGAATACACTTCCTTTGCTCTTTAACTTATCCCTCAGCTGTTATTCATGTTTTTAAAAAAAAAAGTTTTTTTTGAGAGTTAATTCGTCTACATTAACGTTTCTGTGTCACACTTAAGTGCTTGCTCATGAGTCGGATTAACAACACCAGTGTTGCATCTTTGGTCAATGTGTTGCTTAGTTCATGAGTTGAATTTCGCTTTTAATTTCTTGTCCCAGAGTAAAATAACTTCCGGCAGTTTTTCAACATAACTGCTTGGCTGTTCATCGGTTGTGCTTTTTCAAGATTTAGATCTGGACCAAATCCGAAATGTAACAAAGTCTTCCTTTCCTTTACACTCATTCTCCAAATTTCACAATGATTACATTTTTAAACACGGGTGAAAAACTAAAAATGGCACCATAAAAAACCAAGCATCTCCTTGACAATGACCTGTTGAAATCAACTGGCATACCATTAAATACTAGTTGGATTTATTGACTGCCTTGAGTATTTCTGATTGAGATGCACGATCCACTTTTTTTCAGTTCGGATCCGATTCAGTTACACATGTACCGATACCGATACAGGTTCCGATTTTATTATCATAACTAATAATGTTATTATTGTTTTTGGTATTATGTGTAATGCTACAAAAAGCTGTAGTAACCCTGGCATACATTGTTTGTATGTGCTGGCTTCACATACAAACAGGAAGCAGCAACAGATGGCAGCTTTTTCAAATTAAATCTTTTAAACTAAAGTGTAAGAGTTGTACTTTTTGATCATATAGAAGGAGCAGTTCCATCTCGTCTGAACATCGCCATGGAGACGATTTGAGGACACTTCTTACAGCTCAGTCTGAGCGTCTTTAAAGTGAGACTGTGCGAGCTGAGAACGTTTTAAGTGCACAACCATCTTTCTTGACCAGTGACGTGGATTAGCGCCGTCAGTCCGATATAAGATCGGATAGGTCCCATCTCTAATTTCTGAGGGAGCATTGTTCGTTCTTTGTGGCATTGGAGATACATCTCTCCAGCCCTGTATAAATTCCATGGAGCATCTTCAGTAAAAGGCAGGGTTGGTAATTTTTGAAAACTAGCTTGATTTTGAGCATTCCCTCAGTGCTCCGTCTGCACCCACCCCCTCCCCTCTGTGCTCCCTCAAATGCCACGCCCCTCACTTACATGCACGAGCGCCGTTGCTCCAGAAGCGGACCTCAGCTCATCGCTTACATTCTGTAGAAAATACGTCGTCTCAAGTCTCATTCAGCTTTAAGTAAACACAAAACTTTATCATAATACATGTTATAAAACGGGACTTTTTTACCAAACTGCCAACGACAAACTCACAGTATAAACTCCGTCATCAGTGACGCGCTTTGAGTGTGGGCTAGTGCACGCATGGTGTAGAGAACGAGCAGGGAGACAGGGAGGCTGTGATTGGTTCATCAGATTGGTACCTCGTGGCAGACATTGGTCGAAGTTTTTACAGGCTTACAGCTGCTACAGATGACGGATTTTCTTTGTTCCTTTTTCAGAGCACGAGTTATTAATTTCTGTCAGGACCTAAAGACAATTTCAACCAACTTCTTAAAAATTATATCTAGAGAAAATTACCAACCCTGCCTTTAACTTATTTAAAGGTCACTAAATGCTACACGATGCATATTTATGCATATCTTTGTCCATAACATTTAATTTCAAAAACAAGAAAAAGTAGTGTGAGAATACTGTTTCTTTAAAGTGTGAGTGATGTTCTCCCTGACTGTATCAAGGGACTTTACCTTTACTAAATGCATTGGATACAAAAAGTTATGTTTGACAGTTATGATATAAGTTTTCTGCTGTTTGAAACCATGAAAATGTAGCCTATAGGAAAGAAGCTGTGTGATGTTGGAAATGCAACTTTTAAATGTGCTTAACACCTCCATATTGAACACAAGGGATGCAGCGTTCCATGCATTGCACATACTGGAGAAGGAAAAGTTTGAAATTGAAGGAAGTAATTCAAATTTGCTGATCGCTAGATTTTAAGAAGCTGCAGCCAGAAGCTTGATTGCTTAGCTTAGCATCAAAAGCTAAAAACTGTCTAAACTATTGTGATATGTATGTAAAGTTTAAATTGATTTGATGCACAAAGCCTCTAAACACTATGGCTCCCCAAGATATACTTATGTATTTGTTATACGCATTACAGCACACAACGTTTCAAACCCGACCGGGCTCTGCATCAGGTGCTGATGTGTTTGCTGACTACTTAAAAGTGATTTCAGGAATTTTACATCCATACTGTAGCCCCATGAAAATATAGTTTTTACTGATTGTGACTAAAAATAAAAAGATACAAAAACAAACCTTATGATGGATGTTGTGCACTGTGTTTTTTTTCATATTCTGATATTCACTTTTTGCAGAGTAAGAGAGAGGGAGCTTCAAGTTTCAAGTAAAGAGTTTGAAGTTTCAGGTAAAACTTAGTAAACAAATGTACTGTCACGGACCATGTAGAAAAACAAAGCAGGTGGACCCAAGTGCAGACACCTCCTGAAAAAATGTGTATGTTCTTGTTGCGACTTTTTCTGAAAGGTCTTGGACATCTCAGAGGATAACATTCTGCAAATGTGCACAACTGTGTAGCAGTGAATTGAAGCTACGTCAATAAATGTATTGTTGTTGTAGTTTCATTTGTATATGTTTTTCCTAATGGCTGAAACAATTACTTTAATTTCAGTCCGGTTTGGGGCGGCAAGCATCTCAGTCTGTAGGGACTTGGGTTGTGAACCGGAGGGTCGCCGGTTGCGGACCAAAACATGGAAGTTGGTCTGATAGCCAGGACACCCTCGATTTCTGTTATTCACCTTGTTTTGGTATCACTCAGTCATGTCTATCCCGTCTTCGGCTCGTGCCAAATTGGCACTGCGGCTACCAGTCAAGCTGAGAGTTGATTTTAAAACACTGTTGACAAGGTTGTTGTTCAAGGTCTGAAATGGACTTGCCCCCGCTTACTTCTCAGAACTCCTGTCCCCATATCAGCCGGTAAGAGGTCAAAGGTCATCTGAACAAAACCTTCTGTCAATGCTCCATCCAGATCCAGAACAAGTTGCAATGGGGATCGCACTTTTTCCATTGCACGACCAAAACTGTGGAACTCTTTACCTCCAAACATCCGTCTCTCAGCCACTATTGGTGTTATTAAAACTCGCCTCAAACATATTTACTGTATACTCAATTGCATTACATCTTTAATAACCTGTTAAGTACAAAATCCATAGCTCTGGATAAAGTATGTAAAAATAAATAAATAAATAAATTACACTAGCAAAGTAATGCAGAGAAAAAACAAACACAAAGGTGGGCAACCAAACCAGCTTGTTTAAGCAGCTGCTGCTGAAGGACCATTGGTAACCAAATCTGCTCATGTGTCCTCCTCACTGCTGGACAAGTTTTTATTTTGCATAAATATGAAAAGTGACACAAATTTCCCTGAATTCCCCCCCATAGTACTTCCCGGACTTCTTGGTAGGGTTAGTCCTGAGAGGTTTCAACAACAAGAGAGGTAGGTCCATGTTAAAAAAATAGTTTTACTATTTAAAATCCTCGATTATGTATATCGTAATCATGCAGTCTGATGTTATCTGATAACAGGATGTTGATCTTTCTTTTCTTAACGTTATGTGCTCAGTATGTGAAGCTGTGAATCTAAAACAATGTGTAACTTCATTTTTATTCGTCTGACTCAGATAAATGCTGTGGTTACATCGTACTATCCCCTTAATTGGTAAGCTCAATAAATTACTGACTGCAGCTGATTAGTTTTTTTTAAATTCTATTGACACTAATGTGTGCTGAAAGATGAAACAACCACAGTTTGCTTTTGTCCACAGGGCTTCTCTTCCTGTCTCAGAGGACCACTCAGCTGAGTATGTATCTTTTCATCAGAAACATGTTTTTTTTTATTGTAGGTAAATACTTGTCACATTGGTCTTAAAAGCTTTCCAATGTGAATATGCAAGATATTTGGAAGACGCTGTTGCATTTAAAGAGTTAAATTTACAATTGAAGTTTGCAGGCGACTTTGCATGTGACCATTCATTGATACAGATTTTATTAATATCATTGATGAGATCACAACCTCTCAGATTAGAGCGATAGAGACACAGAATATAAGTATTTGAAATATTACAAGCATGGCAAGAATAAAGTCAATTGGTGTAGATGAGATTTTAAATTATACAATTTTTATATTCAAATGTCTTGGTGTTGTTCATTTTGATTTCCACCAGACAACCTACGTTTGTATCGTTTAAACCAGTGGTTCTCAACTGGTGGATCAGGACCTAAAAGTAAGTTGCAGAGATGGTTTTAGTGGGTCGCGAACATGTGACTGAAAAAGAAAAGTGTCAAAAAGTCTATGAAGCACTATTCAAACTTGTTGGTTTTGGTCCTTCTCACATGCTAGTACCATCTGAGGTCCAAACTGCACTGTTTTTCATTCAACAAATCTGATTGGTTGAAAAAATCGGAAATTTGGGTCCCGATTTTCATGAAGCTGTTGGTGGTGGGTCCTTAGGCTAGACCAGTTGAGAACCACTGGTTTAAAATATTTATTGCATCAGAATAAAGTTCATTTTTGGTGTCTAAGCTCCGACCTCATCACTCCTCACAGTTTTCATTTACATGCAGTCGGAGCCTACAGGTGGATGCTGGGGTGGTGGTGGGGCTGAGCAAGGAGCAGTACTGGTTCAGGTCAGAGCTGGGAGAGACAGGAAATCTCACAGCTTCTATACAGTAGACCACTGATTGGAAGGAGGTGTTGTCAGGTGAATGTTGAGAATGAGGCACGTCAAGTGTGAAATCAGAGCAGCTCGCGTTAACTGCCTGAACTAGCTCGCAGGCGTCGCCTCATTATTGGCAACACAATGTGATGAAAATGTTCAACTTTTGCCCCAAAGCATCTCAGCAATACCACCTCATCAAAAGCCACCAGAACTGGTATGACGCTCAGAGGTTCTGCAGGGTGAAGTACACTGACCTCGCCACCGTCAACAACATGGACGACAACAACGAGCTGCAGAAGGCGCTGGGCCTTGACGGGACTTACAGCTGGATCGGGCTTCAGAAAGGAAGTGCTCGCAGGTGGGTGTGGTCGGATGGCAGCGGTCGAGTGTCGTTCTCCAAGTGGAATGACGGTGAACCTTCAGGCAATGAATGGTGTGTGGAGTTATCTGAGAAAGGCGGCTGGAATGATCTATCCTGCGACTACACAAAAGGTTGCGTGTGCTATACACGTGAGTAAAAGACACATTGTGAATTATGCAGCACGTAGAAAGAACCCCTGTTGACTCTTTTGCCCTTTTTCTCATTAGGTCAAGACAACGGTGACAAAACTTATGTTTATTATTCTGATGCACTTAGCTGGGCTAACAGTCTGGCGCTGTGCCGAAGTAAGCACACTGACATGGCCTACATCAAGAGCGAGCAGGATAACGCTGATGTCATCAAGATCGTCAAAACATGGTATGGTAGCTTCTTTCTGGAAAAGAAAGTGTGGATCGGTCTGTTCAGTGATGCCTGGATGTGGGCGGACGGAAGTCAAACCTCCTTCAGGAACTGGCTGACTAACAAGCAGGATCGGGAAAACTGCGCTTCAGTTTCAGGTTCTTACCAGGGGCGCTGGGTTGATGCTCAGTGTAACCAGGAGAACACATTCGTCTGTCAGGGTGGTGAGTAAAGTTAAATAACTTTAGTAACCTGTTAGCAAACCTTTCATTTCATTTCTTTAACAATTGATCATTGTTCGAAACTTTAACATCTAGAAAATGGAATTGGCCAATTACTGTAATAACAGAAATAAATTATTAAGCGATAGGTATTGTCTTTTTTATAGAACATACCATATCTTGTGTGTTCATTAGCTTGAGGTTCACGAGTTTCATGCACCTGTTTTTGTTTCTTTAAACAATTTTCTTTTTTTAACCGAGGGATGAACAGCAGATGTTTGTAGCTGCTGGGGAGGGAAGTTGCAATTGGTAAATCAAAACTGAATCATGTGCAAATATTAACCGATCACTGACGATATGACTTTGTTTGGATGCTGCAGATCTCAAAGTAAAGAAGATGGTGATGAGGATGATGGTGCGCTCAGATTTGAACCTGACAGACTCAAAAATAAGTGAAGGTCTCCTGAAAGAGGTACAACAGAATACAGATCATTCTGAATATTTCATATGCATCTGAATTTAAGGGCTACTGGTTAAGCTAACTGCTTGGGGCCCCCTACTTGTCTGGTGCCCCCCCAAGCAGTCGCCCACTTTGCCTGTTGGCAAGCAGCGCCTCTGGGTTTAGCTTTGTCAGCATGAAAGTAAAAAACAGAAGTTGTGTTTGTAACGCCGGTTTCTTCTCTAAGTTGGAGACGGGCCTAAGACTCCAGTCGGTGTCTGACTTCACTTTAAGTTGGAGAAGGAACCAAAATGGACAAATCTTCCAACGTTATGAGGAGTTGGAGGAGGAGGTCGCAGATACGGGTGAGATTCGCTTCTTAATCCTAAATGTTGTGTAACACTTCAGACTTTTACCAGACACGAAGAACATTTTGGTGAATCGGTCCAAATAAATTCTGAAAGTTTTGAAGGGCATCAACGTTCTTCGACTTCAAATAAAAAAGATGATTTTTTTGTTTGCAGTGCATTAAAAGTAATTTAATGGTAATATCTTCTCATTACAGGATGCTGACTGTTGAGCAGAGGGACCCTGGTTTGATTCAAATCAACTGGTGGGAGGAATTATTCTGTTAGATCATCGTAACACTATATTTATCTTCATTCAATAAACGTTTGAATCATAAGAACTCATGAATATATATCTTATAAAATCTGTTGTGTTGACTTATCTTATGGAGCTCAGTGAATAAACTATCTACTCTACATGAGATGAAGTGGTTTAAGGTGTCTGCTGTTCATTTGGTTTCACTTCCCACACACATGATTTACATTTAAGTACTCCCTTCTGTTGAAAACACATGATAAGAAATGAAAATGATTGAAAGACTAAAAACAAAAGTAATGCAGGCGTATGATGTAGGCGTGTGATACACTTTCAGGTGTAAGGAGAACATTTATATTCCCACCTGTGGAGTGACACAGCAGAGAGACTTTACTTTCATTTCTTCGTTAATCTAACTTGAATGCTAAGTTGTGTTATGTGTTGAAGGTGTGACTATAGAAACGAGTATAAGGAAGTTTACGGGGAAAACAGAACATTCCAGTGGAGTGACTGAGCCGAACAACGCCGTCTTCATTTCTGTGTAAACGTAACTTGTATTAAAAATTGAATGGCATCTTGTCCTTCCACTATCGAGGCAGTTAAGGATTACTGATGACGCAATCCATAGAGCCATTGTTGTAATTATATGATGGATCACCACAGAGGAATGAAACTCAACACAATGAGATATAGATACAGATTTACAGTATGCAAAGGGCGTGGCTAAAATCTGCTAATAAATACAATACCTCGGGCTCGTAAGTCAACCACACACCAGCTGGAACTCAAACAGGTAATAAGATTTGCATGTACGGTTTTTTATTTGTGTGTTTGATGGATTTGAACTCACGGTGTAGATGTGGTGTTTTACTGTTTGTACCTATAACGTTACCTTTATGCTGGTTTGTGGCTGCTGAAACGATTTGATTTAAGCTTCATTAGGAATGTAGATAATCATTTAAAAAAAAAAACTATTTCAGTAACATTGATCTAAAACTAAATACAGAGCTGTAGAAAATTAAGCTAATGATAATTTTAACCACAATAATGATGAAAATGTAAAAATAATGCAAAGAGAGAAACAATGAACAATTCTTTATTTATGAGGAACTGTTGAAGCAGCATCGAGATTACAGGGAAACAAGGAAATCGACACACACGCACACACACACACACACACACACACACACACACACACACACACACACACACACACACACACACACACACACAATACACAAACAATGTAATCTCATTCTGATAAGTCTCTTGAAAGTCATCACTTTGTTGATAAGTTTTGTTGCTTTCATTATAAGATAATCATTTATACCCACACTGTTAAAAAAAAAACTCTGTAATATTCCGCTTGCCGGGGCTCCAATAAATTACTAAAAAATAGCTAGGACAAAACAAAGTTATAGTTTAGAAAACAGGCTGACAAGATGCAAAACATTTTAAGAGCTAACTGTCTCAGTTGGGTTCCACAAAAAGGACGAAACCTCATTTCACCGTAAACTCTGTTAAACACATTTCGCAGAGTCTTTCCCCAAAAACTAACTCATTGACCAATCACTGAATCACTTCCCGGTCACTTCCGACATTTGGCACTTTTCCTTCCCGATGAGATTCTGTTTTAAAATTAGTTTTAAATTAGTTTCAGCAGTCGCAAAAGTGTTTTGCATCTTGTAAATTTGTTTTTCAAAATGTATGTAAAAAAAACCCCTGTGATTTACTGTAATTAAAAATACACTTTGCAAATTTTACCTGGGATTTTGTGTATTTTAAGGTTTAAAAAAAAAGTCTTATAGGAAAGAAATGTATAGTGTTTTCACTAGATATGTAAAGTCACAATTTATTTAGTAATATTATCATTACTTCAAAAGTAAAAATCTGTAAAATAAACAGGAATAATTCTGTAAAATTACAGTGCAGTGCACCCTTAAAGTATGATGTTGAGTTAAGTTAACTTCTAATTTGTAGGTTACAACAACAAGAAGGAAGAGGAAACTCTTGTGGTTTCATAAATATCATGAATTTCAAGATTTCCAGCATTCCATTCTCTGAACCCACATCAGCGCACATTCAAAGAGTCATTCAGAAATAATGAGCTATCAAAGTATCGTAAATTGTATTGTAAATTAAGCATTGTTATATGTTCGAATCCGTTTTTAACCGTGAATAACATAAACATTTAGGTATTCAGGGACTCAAAGAAACTTTCTCGTAAGTCACCGTGAGTCAAATCAGTGAAACACTTCTTGTTCCTTTCATTTTCTGTTCAACCAAAAAGGCCTTCAACAAATACGAATGATTCACCTGTTACACATGATAATGACACAAGTTTACACATTTCATTTATGCAGCTACAAGGTTTTTTTGTATGACTTAAAACTTGATTTAAACGCAGACAAAACCCAATGAAAAATGTGCAAAAAACAACAAACTGTAAACTGCTCACCCATAGGTTCAGTTAAAAAAAGTCTTTAAAACATTGATAAATGATTCAGTAACCAATGGTTACAACATTCAACAAGTGGAGAGTCAACAGCTAGCTAGCAGCTCTGTAGCTCTATTTCAGGAATTCTGACGGTGACATTTTCCAGAGTTTCTTTTTGACACTTCCCTTTAAAAAAATAGAAACTGTACAGTCTGAACCCTTGGATATGTTAGAATAATAATTATAAAGCGCTTTTCAGGAACTCAAAGACAGAAAGATCAGAAGAGAAACTAACAAACGTTGTGACATTACACACAGGTCATTAATCCAGCACCATTGTCCTTCCAACAATGGCATTCCCATCCTCCCCAGCCCTGCTTTGTGTTCACTGATAATTGGATAATTGGAGTTTGATGACAGGCTAAATTATGACGATGAAAAGTTTTACACTACGCCTGTTGCACATAAGCTGATAATGTGACAACTATCCAGGTGCAGCTTCTGGCATTGACGGCTGGAAGTGCCGAGCAGAAGTTAGACTGTAGGCTATCGTTGGATTTTTTTTATTGGATAGTTACGATGACAACTTTTTTTATCACAAAGTGGAATTGACAAATCATAAATGAACAAATAGCATAAAAGGGGGTGTTGGAAAGGGAATTAAAACTTCTTGCATCATTTATTAGTTTTAAAGTTTCATGTTAATATATTTTTTTATTAAGATATGTCCCTCTGGGCAGTGAGACATGCCTTTAAAACCCTCTACCAAAGTGATCATTGCATTTAAAAGACACTTAAGAGACACACACCAAAACGGAGCGTTCTGAGAGAGCTGGTTTCTACAGGGTCACAAACCTCCTCTGGTGCTTGATTCATGTTATATTTTGACCAAAGCACAGCACAGATGTTTCATTTAGACCACAGGGAAAGGAAAGGGGGTATGATATGTCCTCTTTAAGTAATGTCATATATACCTTTGAAAATTGTGTTCTACTGAAAAAGAGCCAGTGCTCGGAGCAGCATTCAGTCATTTACCTTTATATCAAAATGTTACCATCGGCTCCACTTATCACTATCTTGCTCTCTTTTTCCTCCTTTGACATGGGCTCTGTTTTTATCCTCTCTTTAGGTTGTTTGCCTTTTTGAAGAAGTGAAGACTAAAAATGGATCACGACTCAACAGAAACGTTGTCATCTGACAGCGGAGATGAAACCTTTTTGGTTGGTGAGATTAGATTGCAGGAATATGTTGATTGGCTTGTGAATCTTGTAGTTAATGTCCCAACGTATGTGACACAAAACCCAGACTCCACCAACACGCAACTGTTCTCTTTTCTGGCGCTGCTGAACACTTACGTTCCTGATTCCTTTCTTCTGATGTCTGAGTGTCAAAAGATCCTTGGACCTCCTGATCTCATCCACAGAGGTCCCCCGTTTGAAGAAAGAATGGCGCCTTTTATCAACTTCATGAACACATCCAGTCAAAACCCTGACCACATTTGCTTTGACCCACTGTTAGCAAAGATAGCTTTACAGCTACTAGCTATCTCAGGAATTTCAAGGAGTAATATTGTGAAGAAATTCATGTTTTTACTCTGCGGAGATCAGGCCCAACCAACAACAGTACAGTTCATCAAAGATTTACTGACCAAGAGAGAAATGGGAGAAAATGTCAAAGAGAAGTTCTCACAGTTAGTTGAAGATATATGTGAGAAGGAGAATTTTTACAACGCTATCTCTGTCTTGGAAACCGCATCAGATAAAATGAGACAGAACTACATCTATCCCCAAACTCTTTCCCGTTTCTATTACATAAAGAGAGGTATTGTGGACTATGCCAAAGCTGAAAATTGGGCAATGACAGCCATTGAAAGAGCTCAAAACAACTCGTATGTGGCCGACACTCTTGTCCAGGTTTACAAGAACCGTTTACTGAGGACAGCCAATCAACCGGTGGAAATCTTAAACATGGCGCAAGAGGCCTTGAAGGCGTTTAAAGATGCGGAAACAAAAGCTGACAAAGAAGAAGGGCCTGAAATGAACGATGCTGCGGGCATCGTAAGTATTTCAAATACTTTTAACAACAGAGGCCTTTTTGGCTTCTTCCAAGTGGCAAAGATAGCCTTTGAGAAACTCCAAGAGAAAAGACGCGCTCCTCTAAAGACACACCTCCGCAATTTAAAAATGAAAGTTGAAGACAAATTTGGCTTTTTTGAAAGGTACCTGTGCTTCTCCAAGCCCAACAAGACAACCCCAGAGCCGCCCTACTTCTGGAAAGACGTTGCTCTCTGTTACAAACACTTTACCGGAAACAAAGCAGCAGATTCCACCAGCTTTTCAGGCCTCCTGGAGCGTTTGAATCATGGCCTCTTCACGTCAATGGGAAAACGCGCTGAATTTGATGAGGCGGAGGAAACAACCTCTGATTTAGAGACAATCTGCGATGTTTTGAAAACCACCTATGAGAAAAAAGCTGGAGATGTCGAAGCAGCTGAGAGGTACATTCTCTCAAATATCATCTTGAGCAACAAGATGCATAACTCCCCAAAACTCACTCCTGTGAGGGAACTCCAGACCATTCTGTTCAGATTCTTGGACACTGAAGTGGGGCGTAGAAGCCCTGAGTTTTACCTTTTGGTTCTGCTGCTGTTTTGGCCTGAGAAACATCACCCTCAGTCGGTTGAAAAAGAGGTTGAGGAAGAAGTGGAACAACCGGCAACAGAGGACAACGGGTCAGACAACGAAACCTGGGAGGATGAGGATAGAAATGAGGGACAGGAATCAGAAGGAGAGCCTGCACAACTGTTGTTTGGACCAGATCTGCAACAACAAATCAAATTCATGGAGCAAGCATATGAGAGAGTTGGGTATGCCAAGTACCTCCGAGGTCGATACCTTGTGCCTCTCTTTTTTCTGGGAAAGGGCTCTGGACTGAACAAGTGGATTCACAAATCAAGGTTGGATGCTATTGTGGAGAGAAAGGTAGATGCTGAGCTAGCTAATAGCCCACTCAACAGAACAAAGGAGAAATGGGACCGGATCAATGACTTGTGGAGCAATGAGGAAGTGTGGGAAGTCCCAGAAATACAAGAAATCCTTCTTCCAGTTGGGATTGAGTTTCCAACTCGACAGGAGCAAGGAGAACAAGACATTTTAGTTTTTCCTGGAGGAGGGAAAATTTGTGCTACAACTAAGTTTGAATCATATGCTTCAGCGAGTAGCCCAATGCTTTTCTATCTTGGCTTCACCATTCGGGGTCCAGTCTTCTTCAATATCTGACCAGTTGAGTTTGAACAGTGATGGATGATGAACATTTTGGGGATGAAACAAACTTTTTTTTACTGATGTAGCCCTAAGTCTAGTTCTTATTTAAACTTGATTTTAGTTAGTACGGTCAACCCTATTTGTATGAGGAGTTTCTGTAAATAATTACATGGGGACCCATTCAGTTACTGTGATGTATTGTTGCTGTGTATGTAACTTGGACCAAAGAGGTGGAGTTACTTCGTCTTACATAGAGCATGCTGCTGGAACAAAAGAGTAGTGAAACTTTGTTTAGTTGAAATAAAAGTTTTTTTCTCCTTAGATAAACTTACGTGTAATCTTTTTAAACACTCACAGAGTTAAACTTCCTTTATTAGATTCCTTTCAGCTCATGCATATTTTTACATCTTTGTTGGTTTTATTGCTGTTAAACAAATCTTTTCTGTGTATTCTGACATAAATCAATGTTGTTGTTTTTTTAGAAACATGTTGTGAACATGAATGAAATGCATGTATTTGGAAATCATTTCTGTAGTTTGTTTAATCAAATAACAATGAATTTGAGATTTTTTTGTGAATTAAACTAAATTGATGTCAAAAGGTGCCTTGGTGTTTTCATTATTTCAGCATCTATATTACGGTGTTTGAAGTATTATCACCTGGAGTTGGATTTTTATGTTCAAGCCCTCTTTTTTAACAAAATAATATAAATATAAATGATATATTCACATCCGTTTGTAGATATCGTAACTTCCATTTCATCATATCTTAGCCACACATTAAGTCGTGAACAGAAATCAATTTAAAGCCGTTTCGTATAGCCACAGTGATTTGACATCATGGTAAGATGGATCGAGACAAGATTAAATAGGCAACATAAACTCTATTCATTATTTTTCAACCTGTAATGTTTTCTAACATCTGATATGAGAGGATGTTGTTTGTTTAGCAAAGAACTGTTGTGTCAAGATGAAAAAGAAAGCAAAAGGAGAAATCCTAACAGGTTTGTATTTTTCTGAGATTTATTAATCACATCAACATTTTAATTCCTGTCTTGTTGAAAGCTTTAATTTGAATCATGTGTTGATGTTTATGTGAGAACTGGTCTATATAACTTATTCAGCCAATCTAGCACATAATGGTTACAACGTAAAAACAAGCTGAGATCGTCAACATGTGTAGAACACACTGACACTGAGTTTGCGTCAATCGGATGAACGCTTACGTAGGAGTTTGTTCAAATAGGTAACCTGTGAAATGCGAATTTGAGCGATTTTTCTTGCATTCAAAAAAATATGCCGGACTTCCTGTAATGTTTTGACTATGGGTGTAAGAGGATTTTATGTAAGTCCCAACATGGTTAATATGCAGAAAAATTGTCATGCATGTAGGACAAAAAACATCTATGGGGAGGCCTTTTTTAAAAATTTCAAGGGGGCGCCCTTGAGCCATTTAGCGAACTTTTTTTTACAAAAATACAAAAAATCAAATTTTTCGCCAGACCTGATGACCTTGAAATTTTTGGTGAGTTTTCGTTCACGTTCAGGCCCTCAAAAATGGCTGCAAAGTGGCGGAAAAAAAAAGAATAATAAAAACGAGGAGAATAAAAATAATCATTTGGGTTCCAAGAGGGTCCTACGCACTTGTCAGTGCTTCGGGCCCTAATAATATTATACTAAATTATAAATGTGATTAGAAGTGTGATGCTTGTGGTGCGTTTACTTGAACTTTTTCAAGCTTGGATCTTTTTAACCCCCCGAAAATACCAACGCTTTATCAAAGAGGATTAGGACCACTGGAATTTTCCTCATAATTCTGACTTTAAGCTCAGAATTCAGGGAAAACAAGTCAGAACCAGGTCAGAACTAAAACAAAACATTTCCATGGCCCTAATCCTCTTCCCGTACGTTAGGAACACAGAAAGTTTAAAAAGAACCAAAATTTCCGAGTCAACCCTGAAGGCATCATTTTCCCCGCATCAACCTGCCCAGTATCCGTTAGCCGTCCGTGTGTCCGTCGCACAGGTGTGTGTCGACTCGCCTTTTGTGTCAAATGCCGAAACCTCCAGATGAAGAACTAAACAACCTGTAACTGGAATATTTCCCCGGACTTATAAGCGGACTGGACTCTTTGTGGACATTGTTGGGGGGGCAAGGAAAAGCCGAGCTAGCGGTCGTCACGTTAACATGTTAGCTATAGCAGGACAGGTGCATTTGAGACGTTAGCCGTCGCGTGGGATACAAACAGCGTTTACAGGTACGGAAATCTCGGATTCACCTACATTACACAGGTGAGAAGCGTTAACAGACTGCTTTTTCTGTCTGTCATATATTGATGAGCTCATCACTGTCGGAGGGAGATCAGGGAGGCGAAGTTAGCCGGGTGCTGGTCCCTTAACTAACTCTCAGTGGTGTAGCCCAATGGAGAAAAAGCATCCCAGTTAAAGAAAGGATAACAGGTTTACAGGGTTGACAGGTTGATGATGATTAATGAAACCACTGCTGAAAAACACCACATCACCTTTGGGTCACACGTGAACAACAGCGGGCAGGTTATCAGGAGGTCATGGCCTTTAAACAGAGACTTATCTAACTGAGCAGCAGGACAGCTGACCTTGTTTGTGGAGGTTGTGACAGGAGATCACTTTACGTCATGTACTTTCGTTTCAATCGACTTCTACCAGGCACACATACTGTACAGGAAGCAGGAAGTGACATGTGTAATGTTTGTAAATCAGTTTCACATCTACAACAACAACAAACAAAGACAGAATGATCACCATGGTAACCAAAGGCCCTGATCATATTTTTGACTAACACTTGTTTTCATGACAGATAATGTTCCAGGTCTAACAATGAAATCCCCAAGATCCATAGATACATTTACTGCTTTATGTTTTACAGAACAGAAGTCTTCTGATTTGAAATGAACTGAAAGCTGTTGCCAACAATTTATTTTGTTGATTGTCAGATCAATTGGAAACAAATGTCCCGCACACGCCTCTTGCTGGGCTTCACCAATTTATTAGATACAAAAATGACAACATTTCGCTCCCTCTGAACCTTCGTCAAGTGACACAGGAAAACCTGACAAATTGGTGATGCCGAGCAAGAGTCGTGTGCGGGATTTTTTTCTTTTCAGTGTGACAGTTTTATTTCCTACGCACCTACTTCACGAGATAGTCGGATGTGCGAAGACTGCCTTCAAAACATAGATTGACCAATTGTCAATACATTGACTCAGATGTGTTTTTGTCGTCCTAAATCAAACAAATGACTGTTGTGAGTTTTCTGATCTTAAAGGGACGTATGTCAAGTGTTCAACATTGTAAACACAAAGTAAATGACTTACACTTATGTTACCAGTTAACAAAATGAATGATTGGACGCTTTTAACTTTCAACACTATTTTAAAGCATGTTTTCCTCTTAAAGCTACAGCAACCTGACATCTACACAGAGAGACGTTTTACACCAGGAAACCTGCAGCCTCCTTTCCCTCTCTTTCCCCTTTTCTACCCACCTCCATCTTTCTCTCGTCTGTTCTCACCTTTCGACCTCTTCCATCCCTTAACCTCTCCACATCTTCCCTGTTTCCTACCTTTATCCAACCTCTTCCTCAGTGAGCACACAGTCTGAATACCGACATGGCCTCGGCTCAGTCAGATCAGTCCAGGGTACTGCAAGAGGAGCTCACCTGCCCCGTCTGCCTGGACTTGTACCGAGACCCTTACTTGCTTCCTTGCGGCCACAATTTCTGTAAGACCTGCCTGGACCGCTTAAAACGACAAGCAGAGCGGGGTCGCTTCCGCTGCCCGGAGTGCCGCGACAGCCACCGGTGCGGCACCAGCTTTCAGAAAAACTTCAAACTAGCCAACATTGCTGATGATTACCGTCACCGGCGCAGAGCTACCACTTCAGCGGCCACAGCTTTAAAATCCAGGGAACTGCTGCTGTCGTCTGTGGCAGTGCAGCAAGCCAGGAGTGTTTCTTCTGTTCCCTGCGACTACTGCCCCTCGGCGGGAGCTGAGGCATCAGGCGCCAGCGCTGCAGCGGGCGGGCTCTCTGCTGCTTCTGTTTCTATGGAAGCGGGTGAGAAGCAGGAAGCTGCTACTGCTGCTGCTGCAGTCTCCATGTTTGCAGTCAAGACCTGCCTAAAGTGTGAGGTGTCCATGTGCCAGGAGCACGTAAAGCCACATCTGGAACTTCCGGCGTTCAGAGAGCATCCGCTGACCGAACCCATGAATGACTTCTGGAAGAGGAAGTGCCCTGATCACGATGAGATATACAGGTAGGAAGCCGGTGCGCTCACATATTGTTGCGTGGTTGTGAAAAAATGCAGTTTTTGTCATCGCTGTCGTGCGTGTCACTCCAGGTATTACTGCATGGATGACAAGGTGTGCGTGTGCAACGCCTGCACCATTGAGGGGGGTCACCTGGGACACACCATCAAGACCCTGAAGAACACCATGAAGGATCTAAAGGTACATGTTTCCTCATCATGGTTGTCATGGTTTCTGCTCATAGTACATCTTTCTCATGCAGTTTTTGTCATTACTGAAAAATGTTTTCCCTTTCATTTGAAGCTCGTTTAGTTTGTGTTGATTTGAGCGCCCCTTGTGGACAAAACAGTTCTTTTACATCTGGTCCTGCACGTGTTTAAGAAGTGTTTTCACATCCTTTTACTCCCAGTCGTCTGACACCGACCCTGCGGCATCATTTAAAGACATTAGTGATAGTGATTGAAAATACTGAATCTAGTCACTGGTGGTCTCGTTTTCATCAGTATTCATTTCAGTCTGTTTCATAACAACCAAAAAGTCCTCACAGGAGCTTTAAATAAAAAATCATTTGAAGTATTTAAGAGGTTTATAGAGACTCGAACGAATAGGAGGAAGCGTCCGCTTACTTTATTTTAAACACCTTCTGATGTTCGGCTCCCACACAGTCTTGTGATGAGTCTAGAATACTTATGAATGAGTATTTGTCGTCGTGCGTGTTTGTGTGTGTGTGTAAGAGAATGAAAGAGTCACGTGATCCACATCCTGTGCTGTGATTGTTCCTGCACACAGTGTGCAGTTGAGAGGCTTCCAGTTTGTTGCCATGGATTCTCTCTTCACAAACCTGTTAGATGCTACAAGCTGTTTCACTTGCTTCAGGTTTGAGGGACCATTAACCAGGGTTGTTTTTCTCCAGCCTTACTTTTATGTAATTTCACATTTTTCAGCAGCAGTTTGTTTGGAATCAAAACACAACAGGTGAAGCTTTATGATGATTTATGGTGCCTAAGGCCCCGTGTCCACCCAGCGTTTTTTTCCGATTGCCAGCGTCTTTTTTTCAATTCGCAGCAGAAAGCGGCCGCCTGGAGAAAAAGTCGCTCCGAGCGCTCAAGTTGAAAATATTTCAACTTTTCAGAAACGTGCTGTTGACGTCACCGGCGCTCTTTTCCAAATGTATGATATTCCCCGTATTTTAGCCGCCTACGGATCGTATCTTGTACTCACATCCTCTTTGCTCCGTGTCTGATCGGGTAAAAAACAATCTCAAATATAATACATGCAGCAAAAAGTAACAGAGCAGTGTCGGTCATACAGCGGCCATTGTCAACACGCTGTTGTCATAGAGACAGGACGGACGTGCAGCGCTTTTCTTCTCAGCGAACAAACGCTTCATGCAAACACTCCCGAGTGCACAGCCAGTGCTTTTCTTCCCAGAAAAACCGCTAGGTGGACACGGGGCCTAATAAGGTTCTTTAAAATGTATGTGTTGTTCAGCAGGGCACGCTGGATAAACAGCTGTACAGAGTGGAGAGGAAGTACAGCATGGCCGAGAGAAAGCTGCAGGAGCAGAAGGAGAAGGAGAGGCAGAATAAGGTAAGAGGTCACGCAGCACATTGGAACTTCAACAGGACAAATAAAGAGGTGGAAATGTTCTGTTATGAATAGAAACTACTATAGAAACGACACAGGGAACAAGTTTTCAGAACCTTTTGTTTGTGTCCTTTTTTCCAGTTGTTGATTTATTCTTCAGGTACATTTAGTGTTTTAGTACTTTTGGAATCTGACTCTGAATCTGGTCAATACATTTTTAAGAAAACTTTAAATGATGTCCGTCACAATCAGCCCTTTCCCTCCTTCACCTCCCTCATCCAGAAGTTCATGGACGACTCCGAGCAGAGCCTGACCCGGCTGGGAGACGAGCTGAAGGTCAAAGTGCTGCGCTTCGTCGCCAGGCTGCGGGAGAGCACGCGCACTCACTGCGACACCAACGGGCCGGCCATTCAGAAGAACATCTCCAGGATCTGCCAGGACCAGGCCCGTCTGCAGGAGGTGCGCTGCGGCATCGAGAGCCTCATGCAGGAGAACGACCCTTTCCACTTCATCCAGGTGAGACACATCAAACGGCTTACCTTCACATTACTGTTGACCCTTTCCCAAAGAATACACAGAGTACTGTATTACAGTAACGTACTGCTTACTGTATTTATGGAAATCTTTATTTAGTCTCCAAACATCTGTTTGTGTTTCTCTTTTCAGGCCTACAAGACGACAGGGAAACAGTAAGCACGCCTCTTATTATTGTTCATGGCTGCAACTAACTATTACTTTGAAACGGATAAATCATGTGTGTGTGTGTGTGTGTGTGTTTTTAGGTGTCGTAGGCAGCTGAGGAAAAACATGTTCTATCCAGAATACGTGGACATGGAGACCGAGGTTCTCGGGGTGATGATGGAGGAAGAAATGAAGACGTTCCTGGTTGAAGAGCTCCCTGGTCATATTGTTGCAGCCATTAGCACCTTGTGTAAGAAGCTTTCATTTGATTTCCACATCTTCTGATGTCCCGCTGTCCTCATAGCTCAGATCCCTGATTATATCAACCAAAAATCCCTGTTCAGCACGAGTTACCATGGTGATCTACACCCAGAGTATGTTACCTCGGTAACCAAAAATCCTGCTTCGCAGTCAGGGCCCCAGGGCTTTTATTTTAGTTGAGGTGGTATCGAAACAGGTATCCATATTGTTTGTCTTTTACGAGAGCTTAATGTCAGAGTTTCCGATACATTTTTTTCTGTCCGATCCTCAGGTCATCTTTCAGATCTCGAAGAGGAGGAGGAGGAGCAGGAGGAGCAGGAGGAAGAGGCCGTGGAGGAGGACGATGACGACGACGACGACGACCTGGACGACAGCAGCGTGGAGGAGATGAGGAGCGAGGGGGAGGAGGAAGACGAGGAGGACGACGAAGACGACGGACAGGACCAGAGCGAGCTGGCCGACGATCTCTACAGCCCGGGGGAGGAGGACGAGGAGGAGGAGGGGGAGGATGAGGACGAGGACGATGACGAGGATGGAGAGGAGGAGGAGGAGCGAGGGGTTTGACGGAGGACTTGAAACTTAAATTTTTTATATCTATGAAAGCACTTTGGCTCTGATCTGTGTAACAGATGTTCCTGATGTTACACGCGGCTTAACTCTGAATGTCCCTGTACAGTTACAGACTGGAGCAGCTAACACACGTTTGCCTCAAACCCGACTCGATACACTGGATGAGGACTTTGACTTAGCTGGACGGTAAACTAACACGCTCTGAGAATCTGCCAGTGTGAATCTTACGCTTAACCTGTGTCGCATACTGCTGAACCTCATTCAGGTGCTTTGTCTTTGAAGACCTTGCTGTACACGTGAATGTGAAATATTAGAATGTGGTGGGAAAGACTCAAAAACACTTGGAACTGAATTTGGCGAAAACGTCTGCATGCCTGTGATGACAGATTTTCTACCACTTTGCTAAATATTTTACAAAAATATGTGCAATTTGCCGAAGCAGTATTTACAAATAAGATCTGATATGTTTTCCCGGAACTTTTGCCAGATGTTTTGATACAAGAGGTGCTAAACAGAGAGAGCTTCAGTACGCCTCTGATGTGATTTTCTCCTCAAAGATTTCAAGCATTACTTAAAAAAAAAGAATGAAAAGTCCTTGAGCTCCCCAGTTTTTATCACCATAGAAAGCCTTTTGATCGGAACAATATTCTCGTAAACATGCTAACATGTACGCCCTGGATAAGAGCAAACGCGCAATTCTATTAACAATCGACTTGAGTGGAACTGCAGGTATGCATTATTTTTTTTTGAATGCTAGTTATTGCAAGCCAAAGAGTAAGGATGTGTGCGTGCATGGATCATTTAAAGTTTGTTTGCTTGGCATGATGCTAGAAAAAGAAAAATGCAATGTGTCAATAATAACCGTTTCCATAGGCGACAGGTTACCTTGCTTTTCATAGATGTGCTTTAAAAAGTAGTTGATGCATTGTGTAAAAGAAGTGAATTATTCCTATGCACAGTTCATACATTATTCTCTAAATATCCGTTTTAGGTGATGGGACGTTTTGCACTTTCCTATAAAATGAAACCTACTATGTAAGGCCTGATCTCTTTGAATGTTGAAAGTTGAATATTATTTTGATACAAGTGAGGGGACCTTGTGAGGGGCCAAACGGAAAGGCTAATAAATGATGAAGTCTGTTGAAAAGTGTACTCAGTTTTTTCCTTTGCAAACCTAACAACACTAGAGGTAAGCACTTGAATGCTGATCGGACTGATCTTCAAAGTTTAAAAAAAAAAAAAAAAGGTCTCTGCTCATATTAGAGAAAAATCTAATGTGGGCAGTAAAGAAAGAAAATGTAGTAATTACAAGAAATGTGAAAAAGGCAAGACAACGGAAGGAGAGAAGGGACAAACGGCATAGGTAACAACCACAACACACAGCCGTAACACAAAGTAATATGGATAAATAAAGCATTTATGAACTGCTTAGTTGTGTAAAACTCAGCCAGCAGCAGACCTTATTTTCCGGGTGAATTCCTGTCTCTTGTTGCCGAACATTTCCGGTCATATTAGGCTTAAATAAATGCGAATATTGAAACCACAGACTCTAAATATGAACTAAAACAGAACGGAAAAGGCGGACGTGAGCGTCGCCCCGGAACCTTCGTTTTGACGAGTGTACGGCACGGACTTTAAATACGACGGAGTGATTTCCCGTGAACACATCCGGGTCGGTAACAGCAGTTCGGCAGCAGTCGGACATGTGTTTTGATTTTTAAAAATCATTTTCATGTAGTTAACTTACCGACTCACAGCGTGACGCCCGGATATTGTTTGTGGATAAACACTGAGAGGTTGAAACGTCATGAATCCCGTCTTTCGAAAGGTAAATGACTCTGTCGTGTCGCTAAATGTCCAGTTTCTTTACAGAGGTCACACAGCACTTACAGTTTTATCTGCAGACAGGGTTAGTCAAATGTTTTGCTTCTTTAATATTTGCGAGAAAAATGTAGTTTATTTAAATGATATTAACCACAGAAAGCAGCTAGCTAGTTCCTGGAGCTCTCTCTGGTCCGCTGCAACGTTAACGGTACACAAATGATTACAACCTTTTAAATTCATACATCTTGTTTTTCCCTCCAGTTGCAGGTCTCTGTCTCACAGCAGGCAGTAAATCAAGTGCTCACATTATGCCGGTAAGTCCTAACATTCATACATAGATCCTACATATTCACCTGTTAAAATGTTTTTTTTTTGTGGTAATTTGAATTCTTTTTATTTCTGCTTGTATTTGATTTTTTTTAAACTTGTCTCTCTTTTGAAAACATTACAACAACACAGTAACTACTATGATGACAGAGGCAAGACGATGACTGTCCTTTTCCTGCCCTGTAGGAGTTTTAGTACAGTCAAAGTGTGATGCCTCATGTTCACTGAGCCTATATTGTGATTTCTTTCTCTCTCTAACTCTGTTTCTGACTGATACTTGCACTGCTGTATTTAAAGGGCCACAGCGTGTATCCAGCGTCCTGTGTGGGGTAAGTGATTAAGACTCTTGTCGTCTACATGTGCACTTGTTTCTTGTGCATAACTTTAAACTGTTACATTGTTCTTGCACATACCATAATGTCAGCATTAATAAACACAATATTTATGTGAATGTATGTCTTTTTCCTTCATCTGCAGATTCTGTCAACAAAAGACAATACAAATCCATGCCAACGCATGGGATTGGTCGGTGGAGACATTTTATACCCAAAGAGCCGGTAAGACTCTATTTCAGCTGCAAAGCCAACCCCTTAAAGGAGCCATATGTAACTCTGACACCTAGTGTTAAAAATGGGTACTGCAGTCCAAATTCAAAACATTAGAGAGAGCTGTCTCCCCCCCTGTGCCCTCCTCTCTAAGGTCCATGCGCACAAGTGTTACCATGCCAACCTTTCTGCGTTCTAATCTCTCTCCATTTTTCAAAAGCATCTCCAATATTGATCCTAGCTTGAAACATGCAGAGACTTTTTACAATCACTTCTATCTGAACCAGTTGCTTTCATCGCTGCAACACCTGTTGGTTTGCCGTTTGCCTGACAAACCGAGGGGCGTCCAAAACGGCTGTGTGGGTGCGTTAAAACCGCCTACCTTCTCTGGTCCAAACAAATCCAGACCATTCAGGACCAGAATCTGAACTTAGAAAGAGGACATACTGGCTGCTGCATTATTGTCAAAGAAGCCAGCACTTGAACATAGCATGTTTCTTGAATGTCTGATCATATAGTACGGTCATGTTATGATTTCATTCAGTAGATATCTGACACGTTGGTCCTTTTTAAAGAGCTGCAGGTATCAGGAAGAAGATTTGTTAAGAAGTCAGTTTCAAAAAGCCGAGTGTTACTTTTAATAAGCGATCGCCTTTTTCTCTTTAAGTTTATGTTAAAAAAAACTGAACGTTGATGCGTTGAATGATGGTTTTTGCAACTATCTCAAGCATGGAAATGACAGTGTTAACATCTTTATAAAACATGACTGCAAAATAACCATTAAGTCAGAAAACCATCAATAAAAACATCAGAAACTTCCAATGAACCCTTTCAAACAATCCAAAATGTGAGATCACTACATCTGGTTACATGTCACATGTTTGGTTCACAGTAGTGATCTGTTAAAGACTATTTAAATGGAGATGTTAGATTTGTTTAGATACTGGTTTGTCAGTGTGACATTGCTCTAAGCTGAGTGGGAAGTGTATTTTCAAAGCGCCCTCTGCTGGATCTTTAAGCGCGTTTTGTTGAAACAGGTCATTACAGGTCCAATGTTTAATTTCTTCCCACAAAGTGAGAATAAAACAGTCATCTTTAGCATTAAATGAGTCTAAACTTACCTAAACGTTTAAGTCGTACTAGTTTAAATATGAAATGTTTTAAAAGTGTTTTTTTCTCTCTTTGTTTTCAGCCGAAGAAAAAGAAAGACAAACACCAGATGAAGCCGATCCTGGCGGAGACAAACACCGCGTACGGTTCTCTGAGTGTCAGAGTGTCGGGTTATGACATGACGCTGGTGGAACATTACTCGCAGTACATCCACAACCTCTGCAACCGACTCGGCGTCAAAGTGGCAGAAAGGTGAGGACGAGTTTATTTACAAACCTTGTCGTCAGGTCATAATTACTGCAGCGCTCTGACAGTCTCAATGGGAGGTGGGCATTCAAGGTTCACTGAGCGATGTGTTGAGCGTTATCCATCTTTGCAGTCAAGGTGAAAAGATCTTTACTGAGTAGACATCCTCTTTATGGTCTTGATGGTGGGTTTTCTTCCTGCAGTTACGCTTTGCCGACCAAGACCACAGAGGTCATGCTGATGCAGGAGCAAGGCACCAAGATGTTCGTCGAGGCCGTTCTGAAAACTCACCGGAGAGTCGTTCAGGTATCCGCTTTAAGTTTCCCGCCTAACTCCACTGCTGCATGCGCCGCGTGTTTTTCGTTTCTGCAGGATCTGACCTGACTGTGACGTTTTATCTGTTTGTGTAGTTGAGCAGTCTAAACGCCACACTGTGTCCGGTCTTCATGGGCGTTCTTCTCAGAAACCAACCGGAAGGAGTTCAGCTCTCTGTGAAGGAGGTGAGTTAGCATTTAAACGTCATTATCGCTTTAAGAATGGAAAGCTCCTTCCTACAGGCTTCAGTGAATATGCTTCTGAATTTAAAACAAAAACAGGAATCGTCTTTACTTTAATGTACCTCCTTTTTAATGGTCTTTCTGTCTTTCCTCGCAGCACACGGAGGCTGACTTCCACGCACGTTTCAAGGGTCGTCCAGAGCTCGAGGGGCTCATGGCTCAGATGAACCAATAGGCTCTTCAGACATTCAAAGTTATTTAGTGTATTTATTCTCCAGCATTCTGTCTTTGAATGCCTTCAAAGGTTATACCTTATATTTCAAATTGCTGTATACTTCATGTTCAACTCTGCATTGTGACTCCTTGAAGATTGTCTCGTTGGCCTTTGAAGCTGGAAACGAGTCTGTAATAAAGGATTTATATACCATACTAAGTCACTGTATTCACTTTAAATCCAAGAGCTACCACAAATGCAAACAAAGCTTTAAAAAGGCAAGTCATTTAAAGTCTATAAATGTGTTTCTAATGTTGGAAACAATTTAAAGAAATTCACAAGGTCTTCATAAACCTTCCTAAGCAGTCAATAAATTGTGAACATTGTTCTTATGTTATACAAGAAAACACATTTATAATGTTATTAAATAAAACTCACATTGTGCTACTTACACAAACGTGACATTATACACATTTCTTGGACGTTATTCCCCGTAAACTTCCGCCCATTACGAGGACCAAATGCTGTCCAAAGCTAACTTGAAGTGTTACCATTAATAAATGTGTTACCATAAAAAGCAGAGGGTTTTTTTTGCCCTGAAATATGGCGAAATTGGCGAAAAAGAATAATGTCTCAACTTGTTTAAACTTTCAATTATCGTTCGTCTTTGTTATAGACGTTTCCTTAGATTATCTTAGTTTTGTAGTTCTTGAACTCCAGACCACTTTTTGAAGGTCTCGCCTCGGTCTCAGACTGGATGGACTCCGGATTTTAAATCAAAACTGTTTAAGACCACGACTGACAGGCTGTTTTTCCTCGTGGCTGTGATTAGAAGGAAAACGCCTCTTTCTAAAACAACAAATAACTTCAATTCATTTGTAGTTTTCTTTTTATTCCCCATTTACAACCTTCCCAATGTTACGGTGTAAGTGAGTGAAACGCCCCCTGCACACAAGATGAAGGTATTTCAGTGATATTCATGGTCATGGTCTCAGAGCACTCTAGTCTCGAGTATGTCTTGGTCTCGATTGGTCTTGACAACACTACTCTCAACCATCTTTGTGAAAAAAAAGTAACTCCAGGCACACAGCATAGGTTAGCAAATATATTTTAATATATAATATTTATGTTCATTTTAGCACAATGACAAAATGGCATATTTTCAGTTCAGTCCCATTTAAATCATGACAAAAGCCACACCTTTTATATTGGTTTGAATAATACCTCATTTCATATTTTGTAGCAGTCATTGTTAAATCAATCCTGAAGTACTTCTCGCTCCATTAGAGGGAAACGTTAGCAAACATTTCTAACAGCATTGAGCCCATGGCGTCCAACAGGGTTGTGTTGTGAACTGAAAAACGTAAAAAATAAAAACACTCTCCAAAACCTCTTCAGTTATGCTGTCACTGTCGATGAAAAGGATCAATTCATTGTCTCAAACCTAATTCAACTGTTTTCTCCTTTTTACAGGACTGAATTTAAATGATTACACGTATTTAACCGTTGAGCTAGCTTCTGAAAAGTACACATTTTATGTGTCACACCTGACATTTAAACGTTAACATTAGCTAATATGCTTTTAGTTGGTTCGAAATGCGGCTAATGCTAACGGAACAAAACTTTCAACCGTTAAGCTAGCTTCTGAAAGTAAGAATTTTAATTGGAAATTGGAAATAAATGTCATGAAAATCTGCTACTCAGAGGTCAGTGTTCTAAAGAATAGATCAGTCCATCCATGAAGATACCACCATAATTAGTAAAAAATAAAAACTTAATTAGCCTTTTCCAAGTGCTGTCTGACACTTTTGCATATCCTCTCCTTATTTTAAACTTCGCCCTGCTGAATCAAATCGAAGGATGCGTCTAAAACGTAAACCGGACTCCAAGAATGTTTTTTTTTTTTAGCCTTACATTAAAACTCCTCTTTTAAAGATAAGCGCAGCAAACACAACACTTCAAAAAAGCGCCTACTGCAAAACGCACACAGGTCAAGAATCACTGATCTAGCCACAATCATAAACGTGACTTTATGAAATAAAGATTGTTCAACACAAACACGATGAGAAATTACTAAACATCAAGCATGGCATGATTTCAAGTCCATTCACCCCAGCAGTTTGACACTGAATCAAGTTGGCAAGTTCACCTACGGTGCTTTTTTTGTGTGCATGAAATGTAAACTTTATTCCTCAAAATTAAAGATTTTTTTATTCCTTACAGCTCTCGAGAAAGTTAAGTAGGTGTGGTTGAGAAGCTTGTGCATAATATTCAGGAAAGCCTAACTTAAGGTGACAGACAATTCCTTTGAGGCTGAGGGTGCAAAGAAAACATAACGACATTGCTGCACAACTTCACCCCATAAAACCGAGCAGACATTCAGCATTCCCAACATCAACACACTCTGCTACCATTAAGCACATCTCACAGTTGTACAACATTCTTGTGCAAGACCCGCCACATTCAAAATGAAACTACTTAAATGCAGATACAACACAGACGTATCCCTAATTCTGAACCTACAGCACATATTTCTCTCTGTTCACGCCTCTACATTACATCTGTAAGAGTTTCAACTTAACTACTCACATTACTTGACCCAGCACTGATACTCCCACCTCCTATCACGTCATCCACACAACCTTTTCCTATTCACTAATACCTTACTTAAAAAAAAAAAATCTAATGAAACTATGGAGCCGTAAGAATTCAGTAACAAAGGGTATGTTGGGAAATAAACAAGCTAATAATGGGAATACACTATATAAAGTATAAAAATGAGCCAAAAAACTGACATTATTTCAAGAATGATACAGTAACGATTGAAGGGAGTTTAACTCCATTGGTATGGAACATTATTTTGAATTCGTGCCAAATAAGCCAAGAACAGGTCTCTGTTAAGCTAGCATATTCAAGAACCGCTACCTAATTTAGCCAGTTAGCTCAAGTGAGCTAACGCAAGAACATCGCCAAAGTAAATGTTTTTTAAAACTAACTAGAATCTGCTGCTGTAAAAGAAACACAGTTCAAAGAGTAAAATAGCAACTTTTTTTCTTTATCTTAACCACGAAACATGCAATCTACCTAAGCTAGCTAGCTAACTTGCTTAGCTAGGTTGTACAGCAGTATTAGCTAGAAACCCTGTTGGCCGGAGTGAATACAAACTGTGTCTTTTTGGACTTTTGGCTAGCTAGCAGGCCAGCTAGGTAGCATGTGAATCCATGCTAAGCTAATTAGAATTCTACTCTGTCTGTTGATTGGCTTTGTTTACAGTAACAAATAATTGGTTCAATTAAAATCACTTTGGCATTGTTTTGCTTTAGCTAATAGGAGCTAACTGGCTAAATTCAGTAGCTCAATGCGTTATTTACACAATTGATTTGTGATGTGATGGCTAATTCTGGAATCTATTTATTTAATACTGAAGACTTAAGGCTGCCATGCAAAACTAGAATGGCTACCTATTGTTCAGTTGTTATTTCCTTGTAAGTAGAATGATAAATCAATAAAAAATGTTTTGCTAAAGATGTGTCAAAAAATAACTGCTATCTGTAAATCATGGATGAACATTTCTTGAATTTTCTACAAGCACGTAGCTTAACGCTTTAAGACCGTACTGACGCCTTAAAGTTTCTGCCCTTTGTGCATTATGCAAGTGAAAACACGTCTTAACTAACAAAATGTCCGATTCTGACTTTGCGACTGCTTTTATCTTTTGTCATGATTTGGAAACTCTGAATAAAATCATTTTACAGGCAGTGACCACGACACATCTGATCAAATACAACACAGTAAAACATAATATGTTACATATCCGTAAATACAATGAAATGAATATCACTTTTTTTGTTTTTTTAATAAATCATCACTCGAAGCCGAAACAGCCAAACATAGAAGAAAAAGAATAACATGAGTTATAAAAGTGTTGATGCAAGGATGCTTGATATTGGATAAGCAACACGTTTTTATCTCCCAAGGTTTGATTCCAGTTAGTAAAACAAAATCAGGACATGTAAAATCAACAATTCTATAAGCATTGAATAAATTAATCCATTTCAAAACAAACACGGTGATATATATTCAAAATACATATTTACAACCTAATAAAAGGAAAATAAAACAGACTTCTCTAAAGGGAAACTGATACTCTGTTTGGATGAATTTGAATCGACCGTTAGCATGACTTACATGATGTTTACCTTCACACAATATCTGTCTTTTATTTCATGTTATTATGTTTTACTTATACTCAGGTATTAATCATTAATTAACATATTTTAGAAGGCTTATCCTTTTGCAGCATTTCGTATGGTTGATATGTACTTGGTACATGGAAATCCAAATTTGACATCATTTGTGGCTGATATGTTGATATATTATGTGCCAATTGGCTACAGAGTAAACGCTAAGCAATGCCAAATACAACATCTGTTTGGTGATGAATTTTCTGATTGGGGTTGATATTAGATGAGTAGGAAACCGGGGGTAGATGTGAAAACACGAAATAATGGGAAGGGGCACAGCTGCATTTCGATGCTGACAGAAATCTTCACACTCCAGTGAATAAGCTGCTAACCAAGAGCATCTAGGCCATCACACAGATGTTTGTTTTTTTTCTTTTTTTCGATGTATACTGATTTTTCGGACAAAGTAGCGACTGACAAACTACCACAAAGTTGCTAACAGGACTCGATTGCCTACTGAAATTCTGAGAGCGAGGGGAAAAAAAAGTCACTTGGTCACATACATCTAAAATCACAGGATACGATTCAAATAGCACTTTAAATAAAAAGAAAATAAGACAATACAAAAAAAAGATACAATCGCCCAAATCCTCCCTCGCTGATATTTCGTATAACGATGAAAACTCATGCTAACATCTGGAAAGAAAAACCTTTTTAGTTTGTTAATTACCAAACGTCTTTACTAAAAATCTACAGTCATGGCCGATGTTCACATCCATTTTAACGCTGGGAAAGACCATTACCCCAAAGGTCATAGCAGTAAGTATAGCTGCCTCCCTCTGCACAACTTAATACTCTTAACTTTAGCTCTGGAATAAATACAATGGTCTCGTATTGTTTTCAACAGGCTCGAGCTACAGGAGGGCAGCAACCGCTTCTCTTGGGGTCAGGCCTAGCAAGGGCTAGTCTGGACGCTGAAGGGAAGTACACCCAGAAAAACTTAAACACTGTTGCCAATTAAAAATCTGGAAAGAATCGATACCTGGTGTGCAAGCAACACAGGCTTTCTCATTAGTTTAGTACAATTTACGGTAAGTGTTTCCCTCTTCAACTAAGCATGGCCTAAGGCTGATTTGGGGGATTTTCTACTCGTTTGTTTTTCTTTCTAAAACTGCGTTTAAAACTAGCCCTTTCTTTTTTAATTTAAGGAACACAATTCAACGGTTAATGTTGTGTAAGAATAAAACTAGAGTGTAACTAAAGTCAGATTTGGACTCACTAAGTTAACGGGTTATTGGCTGCACTTAGGCACACGGGTGATTTGGGCTAAATGCTAATGTTAGTACGCTTAAGATTAGCATTGTGTAGCATTGACCCCATTTATTATCTTAGTTTAGCCATTAGCTTATTTGTGTTAAACACAAAATGCAGCTAAGGCTTATGGGAATGTTTTGAGTTTCACAAGTATTTGGTTTCAAGCTAATTATTGGACTAATAAAAAATGTCCCGATGAAGGTGCTTTAAGTTTTTGTGATTTTCCCTTAGTTAATAGGAGTCAGGTAATCCATTAGTCATCAGAATTTCTGCGCTGGTGACCAAGAATATGTGCACCAAACTTCGTGGCATTAAATCAAATAGTTGTTGAGATATATCAGGCCGGGCAAAAGTGGTGGTCCAAGTCACCAGCAGTCCATTGGCATGGGATAAACCAATGGACTAAAAAGTATTCTCTGTTCCATAGCAGTGTTTAAGTACTTATGGGTGGACTATTCCTTTAACAGTACTATAAAAAGCTTGATCTTGCCTAGATTAACTTGATGTTCTATGCAAAGAAACATGTCCACTGTTTGTAAACTTCGAAATGTCCCCATGTAATTGCAGGCATTAAAGGTCTATTGAATGTTTTCGTTACCTGAAGACTTTGCTTGCAAAACAGTAGAATGGGAATTGTACAGTATCGTTGGTCTAACAATTTTTTCCCCTCTATTTACTTTCCTGACACTTGCAAATTCCTCCAACCAAGTGCCACCCAACCCTGAATATCAGTCATGCAGATTCAACACAAGAATCTTGTAAAAACACCCTGCGGTTATGATTAAAGAGTTTTTTTTTTTAGATTAAGTGATTTCTTGGGAGGATATGTTACAGTGCAGTTTTTTTTCCTACAAACATAAATGCATAGGATACAAATCAATCCAACACTACAATATACGTCAAGCAATACAAAAGAAAAGAACAAAAACAGATCACGGAATCTGTTAACAAAATAAAAAAAGTCTTGGTCGTTGGCACTGGGGTTGGATTGTGATGAGGTGGGGGAGGGGAGGCAGCAGGACGAGGGGAAATGTATCAGTCATACGCTGATCAATTTTTTACGACGTCGTCAATTTTTGATCCTACAGCGTTAATCACACCAAAGATGGGGGCAATAGACCCACAGACATTCTGTACACGCCAACATCGAAGTCCTTAGCAAATTCCGTAATAAAAGAAGCATCCCTCCCTTTAAAAGTGGGAGTTTTGATTAACTTGGCGTTTGTGTGTGTGCATCGGTCTCTGCTTCACACATGGTTTGTCACAGTTTGGAAAAATTTCGGGGTTAACAAAAAGTCTGCTAAGGCTTCAGCGCAGAGCATAAAGAGACACAGTGTTCAAATAGCGGTTATTATAGTTTAGTTTCAACAGTCTTGCTAGCTTTTTATGTTGGTACATGGCGAGAATGGAAAAGTTGGCGGGTTATTAGCCGCTGAGTTCATTACAGATATTTGTTATAATCTGTTGTATGTACAGTTTATTGAAGGACATGTTTTATCACCTCATGCCAAGTACTCTGTCTCACATTTTCCCATTTCTGATACTTTGATTTGCGCCAACTCCAACTTACTAAGTTTGTCCTTCTTTCCAAGCTGGTCAGTTTTTTTTTACTGTAACCAAATAAAATGGAAACAAAGGGATAAAAAATAAAGTTTAGTGTCTCTATGTGTCACGTAACAAGACATTTTACACGCTAAATATATATCCAATATGCTTTTTTCAAAATATACTTTTATATTCTTTAATATAGTCCATAGAGGCTTAATATTCTTGTTGTCATCTCTATCCGTCACAGACACAGAGTAGTTTCAGATTAGATAAAATTGAGGAAAAAATCAGACATGGTGAAACTGAACGTATCGTGGAAATTTGCTGTTAGAGCCGCAGGTCAAAATATTACTTATGCTAAATTTTCCTGTAATATATTATTTGTTTATTTACATCTCCAGTCAACTCATATATCAGACTTCAGAATTATTGTCCATAACTTTCCCATCAAAATAGCTTCTCTCAATAACTCTTGCTACGACTCATAAGCTGAAGGCAAATATTGGCTTTTTCAAAATCAACTTTAAATATCTTCTTCTAAAATATCAGGCTTTTTCATTTGGCTCTTGAACATGATATAATCATCTGCATACGAGTAAAGGGAATGCTGAAAGAACCTCGAGCTGAGGAACACTAACTGTCCTCACGTTTAAGTTTGACTTCAGATTTTGTTTCAAATACAGCTCCATGCTAATGTAGCCAAACGAGGCGATACGGTGGTAATTTGATAACTGTAGTACTGTAATTAACAATGCACTCATTGTAGCTAGGTAGATAATTAAGCAAATTGTTTTATTTGCGTTTTTGCTGAGACTGTGATGAGAAGATGGACACCATTCCCATGTTTGTATGCTAAAAATCAGAGGGTTAGCTTAGCCTGCTAGCTTAGCTTTGTACAAAGGCTGAAAATTGTGTAGCCTAGTTCCGTCTAAAAGTATAAATACGCCTTCTATAACTTTTTAAACACAACACAAATTAATATATGTAGTTTATACACATTAAAAACCAAAGCATAAAAATAAGGCTAGCTAGCTAGCTGTTCCACGTTCAAAGACTATAATGAGCTATGCTAATCAGCTAATGACTTTAGTTTTCATATCTTAGACAGACATGAACTTTGTATCCATCTTCTCATAAGTTATACGAACTCGTATCAGCTAAATTTAATTATAGGCTATCTTTGCAAACACGTCAACTAGCTTCTGTCACCTTAGCTTAAGAAACAACCCTTTAACACATTGAAACAAGCTCCCTCGTTAAAACACATCAGTCATAGGTGTGAGATTTAAAATAGTTTCACTCATTAACTTTAGATGAAGATGTCATATCTCAATTGAGTTTACAGTCTGTCAGTTTTTGAGCTTTTAGACTAATTTGCCCAACAAAATTGAATGAATTATTAATATTAAGCTCTGCTAAATTGTGTTAGTCATGTGTAGATTTGTACATACAATACATGGTTAAATAGTTTCCATTGTTAGCTAGCAGCTTTCTCACATTTTCAGATTTTCTTGAAAAATCTTACTTTGCCACTTCAGTTTGAAGATAAGTTTTGAAGGCAGGGTTCATCTTCTATATGGGCACATGTTTTTTTTACTTCAGGGGTATTTGTTTAAAACATACAACAACACACACACACACACACACACATACTCTGATGAAAACAGCATCACAGATTGAACAGTGTCTACAGATTACACTCATTCATAACTGACCCGCTCAGCCTTTGAATCGAGGGAGGGTCCACTTTGGCTCTCTCCTCACAGACACTATCGTTCCCTCTCCAGATTTCTTCTTCTTTTTCTTCTACTGTCTTTTTCCCCCGCAGGTTCCCGTCTCCCCTCGTCTCGGGAAGAGACAGCTTCGCTACTATCTGATTGGTTGCTTTGTAGGTGGTATTTTCCATGGTTTTGTGGCTGGATGTGTTTGTGTCTGTGTGTGTGTGCAGTAAGTGTGAGGCGAGGGAGTGAAGGGTTGGTCAGAAACGGTTGGTCGGTTGATTGAAGTGCCAGGAGTGAAGCAATCAAGGTGCAAAGATTAGGGCTGGGGGTCATGACCTCACACTTTTTTAGGGGGAGGGGCCAACTTGATGATCTCATCTTCAGAGGGCTGGCGAATGATGTCTTAGAGTGGAGGGGAAGAGGGAAAAAGAGAGATAAAGAGAGATATGAGAAAACGATACACTTAATAAACAGCTGTAGCCAGACATGTAAAGAAGATCTTTGGCTCCCTGAATACAAACTTCTGTACAAAGAATAATAAAAGGAGAGGGCTCCGAGAAAAGTGAGGAAAAAACTAAGACTTCGCTTTCTAAAATATGTATTCGTTATAAAATTCAGGTTGTTGATTCTATTACTATGAACAAAGTAAGCAGTAGCATCAATTTGTTTCATTTTACTTTAAAGTAAGAAGTACGACATTTTGCACATAACTTCAGCAGAAATCAAATATATCCTGTGTAACTGTCTCTCTGAGTCATGACTGTGTTACAACGAGTGAGAAGCTCGAGTCCCGCTAGCTGTGTTGTTGTCAGAGCCGTGTTTACATCATGTTTACATGGACGGGACGGCCTTGCGTATAAAAGTCAAGAACTAGAGAAGAGAAGAAGAACATCCTCACTGCTTATTTTAATTTCACGTAAACGTTTTTAGATCAAAAGAATTGTTCGGCTTTTATTTTGAATCTTTGTACTTTCTTAAGCTGAAAGTACTTTACTTGCTGTTTGAGTTAAACCCCGCTTTGATTTTGATATAAAGAAATGACCTTCTGGTAGATTAACGACATTAGCTATGGATAAGGAACTCGTTACGGCTCAAAAACAAAATGAAGACAGCTCAAAGGTTTAAAAAATCTCTCACTGTGACGACAGGGAGACACTGCGGAGGCTTGCATGCGATTAATCGTGATTTAAAAAATGAATACATTAATTAATTAATCGCGATTGACTCATTAATACTGACAGCTCTAAAGAAAATGAACATAAAATAAGTAGTAAAAAAACGAAGGATCCGAGCTGTCATCCGTTTCATCATTATTTTTGAGGATATTAAGTTTTTTATTATTTGCCGGTTGCACCTGTGTTTGTGTCTGGCTGCAGGCTAAATTTCCCCTGAGAATTCAACGGAGCAACAAAACAAGAGTAATAACCCAATAACGGCAGCAAAAGACGGGCTGGGAGAGAAGGAAATATAACTCTTTATTGCAACATGACCCTTCTCCGAAATCAAGCTGGCCCCTCCACAGATTATTTACACTCCTGTCCTATAATGACTCATATTCTTATGAGGCAGTCATTTGAATAAAATAGATAGCATAAGTCTGATTCTAACATGAATCTCCTTTTTCAGAGTGTGTTACCTTTGTATTTCTTGGCTGAGGGGATGCGTGTGAGCTTGGTGTCGATCTCGTCGTCCTCAGAGATCTTCAGCACAGTGGTGCGGTACTCGATCACCCTCGTCAGCAGGTCCGGTCGCCGTGAAATCTCAAAGATGTGCTCGATGTACGACAGATTATCTGCAATGAGGAGTTTTATTAGTCGGCTTGTTCTTTGAAAACACGGAAGATAGAACACGTTTTTTTACTAAATTGAAGCCCAGGCTGATCATTGAATCATTCAACTGAAGATGAAGCATTGGACTGAAGATGTGATCACTCACCTTGGGCCAGCTTGTCGTTCTTCTCCAGGTAGCTGAACCACTCCTTGGACGAGGTGATGTTGTTGCTCTGGTCCTCGGGGATGTCCTCCTTGCAGGCCGACTTGAGCTGCTCCAAGTCTTCGTTGGTGATGTTGTCAGAGAGGTCGCTGAGCAGAGAGCTGTACTCCGCCATGGTCTGAACAAACACAGGGAGGAGAGGAGGAAACGGTTAGATGTCTTCTTTAAAATGATGCCAAACGTAAAAAAAAAAGAATTCAGAGCGAGGTTAAGAACAGAGACTGAACATATCCTGATGCTTTTTAACGTCTCGGTGTGCAAACAGCCCACCTACTTCCCAGACTCCGGAGTGGAAAACAGTTTGGGAATCTTTGCTAATGACAAAAGCATACGATCAGAGGGGAACGGAGAGGAAAAAGAACCAAATATATCCAACACAATAAAGATCGTCTTTTGTTTTCATCAGACAGCTGAAAGAGGAGAGTCACTGCAAACGTCCCCAATAGAGGATCTTTGCAGACACTGACATACTCATGTTAGTATTCAGCTTTTGTTTTCCACAAGGATACCAAGTCGTACATATTCATACTGATGCTGAATACAGGACAACATGATTATTTAGTTTTCTTATTAACAGAAATTCCCAAAAAAGACAAAAAAAAATCAAAACTGTAGAGATTAAACATTTAAGGTCGTGCCCATGAAGCCAAAGCTCCCCAAAAAGCACATTCCTCTGTGCCATAGACTTCTGTTGTTGTCCTGAAACCATGAAAAGCACCCTGTTGTACCAAGTGATCGACTCGTGGTGTCGTTTATTTTGAATTAATCCGACATGAACCTTTAAAACTTTAAATTCTTGCAGAAGCGATAAATAAGGTATTAATCCGCCGCTGAAAGTAGTCCCCCAGCAAAAGCACTATGTCTCTGCTTTATGCAACATTTCCTCTAAGGCCCAGTGGAGACCTGTTGTGGGAAATAACTGAGTCTTTTTAAAACATATAAGTTCTGACATGTGGACTCAAGTAGTTTGATTTCCTTTGTGTTGACAATCAGAGAATACAGAACAACAAAAGTGTTTACTCAACATACAGCAGTAAGTTCTCTTCACATGGACATTAATCAACAGCTCATAACAAGAGTTATTAGTTTGCCTTCATCACATCCACCTCAAATGACATTTGATATTGTTCTCTGTCTCCCTCTAGTGGGCGGATTGAGGAAGATGCAGGTTTGAATCACAGATGTTTTATTCGGAGGGTCGTGTGTTTTAAGATTGCAAAAAACTAAATAAAATGAAATGAAATCTTCAGAAATAAAAAGTCTGACGTATGTATTTGTTTACATTATGCACATGCTAAAGCTGAACAAACATGAAATATTGGCATCAGGAGAAAGTCAAATGTTGGAGACATCATCCTGATTATTCATGAAACATTTTATTTTCCAATCAAACTAAAAATTTCCCCGAGCAATTTGACACACTGCCTGCACGAAAAACGGATTTGTTTGTCGTCTCCGCACATCGTGCCGCTCCGCACAACAACTCAGTGATACGTGTGGATGTTTGCAGCCACGCAGATCTAAAGATGCAAATGAAAAGCTTGACCCAAATCTGTTAATAACAATAGAAATGAGCTGCAGTGAGGAACACTGTGTTCATGAAGTGTGCCTTTTCCTCCTCATCTCTTTTCTTCTACACACACACACACACGCACACACACACGCACACACACACACACACACACACACACACACACACACACACACGCACACACACACACACAGCTGAACAGAGCAGACGGCCTCACTACATGTCTGTTTTTCTGTCTCTTTCACTGTTTTGTATTTTTCACACTCTGTGCCTGTTTTTTCATGAACAGCTTGCATGCAAACACACACACACACACACACTCCTACACACTTACACACACACATGGACACGTTCTCTATCTTTGTGAGGAGAACATGAACCCTGTGATCTCGGTAACACTCATTACTTAACTCCAGCCTGATCTGTAACCACTGCAGGACTTTGTACTGAATCCTAAAACCACTGAGCCCACATCAGGTCTGAATCTGGAAACAAGACGGAATCAAATCCGAACTAAACTCTTACGAGTAGAGCTCTATCAAAGTCAAACTTGTAATAAATGTTCTCAAACATGGTCCTAAGCCTTCAATCATGAGTCACTACACCTAGCTGAAAGAAGACTTTGAAAGCTTCAGCAGAGAAACGTCAGTATCCAGAAGGCCCGCCCACTATCTCTGAATCAGCCAATAGGAGCTTCAGAAGAAAGAGCCAATAGAGACTACATGGTCTCTACATGGACTACATTTTATGGTTTTGGAAGGAATCTCGTGACCCCCTTCTCAGTGTCTTGTGACCCCCAAGGGGGTCCCAACCCCCACTTTGGGAACCACTAGCCTAGTGGTTAGTGTGCATGTGCCCTATGTGTGGACGCTATAGTCCTCCAAGCGGGCGGCCCGGGTTAGAATCCAACCAACTCTCTCTCTCTGACTCTGTTCACTTCCCTACCTCTAAAATAAATTCATAAAAAGCCCCAAAAATAAACCTTCAAAAAAGAAGAGTAGAATATGTTAAAGACGTCGTGCTCCCGTGTGAAACAAAGGATTTAGTTCTGCAATTAACAATTATTTGAAGATTATCATCGATTCTTTTCCAGAATTGAATCTACAAAACATCAAACGTGTGAAACAAAATGCAGATATTCGGGGATTGGCTCAAAATGCTGCACAAATGAAAAAAAGTATTTCACTTTTGGTATGTTGTTGTTTCAGCTCGGACGTGATTGAGTTATCAAGGGCTGACCGATATCGTTTTTTGGGACCGATACTGATCTCGATGTTTGGGATAACAAAGAGCAGATACCGATATATTGGCTGATATCTTTCTTGCTTCTTTGTTCGATATATCGTTGTCATCCATGTAGCGCCCTCTGCTGGTGACAGACAGAAAGAGAACTGCTAGTGTAACACAATGAAACTCAAATGAAATGATATTTGACTGGTGAATTAATCGAGTAGGATCTGCGCATATCTGCGATAAAATGAGCCGATAGTCACTTGATGTGCTGATATCGGCCGACATTATCAGCTGGCTGATTTATAAGTCGTGCTCTAAGAAGGACATAACAATACTTGTAATGATTTTTTCATGAATCTCTATTAAATCAGACGCTGCACGTCTCAAATAAACTGCTGATGTCATCGTTTCATTGTGAAGGACATAAAGGAGCTAAAATAGATGACATGTTGAATATGTGCATTTCTTTCTGCAGCCTCCTTTGAATTAAAAATGTTGTTTAGAGAAATATACAAACACATTGTGACCTGTTGTCTAACACCTTCAACTCTCGTATCCAATCATATTGCTGCCTCAGGAGGATTTCCCCAAACGACCTTCTATCCTGCATGTAGCAGAGATTTCCCCCTGCACGCCGGTTATCTGCGTGGAAATGATTAAGGTCACCTAAAAACAGCTGCTCTGAGCTGAATTTAAAGCAAGGGACACTTTGGAAACTTTTTTTTTTTTAACGGGAGTGACAGAAGTTGCAATGGAAAAACACATTTCTTCCTTCAATTCCGTCTCGCATGAAAAAATAATCTTCCTCTCGACATTACATGCGTCTGAGCACATACATCTCTAACTATGTCACCCACCCACCCTCGCCCCCCCTCCCCTCCTGGCATCCATGCATCTGTCGAGAAGCTGCAGTGCATTATGGGCACTGGCACAAAGCTCAGTCTGCCTCTGATCCCCTCAGTCTCATCGCAGATAAACACGGCGAACAGAAAGCCCAGAAGAGCAGAGCGATGAGCGCTGTGACCTAAATAACAGATGCTGCTGTTACCTACAGCTGCCACCAGAGGGCGACCATTCACTATGATGGTATTATACAGCTTGTCTTATTTAAACATCTAATGAAGCAAACATTCTCTCTCTATTACATCATTGTAACATGTTCATACGGACATGTGGAGACTTTCACATTCATTCTTCAATAAGTCGAGTTTTTCATGATTAATATCTTAAAAAATGATTTCCCTAAAAGGCTGACTCCAGCTCAGGTTTGTGTGTCTGCGCTCTAAAAAAACAATGAATTAAAAGCACAATGAAGACAGCGCTTCTTACAGTGCAGGTGGTGTGTGTGTGTGTGTGTGTGTGTGTGTGTGTGTGTGTGTATGTGTGTGTGTTTTAACAGTCTCAAATGTCACGTTCATCTCCTCTCTAACCAGAACAAGTTGCTCAATCAACACAAAGCGCTGCGTGGGAGCGAGCAGGGATATGCACCTTAACTAAACGGTCTCAGTGCTGTGTGTGTGTGTGTGTGTGTGTGTGTGTGTGTGTGTGTGTGTGTGTGCTGTAGGGAGGCAGAGTAAAATAATGAATGTGTGTGTGTGTGTGTGTGTGTGTGTCGCCCTGCGTGCTCTCTGTTTTGCACCATAATGGACCAGCGCTGCTTTTGTGTACTTTCAGAGGAGAGAGGGGGAAAAAAACACAACAATAGATCGAGTGGCTACATTTAGTTTTAGTCTCCCACGTCTCCCCCTCCCCCCTCCATCACCCTGAAGCCTTTTCTGTGTCTAAATATCAAAATAAGGTATTTGGGGAGAGTTCTCAGTGCAATTTAAAACTTTTACTTCTTTAATTAAGTCAATATTAAAGATCACTTTTTTATTTTCTTTCAGTCTAATATTTTTCCATCTATTGTTACTAAATATGATCATCTCTAACGACCTGTAAGCAACGTCATTCTTTGAAAATATGACCAACCAGGTAACATAGAAGCTCATGTCTGAAAATTTGAATTGAAATCGTTTCAGTCTTTCAAAAATAAAAAACAATACAAATTATTACAAGGATAAATTTTGCTTCGTCACAAAAAAAAGTTTCCAGACCAGAGAAAGACAAAATAAATTCACATTTTTTGTGGCACGAATTAGCCTCCATACAACACATCTTCTGCCTAATGTCTGTCTGTTGCGTGGTTTAACATTTACATTAAAGAAAAAAACAATTATACTTGTTTTTTAATCTTAAAAAATGGTGGACTTGACATGAAACATGTCCTTATAATTACATTGGTAAAAAAAGAACCCTGTTTTTTTGTGGCACTAATTTGCCTCCATATATAATAAAGGTAATTTAAATCTATCGCCTCTACGCTCTTCTGTTAAATCGAACTTAAGAAACTCCAGAGGAATACATATTTGAGTGTTCATTCTTTGTTCATATAGCTGCATTAAACTCATATATTCATGGTTTTTCTTGGATGCCGGACAAAGACAGAAACAGATAAGTCATAATGAAAGTACCTGTATGGCATCATCATCAGATCCAGCATCAGAGAGTGACAGAAAATACTGGTTCTGTTTCTCTGACGTTACTTTCAAAGCCGGTTACTATGCATCAGCGTTTTGTAAGAATATCAACAACTGAAGGCCAAAACGAAGCTGAGCTACACGTCAGTATTTTGACATTCCTGAGCACATTGTAGTCATGCTTTAAGTGCAAGAGTTTGTGAAATCCCCTCTAACGGACACTCCTCCCCCCCCCTCCCTCCCTCCCTTGGTCTCTCTGGGACGAGCCTGACACTGCCTCCATACATAGAGCCCCACTGTGCTTCACATTCTCATGAACACAAACATGCTTTTGTCTGCTCGGTCCTCTGTCCCTGCTGCCAGTGAGCGTGAGTGTGTGTGTGTGTCTTTAAATGGATGAGAGACAGGAAGACAGAAAGAGTTGTCGCAGAAATCATAATTAAGACGCTATATTGAGCTGTATACGAGCATTCATTAGCTCAAGGAGTCCAGACAATAAAGGTAACCTGGAACAAATATCTGAAACTGGAGGTAGAAGAGGGAGACAGAGATTCAAAGACTTAGCTTACCACCTGTTGTCTGTCATCTCCATTAATATACATACCATTAAGTATGGAGGGTTATCAGTGACAAAACATGTAGGATTTAGATTTTAAGATACATTTCTAAAGCACACTGAGATACAGTCAGACGTTACTCACTGTGCAGGGATTAAACAGGATGATACCTCAGTGTCTGCTCCAATCCAGTGTTTCGCTACAGCTGTAAACATTTCATCTCTGACAGTAACAAACAGGGGAGTACTTGCAGCTAAGTCCTATTCTATCCTCATGCTACCTACTGTAACCAGCTTAGAGGCAATGCAAGGTCAACAAGTTAGAGCTTCCAGGAAGTGTGCTTTAAATACAACTCAAACTTTTTGTTGTTGCAATATTTGAGCTAAATTGGCTGCAACTGGCAAGTACACAGGATGTGGTTACATATCAAGTCAAAGCAGCAAGGCTTGGCTTCCCGAAACCAAATGATCTTCCTTATTTTCAACATGAGTGAATTAGACTTTTTACACATGTGCAAACTCAGGAAAATTCCCTGAAATTTTAGGGGTGGCCTGCATGTGTAAACGCATACAGCCGGATACTGTTTCTTGGCTCGCCTTTACGTTCTTTTCCACTCTGGTTGATACCGCGATAAATCCTATTACACGTGCATTGAAGTAAAGGGAAAAACGTAGTGTTGACATCTACTGGACATCATACTGAACATCTACTCTGAAAGTCCTATATTATACATTTAAAAGGCGGGGCAGCTGCAGTAGTTGCTGTAAACTGTCTGCTGGACGTCATCTTTGCTAATTCAAGCCAACGATTGGGTTATCTTTGGTATCCACCCTCTGCTCCAAATATGGTCACTATGGCTCTTCACAAAACAAACACCCTCGAAACTGCAGTCCACAAACCAATGGATCACACCATGGTGTTTAGTTTCACTTCAATATACACTCACTGACTCCTTTCCCAATGTTAGTGCTTTGGATTATTTTTGCATTCCTTCAGTAGTTTTGTCAATTTTGAACCTCCACAGGTTTCATGGTTTAAATAAACTTTCAGTCAGTGACCACACTATCACACAGTGTGCGTTATCCATCCAGAAGAGACCCATTGTTTTCCCTCCTTTAAATTCCTCTTCCTGTTATCTCCTTTCTCTCACGTCCGTCTTTATCTCCGTGTCGGATCACAAAAGTGTTTCATAAATGTGCAACAGCATGCAGAGTCAGAGCCCGGCCTGCTTCACATGCAACACAAAAGCAACGGATCGGTTTATTCCATCAAGTACATGAGCTCACACCGCGGAGGCAGTGTGTACAAATAAAAATGACACACGGGTACGAGTGTAGACGACCTTGGCGTGAAAGGTGTGATGATCTCGCCTGAGTGTTTCTGCACTTAAAGGGATCCAACCTATTATTCTACCACCCACCGCTACGAGCTTCATACCTCACAACATTTCCACTATAACCTTTATTTTCTGTTGAACTGATGCTCAACCTGAAGTCGCACACACACAAACAACCATATATATGTATAAGAGACAGATATGTATACCACTACCACTAAAACTCCATTCACCCTCCACATCAATGACGTTGCCATGGAGCCACGGAGACTGTTACCTAGCGACAGGGCAGACACCATCCTCCCTCCCTTCCTCACTTCACCTTGCACCCTTTCTAAATAAAAGCCTCCAATAAAATGATGGAACAATTTTAAGGCGTGCTATTTGATTGAAATCACACATTGTCATGATAACCACCACAATGACACAATAAAAATCCAACAACACTTCAACACACACTTAACTGATTAAAGTCATATGATGAAATGTCCTTTATTAGGACTTCCGTATCTGATCTTTAAGCTATTTCATGCACAGAATTATTACATTTTGTTGTTTACAGCCTCAGTTTGACTTCTTAATAACAAGTATGATGACACATTAACAATTAAATGGCAGAAAACACTTCAACACACATTCAAGGTTATGCATTTTGAAGTCACATGTTCATATTTTTATCTCTCAACTTGTTGTTTTTTCCGCTATTTGTGGTTCTGAAAAAAGCAAAATATGGAAATATGACAACAGTTTTGGTTTATAATGACCAAAAAGATGAAAGAAAAAGACTAAAAAACACACACAGACATTAGAGTGAGTGCAAAACAACAATACTGGGTTGTTGACTTTCACATCGTGACTGTCATATGATCAATACACACACAACTCTGTCTCCTCTCTCTCTTTTCTCTATCAAAGCCTGGCATAAACAGCATCTCGGCATCTAACACACAAACACACACACACACACACACACACACACACACACACACACACACACACACACACACACACACACACACACACACACACACACACACACACACACACACACACACACACACACACACACACACACACACACACACACACACACACACACACACACACACACACACACACACACACACACACACACACAGAGCGCTCGCCAACTCTGCTGGTCTGCCACATGAAGACAAGCCTTCAGAGTCAACCATGGCAACCAAAGCACCGGGATAGCAGCTCAGCAATCTCTCCAACAGAGATGTGGAGGACAGAATAGACTCTGTTGTACTGTTTTCTTTACAATACATCCAGGCTTTTTTGTGTGACTGGTTCGTCTTTGCTAGCTTTTTTTTTTTTTTTTTTTTTTTTTAATTCTTGCTATGCTACCCGAGCCCTCCTTCTTCTTATTTATTGCCCTTTTTGTCCCTGCATCTCTAAAAACTGAAAGTATTACAAAACCTCTCGCGGTCAAACGCTACTTTTCGGGGACACAAAAACGGCGTTCGACAGGCAGGAAGAATTGTCGAAAGTTTCGGGACTACTTTAAACTGAAAATTCATGAAGAAAAAAGTAAAACTATGGATGTGGAGGTGGTGAAAGCATGATCAAGGGCTGCACAAGTTAGAGCGCGAGGTAGAGATGGGTTAAAATGGATTTGCTGCGACTGTTGTGCTTCCTTCTTCAGTTAGCTTACTTCCCAATTGGCTATAGTTTCGTGACAATACGTAGAGTACGTGTTTGGCCGCCCTCTCGGTTCTCTTCACGCAAACAGGAGATCGGATCGAAAACATTTAATATATGAAATCGGTGAATCCCTGACGTCCTTCCGAGCAGATCGGATCATTCTAAGCACACCTCACACCTCATAGGAGAATCTGTCATCATGACTGGGGCGCCAGTAGCCTAGTGGTAAGATGCACCCCATGCTCAGAAGCTAAAGTCCTTGAGAGCAGACGGCCCGGGCCAAAATCGCCCCGATTATCTTGAAGGGTGTACCCGGTTTAACCCTGCAGACAGATTAGGGTTACAAGGCAGGACGTGATGTCAGAGGAAATTGTGGACAAAGCAACCCAGTCTGATGACTTGATGACAATTTTTGCCTTTATATCAATGCTACGAGAAGTTCCACTGTATCAACGAAACAGTGGAGAAAAACATACTGGCAGCCATGACGTCCTTCTGAGCAGAACGGATCACTGTAAACACACCTCACCCCGCAAGAAAATCTGTCAAGCTAATCTTTAGAACCATCAAAAACATTGTGTGTAGCCTACTCCCCCTGAAGCAGACAATAGAGCTCGAGGAAAGTTAAAATACACACTGCACAACTTCTCTCTCCTGCTTCTTCCTTTTCTACTCTCCCTCTGTCTGTTTCTTCCAACCGTTGGAGTCTACTGGCGGAGGGAATCAGCTCGTTCATATCTCCTCCATTAAAAATCTCTCATTAAATATTCCCTGACATTTTACAACCTCCTATCCTCTCGTTCTTTCTGTATTTTTTTTTTCTCTTTTTCACTCATATGGAGCGAAAGGCAGAGTGTAGGAGTCTCACCCACTCTCCATCTTTAAATCTCCTCTGAAGCTCGACCAGACTTTGTTCTAAAACCACACAGCTCTTGTTCCCAAAAAAATGAGAAATCCGACAAAAGAATGAACAATTACCTCATTTTATCTCACTCTTAATTCTGGGAAAAATAGACGGCATTTGCTCTTAAAACATCTTCTATTTTCTGTATCTGTAACTCAGTGTTCAAACCATCTTCTTACTCAGACTACATCTTCGGTGTTGAAGGAGCAGCAGGGGGAGGGGGTGAGTGGGAGGCAGAAGAGCTCGCAGTCACAGGTCGAGGCAAATGTCCGCCCCCAATATCTACCTCTCAGGTCAGATGTCTCTCCAACCGATGAACGAAGATAATTTAACACCTCCAAGCTTCATACTAAATGCATTTTCTTATAATTTGACATCATCTATGCGCCATTCTGCTGTTTTTCACATGTTCCCTACAATCTTTAAAAGTCGTGAAAGAAGTTTGTCTTTCTTGCTTTTGGACTGGAAGAGTTACATTTTCTTATGTATTAAAAACAGAAAATATACTCTAGTTCAGTGGTGCTCAACTGGTGGGTAGGGACCCAAAAGTGGGTCGCAGAGCTGTTTTCAGTGTGTCGGGAATCTATAAAGATATCAACAATTAAACAAACTGCTTTACAAAGTGTTATTTGAGTTCTGGTTTATAGTTATGGATTAAATTGATAAAGACTAAAATTGCTTTGTCATTAAGCTAAACAAAAAAGCCCCCAAGCTTTACGTAGACTCAAAAGCATCTTATAGCTATTTTCTTTTGGTTTTAAGCCTCAACTTGACTTTTTTTCGTCCACCCTGACAGTTTTCATGGCGTAGTTTTTGGCTGGCAAAATACGGACACAGTTAGCATACGAGCCGATAAAGAAGGTGAAGCCAAAAACTGGAATTAAAGGAATGCATTAACGTGACTCACTTCATCAGTTCATTAAGAAACTAGAATCCAAAGCAATTCTAAAAATTTGAGATTTTTCCCTTCATGACATCACAGAGGGCAGTAACCCCTCCCACAGGTGGGTGACACTCCCACAGCTAAATGTTTGTGTGCTCTCTGTGTCTGCCTTCACACTGTAAACAATAGGACAAGGAGCGAGAACGCCTGAGCCACCCGAGCCCTTCCAGAGAGGGGCGTGGTCAGACACAGCTCATTTACATTTAAAGCTACAGACACAGAAACAGCCTGTTCTGAGCAGGGCTGAAATAGAGGGGTTTATAGGCATGATCAAATACAGGATCAGAGTGGATTTAGAACAAGAAACTTTGCAGACATGTTTTGTGGAGCTCTGAGACTTATTTAAACTGGTTGAAAATGAGAATGATATGCAACCTTTAAGTATTTGTCGGCCAAGTCCTGTATATTTCCATTGGTGGAAACACAAGCATTTCATCAGTGCTTAGAATTGTGCTGGGTGGTTATCCCCTCTATCCAGCTGAATACTTTGGTTGACGGAAGTGAGTCATTCTAGGTCAGATAATAAGAGGCTGTCTGTTCACAAACACAGAAGTGATTTGGTTTCTACAGTAGTGTTGCACTGGATGTGGTTACTGGCCCTATCATTAAAGTTATTGGTCGAAAATGTTGGTTTTTCATAATACCTCTTTTAGACTTTGTCACACTATTATTTCAGACATTTCTTAAAAGAATGGAAAACAAGGGTCCCATTTCACTTTTAATATTACATTTAAAACTAAATTCTTTTACTAAGATTTCCAACCAATGTCTCCAAATTGTCTCCATATAATCTGATGACTTCAAGTCATAGGTGTTGCTGTTGTCTTAGTTTCTGCATACACTGAGGATTTAAATACAAAGAGTGTAACATCCAACACTGCTTATCTAAAGGTATATATTCCTCTTCGTTCTGTAAACTCCTGCAGAATCGGACTGACTCTCAGGAACAGCCAGACATCGATTGGTGTCCGATGCCTCGGGCAATCCAACCTTCCTCTCAGCAGGTTTCTATTCCAATAACAACAAACAGACGCCCCCTGCAGACGGCAAACCAGGGAGGGGGAAACACTGTCCGGTCCCAGCAGGGCTCAACTAGGCCTCGCTGCACATCAACACGAAAAAGATTTATCCACTGCCTCTGCACCGCAGTTTCCTGCTGCGCTACAGAATGGCACCCGATTGTTGGCGTGCAGCTGTGTCTGCTTTTTCATTTATACTGAGGTGGTTGGGCGCAGTTTGAGTTTTGACTTCCTGCCTGTGCTTATCTTGGTTTCTGTGTGGTTTCTAGAACCTCTGCAGTTGTCTTTGAATTACCACACAAACACTGAATCAATATACAGAGTGCTGCAGTGAAAGCACACAGGTTGTTAACACCGACATGGCGGACACTTTCGTGCCTCGATTCGATCTGAAGTCTAAATAATTTCTTGACAATCACAGCTATAAAACTACTTTGCTTCAATCCCACAGACTGCAGCTTTTTGTTGGTGATCCATTAGAAGAAACAGTGCCTTAAATACACTAAAGGAATTTAAAAAAAACAAAAGACTGACACACTTACATCTAAAGACATCACAAAGTGTAAGGTTATGCAAAGACTAGGAATCTTGCTGGGTCACAAGCAGAAGAGTGTTGTAGATATTTCCCTGCATGCAACTGGTGGATATTTGCATGAAGACAAACAGACACAGAATTAGAAACAAAGGCAGCGTTTGAAAACGCTTTTGTATGTCCAGTGGTTTTGTGTTACCTGAGGTGATTCAGACTGGAACGTTAGCTGGGTTAACTAACTACCGCATGTCACAGCGACCCATTCACACACTGATGGTAGAGGCTGCTATGCAAAGTGACCATCAGAAGTTACTAATCCCATTCATACACCGCTGCTGAAGCAGCGGGAGCAACTTGGGGTTAAGCATCTTGCCCAAGGACACAACAGACATGTGGCTGCAGGAGCTGGGGATCGCACCACCAACCTTCCAGTGGAGAGACGACAAGTGAATGAGCCACAGTCGCCCCTTAAGACCAAAATTACAAATGTTTAAAAAAACCACCTGGGAAAAAAGTTATCCTGAGCAAAAATATACGACACACTGTCTGCGTTACTAGATACTGTATGTTCTGCTTCGCTTGGCTAATTACATCCGCCTTCTTAAGCGACCGTGTCTTTGTGCCGAGTTCTGATTATTTGTTTGCTAGGTCAGGCTAAGCTCAACCCTGTAAGAGGAATCGTCAGATAAACACAAAACAACCCTGTCATTTCACATGTAGAGCACCTGTCCATCTTTATCCAATGAGTGGAAGATTCTCTCTGAACAAAATACTTCAAATTGTGGCTCAAAAGTCGGACTTCTTGCTTTGTCAGGTAAGAACTTAATGTAAAGAACTTTTTAAATGTTTTCTTTTTAATGTGTTGGATTGAATCTGATGAAATCTGAGTACATAGAATCTCAATGTTGATTGGATTCGCAACAAGACATGGAGAGGAATTCTACCTGTGGATGACGTATATTTGTGTCACTTGAGAGTTTGTGACTTTATTTTTGGCTATGTGGTTATGGTGCAGTACTTTGTTTTTTGGTCTGAAGGAACAAATAACAATGCATCTCTTTTCATAAGCTGCTTCGTAACCAATATGTAGAGTAGCCAGTTAAACAACTGTTGAAGAAATGCAAAGAACAAGTTGTTTTTGATGGTAGTGCTATGAGAAGAACTGTCTCAGATTTGTTTCAACCGGACATTTGAGTACATCTGCTTCTTTAACAACACAGTCTACAACCAGGTAAATGCACTTTTCTATTACCATTTCGCTGACACGATTTACATGAATCACATCTCGGATGCTATAAAATGGACTCAGTAATAGACACATTTATGATTTATTCATACCAGTGATGAGCTAACAGTTCAGTTAGTCCACTAATGGTGAAGCACTCGCTTTGACTTCTGGCTATTAATAGCAGATGTTCCATTTTGCAACATGGATGTTTAAGTGAGTTGGATTTTAAACGAAGATGACATTTATGTCGCTCGTACGGATTGTCGTTTTTTTCTCTGCTAAGCCATTTGGCAAACACACACACACACACGGACACACAGAGAGACACACACACACACACACACACACACACACACACGGACACACAGAGAGACACACACACACAAATTAAGCACAATCCTGCCGTGGAAAGGTCAAGCTCAATGCTCCAAGGTTGCGTGATTCGCCGCCTCTCCTCGTCCTCATCATTCCCAACTGAAACGCCACTTCTCTCTCACTCATGCTCCCCCCTCGTTGTCTCATTTTCATCAGTAACACCCTGCCACAGCTTTTTCCCTTTTACTCTGCCCCTGTTACGCCTCCTGGGAGTCTTTACGGCCTTAAAAACAGGGCAGGAAATGAAGTTGGAATCATCACACGAGTATGTTGCTGCGGGGAAACGTTAGAATTGATTTCTGACCATTAATCTTACTTTGATGTCTCTCTCGCTGCCGACGTTGCCTGTGTTCACTGGCCAAATAAAACACCTTGTGTAACAACATATTTCTTGTTTTGTTCGCTGTCTCCTCTGACTCTTTCTGTAAATCCTGCTGTTTCTGTCTGGATTGTTTTTGCACGCTTTTTAAGAGATTCCCTGCACATAACCACCAGATTAACCCTCATCTAGTCGGTCATTTTTCCCGTCACACCGCAGGCTTGGACAGGAAAAATGAAGAGATAGAGATTTACAGAGGAAGAGCAGAGAGAGCAATATTGTGGATGGGGATTATTGGATGAGAGGAGAGAAAGGGAGAAAGAGAAAATGAGAAGCTCTGTCTTTTTCCTTACAGACGGCCTCGTGTCCAATGAGGCAGCGAGGACTGCCAGCACTTATCAGTTCAGAGGCCCAGAGCAAAGAGAGAGAGAGAGAGCGAGCGCACAAGAGTAAGAGAGGGAGGGAGAGATACGGAGGGACGGAGGAAGCGCTAATCTGGGGAGAAGCAGCGAAGCGCCGGAGAATATAGGCCACTGGCCCATTTTTCATTGAGGAGAAAAGAAGATTTGCTGCGTGTAAAAATAGTGCAGTTTGATTCAAACAGCTTCATCTTTAATTTTTTGCTGTTTTCTCTCATCTTTGATTTGTCTTCTTCTCTTCTCCTCCATGGAGCATTTTCATTCCCCAAACTTGGTGTCTTCATTTCAGACATAGTCAGTGACATTTTTAAATATAATTAGTTCTGGCAGCTCCTCTAGCCATACAATACTTTTGGGGTTTTCTACTTTAAAAGGTTGCTCTGTTTCCCAGAAAAAAGGATGCAAATTGATGTTCTGATTTAGATAAGAGTGAGTTAGTATGAGTAGAAATATAGCTGCAAGAAGAAAAAGAGAAGTTCACAACAAAAAGATAAGAAGCTTGAACTTTATAGACAGAAGAAAACAAGGCTGTAGCTATGCTAGCAGCACTGATAGGCTGTACTTAAAGAAGCTAGCTGCTTCACTATTACACCCATCAGCTAATGCTATCATAGAAGTAAGCTAACTATTAAATGCTAACACACTTATGATGTTTAGGAGACAAACTTTGATGATTGAGAGTTTCTCAGACTCTGATCTTTTCACAGAATGTGATGCTAGCTTGTGGGTAGGCTACAATAAATAGGAAAACTGAGGAGTTAGCAGTAGCCTACAAACAACTGCCAGGAAAAATAGTGAAGTGACTGAGAAAAAGATAAGACGCTGAAACTTTAAACACCAAAGAAACAAGGCGACAGCTATGCTAGCACACTCTTGGGCTGTACTTTAAGTAAGCTATAGAATCTTAAGCTAGCAAATTCACTTTGACAAAGCGGCTAACGCTAGCGCAGAAGAATTCTCCCAATAAACAGGAAGAAAAAATGATGTTCAGTCGGTGTAATGTTTGACATTTTTGTCCAGAAACTATTAAAAACAAACTTCCAAATAAATGTTTACTTACTACTGTTTTTGAAGGCTAACATTTCATAAAGACTACAAGGTCCAGCTCTTTAAGGCTAATGCGGTCCCCTTTTCAAAAAATGACACTACAGGTTTCCTTTGTCAAAGTCTTCAGTACGTTAAGACTTTGAGAGACTGCATTAGGAAAATATGATGCAACCATATATGACACATTGTAGGTTCTGTGAGAAAACGAAATATATCTACGTCTCAAATTTAAAATGCCTGTAAAGAAACTTCATTTGAAGGTTTCAAAGACAACCAGGTAACATCATCTGTTGTGGAAGATCATTAAATCAGCTACTGCGTGAACCTTTCGGGATATTTGTGTCATGAAAACTAGTAAAGCTTTCTAACCTCCAGTATGACATAAGCATAATCCTTTAAATCCTCAGCTGCTCCTCTTATTATGCAACCAGTTGTTAATTTCATTTATCTGTGTTTTTTTTAGCACAACCTGAAAGCTGACACATATTTAGTACATAATAAGGAAAAAACATAATCAGAGGCATTCTTCAGAGTTCCAGTGTGGTCATTTCTTCCACTCGGTCATCAAACTTTTATCCATCTCATGTTCAGTCTGAATGGGACATGATTAGAGCTGAATGCAGAGCTGATTGAAGCTTTGTGCGCCCTGTAGAGAGCCAATAGTCAGAACTGGTGGATTGTTGTTAAACGTGTTCGTCGAATTAAAAGAGAAACAAGTTTCATGTTACTCTCCTTAACCAAGAGCGTCTTAGATTTACCTTTCATTCAGGAGAGGATTGAGGAAGGAGTTAATGTACTTTTGATGATCTCAGTAAACGTATCTTTAAACCAATTTGAGTTTGAATAAAATTAGACCACTATTTGTCGCCCTACATTTTGTCATACATTTTTCCATCTCTTTTGTTAAATAAGGCTTAGTGACTGTTGACTTTTGATGAACGTTTGCACAGTTAGTCATATACTTTGATTTGCTTTAGTTTTATTCCATTAGTTTAAGTAATCACAGCTGCTCATGTGCTTTTATGGATACATGTATGTTGGTGTTTTCCACCCTCTCATTTTTCTCTCAGCTGTAGAGGATCAGTGGTGGGGAGTTTGTGTAGGCAGAGCCAACAATCAATCCTCCCAAGTGACAGAAAAACACACACACACACACACACACAAACACTGTAGGCACCGTGTGTGTGTGTCCTGCATACAGATACCCCTTATTTTTTGGCACAAGCTGGCGTTACGCTGGGGGGTAAAGGTTACAGAGAGAGAAACAGAAAAACAGAGAGGGAGACTTTCAGCAGCTCACTGAACACTCCAATAAGTACAACATTTTAAATTGTGAAATGTGTTAATGGATGAAAAGAGTGCTGGAGTTGTTGTTCAGAAGTGGAACAGATGGAGCAAAATGTGCTGTTCTTTACAGAGGAGGAGTGATTCATTAAAACACAAACATTTAAAAACCCACATCACTGAGTGAGCAAACAAGCACAGACAGGAAAACCTGAATGCAAATTTTAACTGTAAGAAAAGCAGCATTTAAGATCTTTAAAGGGCTCATTCGATGGAGAAAACACAGATATGTGAAGGAGCTGGAGACGCTGCGTTGCATGCCGCGGAGACCTGGCTGCAACTGGCCAGCCGAGGCTTTACTTCCTGCCGTCACCATGGACACACTTCCTGGCCTCGAGTTTAAGGCAGCGGAAAAAACAGGAGCCAACAAGAGAGAGAGAGAGAGACGGAAAGAAAAGAAGAGAGTGAGCAGATAGAGAAAGGAGAACAGAGAGGATGGAGGGAGGAGAAGGAGGGGAGAAAAAAAAGCAGCAGCTGGACTCGGCATCCGAATTAAATCTGGAGCTAATCCCTCCTGCATTGTTGAACACAACCCTCTTCCTCTTCTCTCTCGCTCACTCTTCCTCTCTGGGATTTATGGAGAGACATTTTTCAGATACCTACCCTCTCATTTGTGGAAGAAAACACAATTTGGAAGAGGCTGCAAGTGTCCCGGCTGTATATTGAGCTTTGGAAAGCAACTTCTTTGACAGCAGGCTGGCTGATCCGTACAGAAGTCAACGATGATGTAGTTTTACATGATACGCTGATGATAGACTTTTTTAAATTACAGGTATGACTGGAAAAGGTTGTTACATCGCCATGTGAGTGCTTAGAAATGTCTATTTTATTCAAACACAACATTTTTAAAAAATTGGCTACTAAAATGTTTCTGCAAAAATGTCACCCCTGTAACTGGCTTGCAGGGGGCGTGTCCCAGTAACTGGCTTTTACAGGACCAAAACATTGCAAGTTAGACTGTGCAGGAGTTTGCATGCACTTTATTTAAGTACTTTCTGCTTTTTGTTTCATTGGTGAAGTTAGAAAGGGTAAATAATTGAAATGTATTTCTGTGTGTTTGTGCACACATCACACTTCAGGCCATCCCTGCATAAGTCAGTGCCCAAGTTTGGCCACCCCCAGTCATAAAAGTCTGGACACGCCCCTGCTGGCTTTGATCTAAAAAATCCCATCTTTCAGGCTTGAATAATTACACATTCAGCAGATACGAAAAACAGTAGTATTCTTTGAGATTTGTTGCCAACTAACAACTTTCAGTCTAATATATCGTCTCCTTTTAGCTCTGTTTTGGTCACCACCCCCTGCAGGGACAATGTGGTGATTATATTGGCTGTAAAATGCTCGTTGAATTTTAATTTTTTATGTGAATTATTTTTTATTCCTTTAAAAGAATTATACGTTTGTTATTTCTTAGTCTTTGCTTATTGTTCTATGAACTGCTTGTTTTGACATTTGTTGTGTTATTGGGTTCCTTGTAAAGCACTTGTGACTTGATTTTGAAAAGGGCTCTATAAAAAAAGGTTATTTTTTCTTATTGTCAGTTATTGGGGCTAGCAAGCCGACACTCTGGCCTTGAAGTAACTTTTGCTAAATGTTCTTCATGTCTGTACAACCGTTGATCTCCTAAACAAGGTCAATAAGCTGTTGTAGTAGGAACCACGTGTCCAGCCCTTTTTTATTGAGTATGTGAGGAAGAGTTAGAGAGACACACGGGAGAACTGAGCTGCCTTCTGCTTCATCTAAATGGCAAAATGCTTCACGTGGCATCTGGAAAAGAGCAGATGGCCGTGACTGAAACCAGAGACAGAAGGGACAGAGACAGATGTGATGTGCAGAGACACAGGAAGAGACGAAGAAGAAGACTGAGGAGATGAAGGTTAACGGGTGAAAGCGTTACCTGGTGTGAGTTATTGAGCCCTTACATGTATAAAAACACACAGGTACACAGTCCTCTGTGCTTCCTCCAATCAAAGCCAAGCCCTGTTTTTTTCTGGACAAACCTCACTGGCTCAGTGACCCAGAAGTGATGACGGTCAAGCCAAATGAGACGGTGGCGGCAGTGGCGGTGCAGTCACGCAATGCACCCCCATAGAGCTGCATCCAGGTTTAATTCTCTAATCCATTAGAATCCTGCTTCTCTGAGGCGAAACAAGTGAGTAACCTTCTCTGACTGATCGGTAGATACAGTCAGCAGACGATACAAGCTGTTTATGCTTCAAGGTGGTTTCAAGCTTCCAATGCTGCTGCTAAAAATGTGATTACATTTTGTTTTAATGATGCAGGTGTTGATAAAGGGAGCTTTAAGTGACATCACTTCTTCACAGAGCTCCTGAGCTTAAAATCAGGGCTTTTAGAAACAACCACAAACATGTATTTTCTGACATATAAACTGAAAAATGTTGGCAAATGATTTAAGTAAAAGTTGCCTTTACCCATGAGGTAAAACCAAAGAATAAAAACATGGTCAATCAATTTATGCGTAAGGTACAGAAAAGGAGACAGAAAACAGGACATTTCCTGTTTGGATTTCCACGAGCTGGATTTGGAATTGGAGACTGAAAGATGCAGGTGAATATTCAGATAAATGTGAAGAGACCTTTTTTTTGTCAAGCTCACCTTTCCAAAGAATGACATGATGGGTGTGGCATTAGCAAAAAAACAAATTCTTAAAGACTGGAAGGCACCAACTCCACTGGGGGTCAGAAACTGGTTGCATGAAGTGGTTTCGTTTATCCACATTCAGAAATTTTGAACTTACAATTTTTTGGTTGTTAGTAGCCCATCTCCCCGGTTGTAAAGGGGGCATGCATCCTTGGGTTGGGTTAAGGGTTTTGATTTTTGTTTGGTTTACTATATATGTTGTCATCAAATAAGAACACAATATATATTCACCATATAATTCTCACTGAGAGTTGCAAAGATCATTGGTAGCCAAAACATTGCTTCAGCAGGAAACCTCTTTCAAAACTACAAGTGGTACTTCTCAACACTGTTTCTAAGTGGATGAACTACATTACGAGTATTGTGAACCATCAAAATAAGAAATGCTCACACATTGCTCAAACAAATTGTGTTGAATGGATCTGATACATTATTTGTTAGATTGAGGCATACACTAGAGTGCCATCGGCTAATTGGCACACCCGCCATGAACAGGGAGAAGAAACTGATGAACAAACAGCACACTCACTCTAGAGAGTAACTGTACAGGCAGATGTACGGCGAGGGAATGCGTCACACTCTATGTTGGCAGAGGATTATCTGACATTAATCCTAGCTATAGATAATCAGAGAACAGGTAAATCACATTGTCTTAACACTGATCTGATAGCGCTGACAGGAATGATATCATGAGCTGCCAGGATGTAGAATGAGTGTCATACATGTTCTGTCACTGGCTGACGAGTTGAAATGCCTCCAAACGTCAAACCTGGTGACAGCCCGTTGCATCATTCGGACTGAATGACTGCCCACCCGTCCACACTCCCAGTTTTTTCAAATAAGCCAGAGTGTTCAGTCGCCAAACATGTCAAAATGTGACACTTTTGGAACCCCTGTGGCTTAATTTCTGGCTGTGTCCTCTCTCTTTTTGTTGTGATTGATTTGACGTATAACGTATAACATGCTGGGGTCACAGAGGGGGGAGATAAATGAGTCAAACCTACATAAAACTTTCCTCCATGGAGGAGGGCTCCTAGGACTCATCTGAAGCCAGTCATCATTGCTGGACTTTTATTTAAGTTATGTAACTATGTACGATCGATGCAACAACATTTGTTAACGTATAGTTGCGTTTTTTAGCGTGCTTCGGTTAGTGAAATCTTTTTGGGCTTTTTTATGCCTTTACAGTTGACAGAGTCCAAAGCGTGGGAGAATGACATGCCGGAAAAAGACGAAGAGATTAGAGCCTCTGAACATGGGGCGTGCGATATAACTGAAAGGCTATCCCTAGCCCCCATTAGTAAATTCTTCAAACCCCAACCTGTGATCTACCTCTAAAACCTTTCCAAGTTTCATTGCCTTAAAATGTCCAACTGGGTTTTTGAACGCAATCAATTTAAGGTTTTTGGTTTTTCACGTCCAGTAGTTGTAAAATGTGTTGAAAACCATTTATTGGACTGTTTCTTTTTATTTTAGCTTGCTTTGTTACAGAGTTCTGCATGTGCCGGTACCTAAAGCGTCATATTCTGAAGCCTGGCCAACACGAAAAGAATATGGACATTTGAACAGATTTTGAAAATGTGAGACTCAACACACGACGACAATCATAGAGCTAACCGTTTTCTTCTTAAAGTATGTGGAGAGCAAAGATACGACCAACACAGCACACCACACTCTAACAGATTCCATTCACAAACAACCAGAGTTATAAATCTAACAACTGGAAATAACACAAAATCTTTAACGTATCGAAACGTGTTTTTGGACTACTTCTAACTAAGCAAAAAGTTAAACTATGGATGAAGATGTGGAGACAGAAAATGAGCTGTCTATGTTAAAAAGTGAGCTGGAGGCGAGTAAAGATTGATTCGCTGCAGTTGTTGTGCTTCCGTCTTCAGTCAGCTCGCTCGAGTGTGCGCGCTGTCCTCAGAGTTCATAAACACGCTTAATATTTACAATGCAAAATCAGGGCAGCCCGACGTCCATCCAATCTGATCAGATCACTCTGAACACACATCACACCGCAGGAAAATCTGGCAAGATAATCTTTGAAAACATCAAAACATCTGGACTTTGTTTAGAATTGTTGAATGGTGGAATTGTAGTGTGTAACCCGCTTTAGGGGCCACTGAACACGCTCATTTAAAGAGTTGGGAGTGGCGTGTTGGGAGAGAAGTATTTCATGAGGTCATCTGGAGTTTGTATGCGTCAATATTCACGTATCAGATGATTGATGAGGATTTGAAGAGACAGCATTCAGAGTAAATTCCTAACTGTATTCCTTTGCATCTGCAGCTTCTGCTCTAGATTACGCTCATACAGTATATAATACTACCACACATACACAGTGAATGCCATTACAAGTAAAGAAGACTAAACTCTCCTACCCTTTCATCCAATCACGCCAATTTATTTCCACTTTGCTTTCCAAAATGCATCTAAAACCAACTTTTGAATTGATTACTTCCCTCATTCCCAATGCAAACACAGTCATTCCAAATGTGGAATTAAGTGTAATTTACTGTGTTGGCAGAGCTGTCACTCTTGTTTCATGACACTGTCAGCTGTCTCACTCTTAAACACTGGAAACAAATAAATGGACTGGAAATAAATGGAATCATCTCAGCTCGCTGCCTCGCTCACATAATGAAACTTTAAGACCGAGTTCTTGATTTAATGTGAAAAAATCATTGAAATGCTTCAAACAGTGCTATAATAATCTATACGTGCATGCACTGTGACAGTCAATGTTCACAAAAGCTTACGGAGATGCAGCAGTGTGTCAGAGCAGTGGTGGTAGGAGCCCGATTTGAGAAATCATGGAAATGTATTTGTGTCGTCGATGCTTCATTAGCGTTTGGGCTCTATGGAAGATAAAAATATCTCCCTGCCTCCGGGAGGAGAGGGGATGAGGAGGGGAGGGGCTGGATGTGTGTGTGTGTTTGTGTGAGTGTGAATATGTGCGGAGACGACATAAGGAAGCAAGATTTTTTTTCCCTTTTTTTTTAGCTGTGAATATGTGTGTGTTTCCGGTCTATTTGTGTGTTTGTGCACGAGCGAGACTGCAACATCGTTTTGAACAAAAGCTGCAGGAGAAAAGGTGCAAATTATGAGCCGACGTCAGCCTCTTCAGACTTCCTGCTGTGAAGTCAAAAATATCTCTCCTTTCTTCAATCTCCAGCTCTTCCTCATTTCTTCTTCTTCTTCTTCTTCTGTCTCTTGCGCCTTCATCAAAACCACACTGCAGGCTTTTGTGCGCATTAATGCAGCGGAGCATGAAAACATGTTTGTAACCGCAAGACCCAAAATATTCAAATTAAAACACATTTGCTTCAATCTCTGCTTTCCAGGCTCCTCCTAGAACATTTTCCTTTAATGTAACCTACTGTATGACTAATGCACCTCTGTGAGCTTTTCTGACAGAGAATGAAAGACCTAAGGTGAGCGTCATTACAGAAAATTGTACTCATTTCAAGTCCATTCATTTTGCAGCGGCCTGTTGGAAAATGACAGTGTTTTAACAAGTCTTTAACAACTAGCTGCCATGTCTACAAATTGCAGAGCAGCTGCACACTTTGAAAAGCGACCTGAAGGCTCTCGATGCTCGACTGTTTCACACCCTGAATACCTGGAGAATAAATATTTCGGATGAGCACATGCTGTTCATGTGGTCCCTCTTGTACGTGGAGGCAGAGTATGAACAACACAAATGTATATTCACGAGTTCTACCTTATAAAACCTAGAGCCAAAAGGCAAGCTGTTGCCTAACATCTGACGCAATGATTCCTCAGGGAGCGACAGTCGACTTGTTGGGGCTTCCTACGGTGGCCCTGAAGGTCATCTGCAAAAGCATTTAATTGGTTAAATAGACATTTTTTGGTGCCAATCTATTTTGAGTTTTGGGAAATGATTTTGACTCATGAAATGTTTTCATGTTTTATTTTTTGGGGGGGCATTTTGTGAATTGTTATTTTTGGCGTTGAGTGAAATGTTTTGCAGTTGACCTTCAGGGCCACCGTAGCTTCAGGTGTTGCTGGCGGGTTTGCGACGAAGGACTTCCAGACAAGACTTTTTTTTCTCCCATTTGTTGTCATTGTTTACAGTTTGATTAGCAATGTGACAACGGAGTTGGTGGCGACATGGGAAACAGCATTAAAGATGGAATAATTAGCTACGACCTTATGCAGACATTTATTTAAAGACATGGATTGTATTATGACGGACTGTGTTTCGACTCTTTTGCTCTTTAAACAAACTGTTTTCATGCATTAAAACACTAGTAGACTACGTGTTCGACAAACTGAAACCAGAATACTTCCGATACCAAAATCCACCCTGCACATTAATGCAGACTCTATAAACACAGATCAACCTAAAATGAACACATTACAAACCTATTGTCTTTTCATTAAGGGACAATAAGAAAGACATTTCACATTGTTACATCTGAGAGTAAGTTCAACACAAGCAAGGATTTGCAAAGAAGGAAATAAAGTCAGTAATTACAAACAAACAGCTCTCAGTCTGATCGGGACACAGAGGCTGTACACAGGGTGTATGTAAATGTTTCTTATCATCATCTCTGACATCAACAGCTGCCACTTGATGTCATCGTTATCACGAATGAATCAAACCGACAGCAACAACATCATCAATACCTAACCACTCGGGACTACGGAGGAGTCTTTATTTGGAAGTAACAACAAGTTTTAAGTCTATTTAGATTTGTGTCGTGTATTGAAATGAATGGATTTTCCTAAATGGATATGGGAAATTAAAAAAAAGGAGCAGTCCTATGAAACTGCAGATCTGCACAGAAAAGTGTAGTTGTACAGTTGTGCTACCTAAAGACAACCTGTTCCAGCATATTGAAGCCTTGTTTTCAGTAATCTACAATCTAGTGATCTACATATAAGCTACGTTTACCTAAACTTCAGTGTAAGCTAATTTCAGTACCCTGCTGATAGCAGTGCTGGGAAACACAACAAGTAAGGCATTGTAAAAACCACAGATTGCTAACGTTTTGCTAGCTTATAATGTTGTCATTTGTTAGCGTAGCATGCTAGTTTAGCTCAAATAAGTGTCATTTTTTGGTGGATGAAAAAATTATGATATTGGTTCAGTGATTTGACTGGCATTCTCATCAATTCCCATTCCTGATTCTGCACGTTAGGCAGTATCTGAGGCTGGAAAAACTTGGATAACCCGCTTCACTCATTTAGTTAAACAAGCATGTAATTTTTCAGGATATTTTGGTCCAAGTTAACATGAAATTTGGAGCTGCATTGTTTCTGGACAGCTGCAAGTTGTAATAAATTGGCTGAACTGAATTGTAACTAGAGGGCTTAAAACATGTGGAACCAGTTTTTAATACAGCCTTTTATTTCCTCCTAAAATCAATGTTTCCTTAACCAGAAAAACCCACTCTGGATTGTGTCCATTTTTCCCCTGAATGTGAAGCTCTACTTAAAATAACGTGTGACAAAGCCAGGCAGACAGGTGGCCAGGTAGTGAAGCAGGAAAACTAATTAAGAGCCAAAAGAACTGCGACACAGTAAGCCTGCAGGGAAACTCTGTCAGATGTTTTGATCTGTTGTCCAATAATCGAGAAAATCAGATCAGGAGTCTGGCTGGTCTCTTGTGATCGGCTGCTGACGTGTCTGGCTGTGTGTGTTACAGGCGAGTATGAAATTTAAAAAGACAAGCGAGGAAAGGCCTGAGGCAGAGGAAGAGAGAGGGGGATGAAGAAGAAGAAGAAGAAGAGGGAAGAGGGGTATTGAGATGTTAAACTCAGGCAGCCTGTCCTAAGTTACGCTTTCAGTGGGCTCCGACTACAACCCGTCTCCTCATGAGAAGATGAGAGCCAGATGGCAGAGCAGTCACTCTAATGGGTTCTCATTTCCTCAAGGGGTTGAAGTTCACGGAGCAAATTCATCATTTGAAGAGGAACGAGGTGAAAAGAGCAAATACTCTATGGACATGAAGCAGGACGGGAACATTAATTTTTTAACTAAAAATCTGATTACAGAGTTTAAAGCCCGCTTCAGTCCTAAATTCAACCACAGCAGAGCAGCCTGTATGAGGACATGTAGACAAGGTGAAGATTCACAGTCAAACCTCTCAATCTCTGTGAATCTTTAGGAAGAAAATGTAAAAAAAAAGGGAGTATCTTCAGTGTGCTGTTAATGCTGGGGGCTTTTTAAATGACATACTGTAAACTGGCTTTACTTAGCATATAGCATAGCATACGGGTCTGTTAAACAAACAATGTACATTACACAATTGTGATGATCTGTACATTTTGTTTTTTACAGAGCGAGAATAGCTCCTGTGTTTCTATTCTTTATGCTAAGCTAGCTAGCTTCTGGAGGTAGCATTATATTAAGTGTACATACACAAGATGGGTATCAATCTTCTCGTCAAACCCTCAACAACAAAGTGAAAGAACAAACTTTCCAATACAACCAGTAGAAAGTGTGGAAGTCTTTCAACGTTCTCTTTTTTCTGTCTTTAAAGAGAAAAACACATGTAACACTTATGCTGACGTCAGTCCAGACTACTGCAGACAAAAACACGTGACATTGTCTTTTCTCACACCCTCAGTCTCCAACACCTTTTCTTCACTCTCCAACAATCCTTCTCTTGTTGCTTTTCTTCTTCCATTCGCCCTCAGAACATCTCCACCAACTCCACCCTTCCCCTGCGTTCCCTCCTGTTAAAACATTTCTCTTTTTCTCATTGCACTGCTCACCAAATATCACACTTTCTATTTTATTCCTGGTTTCTCTGTCTGGGACTCTTTAAACAACAATCTATTTTGTCTGATCCTGGTAATCTACACTCTTGATCTCGTCGGCTTTGTTTCAAAAGCTTTCTGACACACTTTGCACTCTAGAATTCAAAATGATGTGAATCAAGCTACAACAAGCTCTGTGTGAAGGAAAATGTGAATGAACCCTGAATGTCACAGACTTTCCTGCTTAACATTGAGCTATGTCAGAAAATGTCTGCGTTGTTTTATTCATACAACAGATATCACACACAGTATGGTTGTATTCTTACAGAAAAGACTCACTACCTCCTTGTATTTCATCCTTCAATCCACAACTAGATATTAAAAGACTTTGTCAAAAAATGTAATCCTGACCAAAATGAAAAGTTGGGCCCTTTCGTTTGCCTTTTATCTGTACGCATGGATTTCCAACACAGTTTACACACTTACTTTGCTAAGCAAAACAGCTCGTCATACTCGACTCTGCAAAAAACAGACTTATTTCCCTAATATTCAAACTTGTTCCTAAACCACGTTGGTGGTTTGAATGATAGATCACAAGAACATGTTTTACAGTTAAAGATAACCACAAACCATATATGATTACCGAAGCAGTTCAACGTAACCTGTTGTTGAAACACTCAAACACATTTCGTCTGTATAAAAATTTGTCTGTAATAAGAAAACAAAGATACAAGCACAGAGGCCGACTGACACACACGACTGGGTCAAATTGTCTTACTACGCAGACATGCAAAGCTAAGCTAATAAAAGGCCCGCTTTGACTTTGACGGTGTTTGTATCCCACACAACACCTTTGCATAAATAACTTCAAGCCGCACTAACTGAATAAAAAGGGAAGAAGAAAAAAGAATGTCCTATTTGGCTACAGATGGAGAAATGGCTAGAGCGAAAAATGCAGCTCGAGAGTTTGAACAAGACAGGAAAGATAAACACGAGAACAAAGATATTCTTGCTCTCATGTTTCCATATCATGCTAATGAATGAGAGCGTTGCAAAGAGTCGGGAAAAACAAAAGCAGCTCAATCTTTTGAATCAGACTAACAGCTTTCCTCCAGCTACCATCACCACTCCATCAGCTGCATATTGTAACACCTGGTAGGTGTATTCATATTAGTGTATTCATATTTATAGTTTTCTATCTGTGTCTCTATTTGATGGACAAACGGCACAAACCCACACTCTCACCTTTTTTTCGAGCTGTTACAACAATGTTTTTCTTTCCCTTGACGTCGGCCTGTGTGGTGTTTGTAAGTGTGAAGCAGACAACTTGCTGTTTTGTTCAGCTTGCCTATTGATGTCATTAAAGCAGCTGCTGATTTACTTGTCAAAAGAGATTATACAGAGGGGATGAACCCCCACTCACACTTATGTTTCAAATACTGAAAGTTTTTTCTAATCATCCCCAGCCCTTCATCTTGAAGTGATAGTCAAAACTACTTTTAGAACCAAATGGCTTACCAAAAAAGCTCTCGTTCCCAGGTCGTCAGGTAGATGTGGTATCATGGCTCTTTGGCATCTTATACAGACACACAAGGTGCCCTTACCCCTGTGTGAGATCCATTGAGCTTACCTAACACCAACGCCAACCCATCTGCTGCAACATTAAACCTCTCAAAGCAACGATTCCAGCTATCCAGCATGTTGGAGATCAGTAGATAAAGTAGGACAGTCCAGTTGGGTGGTGATTCAAAACGATGGATTGGCCAAACAACCGAGAACTTTCAACACTGGGAGACGGGGGTTCAAGTCATGTGTGCAACAAAATCCAACACTGGGGTATTATTTTAACCCAAAGCCTTATGTGTTTTTAACCTAACCTAAACAGAGACTTTATCATGATGTTAAACTTGTTTGAGTTCAATCAAATCTGAACTTCAGGGCACCTTAAAACATACATGTAAAGAAACCTGAAGCCTATAACAGACATACTAAAAATCCACCGTAGGATACAAAGAAACACTTAAAGGCCTTTCAAAGTCATTTAAACACCTAAGAGTACTCTCCAAAGACTAAAGGATACCTTGAAATAGATATTAAAGAGTGGAGAGTGTCTTTCCAATGGCATCAAAGGTTACATTAAAAGTGAAACTCCAGTGTATATCAAAAAAGACGTTAAAATTGGCCCCTAAAGAGACGCTAAGTGGTACTTCAAGGTACATGAGATGCATAAGGGGCACGGCATTGCCACTGATTACTAGATGTGAATGTTTGAAAGGTGACTGTAAAATGCGTGGTGTTCACAGAGACGAGTAGCTGTGGTATCTTGAATTTAGTTCCTTATAATGGCTTCCAAAGGGATCACAAATTAAGGGCAAGAAAGGCATCTTAACAAATACATAGAGCTCAGAACTTATTTCACAGTGCTGACAAAGGAGCGCATGCATGGCCTTGGTCCGGATGCCGGCATTCTCCACAGTCATAATGGGGCTGTATCCCACTGTAACGCACAGTTCACTGAAGCTGGCGCTGCTCCAGATGGAGAGGCAGCGCGGAAAAGGAACAGGATGCCATAACCTCCCCTTGCACAGTGGACAAGAGACACAGCTGCAGACACACACACATACACACAAGGATGAACAGGCCAGAGCACCCACGCCTGCATCAACCCACATGAATGCTTGCATCTCCAGAAAAACAGACGTACTCGAACATCTGCTGAAGCCTATATGTTTTCATGTAACGCAGAAAACAGACACAAGCAAGCTCCGCAAAACACACGCATGTTCGGTTACATGCACAACGTTCCACAAAATCAAATTAACATTTGCACACAACCTTACATAACACACACTTGATAGCGTTTGACAATAGCACAAAGTAAAGGTGGCTGTGGTGTAGAAAGTGGTGGAGGAGTGAGAGGAGCAGAAAATGCCTTTTGTTGTATTTTTAAGGCTCCATGTGACAAGAAAGGCAAAGGAGCCTGGATGTGTTAGAGGATTTGTCGCTGAAAAGTAATAATGTTATTCCGCCTCATTCTGACCCGTTTAGGCGAGGAAGCCAAAAAGCCTCCAGTTTTCTACCAGAGATGGTTTCCTCCCTCAGAAGCTCAGAGAGGGGAACATTGAGCTCAGTATTCACTTTTCAATTCTTTTATTAGTAAATAGTGACCTGTTTAAAATGCAGTGTTGTTACTTAGCTTCTCCCTTCAGCTGTTTCACTGCCGCAGGTTCAAATCTCTCGGCATGTTTGCAAAGTCTGCAAAAAGTCTGATTTGTTAGGAATAAAATATGATGACATGGTGGATGACAACAAATCTTAAGACTTTGGTGATTCCCTAATACTTTAATTAACTACAGAACTAATAACATTCCCATCTGCTTCACCTACACCTGGTTAGGGCTAGTTAGTGATCATCATATTTGGGTTGTTGTTATCTGCAAAACATTTGTCCGTGCTGCACAATTCTAACTTGCCCTTTTAAAATAAAATAAAATAATTTATAATCACTCTTCACAAAGTTTAACTGTATACTGGGTTAATGAAGACTGCTGCAAATAGTTCAGTCTTTAGTAATCCATCCAGCCTTTTTTGTTCATTCCATGGATTGGTTTTTAGTGTCTAGTCATGCCTGCAACCTTCAAGCGCACAGAAAGCAAGTGCACATCTGAGACCTTTAGTTACATAATAACAATGCTGTGCCTCTTTGTTATTTTTTTTGCAGGACTCAAAAGTACCTGCAAGTGAGGCAACGTATATTTTTAGACTGTGTTAACTTGCATTTTGCTTTTTAACCAACATAAAGACACACTGCAGCACAGTTAACAATTCTGCTTGTGATGTAAGATTAAAACATTTTTAAATAGATCCTTAAGCCTTTCACTACTCAGGTATATGTTTCTGAAATGAGGCAAGCTGACTGGTAGGAGTAATGGTAACCATTTTATTTACCCACAATCATTGTAAAAGGTATTTTTGTTCATGTACATGTAAAGTTATTCAAATTCAATTTGCTACAATTGCTCCAATATAGTTTGTTTGGTTTTACAAACGTGGCAGAAAATTCAAACCCAAACTACAAGTCAAACAAATAATTCTAAAGATATATGCACAAAAATAACTTTATATAAGAGGCTGTGAAATTTGGAAAAACCTGTGAAGTTTTTTTAAATGTTGGAATCTTGAAACTCTTCTAATTCTTCTTTAATAGCTTCAAGTAGAAACAATAAAGGGATGACTTGTCAATGATATGGGCCTTGCATGTTGCAGGATTCAAAAGCAGTCTTCATCCTGAGCGTTCTGCATTTTTGAAAGATTAATGAATGTGGGTGGAGAGTAAATCTATACCCTGAGCCTTAATCTACCGTAACGGCTTTACAAAAATGATCAGAGCGACTGCTGTGATGAATCTCAGAAAAAAAAGGGGGGGGGGGTGAGGGAGACAAAGAGGAAAATGAGGTGAAGAGAAAATCAGGGGAATAAGCAAGGAAAGAAAGGAGGGGAGGATGAGGGAGAGGAAAAGAAAGGAGAAAAAGGAGGGAAGGGTGGGTCGTAGGCTGAGTCATCTTTAGTTACAGCCATCATCTGAGCTGAAGGGGGAGAAGACACACACACACACACACACGCAACTCTAATGGCAGCTTCCCCTTCTATTTCACTACCAGGGACATGGAGTCAAATGGTCAGGGACTGCAGGGAATCACTGTCTGTACTCGAGGCATTGACCCCGCTCTAACAAATGCAAACACACACTCACTAACGCACATACAGACACAAATAAACGGGCCAGATTCCCCAAAACAGTCCATTAGTGATTTAACAAGTTGTTCAGTCTATGTTTCAGACTGCAGGCGTGACTCAAAATTTCAGACTACTCTGCCTGCTTGTCTGCCTCCCCTCCTTTTCCCTGTCTCACTCACTCCCTCTCTCTCTCTATTTAACTCTCTCTCTCTCTCAGTCCTCTGTGTTACTCTATTAGTGGATTGAGCACTCTGCTCCCAGGGAGGAAGATGGGTGCAATTCAAAGGAAATGAAACTCAGTCAATCATCCCTGCTATGGGGAACATTAGACATCTAACTGGTGTACTTTACCTGCCTGCATTCATCGCCTCTTCACATTATGGCTCTGATATGGATTTCTGTAATAACACAACAGAAGATGAATTCACAGCAGGACTACATGTGCAGTCCTGCTCCACATTATTGATGTGATAACTCCGTCTTATGACTGTTCCCGTTGCAAAGCAGGACTATTAAGATTTTTATAGCCATGTTGCGCTAGGAACCTGTTGACTGACGAGTATTTAACAGCAAGAGCGTGAATGCATTCTGCAAAATAAAATTAACAGCCAAATAGAAATACAAGCATGGCTGCAGCTTCCACTCCCTAACACTGGGGGTCTGCACCTCGATGGTAATAAGCTTAAACTGTGCCTTGCACAAATAAATATGCTCATAACAACCATGCTAACAAAGATGTCTGAAGGATAAAACCTTCACCATCATAGTCAAATGTGTTGCATGGTAATTAGCACTTAACACAAAGTATAAATGAGGCTGATGGGTATCTCAATAGTTGTAGTTATATTCCATGAATTACATTATTGGTGTTTTTTCCCCCCATATCATTACAAACACATGTGAAACAACAATGAATTACACTAACATTGAGTAGTAGGATGTCATCACAAAAGATAGCTCATTAGCATCTTGGTTACAGTATGGCTCTAGCGTTCATTTAATCTAAAGAGTTGTTTTGATTCAATAGCTGCTCATTTAAGGCAACCATTAAACACTCATTTCTTTAATTACACATCCTCGTGCTTTAATTGTGCAACTTGCTGCTGTGTGAGGCCGTGCTGAAGCACAATTTACTGTACGTCTATCCAAACTGTCAGGGAAACCAACTAAAGACCTCGTATTAACATGAGCAACAAAGCAGCGCCATGATGACTAAGAGTTTTTTTGGTGTGATATGAAGGGCAAATACAGTAACGCACGCGTGAGTCAGTCTGCTCAATTATTACGCTGCACGGCTTAAAGTGTAAAAGGCTTTCACATAATAAAACACAAAACCAGAGGATGGATGATTGGAAGCAGGTGAGAAGAGTATTTCGAGTAATTTGAAGCGCAGCATAGCTTGCTAACATTAGGTCATTCTTGGGCTGACTAGGTGACATTTTTGAACACAAATACCATTAAAAAACATTTCTTAACGATTGTAAACCACCGCTGCTCCCCTCAGGAACACAAGACTCTGTGAAAAAGGTCTGATGTTGACGCTTTGAGTCGTGCCTTTGTGGAAAAAGTACAATGCATTAGTGCGACTGTGGCACCTCCGGCTCTGGGTGGGTACACAGGTCCCCAGAGGATTACATAAACCATGTACATAGAGCGAGTTTGACGCCTGCATCGCATTTTATCAGTGTGAGCAGTGGAGAGAGGGCACACGTTGGTTTGTGCATGTACTTTGTCGGCTTTTTCATCTCTGTGCTGGGGAGGTTAACCTTTTTTCCTGAGGCTTTTTTAACCACACACACATACAGCTGCATGAGCACAAAATCCTGAACACAAATTCACAAGGGATGGAGATGGAGGTAATGATGTTAAGGCAGGCAAAGACACTTTCTGTTCTGTTCAGCTGATAAGTTCAGGAAACTTTTTTGAGAAGCTTGGCACAGATGGACGGCTGTGACTGCTGTGTGAGGGAGAAACAAACAAACAGCAGTAAATGTCAGAAAACAGGCTTTTTAAAGAAAATGGTAAGCTACAACGCAGACTTGGCTCATCAGAAAACTGTTATAGACCTGGACTTTCCACACACATCCTAACGTACGTCTACCCCATGACGGGCACTGCCTGCTGCTTCTCATAAGTCCTTGCCTATCGCATGACAACAACCAAAACTGGCAAATGAGTTAGTTTCTCCAGTTCAAGCTTTATTAACCCCATTGTTTCATTACTGTACCTACATTAGTTTTTGAGGTGTGTCTGTCGAATCTTTTTTAGTCATGTTGAATTTGAATTTAAGGCTCTTGGCCTCCAACGCTGTGAAAGAGTCCAAATTAAATTATTTTTAAAGAAACTTCTAATTTAAATAATGTATTTAAGACTTCACAAAGTTTGCTATGTGTTTTTCTTTCAGGTTTGGTTTCATACCACGGTACTTCAGCTTGTGCCAAGCTGCAGTGGATTAAGAGTTTTGGAACTACTTTCTACCAAAGCATAGTTCCTAAGAGAACAGTATGGTAGCATTTTCAAACAACATTACTTTCACTTCCATTACCAATTTAAAAAAATTGCAAATTCAGATGAACAAAACCATTAAAACTCAGTTACTGGACTTTCCTACTGACACCTGAATGCACCACAGGTTTATTTTCTCAGGTTAGTGAATTTACTGGAAAATAGTGGCTTGCCTGAAAAGCTTCTTTAGGCAATTGACGTAAATGGTAAAGTTATCGGGACTCTTGCTTTGTGTGTGTGTGTTGATGTAGATGAGAAGGCCTTGATGAATGCATCAGCAACAACAGCACTGGGAGTAGCTGGAGAGCCTTTGCGGAGCAGCCGACTACAGAACATCCAGTCTCATGATGTTTTCTATAAGACTCCAACTTCGATCGGAACAGCGGGGTTTTACACTGGATTTACACAGCAAACAAGTGAGGAAACAGCTGGATAAATTCTGCAATCGTGTATCCGGCAACACCTGAACATTCACACACAAACACACACTGCAGCGCTGCATCCACCTGCCCCCTCCTGCTTCATCGAATCAGCTCTTATCAAATCCAATCAGACCTACCGAGGCATTTCATTTGGAGTCGAGCGGCAGAGTAGATTATGCACACGGGTGACAGGGAACGGCTTGAATCAAAGTGCGCTAAACAGAGGGAGAGTGTGTGTGTGTATGTGTGAATGTGCGCGGCAGCCCATCTGCACTGTTCTGGTTTGTGTGGCTCAGCCCGTCTGTGCAGGCTTAGGTGTACAGTACTTTATGTGTGTGTTCCTGCTTTTGTGAGTGGATAATTTCATCCATTATTGTGGCCACTGTGAAAAAGCTGCCAGTCAGACAGATTGGGCTTACGAAACACTTCTACAGCTGTATTAAAGCAAAGAACAACCCCTGAATTTCTCCCTTTATAAATAAAATCCACAGAATCACTCAACCATTGCAAAAAAACACACAAAAGTTAAACCATTCAACATCATCACTACCCTAATGATGCATTTATGCTCAGTCCCTGAATAGAAATGTAAAAACGGTGCAGCATGTTGTGTTAGCACAGATGCTAAAACCACACAGGGCAGATAAACAGCATTTAAAAGAAGCTTTGAGATGGTGTAGGCGTCACTTGTAGCACAGCAACCGAGCTACCACGCAACCAAGCTGGAGGGAGAAGATTTTTTTTATTTTACTGTATCAATGTGGCTGGAGCCAGAGGGAGAAAAAGGCTTAACCTCTGTGGTATTGTGGAATTTTTAAAATAAATCACAGCACATGCTTCAGATATACAAACTAGAGATGCACTCATTGTGAAAAACAGGGCTGATACTGATGTTTCAAAACTTCTTCTGGTGTAAGATTCCCACAATGCCAACACTTTCTCTCATGTTTGACCATGAAAACAAAAAACAGGTGACTTCCTCTGCCCAATTTAAAACCTCTTCTCTGAATCAGTAGTTCAGTCATTAAACGCCAGCATTAACTTGGTTAGACACAGCAGATAAACATCATCTTCTGACATCTGTTCATGCCACATTAATTACCGACAGGCCGATGTCTGTCAACAGGGCTGATATCAGACAATACCAATGTTTAACCGATGTATTAGAGCATCCCTAATACAAACATTTGATCAGGGTAAGTTGTCAGGGTTTAGAGCTACAAGATTCATAAAACGTGGCAGACACGTTCTTTTCTGGGTGAACGGAAAAATAATAATCTTGCCAAACATGTTAATCTACAAACTAAACAGTACATATTCATAAGTTGTGGACTTGTAGGAGAATCTGAATAACAAATGCACCTATTAGGATAATAAAGGAAATGTGAAGCATGGAATAAAAACCAGTGATGTAACTGGAAATGTGGACTTCCCCTTTAAGGCATGACTTCCTTTTTGCCTAACAGCCGATCATCCGTGTTTTGTCTGAGCACAAAACAATAAACGGTGTTTGTTGGAGACATTTTATGAAACAGTGGGGGTGGTATGCTCAACTCCTGGAGCTGATTTTACTGCAGTTCTTCTTTTTCCTGTTCCTTGCACCACTTTCTATTACTCCATATACTAAGCTCCTTGTTTCCTATGCAATGGGGTTGGGGATGGTAATCACTTAAACGTACGGTATGTAAAATCCGCCACTAGGGGGCTCTCAATCAAAACAATAACAAAAGATGACATCGAGGCTTGCAGTGTATTATGGGTAATCAATACGAACGGGCGAAACCGACCTGAGAAAGACAATATGTGTACTGACGATGTATCCAAGTATAATTTACAAGACGTTTTTTTATCACAGCAGCACATACAGCGACAGAACGGCAGCTTTCAGTAGCAGCTAGCGCTAGCTTATGCAGCGGTCTTTGACGTAACATCCGGTGTTTCCGTGACAACGATCAACATTCGTGTCTATCATGGCGGCTCATCATGGCGGCCGCCTACAAGACACGTACCGTTACAACTATAAAATTACGGATTTCTCTGGCTTTGATAACTTTTGGAAATATTTGAGGTGATGTAAGTACTGAACTAAAAAATATATATAACATGGGTTTAGTCCATTTTTAATTGAAGTTAGATATTTGAATGTAAACATTAGCATGCAATTCTACATACTGTACCTTTAAAGGAAACCTCCGGTGCTGAAAATTAAGCCAATAAGGACAGGCAAATAAATGGTAGTATTTTACAGTACATTTTGAACACTAGCACTAGCGAGCATATAACTTTCAAGTTTCATATTAAATTTTCATTTTGACCAAGAATACAAACACAGCAGAGAAGCGAAGGTCAATGACTGAACTGTCTGAGACATTGACTCCACCATCAGCAGGATCTGCCGGTCACCAAAAGGGACCACGCCCAAATAATGTAAGGCTTAATATAATTAAAACAATTTGTTTTCATACAAATTCAACCCCATTTAGTTGACATAAATTGAAACATTTGAAGCGAAATGTAAAACGTGCAGTTCTGACCCTAAATTTTGGAGAAACTTTTAAGATTTCGAAGTGAATTTAACATTAACTTAAAGTTTGCAATAACATAGTGAGAGACAGAAATCTAATTTAAAAACATTTAATCTTGTATGTTTATTTCCTTAGATTCCATTGGACTGTTTGTTTGTTTTTTCCCTCAGGACCAGAGGAAATTGTCTGTCCATCTTGATCCATGTGAATACATTTTTGGATTCTACAAAGTTAAAGACCTTAATGTGAGTCCTGGTCATGATGAACTACAAAACAGAAGATGTTTTCTGTTTTCCTGTCCTGAAGAATCAATCCTGCTGGACAGCTGGAGGTTGTACCAGTGTCTCTTTCATAATGAACTTGCTGTGATAATGCTTAGCTTTGTGTACAATGACGCAGCTAAAAAACAAGAAGTTATTTGACTAACAAATGAGGTTCAGCTCCGAGTGCTCCTAACTGTTGATTCATATCATTGCAGCCTTTTTGATACAGTAAGGGTCAATGGGAAAACAAGTCTCTGAGATCATTCTTCTAAGTAGATCAACAGTTTGTTATTTTAAAGAAATGTAAATGAAAAATGTACAGTGAACAAGTTATCATATTTTGATTTGGTAAATTATCCTACTTTTGCACGACTACAAAGACAAAATAATTTGAAACTAAATTTGGACTTGTCCTTCCTTTATTAGCAGGCTGTTTTTCATAAAGACAGTTTTCTATAGAGGAACAGCAGACCTGGGAATGCTGTAATTGACCAATCAGGAACAATAATTTAAAGGTCACATATAATACAAAATACACTTTACCATGGTTCTCTAACACTAATCATCCTTAGTCTGTCTACAAACCCCCCAGTGATGAGAAAAGTCCATCCTCTCCGTCTTTTCCCTGCTCCACTTTTCAGAAAATGTGTGCTCAAACAGGCCGTTTGGAGATTTTCCCTTCATGACATCACAAAGGGCAGTAACCCCTCCCCCAGGTGGATGACACTCCCACAGCTAGGTGTTTGTTCTGCCGTCTGAGTCTGCCTTCTCCTCGTAAACAATAGGGCATGGAGTGAGAAAGACCAAGCCAGCCAGGCCCTTCTTGAGAGGGGCGTGGTCAGACACAGCTCATTTACATTTAAAGCTACAGACACAGAAACAGCCTGTTCTGAGCAGGGCTGAAATAGAGGGGTTTATAGGCATGATCAAATACAGGATCAGAGTGGATTTAGAACAAGAAACTTCACACACATGTTTTGGGAGCTCCGAGACTTCCTTAAACTTGCTGAAAAGGAGAATATGTGACCTTTAACACAACTGTGTAATGCTCAAAAAACACAGGAACAGAGGAAGAACATACACATCATTATTCCCACAGGGGATTTTTTTTCACTCTGCTATTTCCACGTAGATGGAAATACACTTAATGCACCAACAAGATCCTGTGGACCATTCACTGAAGGAGAGATGTCAGAGTTAGGGGACAGCACACGAAAGAGCACCCGAGCAATTAACGGTTTTGCTCAAAGGCACTTCGGCAGTGCTCAGGAAGTGAACTGGCACCGCTCCAGTTGCCAAGCTTCCAGAAAGAGCTATTAAAAGAAAATAATTTCATGTACTAGAAAACTTTCAGACTGTTGTTTGAAGGTGTTACATAAGAACTTGTAATTATATTTGAAGAGGATTCAGAGCATTATACAACTATTGTATTATTTCCGATTTATAAAACATTGGCATCTGTTCCACCAGAACACATTCACTTGTTGTAACCCCAAAGATCTGTTGCTATCCAGAACATTTGTGTTTGTTTACATTTCCCTGCCCGAGTTAGAAGGTAGCATCTGCTCCACCAGTGTAATCTGTAAACGGATACCTACAACAGAGCCGAGAAAAGTAGGCGGCCGCCGAGCGGAAGGCGATGTAAGCGAGCAGCCTTAGCGCAGATTAAAGGAGGTGATGTAACGTGGCGCACTGACACTGACCTCGCTGTAACTCATAGCTTCCTGAGAAGCCACATGGAGAAAGTAAACAGGCGCTCGGCAGGCGGAGGGACAGGAAAGAAAAGGCAGGGATGGTGTGTTAAAGTGACATATGTGTTCTCTCTCTGTGAGTACCAGCAGACAAATGAGGACATTTACTGCTGCAGGAAGCCATCTTTTAAGAGCCACAGTGAGGCTGCTCTGCTGAACATCACTTGCTGTTTTTCATTACATCAGAGCCTTTAACTGGAGACCCTGGTTTCAGTATGATGTGATCTTTTTTTTAACCAATTTGCTGTGTTGACACGCCTCCCTGATATTGCTAACACTGGGTTTTATTCAATATGAAACGTTGGCCTGTCAGCATCTTCACTGCCTGTATCTCTTCTTCAGAGGCTTTTGTACACTCACAACAATGCAGCGCTGTAGCAAAACTTCTCTCCAAACAGGGGCAAGGACTCACTTTTAGTGCTTGAAAGAAAACGACAGAACAAAGAGAGCTACTTTGAAAGCTTTGAAGGATGTAATCTTATAAAATCATACAAAAAAGCCTGAGAGTGTACAAATCTTTCAGGACCATTTTCTGATTAGATAATGGGCCTGAAAGACTCTTGTTGCTCCTTGAGGAGGGCCAGTGCCAAACGCAACATTACATTTGAAGTGTTTTTGTCACTGCTGCAACTTTTTCAACAAGTTGATCAAAACACGACTACAAGATCCCTTTCATACCTTTGATTTTGAGCGTTTCTTTGCAAAATGTAGCTTTTAAATGAGAGTCAGAATGTCAGCCTCCCTCATGAGAGCCAGGTTAGTGCGGCGTCAGCAGTAATGGCGGCGTTGTACAGGACTGTCGTGGCGAAGAGGGAGCGGAGGGTTCACTTGCTTAGCCTGCTGCTACCGTGATCCCAACCCCAACTAAGCAGAAGAAATGAAAATGGATGGATGCATGGATGGATGGATGTTGCTATCAATATGACTTAAACATATCAAGATTTAGCTTAAAAACGAAAAAAAAGCAAGCACATTTTCCAAGCCTCAGTTTATTCTTTTATGCTTAGTTGAAATGATCACACTATACCCTTCTTTGTTCATGTGAATGCTTAGCAATGCTAATGCTAGCTATGTTGAGTAACATAAACAGGAGAAGCTGCTGCATCAGTACTCTTCAAGTTACTTCTCTTGTCTACCATTGAAAAGAGACAGGACATGTTGGGAGGAGAGAGAGTGGGATGGCATGCAGCAAAGAGCTGTGGTATAGATTTTAACCTACGGCTGCAGCAGTGAGGACTATAGCCTCTGTACTCGGGGCTCTCTATCTGTAATTTATGTATAACTAAATGTGATTTACGTCCTTGGCTTATTTGAAGAATAGACTGTGGCACCTCCTAAATAAGCTCAGTTTTAAACATGTTAAATGTAATGCTTTCATTATGTTTACTTGCAGCTACATTTTGATGAAATGTATTTATAACCATCTTAATTCCAAGTAGCAACCAGTGCTGATACACCACGCCTTTACAGAAGTGCAAAAAAACTGCAGTTCTTTGAGTGTCCACTTGAGGCTGGCTGCAACAAGCCAATGACTCCCCCACTGGATCCAATATTAAAATACAGAAATCCACATGTTTACAGCCTGGTTTAATCCATTGAGATTTTCTCACGGCTAAGAGTTTTGCATAAATGTGTCTTTTACTACATTGATCAAAAGTAAGGTTGAGTTGGCATTTCCAATATGGCGACCGCCATCCACAGGCTTCAAAATATCTCTTCAGAAACCAAAGGGTGACGTCACTGAGACTACGTCCATGTTTTGTTAGCACTCTGTGGTTTCATCCCTTAGCTAATATCCAAAGAAATCAGCACAGTTTGGTCTTTTTCAGTTATGCTACTTTTGGAAGATCCATTTTGCATGCTGAATTTAATCACCCAGACCGGTCTGTGATGTTCATGCCAAATGAAACCAAAAGTGGGGAAAGAGGAAGTAGATCACATGATGGTGAGTACAGTTGTGTCTGAAAGAAGCTTTGATTCCTCTTTCCTGTGGTTCCATAATCAACACCAGACATTCATGTTGGACTAAAGCTCAACTTTGCAGACTCAAAACCCAAAGCAAGTAAACAAATTCAGTTTATTTGGTGTTTGCACAGGAGCTACACCTTGTTCCTATGGTTACGGTGAGGTGAATAGTCAAAACCGAACATCTGATAATTAACTGCTTGCTGGAAAGAAAAGCAGCAATAAAAACGGTGATGTTTTTCCTTTGTTTTGATTGTTTTACCAGTTTAAGCTGATCTTCCCGAAACAGTGTTTGACTCAGCGCCTACAAACACTTAACCACAAACATTCCCTTGGCGGCGGCTTGGGGACAACTGACACCACAAACGCACACACACACACACACACATAAACACACACAGGAAGTGAACCCGAGAGAGGAAGCTCATTTTTGCTGCGCTGCCCAGTTTTTTTTCCCCCCTCTGTCCGAGAAGACAGATCAATATGTATCAGAGAGGAGAGGAGACTGGCTCCCAAAAAGCTGAGTCAAGGCACACACACAAACACACACACACAAACACACACACACGCACACACACACCCACACACGTTTGTACCGACACAACTACAGTATATGTCAAACACCTCTAAACTTGACCTTTATTGTAACTTTGTTTTGTCCCTAAATCCATGACTTAACCCTGAACAATGTCCTTTATGGGTCAGTGAAAATGTCATCACTTTCCAAATGAATGTATCTGCAGGAGCACACATTCACATTCTACCAAATATTACAGATGCTCCAGAAAGAGTAAAAATACTCGCTCACTCCTTCTATGACTAGAATTTACTGTGTAAAAAAAATGGACAACACGACAGATTCCCAAAAGTGAAGCCAAAACATTTTAGTTCCCTGTACAGACGGGCTGCAGTACAGGTAATAAGGCCCGCCTCCTCCATTTTACCAGACTGGACATGGGATTCGTTTTTTGGTGCTATAATAAGTGTTGAAACGGCATGTATGACTTTTCCGTTCACAAATGCGACTCCTGTTAGCAGAGTAGAGAGGGAACAGCGAAAGAAAACGTAACAAACATGACTCTGCTTTATTTATTTTTCAGTTGCTTTTATGCATATAATTAGAGATAGGGCAGTGGATAGAGTGAGACCCTTCACAGACAACAAATCGGGGAGAGAGCGAGAGAGTGGGAAATGACAAGCTGTTACGGAGCTACAGGTTGGATTCAAACCCTGGGCGCCTGCTTTGAGGTCTTTAGTTTATGTCCATGGGGCGTTCACACTAACCACTGGGCTGCTTGGTTACGTTGCTTGGTTAGAGACAGGGGTTGGACGTAAATTTCGTGGCTCCACCAGCTGATCTCTACCACACAGGCAACAAGCCGTATGATGTCACTAGCCAAAGATGAAATCATCTCGGTATCATGGCTTCTTTTTCGTTCAGTGAGGTGGAGACTGGTCACCCTGCTATATCCACAACTTACGTAGCTCATAAAGAGGCATCAATAGTCCTCTTAGTGTGTTTGGTAACCATGCTAAAAACTCCTCACAGGAGCTTTAAGCGAAAATGCCAATTCATCTTTTTTTTTTTTGTTGGCCTTGTCTCTGCTGGTCAGAACTAACAAGAAACGCGATGACACACCCTCGGGCTCTGTGTCCAGTTTTGGAAGATTTTTTCATTAGTTTGACTTTAAAATTTGCCTCAGCTTCAACGCTACACGGAGAGCAGCTAATCAGTATTCTGTGTCACACTTAGTCGAAATGGCCTTCACTGCTTTATGAATACGTCACCCTTTCGACTTCTTGTGGAAAGATAAGTTGATATGTTTGTAGGCATATTTGGAGCAAAAATGTAAAATTAGATTTACAGCACAATTTCTTGACCCTACAAAACTGACCAACTTTGCCTGTCCTGTACTTTGGCTTTCTGTCATACCTTGTTTTAATGCAAAAACACAAAACAACTACCACACTGTAGGCCCAGGAGAAAATATAACAAGAATACTCCTTTAAAACTATTAGGGGGTTGGAAAACAGACAAAACAGGGATACTAGGAGAAATCCAAGTCACACCCACCCCTCCTTGCAGCTGCATACAAACATGTTGGCAGGCCTGTTACATCCATTCATAAAAGACCCTCCCCTTCCCCATCCGTTTACACACACACACACAGCCATCCGGGACGGTCACAGGTGGTCACCGCTGGTTTCTAATCTCCTCTTTCCTCTTCCTGGATACTGTGAGAGTTCAGAGGCAGTACACTGCTGATAGTCTGGTCCAAAAGAGCTGCAGTTATCTTTTCGAATACAGTCACGGGCCAGTAAACGCATCGCAGACACATCGGGGAGCAACCCCATAAAGGAAAAATATGATATAAATGAAGTTACATTCAAAAAGAGAGCATATAATAGCCTACTGCTTCATCACTTACTCCTCTGAAGGAGCATGTGGGAAGACATGAAAAGGGCAGTAGATACTTGAATGCCTTCAGGGACACCAAAGAAATCCAATTAGTTTAATCAATGGTGAGTTAAATGCCCTCTTGAGGATGGGAAATTCCCCACTCAACCATTCAAAGGTCACACTTATGACTGAGTGGTGTCAAATCAACAAGACGTTGCACCTTTGACATGGTTTGTTACTTCACGGCATTTATTCACAGACACAAAAATCGTCCTCGAGATTTTTTTATATTGTTTAAGTTTAGCTACTTTTTTTATTTTACAGCTTTTCTGGTGGAATCGTTTGATCTTAACAGGAAGACAGTGTTTCCAATTGCATCCACAACAACTTGTTCTCCAGAGTTTATAAAGATGAATACACCCATAAGGGACTTGAACGCCCCATTTCTTCAACTCTGCCTCCTGTGTGCATTTGAAGGCAACACCAAAACCACATTTTTACAGGCAGACTGTGAAGAAGGGAAGTATTTCCCACAGCCATCATGTAACGGTATGTGAGGAGAGAAATGATCCATATCTATGAATGGAGGAGGCTGACTCACTCACAGCACGGTCCCATTAATGAACTACACCCTGGAGATGTTTGCCTTAAAGAAATAGTCCCCTCTCTCCACTTTAAAAAAACGCAGCAGTTAACATGAAAGAAAGGAAGACAAGGGGAGTTAAAGAGAGATGTACTCACCCTGAGCGCAGCAAATATGAGTCAGCTACAGACAGGGAGAGATGCGAGTGTCTACGGGAAGATAATCTCCTCCGGATGTCACAGAAAACCTCTCTGTGGGGAAATGAATGTCGCTTTTGAGAGAGGACAGATGCTCTGCAGGGAAACGAGAAAAGTCCACTCTGTCGGTTCTCGCCGGGTTCGGTTCACTTTGGCGGTCTCAAGTCGTTCAGTTGTAGGTTTTTTAGTGTTTCATGAGACGAGGCCGTGAAGGGGACACGGTGTAGAGGAGCTGTCAGTCAGTGTTTGGAGAGAATAAAAGAGAAATGCCGGGTAAAGAAGGTGTCGTGACTCTTCTGCTCTGTGTCTGTGTGTGCTTCTCCGCTGTCCGCTGCTCTGTCACCGGCTGCTGAAACGTGGAAACGCCTTTTCCTCTCTCTCTCTCTCTCTCTCTCTCTCCCTCTCTCTCTCTCGGTCCCGGTTAAGCACGCTGTCTGATTCATCCAGAGATCGTTTATTTGAAACAATGGCTCACTCTCTCAGTAGCTACACCTCAAATGCAACGACGGCCCCCCCCCCCCCCCCCCCCCCCAAAAAAAAAATAAAAAATCGTTTCAGTTATTTATTTTGAACTTTAACTCAAAGTAAATTTACAATGAAAATATGCATGTGGTAAAACTGTCATCGATCTGGTATCTGTAAAAACTATATGTAACATACATATTTTTTAATCTATGATGTTAAAGGGGATCAAAAAAGGATTATCTTATTTTAAAGTGACATGCACCGAGTGTTGGACTTAAAGTGAGATCCATTTAACTCGGATCTCGGAGCTAGGAACAACGTCACACCCGAGTTACACATTGGACAAGCAACATGGACGATGATTACCTGACGAAAACATCACACACATTGGATAGTTTGAGCGCACAAACAACATTACAACATGTCTACAGATAAAACATATTGATCTGCTACTTTCAGTGTGATTGATTTAATTAAACCAAAAGAGTAGCTGCTGATAAACAGAATAGCCTTACAGCTTAATCATGACTGTCGATCCACGTAACAGCCATGTTAGGTTTTAAATTTGGCTGAAGTTAATTCGAGTTTCCAAGACGGAATTCCGACTTCAGGGGGGCAGAAACTCAGAATTTCTGACTTCTGAGATCAAATGGAACAAACCATTAGTGTTGGCTGCTTCCTGTGCGATGTGATTGGTTGGCTCATATCATGGCTAGATGCTTGGTTGTTTGTTTGAGACAACATGAAAATAGCAGTCTTTACAGTTTCTAGCTGAGGAGTCACAACAAGTCTGTTTAATACAACTAGTTTGTGCTAATCAAGTGATTATTTAGCTGGTGACTCTTTACAGACTTCTATTCTGAGCGACGAGGATGCTAACTGCTAACATGTTGGAGACATAATGATGCAGCAGATGGAGGATAAACAGGATGAGGACATGAAGAAGTGGACTGAAAACAGCAAAAAAAATAACAGAGTGAGACCTCTCTCTTTCCTGTTGCCTCCTGATTTCACATTTTCCCAGACACACACTCAGACACACACATACCCCTGCACACACACATTTTTCAAAGCTGATGTCACCACGCTATCCGGTCCACAAATCCCTCCTCCTGTTTCTTTCTCTCCATCACACCACGATCCAAAACATAGACTCCCCCACCCCATCCTCACCCTCCAACCCATTCTTTTAAAAGTGGCAGAGAGCTAATGGCTGCTGCGCTGCTGGCTGTTGATCCCTCAAAAGAAGTTTAATCTTCCATCAGTTTCTCTTCTTTTGAGAGAATGAATGCGTTCCAGTACGAATGCATTGACACGAGACACAAAACAAGACTTTATTTATTTTTAAATAGAATATCAGATCTCACAAACAAGTATTCCTGAGTCCATGCAGCCAAACAATTTCTTAGAAATGACCAAAATTTAAAAATAAAAGTTGCCGCTATCCTTTTAAACAGCTTCAATAAGACCATGACTTTGGATACTCTGGATTAAAGGTTACATTTAGTAAAACTTCACGTTTTTACTCTTTTGATGCCTCGATATAGCGAGTCATAATTACGACACTAATCTTGACATTTTACCATCAAACCTTATTTGAGTGACATTTTTAAGTTAGTTATGTTAGAAATGCCAATGCAAAGTAGGGAAGGTTTACATACCACCTTAAATCTCTTGACTACATGCAATATGTACAGACTGTATATAACATGGATGTATTCCCAGTGATGCTCGAGGTGCTCCAAGTCCTGGACTGGAGTACTAAACAATTCTGGCTGCACAACAAGTATCCAATTATTTGGAAAATTGACTTTAAGGCATCCTGTCTTCCCACAGTAAAACTCTCCTCCACCCAAAGCCGGTCTAAAGAAATTGTCACGGGGCAACCCTGTGCCCTCTAAAGTAATACACACACATGCATGTGCTAATGTTAAAACAGACACTCTTGTAGTAACATCAAGCCGGCTGAGAGGCCTGTGTTAATGTTAGCTTAGCATGACTAGCAACGAGTACTTTGTGTGAATGACTTCTGATAAATCTTAATAACTCATTGACAAATGACTTCAAACATTGTATTTTTAAGCAAAAGAAAACACACATCAACTATTTGTACATAAAAATATTTTATTCATTGTTACACATCAAATATATCTTGTTAGTCACCTGTTGCTCCACAGCCCTGCCTGCACTCCTCTTTCTCAACCAGGAAGTGTCAACCAGAGCTGAACCCAGCCTTGGGTTTATATGGGGGTGTGTCAAGTGGAAGGAGCCATGTTTGGTAGAAGTGGAGGGGTGTTTAGGTTGTTGAGATTAAAAATGTTATTTAAAAGGCTGTTTAAGTCTTTACTTAACTGAAATGTATTTTGACATGTTTTTAGCCTTATTGCAGATAGTATGTGTTGTTTGTAGAACAGGTAATACTCACCTGAGAGTAAATTGATTTCCAACCCCTTTTGGTAGGTGCCAGCTCCTATATAAGAGGAGGCTTGAGGGCCTCTTAGGTAGTTGGAGGGTGGAGTTGGAGTGACACAGTGCTGGAGAGTTTCAACAACTTATCAAAGAGTTTACAGAGCTGAAAGGACCTAGACAGACTTTGTTTAGAGCTCAGTCTCTTCTTTTGTTCGGCACTTTTTGCATTTTGTTATTTTTTCTTGCAAGTATTATTTTTCATTTTTACATTTTTCTCCAGGACTGAGCTGGCCTTATAGGCCTAGGTCTTATAACTTGGTTTGTAAACTTGGTTTTCTATTTTTTTGGGTAAAATAAAAACACACCTTTTCTTCAAACTAACTCCTGTGTCTCATGCCTTACTGCTAACTGGTAGTGGTGGGATCATTCAGTGAAAGACACTCTTCAACTTTTTGATTTTTTTTTTGTTTTCTACCCTGTTACCCCTGAAAAGAAGACAAATGCATCTTGGCAGTGAATACTCAGGAAAGGCAGGCCAGCAATGAAGAGGAAGACAATGGAGCTTCTGTAGGAAGAACTGAGGGTGAAGGTAAGGAGCCAACTCTGTCAGATCTGATGTCCATTCTCCAGGCCCACAGTGGTCAGCAAGAGGTCCAGGAGGCTAAGCATAATGAGCTAACTGCAAGGCAAGAATAGCGCTTTAAAGCACTTCAACATCAGTTTCAGTTTCTGCAGTTAGAAGTTCAGGCCAGAACAACTCCAGTACCTGATCCTCAGTTTTCAGACTCTGACCCATCAAATGTGGATTGCATAATCTTTTACGCATGTGTTTAAATGTTTGGTTTTATTCATGTTGTGATATTTATGATTTGGTTTCATTGATTGCTGTTGCTGTGTTTTTATAAATACTCTTGGCTTTATGCATGTTTTTAGAATAATTGAACTTTCTGTCTTGGTGTGACTAATGTCAGATTACCTGCACCTGTGTAGCTTTGTTTGATTTGATGGACAGTTTTTCTGCTAAGTGAGGAGCCAGGACAGAGCCGCTTTGTCCCGCCAAGGGGAGGGACAAAAACATAGAAACCCGGAAGAGAAAGTGAGCTTGAGAGAAGGGGGGACCCGAGGGGAACACCAGAGGCTAAGGGAACGAAAGAGTGGTCCACGGAAATGGTGTAAGAGACCCCGAGAGACAAGCCGGAGAGCCAGCCGCCACCGAAGAGAAGAGAGTGTTACAACGCGGAATACACGCAGTCAGTGGCGATTCTAGACTCTGATGGGGCCATAGGCAAAAATCCATTGGGGGGCCCTCCAACCAACCAACGTTCGGGAAGCAGCAGGCGTGGTCAGCCGCAGAAGATTGAGACAAATTACTCACTGTTTTATTTTGTTGGAGCTGAGTGACTTTTCAGCCTCTTAAGTTTTAAGTGATGGACTTTGAGCTCTCCTTTGTATCCCTTGTTTTACCTGACTTTTATTCTTCTATTTTAGGCAACTTTTAGCAAAGACATTTTAAGACAATGTTATTGTTTTATTTCCTTTAAGTGGGTTTTAATTTGGTGCAGTTTAAGGACAACCCATCTCCTAAATTAATCTGTTTTGCACCAGCACATCATTGTTTTAAGTCTCTTGATTACTGTCAGCGCTGCTCTCACCCCGATAACTCAAACGAACCATATTTATACTCAATTTGTTATTCTTTTGAAATGACCGCATTCCACCCTGTTTACAGTACTACACAATAAGTAATTGAAATGATCATCCTTGTACAATACTTGAGGATGTCCTCCCCTGAGCTTCAGGTATGGATCAAAGAGCATGACCCAGATTCAGCAACAGAGGCTGCCAAGCTGACTGATGTCTTTGTGGCTGCACGGAAAAAGGGTCAACCATGGAGCTACAATGCATGGAGGACGACAAAGGACAGCCACAAACCAGCCCAACAGTGCCAACAGGAGGCAGCAACCATAGCGGGTAAGTCTCCCATGTGTGAGGGCCAGCCAGCTAGCAGGCCAACAAAACCCTCTAGCAAAAAGCTAATTTGTTATCTATGTGGACTTGAAGGCCATACTAAACCCAATTTTCCCAGAAAAACTCAACTAAGATGACACAAATGTGCTTTGTATCACGTCCTCACATTAAAAATGACTGTTCTATTAAAATGCAAAACATTGAAGTTAATGGAACCACGCTTAGGGCCTTGCTCGACTCTGGGAGTGATCAGACACTGGTACACAGGAAGTTTGTACCACCCAACATTGACAGTAAAACCATCCCTATCTGTTGTGTTCATGGAGACAAGAAGCTTTATCCAATAGCTAACATGTACATTAAGGTAGCAGGTCAAACTTTCCTTTTGAAAATTGGGGTTGCTGATAATCTGCCTTTTGATGCTGTTCTAGGAAGAGACCTACCATTTATTTTTGATTTGTTGGAGCCAGAACAAAGCAGAAAGTGTAATGCTGTGGTAACCAGAATGCAGGCCAAGCAATCCAATGAGCCCGCCGCAATTCTCAGAGCCCTGCCCATTTTCAATGAGGAGTTGGAGACCACACCTGGGAAGTCTCGGAAAACCTGCAGACGGAGAAGGCAGGAGAAATTCCAAAAGACAATGGTGACACCATCAACCAGCACTGAGCCAGAGTTACCGCTAGGATTTCAAGTTCCAGGTAATATAAGTGATATGCAGAAAACTGATCCATCTTTACTCTTTCTTTTCCAGAAAGCAAAGGAGAAGGAGCCGGAAGCTGAGTTGGACATCATAAGTGATGAGTATATCCTGCAAAATGGCATCCTCTATTGTCAACAAGAGTCAGCGTTGCAGCTAGTGGTTGCCCAAGCAGCTAGAAACACCATGCTTGCCTTGGGGCACTCAGTTCCCTGGGCTGGCCACCTGGGCAAACACAAAAACAAGGCTTGCATTAAAAACCATTTCCACTGGCCTGCGTAGAGATGTTGCTCAGTTTTGTAAAAGTTGCCCTCAGTGCCAAATAACATCTGCTTAAACACCCCCAGAGCTCCACTTCAACTACTACCCATTATTGCCACCCCATTCGAGCACTTGGGATGGACATTGTTGGACCTGTAGAGAGAAGCAAAGCAGGACACTGTTATATGCTGGTTATAACAGACTATGCTACCAAGTATCCAGAAGTCTTTCCACTGAAATCCATAAAGGCAAAAGCAGTTGCTTTCTGTTTGGTACAGTTCTTTTCAAGGGTGGGCTTCCCTTGTGAAATATTAACTGATCAGGGAACTAACTTTGTCTACTCTGCTGAAACAGGTGTACCAGTTACTTGGTATCAGGAGACTCAGGACCACACCATATCATCCTTAAACGGATAGGCTAACAGAGCACTTTAACCAGACCCTGAAACAGATGCTCCAGAAGTTTGTAAACAACACTGGTACAGACTGGAATCACTGGCTGACCTACCTCCTCTTTGCATACAGAGAAGTACCACAATCCTCCACTAGTTTCTCTCCTTTTGTATGGACATGAAGTTTGGGGCCCGTTTGCACTGTTGAGAGAGATCTGGGAGGGAGGCAAGGGGATGGTGGGTTCTGTTAATGTTGTATCTTATCTCATCCAGATGAGAGAGCGGCTGGAGAAAATGGGTGAGCTGGCCTAATCGCACATGGTGGCACCCAGCAGCAACAGAAGTCCTGGTACGACAAGTCAGCCAGGCAGAGATCCTTCGACCCAGGACAGAAAGTGCTGGTGCTCCTACCTAGTGATAGAAGTGAGCTGGATGAAGAAGTGGATGAGCAATACTTACCTCTCTAGTGACCTGGCCAACGTCTTCAGGTGAGATCTATCAGACGTCTTCCAGGAGAATGCGGGGAGAACAAATATTGTTGAACATGACGTTGTTAGAGAAGGTGAGAAGATTAAGTTACAGGATCCCTGAGCGCCTGCTGGCCGCACTGAGGAGGGAGGTTGACCTGATGCTGTCCCTGGGGATCATCGAGGCTTCAAAGAGCGAGTGGTGTAACCCAGTGGTACTCGTACCAAAGAAGGATGGAGGCGTAAGGTTCTGCATTGACTTCAGGTACCTGAATTCACCTTGTTGATTTAAAGTTATATTAAATTGACCTCTTTTATAGGCCTAGTTCTTATAATTTGGGTTTTAAACTTGGTTTTCTATTTTGGGGTAAAATAAAAACCCACCTTTGTTTTAAACTTACTCCTGTGTCTCGTTCCTTACTGCTTGGTCCCCCACAAGAGAATCTCTCTTCTCCCTTCTCACCAGGGTAAGAGTGTTTAGGCACACTACAAGTTAAGGCCTGTGTCTGGCCATGATACTTTTGTCTGATTTCACCTATTGCTTCGCTGATGTCACCAGTTGTAATAATCCCAATGGATTTCATTACCTAAATTAAGATTTGGGTTCTTCTTTTTTAGGCTTTGGTAGAGAAGCCATCCAGTGGCGACGAGAAAACGTTGGGCTATCTCCTCACACAGAAAGACGAAGGATCTGAAGGTAAACTTTTGTGCCACTCTGTACCAATTTTAAAAAAAAAGGAGCCGTGCAATGTAACACGAGGGAGTTAAGAATCTGATCCATCTGTGTTTCAGGATTATTCTCTGAATCGTTGCTCTGCACAGTTTTGTTGGTGTGACGTAATGGTAATACATGTTATTGTTTTTGTCAACAGTGATATACAATGTGTTTCTACTCATAAGGGCGGGTTTTTCCACATTTCAAACCTTGTATTAGCAAAGATCGAGACGGGTATCAAAAAGATTTTAGATTTTTATCGTAGCCTCATTGTTGACCAAATGAAACATTAAATCCTCTTTTTGTCATCGCAGCTGTATAAATAATGGATGTAGGCTCTTTGAAAGAGGTTAGTTGAGACCCTCTTTTGTTAGTGCTCATTTTTATTTTCAGATAAGCAGAATTTTAATTCCACCTCTCCACACACTCGGCTCCAGTCTCAAATCAAGATAGACCTCTGCTCAGCCAAGGATTACCACGACGAGGGCTGCAGTACAGCGGTGATATTCAGTGTGGGCCATGAAATCCACTTGGTGATCAGGGTCAGTGTCTTTTCCCGCCTGTAATTATGATACATTGGGTAAAAGTGAGTTACTGTGTTATTAGTGCATGTTGTGTGTGTATTTCAGCCTGTGTGTAACATGTCTCAGTAATGGAGTGAAAAAGTAATTTCCCCCTGTGGGATTAATAAAGAATATCTTCTTCTTCTTACAATGATTGTCTCTGATAAACATGTTATATACTGTTTATATATTCCTCAAATCAACACATGTAAGCTAAATTAATGTGTATGCCAACTGAAAGTAAAAAAACATTTTTTGATAAAGGAGCTAGTGCAACATTTCACACATAAATACAGCAGAAATCAGTCTCGTTAAATGTCTCTGAGTCATAACATTAGCCTGCTAACACAACAATGCAGACAGGCAATTGCTGCTCGATCAAAGGACAATTTTGTCCGCCACGTGCTCTAAATGATGCTTAATCACGGTGCGTTTTAATTGATAACTCCTTCGTGTGAACGTGAGTGGAGGGGTTTGGAAGTGTGTTTGTTTTGGTTTAATGCTGGTGCTCAAGGGGGCGACATCTACTGGATCAAAAGGTCACACATTCTTCCTTAAATTCCGATAAATTAATTTAAATGTATGCTTTAAGTAAAATCTTTCTTAGAAATGTTGGACAGATTGAAAACCATCCTGTATTTCTTGGTGTAGATTTTTTTTTTAAACTGTTCTCTTCACAGGGTGATAAAGAAAGTTCTGACTCACTGGATGATGGACCCTCATCAGGCCAAGATGCATCTCACTCACTCTGTAAGTGATGGCTTAACTTCAGTCAGCTCTTGTTTACAAGTACAGTACAGTATACGAGGTGAATTCTCCGGATAATATCCTGCTGCGATCTCACATTCGCTCACTCTGACTTGCTGTGGAAAAAATATTATAGGGGGAGAAACTCCAGGTGAAGTCTGACTGAAAAATGTGGCCCTTTGCTTCTCTGGCAAATGTCAGGAGTTTTCTGCAAGTGTGAAAGCCCTGTGTCATCTTGTTTAATGATACGTTTTTGTTTCAGGGTTTTATTGAGACTTTATTTTTGTGTATTGTCAGGATTAATACGTTATGTAAAGAACTTTGTAGCGTTGGTTTTTGGTGCTCTGTAAACAAAGCTAATGGGTGAAAGAGAAAGTAAAGCAAATAGAAACACAACGTGAAACAGTTGCACAAAGTTAAAAGGCCTGTTGGAAAAGATTGTGTCACGATTGTTGAATATTTTCCCTTTCTATGTTTGCTTTAAAGGAGTGAGGAAGATAGTGGTGGAGGAAAATCTCCTGTATGTTCCTGACAGTGAGGTGAGTTCTGTGCTCTCGCTTGAAGCTGTGATACACATCTGGACAAGTATATAAGCCTTTTTTTGTTGTCTTTTCTTCTGCTTAAGGATACGCGTGAGATCGCGTGACCTTCACTTCTTGTCATGATTCACTGTTGGCCTGATCTGGTCGTTCATGACTTTGAACTCACCACATGAGTGCGGCTCTGCCTCCATGGTGGCGTATGTATCAGTGTTTTAAAACATACTACAGCTGTGATTTATACAGAGGAATGGGACTCAAATAATGATGAAATATCTGTTTCACAGCCAAGACAAAAGCAGCATGAAGATTATTACACTGACCAAACAAGACAGCTGTCAGGTATTTGTACAAATCCTTTTAAAGAGCTGTGATATGTGATTTTCACGAGGCTGTTCTGAACTCAACATAAAGCTTTATGATTTTTCAGATCAACTCACTGCAAATACGATTCCTGCCCTCGATGGCCGTACTCTCTGGATGTGTCTTCGGTCTCCTGTCTCGTCCAGATAAAAATAAACATGGTAAACAATCAACACTTATTACAGTGCTAAATGGATCTTGCATGCATTAAATAAATACATGTCTGCACATTTAAGTAACATATTTTACTCTTTCTGATTTCAGGATACCATTTATTTAGTTGACAGCATTTGTGAGAACCCAGAAAGGTAGGATATGTTTAATTTTTGATGTGCTGCTCAATAACGATGAAAAATCAAGAAAGACACACCTCCCTCAGTGGGTGCTGAATCCCAAAAAAAAAGAAGCAAAACAAGATCTGCACACCAAGAAGCTCCCGTTTGAAGAATTTATTAAGTTATGTTACGTTTTGCTTTCCTTACCTGCTCAAGAATGTGATAAAAGTTTTAAAATAGTAAGTGGTCTTTGTTTTTCTTTTGTTTCTCAACAAATAGTCGAAGAGAGCCGATTTCTTCTGTTGTCATCAGATGCTTCACAGAGGATTTGCATGACAACAGTTACTTAACTTTATTTGGATGCATTTCTCTTTCTTCCGTTTTTTAAAATATATTTTTATTATTTTGACTTGGTTGACTCCTGTTTCTCGCAGACTTGGCAGACTTCTTCACAAACACGTTTGACCAGTAGAGCAAGCAAAAGACGGAGAGGATGGACTTTTCTAATAACCGAGAAGTTTGTTGACAGACTAGTATATATTTGTATATACATGTGTATCCTGTTTTGTGTACTTTTTAAATGCAAAAGCATTGTTCAATTGTTTTTGTTCTATTTAATTTAATACTATATAAAATGGGAGAAAATGATCAAAATAAAGTTTCAATAAATAAAAATCCTAAAATCTCTTTCTTCCCAGAATCACACATCAATACATATATTTTTACAGTGTACATAAGGCTGAGATAGACAGGTGGACAGTCAGTCAGACACTTACCTCTAAATCCAGCTCAAATGTGATGGCAAGACTTTTCAGCCTCTTTAAACATGTGTTTGTAAAGAAGTCTGCACAGTTTGTATGTAAACATGCTGAGTGAGAAAGCATTGCTTGTCCTTATCAAAAATTGTTACTGTTTGTGATAAATTCTGACTATTGCAATATTTGTTGCAAATCCTTTCATCAGGTAACGATGAAACTGCAGTTACTTTGGCATTGTATTCCCTACCCTGACCTGTGTTTTAATTTTGTTCTTTTTAAGGAGGATAATTATGGTTCTACGGGAGGCGTGAGGTAGATTTCTTCTTCTGTCGTCGTCAGATGCTTCAGAGACACTTTGCATGAGAACAGGTACTTAACTTCATTTGGATGCATTTCTTTCTTCCATTAAAAAAATATTACTTTGCAAGGCTATCATACATGTCACAATAAATGGATTAAATGAAAAATACAAAATGCTTCTATTATTTTCAGTGTTTTGTCAACTGTTACAATCCCACTACCATTCAAGAGGTAGGCCTACTTTAGGACATTTTATTTTACTTGTTTCTTCTTAACAGTTTAGATACCCAGTTGGAAGTGAATTCACTTGTGTGTGTGAACACACACTTTTCCAAATGGGCATAATATCTAAACTGTTAAGAAGAAACAAGTAAAATGAAATGTCTTTATAATTGTATAAATATTTCAAAAGCAATTTTTTTTTTCCATTTTTCCCTTTAAACCGGGAGTCGGAAAGAGGGAAAGAGGGAAAGAGGGAAAGAGGGAAAGAGGGAAAGAGGGAAAGAGGGAAAGAGGGAAAGAGGGAAAGAGGGAAAGAGGGAAAGAGGGAAAGAGGGAAAGAGGGAAAGAGGGAAAGAGGGAAAGAGGGAAGAGGGAAAGAGGGAAAGAGGGAAAGAGGGAAAGAGGGAAAGAGGGAAAGAGGGAAAGAGGGAAAGAGGGAAAGAGGGAAAGAGGGAAAGAGGGAAAGAGGGAAAGAGGGAAAGAGGGAAAGAGGGAAAGAGGGAAAGAGGGAAAGAGGGAAAGAGGGAAAGAGGGAAAGAGGGAAAGAGGGAAAGAGGGAAAGAGGGAAAGAGGGAAAGAGGGAAAGAGGGAAAGAGGCGGGTGGAGACTGGGAGTCAGACCGGGTCCGCGGGAGATCGCGCGACCTCTCGCTCCCCGCCTGCTCTCCTCCGGGTGGAGACTGGGAGTCAGACCGGGTCCGCGGGAGATCGCGCGACCTCTCGCTCCCCGCCTGCTCTCCTCCGGGTGGAGACTGGGAGTCAGACCGGGTCCGCGGGAGATCGCCGGCAAAAAATCAGTGTGAAGAGGTGTAAAAAAAATACCCCAAAAAAATTTAAGAATTAAAAAAATAAAAAGCTTGAATATTTACTTGTGAAATATGAAATATATATTGCAGTAGGTGAAATATATTTCGCAGCAGGTGAAACATATTTTGCAGCATGTGAAATATTTTGACAGTTGACCTTCAGGGCCACCGTACGAACCTCCTCTGCTGCTTGATTCATGTTATATTTTGACCAAAGCACAGCACAGATGTGTCATTTAGACCACAGGGAACTTTTTTAAAAGGTGGAAAAGGGGGATAATATGTCCTCTTTAAATGCTGAATTTTATTGAAGAAAACAAATGGAATTATCACAGCTGCTGCTGAAACAAGGTTTGAATGTCCTCTACCTGTGACCTGCTGAATGAAAAGACTCGTCTCACTGGCTGCTTCCACTGAAACAATAGACACAGTGTTGTTTGTGTATGCAAAAAAGCACAGGGTCATTTGAAGTAACAGAAGATGCTCTTTGGACTCACAATGACACAAAAACACATACAGCCCTGCCTAAGTGTAGAAATGAAATGTGGATCCACATTATTCTGCTGGCTTTGTCTCATATACTGAGTCTTGAACGTTAAATTACAAATAATAAGAAAATCTGTCATTTGGCATGCAAACAGAAAACCAGTTCTTACTGAAAACTAAAATGAAGAGAGAAAAACAACAACCTGTTTTGCTAACTCACACTTCAAATAGCTCTCAGTGGGTGATGCATGAGTCAGTAGATGATCTCTGGCTGCCTGGGAGGCCATATGTTGATGAGCATGCTGAGATTTATGGATGGTAGATGGCAGCTCGACCAACTTCATCTTCTCTCCTGGAATAAAAATTAAACACAGTTAGAATCAAATATGTTCTGTCCTTTTTATCCTGCAACACTTCAAGCTAAATCTAAAGTGCTGCTGACATCATTTATTCAGGCTTTGTTTTCCTTTGTTAGTGACAAAAAGCTTTCACATGGAGGGTGAACTATAACAACTCTGAAGTGGAAATGGGTACCTTGCCGTGCACAGCGTGAAGCATTCATCCATTAGCGGTTCTATAAGAATCTCACAACGTGCTCGGATTACAAAGTACGACAAAAAAAAAAAAAAATCTTGACTGCTCATTTATGTTCATACTTAACCGGGGGGGGGGGGGGGGGGGGGGGTGTTTCTAATCCAAAACTGAGATACCAAAATGTCTAAATTTACCAAATTCTTATATGTACCTCACAGCGGGAGTCTATCCCTGTCAGACAGAAGGGGGGGGGGGGTCTCCTGAGGTAAGACGTGACGTTAAAAAAACAACGTGGAAGTAGCGGACGAAGCAACAGAGTCCGCTAAACCATGCTATAATGACAATGTTCGCCTTTATATCAATGCTACATGTAGTTCAACTGAATCACAATGTCAACAAAAGAGTGTAGGACAAAATACTGATGAACAGAAACACAATGTAGCCACTTAATTACGTGCACGGAGATTGTAGCGGTCGCGTACATGCGACGTGCAGCAGTCACAGGATATAAACGTCACTCCCGTCTTCCATTGGCTCGAGCTGAATTCTCTAATGTCCTGCTGCGTTCTCACATCAGCTCACTCGGACTTGCTGCGGAAAAAAATACTAGGGGTCTGGCAGGAGAAACTTCAATTCTCATACAGCTCCTCCGGCAAATATCAGGAGTTTTTTGCAAGTGTGAAAGCCCCATGTGATTGGTTATTTGCCTTGTCAGAGGCGGTACTTAAAATACACAAATTATTCACATTGTGTTGACAAAAACTAAGTTGTTATCTTTACATGTCGGTGTGGCACATTTTCTTTTGTTAGTACTTTAAATGGTTAGAAAATACTCAGCATATGTTTTTCATAAGACAGGTGCAAAGGAAGGATGAGTCCCTTAAAGACTTGCAAGCAAAGACCTGCAAACTGTCTTACTCGCAATGATCTAAATAGCCAAATTTTTAGTCTTGAAACACAACCAGGAATAGATTTTTGTAAATAAGACATATAAGTTGACTGCTAAGCAGTGTGTGTGTGTGTGTGTGTGTGTGTGTGTGTGTGTGTGTGTGTGTGTGTGTTTGTTTTTCCCCCCAGAGCAGGCTGAAATAGGGAAGTTCTTGTTTCCCATCACAAGACCAGCTCGTTTCTCTGAAGTGGGGGAAAAAAAACACACAGAGAGGAAGTTCTCCCAAACAAAACGGCTCTGAGGATTCAGCCGGAAAGAAAGAAAGGAAGGAAGGAAGGAAGGAAGAAAAGAGTAACAGAAGAGAGGCAGAAAGATAAAACGAATCTGGTAAGACAAAAGGGTGAAGGAAGGACAGAAAGAAGATGAATGGGGGGAGAGAGAGAGAGAAAGAGAGAGATACTGTTGTGTCAGTCTGTGTGAATGTGCTCATTGAAAGAGATGAGTCAGTGGAAAGAAACAAAGAAAACGTCGAGTCACTGCACTCTTCATTTGAATCTCTTATTCGGCTGCTCTTACTTTCTCTACCTCTGCTATTCACCTGTTTTTCTGTTGATAAAAGGCTTCATTCACACTTGAGATGAATGCCTTCTAATTTGAGCCTCACCTTTTGACCCCACACTGGAGTTTAAAAAAGTTGCCAATAGTCTTATTCTGCTGTTATGTCTCAGGTAGATGTGTAACAACAAAAAACCCTTCAGATATAAAAGACCTGTTACATTCAAGTCAACAAAAATTACATTACATAAAAATTACAACATTTCATCTGTCATGCGCTATGCTGTAGGCTTAAAAATGTCAGCTGGCTAGATCACAGGTTGTGACACACACACACACACACACACACACACACACACACACACACACACACACACACACACACACACACACACACACACACACACACACACACACACACACTCATATAGCTTCTTTTATGACAATGATCTGGTTCTGCTGATCTCTAAACAGACTGTAAAATCAGATCAGCTGACTTCTTTCTGAGGAAGATATACACACGTCACGTGTTGAATGTTATTCACAGCTTTTCGTTAACAGGGTTCAAACTGCATCAGTTTGGCACTCATTTTGTCCTGAAGTATAAAGCTGCATCTTTCCTCTTTGCTTTCTTTCCAGTGGATGTCCATGGTCATTCATCATTCTGCCATTTCACCTGCCTGCAGTCATTCCTCACTACCTTTTAAAAAATCCTCCCATCATGGACAGTTCTCTCTTCTCACAGTCATCCTTGGACGGTCCTCACCTGCATTTTCACGAAAAACCTTGTTCAGCATCTTTCCTGCTCTTACCCACACCCTCTCTTTCACCTCCCCCTCTCTTCACCCTTCGTCACGATGACACTGACTCTGCAGCAGGAATTAAAGGACAAGCTCTAATCACCGTCTACACTCAGCTCGGGGCTTCAGACTCCATTAAAACACGAGGACAGATAGCTGAGAGCAGTAATTGCAAACGGCACCAGGCAGCCGCTTGATAACTGAGACATAACCCCGCCCTCTCTTGTTAAACCTTTTTCTCCCATTTAATGCTCTCCTCTGTGTTTGCTTCTATGATTAAGTATTACAACAGCACTATTATTGCTACAAGGAACTATAAAAACAGTTATTATAATGACCTTTAAAATGGTTGTAATTACATTTAGCTATTTCCAGTCAACAGGAGAGAATGCTCTTCATGTAAATGGTGCTGTGCCCTTCAATTAAAGGACAATTAGAGTTTACTGCAGCTTTGTTCTTTCCATGTTTTTTTTTTAAAGGAAGCCATCAATCATGTCAGTTATAATGACTTTATACTCAACAAGTAAACAGCTGCGGTCAGTGATCACAAGCAGAAGATTCAGGTGTTTGCAACTCATTAAACGGATGTTATAGATCATGGAGCATAGATATTCGGTACTTATGGGCTTATTCTTCCTGAAGACAGGGAGGTAGAGTTGTTTCCGTTCAGCATTTATTTATTGGTGAGACTCACACTATGGTGCTCAATAGGGGTGTAACGGTTCACAGAGGTCCCGGTTCAGTTGGGTCACGGTTCAGTACAAGCGCCACCAAAAAAACAAAACGTCCAGTGTGCACGATTCTAGGTTTCTCTCATTATTTTGAACTGACATTAGTATAAGTTACAGTTTGTCCCATATAGTGGTATAGGAACTACCTATGGGAGCAAAGGCCAACTTTTTGGGGCAACAAATATGTATTCACAGGTTAGCAATAAAGGACTGCCAAGACTTCCTGTAATTGCATTGCCATTGTTTACAGTTGGAGAGCAACTCGAGAAGGCAGAATGGAGTTTGACTTGAGAGACGACCTCTAAGAATTGATCGTTTGCTGCAAATGCATGCAGATTTTTGTTTTTAGACATTATGAAAAGCTAAATTGTCGTTGGATGACCGTCGATGGGTCCTGGGATTGCTTTACGACCAATTGCGTTCCGCCCCTTTTGTTTTCTTCATTGACTGTTTTTCTGCATACTGAAATGCTAGCTACTCGTTCTGTAAATTGTAACCAGAACCCTTTCGATAAAATTACGTGGCACTGTTGCACAATACAATTTTCACATATGCACTCCTGAAAATTTCTAGATAATTTAAGCAAGACTGCTCCTGAAATTATCCTGACCTGGTTGGTCACATATGCACATCACAGCGGGATACCATCCCCCTCGTACTGGAGGGGGGGCGGGGAGTCTCCTGTGGCAAGACATGAAGTGCCGGACGAAGCAACAGAGTCCGCTACGACACCATAATGTCAATATTTGCCTTTATATAAATGCTACGTGGACAACTGGACGGCACAACAATATCAACAAAAGTTCGGAAAGGAACATACTGGCGAACAGAAAACAAAATGCAACCGTTTAAGTATGTGCACGGTGATTGGAGCGGTTGCGTGTATTCACTCTATGCACTGTGAACACGGATACTACCTTGCCACATTCTCACATCAGCTAACCTGGACTGTAAAAAACACTTGAGGGCTGGCAGGAGAAACTCCAGGGAGAGTCTGAGTTCACACATACAGCTCTTTTTTCAGGAGTTTTCTGCAAGTGTGAAAGCACTATTAGAATTACAAAGGTTCGTTTTTAATAATCAAATAAAGCACATCTTCTGGGGGGCATCCATCAGAGAAAATGTAGGAAAATAAAACTTACTCCAATCTGTTGAAATCCTTATTTTGGCTGTCCTGATTTTTTAACCTCGCATATGTCTGATCAAGTTTGACAACACAAGTGAGTTTCCAGATAAAAACTCGCCCTTTAAAAGGATAGTCACGAGTCGAGATCCAATTCTCCTCAGGGTGACCTGAGTCATTCAGAGCTTTCTTTGCCCTATCTTTAAATACTCCGGCCTCGTCTAAATGTGTCAGACTGTTGTGACTCCTCAGCGCGGTTTGTTAATTGCATCACTGTGACGTAGTCTGGTGCTGTGATGAGTAATGACTGATCAAACTAAAAGACTTTTATTTTTGGTCCGCCATACAGAAAGGCTCATGGCATATGTCAGTGCTACACATGACAGGTGTTTAATAATAAATCCGGATGGTTCTGGGGTTTCTATGTCATTGTCGTCAGGCAAATAAGTGCCCAATCATCCCAATGAAGTCTTTATTCACGTCTTTGTGTTCTGTTGGATATGTCAACGCTGTTAGATACGTCAAAGATGCCACAGAGAGCAGGAAAGCAGGGCTACGGATTTAGAATAAGAAAATGAAAGTCAGGTTTGATGAATTGTTCATATTTATGCCTCTGCTTTCACTGTTCCCCTGCTGTCAGACACATTCAGGTCTGGGGTGGACATCCATTATAACGATAACTGGCCTCCATTACCAGCAGTTTCTTAATTAGCCCATTCCCACAAGGCCTGTTAGCCGGGGCACAATTACAATTTGCCATTATGGCCAACAAGAGTTGTCACATTAGGCGTTGCTCAGAAACCTGCAGCTGTATTGATTACAGGTCTTTCATCAAGGCAGGAGAAATGGAGAAATTATGTTTTTTAAAAATCTCTGAAAAGGCTTGAAATAAGTAGATGTTTTTTTCAGTTTTTAGAAGCTCATGACTGTTTTGGTGGGGTTGGCTCGGCAGGCTGTACATGGATTCAGGGGATTTATAGAGGGGAAGGGGATCAATAATAATATGACAGGTAATGAGGAAGCTTATTGTTAATCTAGGCGCAAAAAAGGGCTTTGCTAAAGAAACAAAAATCGAAAATTGATCCAAGCAAACCGAGTGAAATAAGACAGACACTTTTATACAAAGTATAACAAACTAACACCTCTCACACATTTCCATACAACTCCTGTTCTTGGTTTGAAGGATGATGGAAAGCCAAAAAAAAAAAAAGGTAAAGTGGTTTCATTTCATCGCACACAGTACAGGAACGTAAGGCATAATTGTTTCAACACCTATCCCCCCTTGAAGTGGAACCACCCACTGAATATGACAAAAACATCTCAAGAAATTAATCCTCTTTGTTAGTATCAAGTAAAATATGTCTACGCCTAAAAAGCAAAAATCCCGAGGGGAGAAAAAAGGAGGAAGTAAAGTGCTAAAAAATGTTAGCGACAAAAAACACAAAGAATCCATCACTACGTCACGACTTTGTGACTCCTTGCAGTGTCGCTTATTACATGATTGAGGCTTAGCGTGAATGGAAGTTAATTGGCAAAAGGAACAGAAAACGGCGAGATAAAAGAAGAAGAAGTCAAAAGGATATTGTCAGACGAAGTTAAGAGATGAAGCATGATAAGAAGTTAAACTGACAACATATTGTGTTTAATATCACTATCACATCCTGCACACAATTTTTAGGGGGGTTTCATATTCTTATTATATACGCTACCATGGCCATAGATCCTATCATATCTTATCATGTCCTATTCAATCGTATCGTGAGTTACCATGTATCCCCACCCTATAATCTTATTGGTTGTAGCATCCAAAGACATTTGACTTTTTGGTTTGATAACACCCTAGGGAAATAGAAAATTAGAAGTTCTGAATGAAATGCCACATATTGATGGGATTGTTCAAGGCCATGTCTTACTCTCTTTTTTGCCATCATTTTCAAGGATAATGTCCCCGGAGACTCAAACATATCTTAATGTCGGTCAAAGACACACTCTCTCTTACTGATTGAATGACCATCTGCTCCTGTCTCTTGATTGCAGGCATCATGATTATAAACTGGTCGAACCAGTTGACCCTGCCTTAGACATTTGCATTTTCACTCTCTGACTCTTGCCACATGCTTGTATCACAGATTTACACAGTCTACGCACACACACACACACACACACACACACACACACACACACACACACACACACACACACACACACACACACACACACACACACACACACACACACACACACAAACAAAAACACACTAAACCAAGCGCACTTACTCATCCTACACACACCAACTGTTCAGTCTCAGGCTTCATCAGTCAGTCTGTCAGGTTTTCGGTTTCTAGGCAACATCCCATCTTCTTGTCATCAGCCAACTGACAAAGAGTCTGTTCGTATTGACATTTCTTGACAGGAAGTACTGGCAGTAGCATAGCACCAGAGCTGGAAATTAACCTCTGCTTCTGGCACAGATGCCCTTAAATGCTAATGAAAAGAGCAGTTAAGACCCCAAAGTGTATCTGATGAGGTGCACAGGGTTTTATGCTTTTCATTGTGTTTAAAATGTCTTCATGGACTTGCCAAATTTGACACACATCCTGGTGAAGTGTGTCAGGGGGTTATCTCCAGGGCATTATGGGTGAGAAAAGTAAAGTGGCAGAAAAGCATCCATCCATCCATCCATCCATCCAACCAAACAACCAACCAACCAACCAACCAACCATCCGTCCATCCATCCATCCATCCATCCATCCAACCATTCATCAATCCATCCAACCATCCATCCATCCATATAGACTGCATGTATGAAAGAAGATTGACTGACATCATTGTGCAGATATGGAGCTTCAAGATATGTTAACTGTCACCTTGTATTTTTTGTGTTGACACAGTGGTTATAGTGCATTTCTGCAGCTACAAACTGTGCACTTGGTTTTCTACTACTTTTCTCTTTCGGACCCATAATGCATTGGAGAGAATTTCCCCGTACAATGTTTGCAATGAGCTGGGAAAAAAGTTTGCATGGTCGTTTTTCCCCAAAGAAGTGGTTTTGGTGCCAAACAAACACTTGCAGTTGATTCAGAATCCTGAAAAACCCATTAGTACGACCCGGCACAAGCTATGGCAGAAGTAACATTTTCAATGTTTCCCAGATAAGATTGCAGGTACTCCAACTTTCAGCAGCTGTCACAGATTTTCCCTATGGGAGTTGAATTAAAATCTTCTTATATGTGTGATTAGACATCTTTACAAACATGTTGGTGTAGAAACTTCTTGGTTAGGAATATTTTCTTGAAAATGAAAAAGCTGTATGGCATCTTGGCATCCATAGTGTTAAACATGTCCTTAGTAAGTGCTTAGAGCTGAAACACTTGTGTTTTTATAAGCACCTTAAGCCTATAGCAAGTGATATAAAAATACAAGTTGCTTTCACCCTGCAGTATTCTATTTTTCAATGTGTCCTCAACGTTTGAGCTCCGCAGAGGCAAATTGAAGCCTCAAGTCTTTTCTGACACAACAGTGCAGTATTGAATCTTTCATAAAGGTGAACTGCACTGCCTTTTTATTCACAGCTGAGTGCTTTCCTGGAAGACAGGTGAAGTCTGACAGCCTTTCAAAGTGTCTTACTTGAAAGACTGGGACTTCTGAACCGTAAAACATTTGGTTCACCTACAGCCACTGCACACAGACTTTCCCCCATTCTTCTGGAAATGTCAAGGCCTTAAATGCTAATAATTGCCCATCAAAGATTCACTGTGTATAACTGGCCTTGCTGTTCTCTCTGCATTTGTGTGCGACTGTGTGTGAGGGAGAATACACTCTTTTCTGCCCTCACTGGTTGCTTGGACACCGATGTTGAGAGGCTGGTCTGAGTTTCACACTGAGTGCCAAACCACTTTTCTACCAAAAGAGCTATGTGTAAGAGTTTCTAGTTTTAATATTTGTGTGCATTTGAACATTTGTTTTATGTATCCTTCTTGTTTTGTTGAGTCTCCTTTTTCAGTTCCCTTACTCTGATTATTTGAAATTGCCATGTGTGCATGTTCATGTGTAAGACTGCCACAGAGTGTTGGCTTCGTGTGGAGACGCTTAGCAACATTTATGCCAGCATACGGACCGTGGGTGTGGAACAGAGAGGGACATGCACTGGGGCCAGACCGGTCCTGGTGGGAGGTGGAAATGTGTGCAGGGTTGTGACTTGGTTCGGATCGGGCAGATTAGTCAGAGTTGATGAACTACCAGTCAAACAAATCTCTTATTAAACACGTCAACCCTCAGGCCTACACAGCTAGAGCACATTTGAATCAAAAGAGAATAAAACCTGATACAAAAAGTTAATGTAATGTACACACACTGCTCTGATTTCCTGTGGGATACTTGGGTTAGCATGGGTACAAAGCAGCAGCCATCATACATGGATGAGAAAGCTAAAACAAAGATGCTTTATACTGTACCATGATGTCACCCATTGGTTTGTCAACCACTGTTTTGTAGCCTTGCTGTCATCTTCTTTTGATCAAATATGTTGAAAGTCTTAGCCAAGATGTAAGCTAACCTGAAGGCTAATATGTAAGCTAACCTGAGCCTTAGCTTTGTTGGCTAAGTTAATTGGCAATTTAAGCTACCTGGGATTTTAACCGCAATCATTAGGGGTTTTCACAAAATATCAATACTGCAATATATTGTTTTCCTGACTGGTGTGATACAATTATCCAATCGCTGGTCCCAAATTTTGATATTTTAATAAAAACAAACAGTACTAAGAGATTTCCTTGGCCATTGAACTCACCGGGTTGCTACTTAATTTCCGTATCATCTTGTGTGAGTGTATTATGCTTGATTAAAGGGTGTAATTAGCAACAGGTTTCAGTTTGATTTTAAAATCAGACCTCCGAATCCATATTGTTTCTGATTTAAGATGATGCTGAGTAGAGCCATCTAAGTGCTTTTTTAGCTCAGGGTTCTTTAATTTAATGGTAGACCTAAGGTAAGCATATTGTATAGAGAAATAAGAAAATAAAATCCCATTATAGAATGAACCAACATCAGCTGTACAATAAGTAATCAAAAGTTTAAATAGGACTTCAGTCATTATACCATTCGTATTTCACCATTTGATATTGAAATATGCATGTTTTTCTGCGCCTTGTATTTTCTTATTGTGTATTTTACACATTTCCAGTCAGCCTTGAAGCTCTTCTTCATCATCATTACTGAGCATCATCTCCCTGCACCTATTACTGCCGATTACTGCCTGGTTATTAATGACACGGGCACATTTTCCTGTTTTCTACTCCCTCATTTAATTTCTCACCCCTCCGTCTTCACCATGTGCCGTTGTTCCTTCATTTCCTCTCTTCTCCATCTCTTGCTCTCTCACCTAATTTTCTCCTTTCCCATTACACCTTGCACTTCCCCCCTTTACTCTCCCTGACTCTGTCTCCGTGTGATAGAGCCTTAAGATCTCATTAGCGCCTGAGCTCAGATGTGTCACATTTTCATCCTCTTTCACAGCGGAGGAGTTGACGTAGGACATAGAGGCCTTTCATCACTTCTCTAAGATGCGCCCCAGGTCGCCGATCTCAAACCAAGAATCTATTCAATAATTACTGTAAAGAGAAGAAGCAATAAAGACTGTGATATCACTGTTAACCTCTTAGCTGATGATTCAGAAGTCATAAACAATAAGCAACACATTTTATTTTCTATTTTGAGAGATTTGGATCACTTATGAAAAGAGGCTGTATTTTAAAACAAAAAGCCAAATGATCATGCATCAATTTTTACTTGTGGGTGGACTAATGTGCTTTTATCTACCCAGCATGTTACAGGAAAAATGCATTGTTTGCCCACAATAAAGCTACAGTAAAGTAACTATCAGTGTGCCACGGATTATTGATTTATTTTTTTATTGTATGTTCCTGCAACCGTGCGCATCTGAGCACATACAGGCTGTGCACGACATACCCTGTTGGTCATTTAGATTATGCTTTCATTTCACCGCATAATTCTGTACATGAGATTCATTTTCAGCACTGTCCTTTCTCAAGCTGTTTGAATCAGTGGTCCTGTTACCGTAGCAACAACATGCACACACACACACACACACACACACACACACACACACACACACACACACATATTATTGACTCTACACAAACTTTACACATGCTTCTTAGTGCTCATCCTTCTTTGGATTTGATTTGAAAAGGCGGACGACACGGGGAGGTGAGAGGGTGAGGATGGGCTTTGGAGGTTTTGAAGTGCAACCACCAGACGAGGGTGCTGTTTAGCTGAGAGGTGCAACATTTACGAGGTCACTTGGCCCATCAACCTGCAACTCACATCTACACACACACACACACACACACACACACACACACAGACACACTTACACATACACAAACTGTTTATAATAGAGGAAGCAGACATTATCAGCTGTTTCTTTGGACCGCACATCTGTTTAGGAGGTCTTATTTTGAACCTTATTTCCCATTAAGCTAAATGAAAAAAAGGGATGTTTGATTCTGCCTACCCACACTGCAGGAGCTGCTGCTGTCTGCCACTTCTAAAAATATTTGATTCAAAGTTGAAAATATACCCAGAGCTTATCACATCAGCCTGTCACTGGACCATTTTTTCACTTTTTGACATCAGGAGAAGGAAAGATTTTCTTTTCCAATACAGATACAAAAAAAGAAAAAATATTTGGAAAAAATTTGAAACTACCACCATATCAACACTTCAATTGAGGTTAGGTTACTTTGTTAGTATTCGTAGGTAGATTTGATTTTGTGGGCGAGTAGGGCATATTTGACATTCACAATTTACCTCACAAGACAAAAAATGACAGACAAAAAAACAGCAGCGCTCAATGCTAAAAGGGTTACCGTTGGTGCAAACAATTAAAAATAAACCATCAGTCAGTACAACAGGGTAAATACATACCTATAGTACAATAATGTCTGAAAAACTGGGCTAAGTGGGGCACCTAGTAGCCTAGTGGTTAGTGCATGCACCCAATGTACGGAGGCTATAGTCCTCCAAGTGGGCGGCCAGGGTTTGAATACGACCTGTGGCTCCTTTACTGTATGTCATTCCCCACTCTCTATCTCCCTGATTTCTGACTCTATCCCCTGTCCTATCTCTACAATAAAGACATAAAAAGCCTAAAAATAAACCTTAAATAAACTGGGCTAAGTTGTATATACAGCGTCACCAATATTCCAGTATAAAATCATGCGTCGTCATGACCACTACTGCAGCCGCCGCCATCGCCCACTGCACCCACAATTTAGGAATTCGTCCACATTCATCGTGTATTACAAGCAGCCACTTCTCTGCGCAGAACATTCTGGGATACATGGTGATTCAGACCAGGCTGGTGGCTTTAACTGCTTTTCACCCTCATTGTGTCATAATCCTACATATCTTTCATAAGATTCCCCAAACTTTCCAAACCCAATAGTGGACAGATATGTATGCATGAAAGTTCACTCTACCATGATGCTATCTGTGTAATGCCCAGCTCACACACAGCCTCACTAGCATCCACACCAGCACACACACTGTCTGACCCACCATGCTGGCTGGGCGAGATTCATGATCGTATTACACACTGTTATTAATAGCCACCCTCTCCCCTTTCTCATTGTAAACCAATAGCTGACATGATCCCAAACTGTCTCTGAGTCCATCTATTCACATCTCTCTTTCTCTCTCATTCTACCTCTTTTCTCTCCTTAAATCATAGTCCTCAAAAAATACACCAAATGCATGAATGACAGTTGGCAAACATGGTGTATCAGCCTTTATTCATCTGTCAAGCGCAGTACCTTTTCTGCAATAATACAAAGGAAATGTCATGAGCATTTCAATAAAGACAAATTATAACTAATTTTCAATTATTGGAGTGAGAAAAAGCACAATGAACCAAAGTTTTACTATTTCAGTGCATGAAAACTTATTGCAGTCAATAATAGTATAGCACTAACATGTAGTGATGTTGTCACATGTCAGCAGAACTGGACACATTTCCAATTCTCCACTGTAAACTTTTGTTCAAAACTTGAACTTCAAATATTTTCTATTCTCAAGTTACTGCAAAAATCAAATTCATGAAATACTTCTATTTAATAAAGGAAGTAGACTGCAAGCAAATGTCACCTATGAGATCCACTACTTCCTAATTTAATGTATTCTTCTTAAGTATTAAACAAAAGAAAATACACATATTAAAAAACAGAACAAACAAAAATGTGCTATTGTAAGATTTGCAGCTTTCTCACCCCCAAAATGGTTGTATTTTATTTAAATGATAAGGTTTTTGTATAGCTGATCATTTGAATAAGACTAATCCTAAATACTATCTATTAGTCTATCTACTACCTTTGTTGAGGAGCCTTTATTTACATCTACTGGTATAGAAAAATCTTTCTTTGCCAAGTTAATGTAATGGCAGTTTATATTAAAATACAAATAGTAGAATCATCCTAAATATTTTGTCACTCAATTTTATCATATATTATGAATCTATATTTAGAATGAAAATTACATACAATTGTTCTATTGAAAGATTCTCTTGTGGAAAAGGTAAATCAAGGAGCAATATGTAAGATATGACTGATTCTACCCAACCTTAAAAGCGTCAGCATTTTTCTTATCAGCAGAAACATGGTAAAACTAGAATAAACATTGGAGATGCTTTTGAAAAAAGGAGAGATGTTTGAGCGCAAAAAGGTTTCAAGACCAATGCAGGGCTGGCTAAACATGACATGGCAACCTGCGTGCCAACAACTCTAGGGACGAGGTGGCGGGGGGAGACGGGTCTCTCCAATGTTTTGAATTTGGACTGCAGAACTGTTGTTAAAGTAAGTTAATATGCAGGAGTTTGCCTTCAATTGTTGATCATTTAAAACAAAAAATTACCCAATATTGAGCACTTAGGACTTGTATTTCTTTTGCCGAAGTTTCGAAACAGGTAAAGATATTGTTAGATTTTTTACTCGTATCACATCAAAGTTTAAAATTCAAATACCATCACAACTCCAATGCCCACAGAGCACATCTACCCTACAACCCTCTGCATGGATGCCATATTGTCCACAGCACAGTCCCTTGGAAGCTTTATTTTTAGCAAGAGTCCAACTCCTCTGCAAAACTTAATATGGGAATGGCATCTTGGAGCTCTTCATTCCTCTAGCTCTCATCATACATCCATCCATACCTTCAGTCTTCAAGACACTAAGCTGGTATCTGTTGCGCTCCAGACACCCAACACAACCGCTGTTCCTTTTCATAGCCACAGCTTCAAACAGGTGGCCATATGACCTAAGCTTAGCTCCCGTGTTACCATCCATTTGCTATTTTTCTGGCCACTGCTTAGGACTCCCACCCAACCCCCCCTACCCTGCCACCCCTCTCACTGTGTGTTCTACTATTTTGGCAGCCTCTCAAGCTAGTGCACAGATCTTGCACTAGTGGGCTCAGTGTCTTGCCTACTCATGTACCAAATTGCGTCCCCAAAAAGTGCTCCTCCCCCTTTCTCCGTCTGGTGGCATCAGAAAAACCACGTGTATCTCTTTTTTAAAGGGAGGTTGTCACTGTCAGACCTGCTCTTCTCTAGCCGGTGGGGAAAGGAAGCAGACTTTGTTCCTAACTCTCCCTGTTTGACACCAACTTGCGTTAGGGACAACGTTAAATTTCTTTAGATAATTTTTTCTCCAACTACCCCACATATAAGGTCAAGGCTCCGAGAAGAGGCGTTCTCGCAACCACCAGGTGACGATAGCCATGAAGTGGGGCTTCGTGTTTTTGGGGGTCTTCCTATCTCTGGGGACCCTGTCCTGGGGGGAGAAGGGCTTGGAGATCCCTGAGTATGATGGCAAAGACCGCGTCCATGACCTCAACCCCAAGAACTACAAGTCTGTCATGAAGAAGTATGACGTGATGGTGATCTACTACCACAAAAATGTGGATGGGAACCGCAGTGCCATGAAGCAGTTTCAGATAGAGGAGCTGGCTCTGGAGGTGGGTCCCCGCCAAAGATGAGTGTATGGATCGGTGGCTGATGTAGGGAAAGGGTCATAGTGGGATGAGGGGACGGAAGGGAAGGTTCTTACATGGAGAACATGGTTCGAGTTTTTTTTCCAATTTGGTAATCCTGGACACAGTTGTAGCTTTGTAGCTTGTGCACTTGTGTTTCTTCTTAAGTGTTTCAGATAAGTGGATTTGCAGCTGTTGATGGGTACAGTAATAAGTAAAAGATCATATGGAAATTCTGGGTTGTTTGGATTTGTGGACTTTAAGTTTGACTGAATAGGTGATGACCAGAAGGGAGGCAGGTTAGAGAATGTGGGGACAGGTGAAAGTAATGAAGGATGAATGGAAGTTTTTGTGGAAGTATGTCAAGTGATTTTGTGAACTAATTTTGGGAGGCTGAGTCGGTCATCTTTCAATCAGGAGATTGTGGTTCGATCCCAGCTCCTGCAGTCCACATGTCCAAATGTCTTTGGGAAAGACACTGAGCTCCAAATTTCTCCTGATGACATAGCCAGCAGTGTGCGAATGAGTATGAATGGGATTCGATAATACTAATGGCCCCTTTACATAGCAACCTCTCCAATTAGTGTTTAAATGTAAAGCAACATTTTGACTTTTACTCATTGTATGAATACAAGCCCATTACCCTAATGTCACCTGTCAGATTTTCAATGAATTGAATTGCCTGACTTGAGCAATCTTAACAGCATTACCTGTCCAGTGGTTAAAGTCATATTAGGCATTAAGAGTTTGCTTACAAAAACTCCAACCTCTGAGCTCCCCCCTTAAAAAGTTTGCAGTCTTGTTTTTTTTGTTTGTAAAAACTGTACCAAAGGCAGTCAGATTCAGTTGGTATGAAGTGTATGTCTAATTGCTGAATAGTGTCTGAAACCCCTTTGCTCAAACCTTCTAAATGTCAGGGTTTGGCAATGGCTTTATCTGACAATAACTGCAATTGCATGAAAGCTTGGGAAGTGGACAGTGCCACTTGCTTTATCTGGCGATTTGCCAGTGCTAAGAAATCTTGATGGGTTGGTTTTCTCTTTCAAACTTTCTTTTTACTACTTCTGTCATACAAGTTACTGGAACACTATATGGTTGCCTTTGAGGATTGACTGTCCAGTCTAAAAGCTCTTAAGAAAGGCAAGCTCATCTGCTGTGACTTTGATTGTGGCCACTTTTGACCTCCAAATTATTTGGAGCCTTTGTACTACTTAAATTAAATGAATCATCCACAACCTTTTCCAAACCACTTTATTTAGGTTGGCCCTATTTGTATGGATACTGTTTCCTACCTGACGATTTGTTTTACACATTGGTTAATTCCTCTTGTGTAGCATGTTTTCATACAACTAAATCAAAGCTTCAGTAATACAACCAATACACATCCCTTATTTATCAACTACTACATGCTGTATAAAACATAAACTGGCAAAAAAGTAGTATATTAACCATGACTAATACGTTTTTTAAATGCTGGCATGCTTTATTATGATCTAGGACAATTGCATCGATTCTTGTATGGATGGCTACAAATATGGTGCGTCACATTTGCAGCTTTATGTAACTGTCAGAGGATCTAATAGTAAAACAGCAGTCTGTCCAAAGTCACACTGGGGCAATTAGATTTCTTCTACCAAAAATAATTGCTTTGGTAACTTTGAGCCAGGAACTTGGATTGGATTTAGTGCTACTGCTTATCTGTTGGAATTAAAAAGAAAACACAAGTTCTGCAAAGTCTTATTGGGTAAATACATTTACAGGATGCACTTCCAACCGGCTCACAGTAGATGCACCTGGGCCCTACTGTCATCCAGTGTATTCTCCACAGCAATCCCCTGCCTGTCAGAGCAGCAGTGTCTTCTTACAGACACACAGTGTACCTTACGCTAGCCTCCATAAGTCACCTCTGTAAATAGCCCAGGACAGCCCTGCATGCTTAGCAAGAGGCTAAAAGCCCTCCTGGGACGGGCAGAGAGTTTAAGGCCATATCTCACCTCAACTACTCCCACTGCTCCGTCAGCTCTTCAGGCAACACTCTCTGTACTGTTTTGTATTACTACACACCCCTGTGGGTGCAGGCTTTGGTCCTAAACCATTATTTACACATCCAAGTCATTGGATCGGATCGATTCCTCTGGTTGTTGCCAAGTTGTGCTTCTTGGCTTGAGAAAGAGATGCTTACCGGAGCAGGTCCCTGTTGGACTGTTACTCTGTCACTGACTTGCTGCCAGTTGGTTGTGACCATTCAGCCAGCCAATGACGGAAGAGCACAAGAGCTGCTCAGAGGGGATGCTTAAAATAGCTAGTCATTACCACCTATAAATTAGGAAGTATGAATTATTAAAGCTCAGAGCTCAGGGAATCAAATCTAAACTTTGCCTTTGTTGTAGTCTTAGACCAAACATGGATGATTGAAAATGTCACTCATGTATGCTTCAATTTTGAGACACCACACCACACTGTAGTATTAATGTTATGCATTAAAAATACTGTCAAAAGATTTATTACATGTCTGAGGAAGAGCATGTTGGCTCGGAACGTCACTCGTTATTTAATCCTTTAAACGGGAGCTCCTTGGTGTGCAGATCTTTTTGCTTCTTTATACTTGTATTTGATTACATCTCAAATGGGCCGAAATTAATGTTTTTTTCTCAATTGGCAAATGTATTTCTTATGAGCTTAATGAATATCTATATCTATATGAGATAGTCACCCTGCAGCTTTTTAAATTTGGATTTTCAAATATGCTGCAAGAGAGTACGTCGTCTGTCACTATTTTCAAACCACAGCTTCTTTTTTGCTACCACAGAAACTAGGGTTGTAAGGATACCAGAATTTAAAACTTTGATACAACCCAGGTAGAAATCACAAAACTGATTCCAGTTTAGATACCACAGCAACAACAAAAAAGTACTAGGCACCCTATGTTGGTTAGTTTCTTTTTTAATTACCAAAAGTTAAAGGCAAACTTCTGCATATTCTATGAATTGCATAAAAACATGGGACATTTCATTACTGATAATTTGCCAATGTATGAGTCTTATTTAGACAGTGCTAAATGCTGTGCTCTCTGTTTCATCAATTCTATTTTTGCATGCAAGACACCAACATGACTTGTAATGTAAGTATGTGCTGACCTGTGAATTTGACCACCTTTGCTCTCTCTCGCGCTTTCAGCAACTTCGGGTTAAAATTACGATAAAGATTTGCAGTTTTTCTTTTTTAAGCTTCTGTTCTTTTCAATACCAAACAATTATTCAAATAGGGGATTTTGTCCTTTTAAAACATGTGGTATCAAAAGGTATTAAATGGTGGAAAATGTTGACAACCTTAACAGAATAAGGTTACATTTGAAGAGTGTTCTAGATAATAATAATAATGTGGGGGATGCAACATGTATATCATTAATAAGACTGACAAAGAAAGATGTCAATCATTAGTTAAGACTTCTTTATCCGTTTGGTGGAAAAAACTATGAGCTACTTAACTTCTTATCACTAGTTGCAAACTCAAAATTGCTTTAATGTTATGATAGGTTTTCTTCTTTTTGATTCAGAGAAGTTAGCTTTATGGAGACATGATGCTCACAGCAATATCTAAGGTTATGGTACCATTGGGTGAAATCGAGTCGCATGTACTTCATACAGTAGATGCAGGTGATTGTTACAAAGCACATAATCAAATGCCTCTGTTGGTATAAAGTACAGAAAATTGTTTGCGTCAAAAGTCAAGCTTTAAAAAGAGCAAAATAATAGAGGTTGTATCGTTTTAAAACTTGGGTGTCGAAAGTAACGAAGTATTGAAAATCTGATAGCCTTCCCTACAAGGCTAATTTCAGACAAGACAGAAATCCTGACAGCTAGAACAAGTCACCAACAAAGTCAGCAGTTTTGTCCTGTCACTCCTCAAATATGTCCAACATGTCACCTTTGACTCCAGATGGAATTTTTCTTAGTCTGTGAAAAATAATCCAGTGTATCCTCTCTGTTGTGAAGGGTTGAACTTCTGAAACCCTTGTGTGACAAGGGATTGACAAAAACGTAATGAAAGATGTCCACGTACTGACACTGAACCTAAAGCGTTTGCTGAAGTGGGATGAAATGACGACACCACTTTGAAATGCAGACCAGTTGAGGTTGAGTAGTTTTGGGAGCTCATTTTGGGAGCTCATTGGCAAACATAATCTTGACTGTTGAATGAAAGAGTCAGGTTGTAATACCTGACATAGATTATTATGATTGTATGTCTCTTGTCATCTAGCGACTCATATATTGGATGATCCAATGATTGTGAAAAATGAATGCAAAACTTGCTTTTAATTTCACTACGGTAAATTACAGGGTTCAACAGAAACAGTCAATGCAACGTTTTGGTTTAACTTGTGCATTTTGGCCATTGAACATTTTTATTCACAACTTAATCAAGCCATGGATAATCAGTTTGGTCTATAAACCCTTGGAAATGTTGTTTGGCTCTACCAACAGCCAAAACCTAAAGACATTTGATTTATTTGTATGAGTGAGGAAAGCAGCACAAAGCTGCATTTGGAAAACTCATACTATCAAACATTTTGCTTTTAGCACGAAGAAATAACTCAAATGATTGCTAACCCTGCAAAGGATTTCAAAATGTTCAATATCTATACAATACAATATATAACTATACAAACTCTGTTACTTTAATGAGCGACAGAATTGAAAAGAAGCAAAGCTTTAAAAAGGCTACAGATAAATTGACAACATATGTGTACAGTGTGCAGGAGTTTATTTGAATTGTTGGTAATTAAAAACAAGAAGTTACGTAATATTGAGTGCCGTACTGGATTCTTTTTGCCATGGTATCGAAACAAGTGTGGATATGGTTTGATTTTTACTAGTATTGTATCAAAGTTTAAAAATCTGGTATTGTGACGACCCTAAAACCATCTTATGACTAATTGTCTTTCCATACTGAATCCATTATTCGATAAGTCTTACAGCTACAAAACCATACTAAATCCTTTGTTTCACTCAGATGTGATGTGTGTTCATCTCATGTTTGGTTTGGTAACAGTGTTTAACATCACTCTCAGTTCTGTTTAACATCTAGCAGAGTGATCACAGGTGTGTAAAATTCAATCTGTGCGAAGTGGCTACAGCAATCTGTTAAATGAATGAGATTAATCTGACAGCCCTGATGAGTATGTCTCAAATCAAACCACCTCATTATTATAACCCAGGCCCAATGTTGTAAAGTCATCAAAAGATATGTTTAGTGTCAAACAGACAACCCTCAAAAATAGCAACTATACGCTACAGACTGTGACCTAATAAATAGGTTCCCCTTGTGGAACTGGTTACATTCATTTAGCAAATAATGCTAACATTTTTCTCCCTCATGGATTTTATGAACCATTCAAACTCTTCCTGGCGTGTCTGCTGGCTTCATATTCACACTCTCTCTCTTTCTCTTTTTGAACTCTGACTTTTGGCGCACTGCATACTGTAAATGCCCGTTCTCATCAATCACTGCCATCCACACATCTCAGGTTGCAGTGACTCCCCCCTCCCATACACACGCAATGTTGCTGGGGCAACCTAGATAGCAATCACACCCTTTATTTAAAGTCACATTTGTCAACAACACTCCCATTGAACAGAGTTGATTTCACCATTGTGCTTTCTTTATTCTACCTTAGTTATTAATCAATGAGACGGCATTTTGACTTCAGCCAAATTATTTACTGACAAGTTGCTAATACAGTTAAGAATTCAAGTTACATGTTGTATTTTTGAACTACATAACTGTACAATAGAGAATTTCTAACATACTTTAAATTGAAAAAAATGATCATTTTTGTCTTTGTTTATGTTTTTACAATGCTAGTTGCACAGCCTCATGGCTATTATTGTTAGCCACCTATCTTGACTAACATATCTTCACAATTATACGATGAGTTGCCGTACCATTTTGTTCAGATATTCATGGTATAAGAATATTTGTGCTCTCTCTTTTCCCTCTAGTACTGCCATTAGGGAGTTACCCTCATGGCTTACTGTTATAACTTATACAGTAAATAAACCTTTCTTCTAAAGACATCATCAGGTCAAAGTTTTTCCAATCCTAATTAGTTAAAGAAAAGACCAAACTAATGATGTTTTCATTAGCCATGTACAGTACAGCTAGTTTAGAAATACTACAATGGAAACAAACTAATGGTAAAAGTTGTAAACATTAAAACTCCAAAACATCAGCTTGTTAGCGTTGTAGGCTAATTGTGAGCTTGTTAGCATGCTAATGTTAGCATTTAATTCAAAGTAGTCAGTACTCTGTTCTGAGTGTGGCTGTAGACTTGACTCAGTTGTATACAGTAGCCTATCAACAAAAAAGTTTGATTTAATATAGATGTTAAAATGACACTTAGAGTGACTCAAACAGTAAAATATGCTCAGCTCAGTTACCCTTAAATTACTCCAATAATGCTCCCTGGTACAAAGAAACACAGGTGGAGTCATGGGGCTCTTTAAGAATTCCTGTGGGACTAAGCTAAAGGGAACGACTCCCCCCGGCTGCATAGAATTATGGGTATAAATGACAAAGGTGACAAAGGTGCACTCAAGGCAAATCAACATGTACCTTTGTTTAATTATGTGCTGGGAATCTTCCTGGTTTTCTGGAAGCATCTGATTTGTCTTTTCTTATCTGCTTCACTTTCTGGGAGATCTTGGCAAAAGGTCAGTGCTGTTGCTGTGGAAACATTTATCCAGACTGACTACTGGAGCCCTCCTTCTTTCACCAGCACAATGAATTTCATGCTTACATTTTTAATGATATTGGATGGTATTCATAGAGAGGGAGAAAGAAAGGGGCTAATATTGTATGTGCTATTTCTAACTATGTACCTTTTCCTGCTTGATTAATCCTGTTTCAAAATGCTATGGCTGCTGTTTAATATTCCTCTTGCATAAATTAAACCAAAAGTTTTAATTAAAATTGAATAAAAAGTAGGCCAACGTTCCATCCTTCACCTATGGTCATGAGCCTTGGGTAGTGATCGAAAGAAGGAGATTGCAGGTACAAGTGGCTGAAATCAGTTTCCTCTGAAGGAAATCTTTGTTTAGCCAACTTATGAAGCTAGTAGATAGCTAAGCTACCAAGCCAAGTATAGACTACAGCCAATCAAATCTGCCACCAACAGTTGTCATTTCATTTAACAAATCATCATTCAAAAAATTGTAGATTTTCTTTCTGATATCAAAGATGAATAATCTAAGAAAAAACCTAGAATTTTAAATATAAAATCTGCTATTCTGTAAATGAGTACTGTACATTTATGGGTGCCATACTAGCACTGCTACCCTGACAGGCGCAGCCACAGTTACGGAAGAGGGTGAAATTTAACTGTCATTTTGCGAATGTTGTTGACATCTAGGGTAGGCTATTAATCTGGTGGTCATTTTTCTCTGACATCACACTGAAGGTGGCTCAAATGCCGTAGTGACCCATTTGGTTTACTGCTGAGTTCAACGTATCAAATTGTAGGCCTGTCAACGAAACTGTTTACATGTTAACAACTTCAGATTGATTGGCAACATAAAATAAAATGGATGGTGAAAATCAAATAATAAATCAGGCCGAAAAACAACATATTTGACTTGTTAGCTAGCGTTGGGAAACGGCTAACATTAGCATTCAATCACATCCTGCTTAACATAACTGTTTGATAGAGTTGATGAAGCGATACAAACATAACTGAATTATCAACACTCATTTAGGCAGTTTATTTTTAGCCCTGAAATATAAAACACTTGACCCTTATCATGATCAGTTTACTTTTTTGAACAGTTTGGCCGTGGTCAGTAGCTGTTCTTCAAAACAAATCTTTTCCGTGCTACATTCTGTGAACCTGACAGGCAGCCAGATCGCTGCAATCGTCTCTGATTTTAAGCGAAGAACATAGACACCCTGCTAGAATGCATTAGTAGGACTGGATCTCATTACGACAGCTTATCTTGGACCACACCGGGGCCAAAAGGCCGATTCCCAAAGGTTCTTTTACCTCTTGAACTGCAGATGAGATACGTTAAACTAAGCCACTTCATTCCCCAAAGACAATACTCCAGCACAGTCCAATTTTCATCTGAGTTTCAGAATGACTAGTTTTACTTTTACTCATTTAAGTAGCAATGCTGTCAATACTTAAACTTCCCCTTAGTGACGCAACACTGCTATCAAGTTGTCTCCTCTTACCCTCCTTGCGCTCCATCTCGACCCCTAATTAACAGTGTGAAAGAGACGCTAAATTAAGAAGTCATTTGACAGATGCGATGTAATTAAAAGTGACAGGAGTAATGTTTAGATAAAGTGTCCTTGATGTAACTCTCCGAGCAGCTCTCATCAGGGTTGGGCGTTTCGGCTTCTCTAGTTTGTTCTGTGTTAAAAAACACCTTTTGTCAAAAGGAGGATTAATAGTTTTTTTGCGTTGTGATTTGCAGTGTCTCAGCTGCTGGAACTCTATATGGTGCTATCAAATGCAGTGCTACAATATAAAACACCCAAGAAGACCTCAACACTTGAACTTGAACACCCGAATTTCCCCCTAGGATTAATAAAGTATTTCTGATGCTGATTCTGATTCTGAAATTCACACAGATGTGTTAAAAACTTGATTCTGATGCTACCCTTCCATAGCAAACTTTTGTTAAGATGAACTATGAAGAGCAGGCGGTTGCTAGGAACGAGGCTCTTATCACAGACTTTACTTCAAAACAGAGATAATTATATCTAAATAACCACTTATATTCATCGTGGGCTTTTTTATGCCTTTTATATTAGATCAAGGACAGAGGATAGAGTCAGGAATCGGGTCGAGAGAGTGGGGAATGACATGCGGTAATGGAGCGAACCTGGGCTGCCCGCTTGGAGGACCACAGCCTCCATACATGGGGGCGCGCACTAATTACTAGGCCACCGGCGCCCCAATTAACCACTAATATAAGTGTTAATCTGTGTGGTAAAAAATGTATATGACTCGTTACAAAGGTCAGCAAAGTGTATTATATAATGATTTACTGATAGTTTCTAAGATAACTGAAGCCTTCAATTATTCTTTTGAACCAACAACTGCGAACGAAAGAGAGAGAGAACTGTCGAAACTGCACAAATACATTGGCAACAAGTTTGGTACTGAACTATTACCAATGTATTTGTGCACTTTAGACAGTTTACTGCTCATTTGTTGGTGTGGTATCCACAAAGTATCGTTACTGTATCGATATGTTTTTTTTTTTTGTCAAAATCACATCACAGTTATAGAATCAGGTATTTCGACAACTCGACCTGATACAGTCTCCAACATATTGCTTGAATATTGTGGTTTTTTTGTCTCTTCATGGAGGTGCTTTGTTAAGATTGAGGCTGATAAACCGTCGCCCCTAAGTGTTTTTTTGTACCAACACTACCAGGAGTGAATCATCTCCTCAGTCATTTTGTGCTACATAAATTGAGATATTTTGTATGGATTTGTAGGAAGTCAAAGTGGAAGCAAGCCCCCTCTTACACTGATGAATAGTGATGGGATTTTTTTTTTGAAAAGCAGCCTCTGCAGAACACTTTGGCACATCTCTTTTGATGAAACACCTGATGGCGTTATTATCACTACTCCATCAAGCAGCAGCTGTTGAATGCACCGGGCAGCTATCTATTTTTCCTCTACTTTCCTCTTCTATCCATATCAGGGAACATCTTTATCTTTGACTTGTTTATGGGGAAAAAATGTCAAGTAAATGCAGCATATCGAGTTGCAACATGAAATATTTAAAATGTGGATTTTGTGTTGTTGGAACTCAGGCTTACATCTTTAATCTATAGAGCAACTGACCAGAGCAATGATGATATGAGTATACTGTACAAGTGCTCTACATGACAGAGTCTAAGTGAACATTGTTTCTGTGTATATTTAAAGTCAGTTTACCTTGTTAGTTATCCATACCATGATCATGTGCATAAAGATTTATACTTTGCATCGCTATCTTTCAATCTTCTGAAATGTTGGCAAATGTCACAGCTCAATATTTAATTATCATGTGAAATCGTACAAATCGTTCAAATCAAACTTTCTTTGAATAATTGGAAAATTTAGTAGGCCTAATACTACATTTCTGTGAATAGGACTTTACATCCTTGCTAGCAACTCTTTTAGGATGTACTTTTTGAGCCATATGCTACTGTCAGTATGCTATACTGCGTACAATGACAATGCTACTACGGTAAAGTTAGCTCGCAAAAAAAACCATGCTAAGTGCAATGTATAAATATTAGCTTGTAGCTAGTTATATGGCTTTAGTCGGTGTGGGGAACAGGAAGGTACCAAATGTTGTGCTAATCGACAAAGTTGTCAAGCTAGTTCAATAAAAACATACATTTTAACCTCATTGTGTCTCGAAACCTCAGCCCTTGATTCTCAACTTGTGGGATGGGACCCAAAAGTGGGACCCAAGCTTGCTTATAAAGACAAACCTTTTGACTACTTACGAAGACAGCTGCTACACTGTTGTGCTTTGTGGTGTTGACATACTGTAATGTCTTTTTCTGCCTTAGAACTGATCTGAACCATTTTTCATTGGTTTTTGGTGATTGAAAAATGGGCCAATATAGAGGTGGTGTACAACCTGAAGCTAGTCCAGTAGATAACCACTGACTGAAACCATTGGGATTCATCCTATGGGAGCCAATAATTTATGTAAGTTTCATCACATAAGAATACATTTACCATTCTTTGATTTACAATTAGATATTTGTTGATATCTCAAAGTCTGCTTTGAAATGATTTCTGTATTTGATGGTCTGAGAATAATATGAGATAGGCCAAGTTAATACAATCAGTTAAAACATCCAGACAACAAATACATAATTCCACTTGCATCCTTGATATGGAATCCCTGATCTGTGAACCAATTTACGAGCAATATAAATCAATGTACTGTCCCAGTTACTAGTACTGTATGTAGGCCCACTTTGCTGTATGTAAATGTCATTTTAGTCTTGATGAGAGTGGCGAACTGACACAGAAAGTCACGGACTCCAGGATCCCATGTCTATGGTTATATGGTCAACATTGGTTAACCAGAAGCTTTTGCAAATAGTTAGCCCAAACACACACACTATTAAATAACCAAGCAACCGAGCAAACATCACTTTTCTGATTATTTCAGTATCTTACATGTCATTCAGGTGCTGCTATACGCCACTCCTCAAACCTAGAAACCTTCAGTCAAATCACACTACTGCTGTTCCTTTGACAAATGTGTTGCATAGAGCAGCTGTCGGCTTTTATGTACAAAAAACTTACAAAAACAAGCTGAACAAATGCAGGAGAGACTCTGAGATAATTAGTTGAGGTTGTTGTGACATGTTTGTCTCATATTGCTTTTTGCTGTTTAGTGAGTAACTCACAGATGGTTCCAGACACTTCTGCCCTAACTATTTGTTGTCGTGAGTCAGCTTGTACACCTTTGAGGTTTATGAAAGCTGTCCATGGATTTCATCATGTCTCCCATGAAACCATGTTGTGTGTGTGGGATAAAAAAAGAGATGGTACACAACACTTTTGAAGATTGAAGATTTGTATTACTTTTAAAGTCTCTAAGCACATCTTAATTCTAACTGTCTAAATTATGAGCATCATCCTTGACTGAACTGTGCACATACACACTAGGTAGAGGAAAGTCAGAGTGTATTTTTTATACAATATTGTATCTGAATCTTTCATGACCACCCCGGCGCAGTGTTATGTAACAGCTTGCTGTAGAACGTCCTGATGTGTTACAGCAGCCATTACTAATTCAAAATCTGGCTTGGGGGAAAAGCTGCCTGAACTTCTAATTTTGCACAGATCCCAGGACAGCTCCTTACACAGGCAGACAGGAAATAGTGCTGATTTGAAAACCTTTTTATCTTCCATAGTTTCACAGATTCAAGTCTTGTTTATTGGGGTGTTAAAGGCCATTTAAGAAGAGATTGGAGATTGTTGTCTTTTACACCTGTTTGTGTAGGAGTCAACATATTAAACCACTATAGATGTTTGTATTGTAGTCCTAAAACCCTTTTTTGAAACATATTCTAAAGCATACAGGGGGTCGTTATTTCTCAAAAGCTTTCCCACAATAAGCTACATTTTATATTTTCTGCATTTCACTTACACAAATGTATTAAAATCACACTAAGGTGTAGGACATCTTTTGACAGCCAAACACAGGGTTTCTTAATTACAAATCGTATCAAAAGCAGGTCTTTGCAAGTTGGCTCTTTTATAAAAAAGAAATATATGTTCACCAATGGCTGTCCGGGACATTACGCTTGAATAGAAAGAGTTAGCATTTTTACATCATTAACAAGTAGGAATGTAACGATGCCTCGCAATACGATTAAAAATCAAACCAAACAGGGTACAATTCGAATCAATGACACAAAACATTTTGCAATACTTGTTTTTTACCAGCAGGGGGTGATATCTGCTTTGGCCGTCTCTATTTGATGGCAGAAGCAGGTAGGGATTTTTTAGGTTGACATTGCATCTCGTTTCGAAGTCGAGGCTAAAAATATAAACTTTATTTGGAATAAATGAGCTGAAACTCGCCACATGCATTGTCACCAGTTTACCATGCACTCTAGTAGTGTCTTTACATATGCAGATGCACTGTAGGCACTTTCTTTAACAGCTCTGAATATTTAGACTGTGTGTAAATATTAATGCCAGCAAAGCAAGTTCTTTCTCTGCAGCTGGTGTGAACCTTTCCTTTCGGTTCTCGCTGAGTGACTTACATCATAAGGTGACGCACACACACCAATGTGTTACTCAACAACTGCTCGGTTGTTCACTAAAGACACACACAAGGACTACATGGGAATGACCAAACAACTCAGTCAGAGGTTCAGATTTAGCCCAATGACAGAGAAGGGAACAGAATAGCCAGTTCTTTTACATCAATGGTTTATTCAGCCTTTTCCAAAGTCCCAGGTTAAGGGTCTTTAGGTAGAGAGAATTAAAAAAGTAGAATTTTCAAGTACGGTAGATGGATATACCGTTAAGGTAAAGCTTTTGTCAAGCATCTTTTTCATTTGCACACACTGGAGTGTATCTTAATAAAAATCTTAGTGTTAAATCCATTGAACATAGCCACCAAGGCTTTAAATCTTTAAATGTAAAGACAAAAAAATAAAAAATAGGCCACAATCTCAATAGTGAATCACATTTATTCTAGTTTTTATCTCATTGGCGGCATTGAAAGTTGGGTTTGTAGTGTACATGTCAGATTAGACTTTGGTCTCATTCAGTTTGGGATCGTTTTTCTCTTAATAGTGTGTTTAGTTGTCAGTCAGATTCATTATTTGTGTTTCTTGGCAACAGACTGATGGTGTGAAGAGGATGAATCAATTCTGTTGAAATTGTGACACAAAGTCCAACTTCTGCTGAAAAAGAAAAGTATCCAGCAGGGATAGAAATTACACAGTGGATGCTGGGAGCTGGTTGGAAAGCTGAATGCATGCATGGATGAATGACGTGCAAATTACTGTGATTACAGTTCTTTATGTTGTTTTTCTTTTCTTGTTCAAGAGGTTTAAAAAAATATCTGAAATATCTTGGGATGCCTGCTGATTTCCTGTCACACTTTCTTTAATACCGATGCAGTGGAGATGTAGAAAAGGTCTACTGCATGTGAGGAGAAGGGAAACTTCAACTTCAGAGCCTAGATGTTCTTTATGTTTAATCCAGATGATCCAGATTTTGTAATCCAGTTGTTTTCCACCCAGGATTGTGTAATTCAGCTGACTCACCTTTATACAGGATCAACATTAAGACAGTCTTTAAAATATAACCAAAGTTGGATTGCCAACACTTGAAAAGGGACTTCACACTACAAACTGTGTCCACAGGGGGGCACCAAGACCAACAGATCTTCACAGTTACTTGAATGTTTGATATTGATACCATTTTATGGGGACAAAATCCTTCACTTTTTTCAACTTTAATCTGTACCTTATCTACTGCATTCAAGTGCAAAATGTATTTAAAAAAAAAATCTTAAAATATTAACCACCTTGTAAAAATATTGTTTTAATTGACCAGTATAATAGTGTTCTTACATTTTCGCCTGTAATCCAGTCTGAATCCAGCCGTTTGATGGGATAATGATGAGCCTGAGTTTTTGGGATCAAAGTAGACCTTATCCTTAATCTTATACGATTAGGTCATCCCTTTTCTCTTTGAACAAACCTGTCCAATAGGATCAAGTTTGAGTCTATCTGATAGCTCTAATCCTGATGTCTAATTTCTGAACAACCGAGCCCAGGGGCTGGGGATCTGAAATCTTGGCATTTGGTATAAGAATCATTGATCCAACACAGTCTAACACCAAAAAATACAATACCTAAATGCAAAACACTGAAACATTTGCAACTACCCATAGCAAACCCTGGTCACAAGCATCTGATGTAGCATCCCATGCTAGTGACTGATGCAGGTGTAGATTTGGCTATGATGAAATTTGACCCTTCTACTGCACTGAAACCCTCCACCCTCTCCCAGCTCATCATTTGGTGCCAAGTACAGCAGGGACCCAGAGAGCGTATTTGACAACTCACCATGGCACTCTGCCATTGTCTTGTGTCACCTGACAGGCTGACACTGACTGGGCATTGGGAGATGGAGCCAAGGGATTGCACATCTGACCTCTCTCTCTTGGCTTTGTGTGCTTAGACTACTGAAGTGTGGCCACATCTGGAGACCAAGCATTGGCTGTACTTGTACATGGTGGTGCTTAGGCTGGCCAGAAAGCACAACTGAGTTTAACTGCAGCCAGTTGTTTTTTGAGATACAGTTTTGAAACGCTGCCAGCTTTTTTTGCACTTTTGATTGAGAGATATAACTGTGTATTATCAGCATATCAGTTTAAACTCTTGTGTAAAACTTGTTTGGCGACCCCTGCGGACCAAACAATGTCTTTTCTGTCTTCTGATTTTGTCCTTTACATATGAATAGTTCTTTTTACCAAAAATATCATCCTGATTATTCTAGACAGAATTTAAACTACTAGTCAAAATCAGACGACATCAATACATGTTTTGTTCCAACAGCAATAAAAATAGAAGTCCTTGGCATACAGTTGAGTAATTTACGTCTTCAAATACCAAAATATGCATGTAAATTGCACACTTTCTGAATTGACAAAATGCATCTGTAATGTTTTGGTACTGCAACATTGCAAATGTGTTTTTCAGTTGAGGCAGTGTTCAGGTGTTTACTCGGTTACTCCCCAACTCACCTGCATTATTAAATAGATGTAGTTTGTTTAAGCTTTGTCTTTTTTCCTGATTGTTAAAATAATAAGGCATCAAAGTATCGGACATTTTGGCAATCTTAATTTGTCGTAGAGCATATGGAAAAACCTACCTCATGACAGTCATTTAGAATGACAGTATGGAAAGACTTTATATTTTTTACAAGTCATAAAAGGCATCATTATTTAACTTCAATCTTTTTTGTATCCAGCTAGTAACTTTTAGCTCATAGCTGTTAAATTACATGTTTTGGTGATAAATGGTATGACCTAATGGAAGCATATAAAGAGAGAACTAAATTGGACCAAGAATTGATCCCTGAGGTATGCCACAAGTTGTCTGTGAAGTGAGAGAATTGAATGAATCAACTGAGACATAAAATCGTCTGATTAAAAAGAACAGTGAAGGAGTGCCTTGTAAGTCAGCTACAAAAGATGTTCAGATGGACACACGAGTGAAGAGAAGAAGAAAACCGAAATGGGAGATGTTTGAGTGAGTGTGTTAACTGGCGTGTCTTCTTCCATTCATCATCTGCCCCTCCTGCCTTCCCTCCACCCCTTTCCACGCCCATTTCTATATGTAACAGATCTTTACCGTCTTTTCTGCCCTCACCATGCTTTCTTACCCACCCTTATATAGCTGTGAGACTCCCTGCTTTGCTTTCCACTCCACTGTGAGCACCAGCAACCTCTTAAAAATACCCCAGTGTTACTAATATGGCCATGCACTGCGGTGTTTGGGAGGGGGATATAGGAAGAGCTTTAGGAACTAGTTACAGACAAACAGGCCTTAAACTTTTATTTCAGATCACTTTCTTTCTGTGTTGTTCGCTAGCTTTTTGAATAATTTTCTTTAAATAATGTCTGCTGTAGAATGGTTGTGTTTTATCTTAGAAAAACCTTGACTTTGGCTGATGTATTGGATATTAGATAAGGAAGAAAATTCAACAAAAAGAAAGCTACAGTCTGATCCAGTCACTGATTCAAAGCTGCACTGTGAGAGGATGAATTGAAGATGTTTGTGTTTGTCTTTAACCTGGCGCTCTTGAGTGGCCAGGCAGGGATAGAAAGGATCAAGAAGCTAATCATTTTAAGCACTAGTCAAGACTGCACTTTCCTATTGTTTAGTAATTGTATCATTTCTTGTATTAAGCCATATTCACGCTTATCAAGCATAACCTCAAGACCTCATGTGATGTAGCAACTGACCCCTGAAGCTGCGTGAAGCAATAACAAAGTCTCTAATTTAAATGTATCAACCAAATCACATCTTTGGATTGAATAGTGATTAGACAAAATAACAAGATGTTTGTATTGCCCCTTTTCAAGGAAGTAGACAAGCAGAAAATCGTAATAAACCCAGAAAAGAAATCTTAAAAAAACCATACCTTACCCTAACCCAAAAAAAAACACCAAATTGTTGATGTGCAATGCGATCTGAAATTCAAATTCTAATGAGGAGGGTACTTTGGAGTTTAATTTCAAAGACTTAAATTAAAGCTTTTCCATTTATAGCACAAATAACATGAGGTCAATGGGTAATGATCATCTGGTAATACTTTAAATTCCCATAACAAGCATCCGTAATAAGTATATTTTGTATTTATTCAAGGTAAATCATAGATTCCTAGTCGGTTAAATGGACATTTAAATGATGACTAAATGAATAGTCTTTAGGATTACTCTATATGGGACTTAAAGCTCAGTGTTACAGATATTCCGGTGTGTATTTGGCTTTATCGTCTAAGTACCATATCAGTGTTTTAAGTTTGGACCTATTTTGTCTCCTGTGAAGGCCACTCCGATTTGTTGTAAACCTGGAGGCTGTGACTATTGTGCTTTGCCCTAAAGCGTTACCTCTTCTTGCAGTTGACAGCAAGTCAAGCAGCAAAAATCTTTCAGGTATGTCAAGGTCTGCCTTCTGTGTCTGTAAAGCTCGGCTGTGAAACAAAGACCCTTCTGCTGCTGCGGTATCTGCTGATTGTTCTCTTCCACTCCTTGACTGCAGTTTGGTGAAAAACGAGATGAAGTTAAACAAAGCGACATCAGACCAGTTGGGACTGAACTGCTTTCAAAGCAGCTTTGGCTGTACCAGAGTCTATACTTTGATTGTACCAGTGTATGCCATAGTAAACAGATTTACTTGCAATAGACAAGGTGAATACTGTATGAAAAAAGCTGCCTTCTAGCCTATTAATCAAGCTTCTTCATTTACATCCATTATCTTCCCTCCCATTTCACCAAGCAACCATCAATGACACTAAAAGGTCACTTTGCCCTTATCAAAAATCTCTTATTTCTTGTATTACAAGTGATGTCTTATTTTACCGATAGTTTAAATTTGAAGCACTAGCAAAGCTAACGTTAGCCACACTCAACAAACTGGAAATATCGTCTTTGGCTGTGTTAAATAAATGTGTTTTTTCTTAACTTTAGACAACTCGACTACATTACATTTTAATTCACGTTCAATTGACAGGAATTGGTCGATAAGAGCATCCCTAGTTTTAGTGTAGTTGAGACAACCAAGATGGCTGCCCCTGAAATGGAACATTCTGATCCACCATCCTGGCAATATTTAACAAACTAGAGTAGTTAACGTTAGACACACGTGGCAAGTGTTAGCTATTGTGTTATGTCATGACAAATCTCTTTGTTTTATGTTGATTTAGTGCTCATTCTAATCTGAGGTTGGAACTAGCTAGAACTAGAACAAAAACTGTTGTTAGCAAAGCTAAACTAAGCTAACCTAAGCTTATTATAAGTCTTGTGAATGTAAGACTGGAAGCAGTGTGTGTCCCATATATTAGCAAAAGTAAAAACAACATCTTGAAGTTAGTTATGGGGTTAAGTAATGGACTATTTTTTTTGTCCCTGAGTTGAGATGTCAGGACTTCAGAAGCTAAGCTAACTAGCAGCTGGCTGTAGCTTTAGTGCCAATTGTATAAGTCATCTTATTACAACCTCTACAATAAAGTTTTCCAAAATTCTGAATCAGCCTTTCAAATGTCAGCACATAGAACTGAAATTATCAGCATATGTGCACCTTTTTCCCCAGAGATTTATTCAAATAAGCCGTTAAAATAAAGTCAACCTGAATGGACCTGTTCGTGTTAGCTGTTACATGGTTATCACTATCTTGCCCTAGTGTATCAGTGTTAAAGGGAGACATTGGCTCTAAGTCCAATCATGAGCTCATGTTTCTGGACTCTAGAGACCCAAAGAATGGATGGCATTAAAGACTGCCTATGAGAACAACTTAGCACATGCTATACCAAACTATACATATACTGCACAAGCTATTTGTGCTGTTGCTTCGGGGCATTTGGCCGCTTATGAATGCTATCCATTTTGCAATGCTGCTTTGCAAGCTGCTACATTAAGCCTTTTGACTCAGGTCATACAAAAAGAGTAACCTTATTTTAAAAGGGACAGTCATGCTTTACCGCTGTGCTGGTGCTAAATTGATTAATAAAGCAATACAAATAAAAACAGCATAAAACACCGCTGTATTTTAGATTACAACTAGGGAGATATTCAGTTTATTGAATGAAGGGAGAACAATTCTGCATAAGTCTGTATATTTACAGTGTAAATATGTTTGCGCATGTATGCAGTGGCTTTACTTTTGCAAAGTGTGAGCTCCTCGCCTTTCCACTACACCTGTTGCAGCGTCTCTTCCCCTTGACATAGTTGGCTCATGTTCTGCCCCTCTTGTTCTTCTGGAAACCCTGCTGTCTGTGCTCCTCCCGCACTGGCTATGAGGGCTGTCAATTGTTGGCTTCAGTTTCACTCCGATTTAGAAAGTGCAAGGCAGCAATCCAAAGCTTTTTGCTTTTAAGGCTTTGAAAATATGAAGAAATGTCAAGGGGTTACTGGCGTACATGAAACTGAAAGTGTTATTTTAACGGAGTTTTGAGATTAAGACATTTTTATTATGTTTGGACAAATAAACTGCTTTGATCAGACGACTGAATGATACTTAATACAACTTTCTCTGTATCTCCCCTTACACCCATTCCTGTATCCACTCCCCCACCCCTCTCTCTGTCTCTGTATGTCTCTGTTGTCTCTCCATCCAGCTCGCAGCCCAAGTGCTGGCCGATCTTGACGATGAGGACATTGGATTCGGCCTGGTGGATGAAAAGAAGGACTCCGCTGTTGCCAAGAAGCTGGGTATGCCTGCCAGTCAATTACAAAGAGCTTGCTGGTGGAAACATTGCCTAATTGATACCAGCAAGACAAAAAAAAACTTTGGCTTATTGTGAATAATCTGTTTCCATCAAGTGTTAGCCCTTTTCTCATGGCCTCTCCTGGTGTTTTCAGTGTCTGTGGCAACACATCTGACAAGTCAGCAAGTCCTGCAATTTAAACTTATACTGTTTTTAAATGTACTTTTAAAAACTCATCAAAGTCTAGTGTCTTAACAAAGATGGGAAACAGGATTTTTTAGGCCATTCTTAAGTGAAATCTGGTTTAAAAAAAGTTACACTTTAAATTAAGGTCACAATATTCACCACTAACTAGTCGCTTATAAGTAGGGCTGGAACAATATGGGATTTTTGTGACCAATGCCGATATCGGTGAGGAAAGAAAATCCGATACTGATATCTTTCTTAGATCTATGTTCGAGTGTCCCATATATTAGCAAAATGTAAAAACAACATCTTGAAGTTAGTAATGGGGTTAAGTAATGGACTATTTTTTTAGTCCCTGAGTTGAGATGTCAGGACTTCAGAAGCTAAGCTAACTAGCAGCTGGCTGTAGCTTTAGTGTCAATTGTATACGTCATCTTATTACAACCTTTACAATAAAGTTTTCCAAAATTCTGAACCAGCATTTCAATTGTCAGCACATAGAACTGAAATTATCAGCATATCTGCACGATTTTCCCCCAGAGATTTATTCACATAAGCCGTTAAAATAAAGTCAACCTGAATGGACCTGTTAGCGTTAGCTGTTACATGGTTATCACTATGTTGCCTTAGTGTATCAGTGTTAAAGGGAGACATTGGCTCTAAGTCTTATTACATTTCTGCACCCTCAATTGAATGAATGAATTGATGCACACTAAGTCATTTTGTTCTAGGACCAGGCCTGGTGGGTGGGTGGGGGATGGGCTCAGAGGAAATGCATGAAAAAAAAAGAAAAGAAAATATGGATGTACTTAAAATTGAATACTAGAGTTAAAACATGTTAAATATCAAGTTGGATTGTCTTCATAAACATGGTTTCCAGGCAAAGAGTTGATGTGTGAGGCCACCCTTAGATGAGACAAGTCTGCCCTCCAGTGTTGACCAAAGATATCACAGCTTCTTTGCAGCAGCAGCCATACTGCTGTGATGTACAACAAGCAAACCACTGCAGATTACTTGATGATCCTAGGAGACAAAGACATTCGATTCCATCATAATAATTGAATGCCCCGTTGTATTTTTCCATCTCCTGAATATGACAGAACATATGAATATGCCAACTGCCCGAGTATGTGCAATACTCACTTATTTAATATTTATATTCTGCCTTTATGTACCGGGAGTTGCAATTGTAGAATCAGACTTAACCAGAAGCTCTTTTTCAATTATAATTTTCCTGGACTAACGTTGGAACAACTTGTTTTTCACCAGGTCTGGATGAGGTGGAGAGCATCTACATCTTCGCCGACAACGAGATCATCGAGTATGATGGAGAGCTGGCCGCAGACACCATTGTTGAGTTCCTCTATGATGTAAGTCGTTTACGGGCAGTGACTGGGTTTGAAGGGTACCTTACCGCGCGATAATTCACCAAATTGTGCATTAGCTATAACTCACAGCTTCGATGTCTATTTGTTGTACACAATACCTGTTTGCAACATGTTTCTTCTGGTTGTTAATTAAATTCAAGCTACAGTTTTTTTTCTACCACGAAATTGTAGGGAAGCTGATAGCTAGGTTTTAGCTGCATCTGACTGCATCAAAATAGTGTGAAAGCACGCACGGCCTTTATTCTCAGACCGCGACAAATTCAGCCTTTTGTGATGTGATTATTCAACTTATTGTGCAGCCCTACTGTGAAGGGCAATCTAGTATGCTTCATCACATTTTAATCACATTTTGTCTACTTAATAAGACACCTTAGATGAAGATTTGCCCATTTTATCCACTGTGAGGGGAACCTTTAGGTCTCAACTGAAAGGATACCCTCCGCCACAAGTGCACCCAGAAGGCACTTTATCCAATATTTCCACTCGCAGGGAACTTGGGCCACTTTTATTTTACAGAATTGTTTGCATTCATGTTGTGCTGAGAAACCTCAGCACCTCGTTACTCATAATTCTGAGATAATTATCTTGTAATCCAGAAAAACACAGCAGATGTTTGTATATAGTTATTTTGGGGCTTTTTTGCCTTTATTGGATAGTACAGTCAAAGAGAGAGAGGAAATGTTGGGATGAGAGAGAAGGGGACGACATGTAGCAAAGGGCAGAGGTCGGATTCAAACCCATGGCCGCTGCAACGAGCCTCATTGCCTCTGTGCAGTACATGGTGTGTGCAACATAACCGCTAGGCTATTGGCGCCTCTGATTATTTTTAGTTTTTAATAAAAACGTAACTCGTAATTCCGAAATAATTATGTCTTTAATTACGAAAAAAACAAAGCAGAGTTTTTATTTTCCCGTTTGAATGCAAAGATTGCAAGTTGGACCCAGAGGTGACTTTCCACTGGACGGGCAACATAAAGTCAACTTGTTCAGTCATATTTCTCACTGTAGAACAGTCTGGAATACACTTAAACATAACGAACATTCCTCTTCCTGCCTCTTCTCAGGTGATTGAAGACCCCGTGGAGATCATCGACAACGATCGTGAGCTGAAGGGTTTCCACAATATGGATGAGGTCATCAAGCTGGTCGGCTATTTCAAGAGCGAGAAATCTCCACGTAGGTTGAATGTCATGATCGGAAGTCTGAGCTTTAAAAGACAAAAAAACAAACAACTGCTGTTTTAAGGATGTGTTTTATTATTTTCTCAATCCAGACTTCATCGAGTATGACGACGCTGCCGAGGAGTTCCACCCCTTCGTCAAGTTCTTCGCCACATTTGACCCCAAGGTTTGGTTTGTTTTAGTATCTGTTTCGATTTATATTCCTATGTGTATGAAAAAAGGGCATTAGTACGCATATTCTTGGGTTTATAATGAAATGGTACGTAAATGTTGATGAACGTTAGTAATGTTGGTTTAGCAAACAAGCTAACTAAATATAGGCGCACCGTACTGTGTAGCATTCATGTATCTGTGTATGCTAAAGTTACTAGAAAACCTTTAAACATTTGAGATTGCCTATGAACTTCGAATTCCTGGTCGTCATTTCAGATTGCCAAGAAGCTGAAGCTGAAGATGAACGAGGTCGATTTCTACGAGCCGTTCATGGAGGAGCCCGTCTCCATTCCAGGAAAGCCCTACCTCGAGTCCGAGCTTGTTGAATACATCGAACAGCACGACAGGTGAGTCTGTTGGATACTAAAATAACATCGATTACATCCATGGTGACCCACAAAGCTTTCTTCAATCAGTTAACCCTTTGAAATTACAGCCTTGCAATTCTTCGTATTTATTGAAATCCAAAATATGGAATTCAACTCAGGTCACATACCCCTTTTCTTTGACTTTGAAAAGACGTTATAATTGTTTGAGGTTTGTTTTCTACTAAAATTATTTTACTATCTGGTCTTTTCACAGATTATGCTTTACCTACTTAACGTTAGTGAAGCACCTTGATAGGGTCATACTGTTACATACAGAAATAAGTTTGACTTGATTTGACTTTAGGTTTTTTTATGCTTCAGGCCCACTCTGAGGAAGCTCGAGCCTCACAGCATGTACGAGATCTGGGTAAGAGCCATACAGTTGACTCCATATTAAATAAACATTGCTCATTGAACATTCTGTTTTTCCTCTAAATTAACTTCTATGTCATCTACAACATAAAAAAACAAACATTGTTATGTCCCCTTTCTGTGTTCGCAGGAGGATGACATTGACGGAGAACACATTGTTGCCTTTGCTGAGGAAGATGACCCAGGTTAACTCTTACATTTCAGCCTTTGTATTTATATTTCCAGCACTGATTTTAAAAACAAAGCTCTTTGGTCAGTTGGATGATTTACTTTCAGGGTACTTTGTACCCTGCTATGCCTAACACTTGAACTTTTCCTTAGATGGTTTTGAATTCCTGGAAATCCTGAAGGAGGTGGCCCGCGAGAACACTGACAACCCCAACCTCAGCATCATCTGGATCGACCCTGACGATTTCCCCCTGGTATAAAAACCACACTCTTTAACTGTATGTCAGCATGGAGGCACAATAAGGATACATATCCAGAAGGCCACTTTATTAATATAGCAAAAATCTAATTTACCATGTGCAAAGATATTGCGGCGTAATGACTATCTAAAAAAAAGAGTGAAGTCAAACTCCCTCTGGGTTTGTTGTTCTCAGCTCTGTGTTCACACTGGCGGGGAGCCGCTTCCTTCAGCTTGCTCATGCTTCTCTTAGAGGCTCAAATATGTTTCATACGTATGTTTCTTCAATCTCTAACTGTCAGCTCTGATACCAAGTAGGGAAAGACAGACAGCCCGCCCGCTGACGGACAGTGTGTCTAAGGGTATAAGAAGAGTACAACTGGAGGAGAACCAACAGATGTTCCAAACTACAAAAACTTTCTTTGGTCTAAAAAGAGTGGGAGGGGGGAGCTGAGGGATAAAGAAGGTGTGTCCAAACAGAGCATTTACTTTGGTTTTGAGTGTAAACACCCAGATTTTCCCCACTTTAAGAGTGATCCGATCTGCTCAGAAGAACGTCAAGGTTCAAATGATTTCAAATCATAAATATTTAAACATTTATGATATGATATACTGTTGTTTGGGGTGAACCCTGAGGACCCCGGAGGAAGCAAGCTGACGGAAGAAGGAAGAACAACAACTGCAGCAAATCCATTTTTCCTCACCTCTAACCCACACTGGTCACCTTTCGCCAAATGCTCCCGCACTTCCTGTGCAATGATTGTTTTCCCTAAAGTCGCATTTGGCCACAAGATATGTTGAAAGATTTCCAGTTTTTAGAGTCAGGACTCTTCTGGTTGTTCATGTTCAAAACTGTTTAATCTATCACTATTTGTTATGTTTGGGGTCTCACACAACATCTGTTAAGATTTAAAATCTCTTTTAGTGTAGGCCAGGATTTAGGTGACAACTCTAAGAACGAGGATTTGTAAGCCTAACGTTGTCCTCCTCTTTGTCTGTCTTTCTGTTTCAGCTGGTGCCCTACTGGGAGAAGACCTTCAAAATCGACCTGTCCTCTCCACAGATTGGTGTGGTTGATGTTGAGGACGTAAGCAACTTTTTTTATAACCCATACAAAAACCTTTAAGACGTGAACAGTTGTGAGAGAAGAGTTGGGAGTTGAGAGTGGGGGACGGCATGCAAGAGATAAAGTTTGGATTTCAAGTGAGATAACATAATGTGAAGAGCAAGGAAGTCAATTTAGGGTGCCAGTCAGGGGAAATGGATTCGTCCCACAGCGGACTTTAAGCAAAATGAGTTGGATTTGTGTCTCATGTAACTTTCTGTAGTTAAAAGGTCATCAGATTCATCACATGATTTAAATTCCTTCTTCTGTATTACTCTGGAAGAACTGAAACTCTACGCAGACCCCAGTCTGTTTAAAGACCTTAAGAAATGTGTTGCACCAACATGAACAAAACTGCAACTATTTCACGTTAATGCCACGCTGATTATTGTTTCCATCACAGCTAAGGTACACTGACATTTGACAGATGGTTATAAACCTTCTGGTTTACTAAAACTGCCCTTTCTACTAGATATGAATTTCATCGCTAAATCTGCAATCTAAAATACATCCTCAGGGTAATGCAGCAACATTTTCTATTAAAGCTCCAGTTAGGAGTTTTAAGTTTGTTTTCAAAAATACTTTAAAAAATATAGATGTCTCTGTATGACACAAAAGACCATCATGGAGAGTATTGATTTTTTTCTATATATGACTTTTTAATGCTTAAATTCCTTGATGCAGGGTACAGTAGGTGTCGGACAAAGTGAGTCCCTGGACGATAGACAGCCTTTGGTTACATTCTCCACAGCAGTGATTCACAGTGACTGATATGTTCATCAGAAAACACATCACACACACGTGTTATTAAAATAATAAGATGTATGGGGCACTGGTGGCGCAGTGGTGAGTAACCCTAACCCTAACCCTTTTTATCAGAGGCCCTGGGACACCGGAGGATTTTAATTAACTACAGAGCTCCGCCTGCCTCTCCTGCACAGTGGTCTGGTCACCTTTTTATCCAAATATTAAGATTGTCTTAGAGGGCTTTGACAGAACACTTTTTTGGGTGTTTTTAAGGAGGTTTTTAGATGTCTTTTAATACTCATTGGCCCCTGAGTGCCTGTGCCCCTCGTAGCGCCCCCCTACCTAACCTAACCTTTGTATAGAGGCAATAGTCCTCCAAGCGGGCAGCCCAGGTTCAAATTCAACCTGTGGCTCATTTCCTGGAGGTAAATCCCCTCCCTACCTCTCCCTGATTTCCATCTATATCCACTGTCCTATCCCTCCAATAAAGGTAAAAAAAAAAAAGAAGAGGTACAGCTTTGTCCAAAGGGGGGCGCTAAAATGGACACAAACTGAAACTTCCTCACTGTAGCTTTAACATATTAAGACATGTTAATAATGACTCCTGGCAAATGTTGATACAGAATCTTTTTAAAAATTGTGACGTATTTTGATCTCTTCTCTGCAAAGACAAAGATTATTATTCGGTCGTTTTCCTCTCCAGGCCGACAGCGTGTGGTTGGAAATGGACGATGACGATGATATGCCGTCAGCTGATGAGCTTGAGCAGTGGATCGAGGACGTTCTGTCGGGAAAGATCGACCCAGACGATGACGATGAGGATGAAGACGACGATGATGATGATGATGATGACGACGAGGATGACGACGAGGACGACGATGATGATGATGATGATGACGACGACGAGGACGACGATGATGATGATGACGATGACGATGATGATGACGATGATGACGATGATGATGATGATGATGATGATGAATAAATGCTAGCTAACATTTATCACATCCGTTTTATTAAGCCAGTAATGGCAGAACCCAAATGAGGCACCATTTTTTAACATCTTACAGCAAACACACTTTGTGTCTGTTGTACGGTTTCCTGCAAGGGACAAAAATAATGAACCTATGGGAACCTTTTCAGTCAGGGAAGGAGATTTTAAAAGAAGCAGAGCATTGGTAACTCTGTCATGAACAGGGTTGCAAGGTTTCTTTGTTACTGTATTAAAACCTGCTGACTTCTCACCTTTTACTTTCACAATGAAGAGGCTAACAGAGGCTAACTTCCCTTTTTTTTTTCTACAGTTCCTCACATTTACTGTAAACCTGACATGTTTTCTACTTGATGAAGAGAAGAAACGATCACTTTCATGTACTATTATAAAAAGGAAGTAAACTTACCTCACTGAACAGTCTTAAGATTATTACAATCTTGGAAATCTAAAGTGTCTGATAATTAAAAAAAAAAATCAACATGATTGGTTTCTGCTCTCGTAATAAAAATGAAAGACACAATAAAGCTCTTTGTTTGTGTCATTGCTCCCTGTGTGCACGTATCTTTCTCTTTGTGTGTATGTGTACACACAAAGTTGCATAGCTGATGTCGTGATAGGATATACAATGTGGAGTCTGTACATGGTGTTTTACTTTGAAATTGACCGGATGCTCTGTCTGACTTCCTGTCCCAGTGGATCTGCTCGGTTCAGCTTCACGTGCACCTCCTAAGAAAATAGACTTGGCGTGTATTTCAAGTATGGCAGAGCAGAGTGATGCTTTTGGCACGGGCAGGAGACTGACCAAATCTTTGTAGTGGAAACACGTGCATTGATTGGAGCGGGCGTTATTAGCTCTGGAATGCGCCGCACAAGGACGCAGTGGGGTCGGAGTGTGAGTCAGAGTTATTTCCATGCTCATGTAGAGTAACTTTGTTTAAGCATTTATCTGTTTTTCCCCAATAACTAATTTTCAACAACAAACAACACTTTGCAAAAATAATTTCAACCTTACCTTTAAGGACGAACAACAGGCCCAAACCATCCTGATCCAATTTACTCACTCGACACTCCGAGCTCTGGTGCTTTCATAGCACCCATAAAAACACACTTGTGCCAACACCGGCGCAACAAGATTCGTTTATTGTCAAGCCTCTGAGTGTTGTGTTTCGAGTCAACAGCTCGTCAACCACAAAGCACCACACATCCATTTGTCCACCTTTAATACAATAGCACCAGATGTCATATGTTTGCAAAGGTAAACTGAAATTCACAGAGCAGAGATCGAAATATTTAACAGATTCTATGTCTGTGTCCATAGGCAAACATTGCAACGCGATATTATAACGCTCGTGTGCTGTTAGGACGCAGTGTTAGGTTCAAGCTAATTATCACAAACATCAGGTTCTGTTAAATAAAATGATGAAAGAATTGAAAACTGAACATTAATACAAAAATTATGAACTAAAGGTAAAGACAGCACAACATTTCTCCTCTTAAGCTGTTGGCTTCAGTTTCCTGTGTGAGCTGAAACGTGTGTACGTGCAGCAGAGACACGTACAACAAGCTTCTGAGGTTCCTTTAAGAAAAAGAAAAAGACTGAGCACTGCACAGTAGCAGAACTGAATGAGGAACTTGTGCGCTCTTAAAACTAGATCGATTTTCTCATGCTTCTGATATGACTGGCAGGAGACTGAAGGTTTCTGAGTCTGTTTCTGCGTGTTTTTGTGATATTTTGAAGAACATAAAGGATCTCAACAGTCAAATATAAAGTGGAAACATTCTTGAATCAACCTGAGAGATGAATTTAGCCTATTTGTGGGATTTCTTTTTGATGTTCTGTGGCTTTATTTCTTCCTGCGATGATGGCAAGGTGTCTGAAACAAAGTCATCCTTCACTGACAAGTGGGTTCTCCGGAAAGACTTCGATGCCATGACTGAAAACATCAAAGCTCTGGAAAACAGACTACAGGACAGTGAAAACCAGATTCTGGAACTGAGAAACAAAGGTAAAGTGGATATATCATGTAGGAATATGAAAACAAGACCTCTTCCAAAGTTAACATCAAAAAACACTCTAGAACCCACAGCAATGATTTGTGTGACACAGAAAGAATGGCGGTGATCTTCAGTGCAGCTACAGGAGGGAGTGGAGCCATTGGACCTTACAACGTAGAGACGACTATAATCTACAAACAAGTGATTACTAACATCGGCAACGCCTACAAGGACGCCACAGGTAATACTTTGCTTTTCTGATCGGTCTAACTAAGACACTTTACACAAAGCAAATGCAACAATTCAGAACATTAAAGGAGCAATCAATTTAAAGGCATGATGACGGTTCTTATCAGCTTTCTCCATAGAGTCTGTTAGCATACCTTCTAAGCAACATGGCGGACGTTAATTTTCGATTCTCGCAGTGAGGACCCGCCGACTGATCTGTAATAGGTCTGTAGCTTCAGTGGTCAAAAATATGAGGAACTAGCGATGCTAACCCAAACAGCCTCAGATGACGCAAAATGATGATTTTTGCTTCAGACAAGAAATATGGAGCTTTCCCGTCTCAGGGTAAAATGAGGGCGGGATGCACGACCATTCAAAAATACTACCAGGTTTCTAACGATACAAAGCTTAATGCAAATGGGTGAAGTGTCCCTTTAAGGAAACATGCTATGTTAAAGTGCTGGTTTCTCTGACAACAATTCAGCAGCAAGTATGTCCTCCTTCTAAGTTCAGATTATGGTCCTGAATGGTCTGGATTTGTTTGGAACAGAGAATGTAGGCGGTTTTAAGGCGGCCCCACACCGTTTTGGACGCCCCTCAGTTTGCCAGGCAAACAGCAAACCAACAGTTGACTGCGGGCATGCAAACCGCTTCAGATAGAACTGATTCTACACGACCTAAAAAGCCTCTGAATTTTTCTAATAAGCTCCATGAGCAGAAATGTGCTCAAACTAGGATCAATACTGGAGATTCTGGGTTGTTGCAAAATGGAGAGAGGTTAGAAGCAGAAAGGTTTACAGATGCAAGCTACGTATACATCGACTTCAGGGACCCAACTGTTCCTCTACAAGAACAAGCAGCCTCTGGTGCAGACGCAAAATCACCCATCGGCCCACGAGTCGGCTCATAACGGAGGCAACGCCGTGTCCCTGCAGCTGAATCAGGGAGACCAGATCTATGCGCGCATGGGTCCAAACCAGCACGTGTGGGGCTCTGGATACCACACGACCTTCAGTGGTTTTCTGGTCCAGATGTTAGACGTGTAACACAGATAAGAAGCAGCTGTTGATGAAGTAAATCAGTCACCAATGTCAGTGTCATGTCATGATGAAGTGATATATGACATGATGAAGTAGTCCCTGTAGTAGTATTTTTTACGTTTTTTTTTGAGTGTGTGCCTTCATTTAGAGACAGGATGGTGGATAGGGTCAAAAATCAGGGAGAGAGAGAGAGTGGGGAATGACATGTGGGAAAGGAGCCACAGGTCGGATTCCAACCTGGGCGGTCCACCTGATTGTCCGTACATGGGGCACTTTAAAACAATCTTGTATTGTATTCCTTTAAATTGTTTAGCTTTATAGCTTTAACTGACTTATGAGACCTGCCAGATGTACCGTTTTTATTCCCTGTATTTGCATTGTAAGAGCCATATTCATGTTTTTGGGTCAAGCTGTAATTCTTTTGTCACTAGGTGTCGCTGTCCTATGCCTGGGCACCGGTATATGGGTACGCCACTTGTCAAGGTACAGGGTGTGTTTGACCCCGGAAGGGCATATGGTTTTTGACCGCTGTGGCGGCAGGCGACATGGAGAAACCGCAGCTGTATCGTTTGTTTGTTTGTTTGGTCAATGAATGGAAACTGATGGCCGCTGTATTCACGTTGCACACGGTGCTACAATAAATGGATTGTGTTATGCTGCAAACCGAAGGCACGACTGCAGAAGAGTTATTGAAGCGAAATATACAGCAAACGGTATCGTATATTGATCCACATACGACAGTATAGCGTGGTCACTCCTGGGAGTCAAAACACATCGGAAGCCTTTGTATTAGACTAAGCTTCTACATGCATTGATATGATTTTTGTCGACTTCATGCTGTTCGGCCTGAATGTTCATTCTGTTACTGTCCTGAGTTCTTGTCTTTGATTTGTCGGTCAAAACACTTTGTAAACATCTGTTTTTAACGGTGCTATCTAAATAAATGTATTACTATTATGCAATGAAGTGTGTATTTTGTGTAAAAGTCGGGTCAGTTTTTATCCTCACAGCAGAGCGAAGCCTCCTCTGTGACTCCTCGGGCCCCATGCTAAATTTGCTGTTGCACTGAAATTGAGAGTCTGTTTGCTTCCTGTATGGTTTCCTGTAAGGGACAAAATACAAATATATGAGTCTTTAGAAATCTTTTCCTGTCAGTCTGGGAAGGACAGATTTTAAAAGAAGAAGAGCCATTGTTACTCTGTTCTGATTCTTATCAAACACCGCATTATTCTCCTGGTTTGTGGGCGGAGACAAAAGCAATCGATCCCAGATAATCTAACTCAGAATACTCAGTAGATCACATACAAAATACTAAATTTTAATTTTAACAATGTATATTAAACACTCTAAACATTTAATACAAATTCTTTTAACATATAACGGATTTTAAATTTGTATCACTCTCCACGTAAATGTCTTGTGACTGTGCAATGTTTTTATCCACAATCCACTTTTTAACAACATTGCAGGTCATGGACTCAGTGTTTTATTCTTAACTATTAGTGCATAACTTCCTAACTTGTCACAAATGTAAGAGAAGACCCTTTCACCAGCAAGGACCATTATTTTATTTTTAATCTCTGTAGCAATTGTTGTAAGGACCACGCCACAACAATTGATGTAAATTCGTATTGCTTATTGAGACAGATGGATATACAGTATGTGTATGAGAGGGGTGTAGGTGAGAGATGGCCGTCGTCTTTAAGGCAGGTCTGGGAGGTCTGATCGTAGATCGGACGAAGGGAGACTCAGAGGGGAATCTACCTGAACTGATTACGGCCCAGACTGTACCTGGAATCATCAATCAATCAATCAATATTTGTAAAGCGCCAATTCATAACAAGTGTAATCTCGAGACGCTTTACAAAATGGGATAATATGTAGGCAGGATTTCTCCTTTGCTTTCCTGTTGCCCACACCTCCTTGCCGCTAAGGTGGAGGTCGGAGCAGGCCGTGCATGAAAGAAGACGGTATTGGCTGAGGAGATGACCCAGTCCGCTGGTGGTGGCTGGGCATCAGGGACGACGGGTGGTAGTAGTGCCAGATCAGCTCGCTGAAGGTTGGGGGAGCTCCGTCTACTCGAAAGCCTGGCTTCTGCTGCTGGGACAAGACCTACTGGGCTTCTGGCACGGAAGGAGGGGCGGGGGTCCATAGCAGCAGGCCATCCTCACCAACAATCCCAAGGTAAGAGTGACATGGGAGAGGCATGCGCCAAGTTGAATAGGAAGGGATGAGGAAGGAGGTTGAATGGATGAGAGGGAGGGTGGGTTGAAAGAACTGAGACAAATAGAGTGTTGAGAGGTGACCAGGTTTAAGAAGGCTTGTCAGGTAACTGAAGGTCTGGTTTAGGTGTGGTCCTGCTCCCGAACCTAAGTTAATACATAAACTTCATTTCAATCTTCATTTGACACTGACCCAGTGGCAGTGGTAAAATGCATTAAAAACTACAAGTAAAAAAAATAAAAATAAATCTTGTTCCTGATTGTTTCGTTTGCTTCCGTAAGTCCTAGAGGCACCAGTATCAACTTAAGTCTGTTCCATTAACGGCTCCAAAACTCCTCACAGGAGCTCTAATGTTCTGTTTAAACATGAACAAAGATATTGGAGAGCTCCAGGGTAACACTGATGAAAGGTACTGAATGTTTAGCTCAGGAGATTCTGCTTCTAGCCTCAGTGTAATAAGTGAAAACTGAACATGAATACAGAAGTCATGAACTACCCTCAGATGTGGGGTTAGAGGTGGTCAGAGAGGTCAGTGAAGAAAATCGTTGGTGCTTGTTGGGAACAGTTAAAAGGTTAAACAACAAGTCGAGACAGCACTAATTGTTCCTCTTATGCTGAAGGTTTCACAGGAAGTGAAAGCTCCAAACATATAAAAGCAATCAGACGGATCATATCTTCCACAACGTGGAGAGGAGACTGACCGTTCCTGAGTCTGTCTCTGGTTGGTTGTTTTACGAGCCAGAACAAATATAACTCCCGGACTGTTGAATTCTCATCCAATAGTTTCCAATCTGCCATCGCCAACATGTGCTGTGAGTTTGGTGACCTGAAAGCAAAGCTGGCGGCTTTGGAGTCCAGGATGCAGGACAGTGAAAACCAGATCGTGGCCCTGAAGAGCAAAGGTCGAGTAAATCCCTTTTGATTGTCTTTAAAAAGTTGAATGAATGAATCAAGAGATTTTTGCTGTGACATGGATATTTAATGTGAATATTTTTGCTTCACGCAGAAAGGAAAACGGTGGTATTCAGTGCGGCGGCAGGGCCGAGAGGAAACATTGGACCTTTCGGCTCAGAGACGACTCTCGTCTACCAAACAGTGATTACAAATGTTGGGAATGCCTACAACTCCTCCACAGGTAAGGAAAATAATACCAGATTAACGGTAGTAACGTTATCTCGCAGCTTGCTGTAGTCTGTGAACTTCTCAGCACAGATTGTTAAACAGGGGGAGCAGGGGTGGTCTGGCAACTACTACCTTTAAATAAAAATAAGGCGATCAAATCTTTTTCTTTAATGTCTCAGTTTCCTGACCTGATGCAGTAAAATGATCCAAATCTGATCCAGTGGAACACGTCGTTAAACGCAGAATTCAGAAAAAAAAAAAAAGGAAAAAAAAGGAATTTAGGAAGAAAAAAAAAACAGAGTCAGTAACATGGGTCTTGTTATTTTATTTTAAGTAGTAGGCTAAATAAAATATTTCAAATAGCAATCATGATTTGTGTCAGTGTCACAGATTATTACTCTGTTAAAACGGCATTTCATTTGGTGAAGAGAGCTAATCTCGCCCGTCATTACTCAGGACACCAAAGTCCTGAGACTAACTTGAGACTTGCAAAACAACCTCTGCTTTGTACCATTAACATCCTTAAGTATATATACTTATATAACACACAAAGACATGTCCGTTGTATCATCTCTTTACGACAGATTTTTCACAAGTGTAAAAATCCTTCTGCTTTAAGGAAGAGGTTGAACAAGCCAAAATAGACAGAATTTCATTAATTCTTTTACAAATGGAAAAAGAACAACATATTGTTGTTCCCACAGGATTCTTCGTTGCACCTTATGCTGGAGTTTATTACTTCACAATCTTCCACCACGCTGGAGGGAATCCTGGGACCGAGCTGTTCCTCTACAAGAACAACCAGCGCATGGTGCAGACGCAAAATCACCCATCCGCCCACGAGTCGGCTCATAACGGAGGCAACGCCGTGTTCCTGCAGCTGAATCAGGGAGACCAAGTCTATGTGCGCATGGGTCCAAACCAACACGTGTATGGCTCTGGATACCACACGACCTTCAGTGGTTTTCTGGTCCAGATGTGAGAACAGATATGAGAGCAGCTGTTCCTAGATTTAAAGTTTGGTTAATGCCAGTGACATGTCATGTTTGCTAATCATTGAAAAGTTACAAGATTGTTTTAATAAATAAAGTAACCAGTGTCAATGCAATGGAGTTTGTGTCTTTGGAGTAAAAGTTAACCAGCGGAAAACGTCCTTTGTCAATATTTAAAAATAAATGAAGCCCCTTTTTGACCGCAGGAACTTTCCCTTTTGAGGAACTGGGTGCATTTCGACCAATGTCTTAACTTAGTTCTGGGGAAATGAGCTACCCCTAAAAAAATACCCTGCTGGAGTTCGTACTCTCTAAAAGGTCCAGGAGCTTTAGGGAGCAGGGCATGCAGTGCTGAATGTCTCTGATTGGTCAAGCACAGCAGGGTTTTAAATTACCCACTGTGTTTAAAAAAGACTGCAGCTGCAAGCCTGCAAGACTGTTTGTTCCCACCTTTATCTGAGCTGTTACTATTATGAAAAAGTACTCCCCAAAAAAGACTAATCGTGGCTTAAAGAACAGAGGAACTAAACAAAAGAAAATAAATATAAAGAGTCAGGGGTCTGGAATCTGGAATCGAAACCTGGATAGTTTTGATGATCTCTAATCTTATTTATTGAAGAATGTGCGACTTTTTAAAACCAGTGGATATGGCCCTTGGTCTCGGTTTCATCTTGGAATTAAAGGCATTTTTACTCGATCTTGTCTCGGTCTCAGATTGAGTGAACTCCAGATTTAAAATTAAGACCACCACTGAAAGGCTATTTTTCCACGTCACTACTGTGATTAGAAGGAAAGCGCCTCTTTTCTAAAAGAACAAATAACTTCAATTCATTCATAATTTAAATTCTACGCCCCGGACTGAAAACCCAGGGTTAACCCTAAAGTTACCACGCCAACCTTTAAATCCTGCTCCATGTTACAGGCCCCTGGAAGCAAAGAAGAGGGAGAGAGAAAGAAATAGGGGGCAAACAAATCACAACTACAAACACAGCCCCTCACATGGGGAATTGACAAATCTCCATGTTTACATTTCTTCTGGATATCAAAGGTTCACTGATAGCAAGTAAACAGAGTTTAAACAGTTGTTCTTATTGCATAATTAGCCTCGAATCAAAGGGGAAGTTAAAAATTAACAGTTCCTCTTTAAACAGTTGAGAGCAGCTCTAGCAGGGATCAGTCAACTGAACCAGACAGGAAGATGAAGTTTTCCATTTGCGTGTTTTTGTCGCTGTTCTGCAGCTTGATTGTGGCCCAAAATGAAGGCCATGCTTCTGAAACACAGGCATGCTCTCCTGACATATGTGACCTCCTGAAAGAGTTTGGTGGCCTGAGAGAAAAAATGGGAATTATGGAAACCAGACTGAAAGACAGCGAAAACCAGATTCTTGAGCTGAAGAACACAGGTGAGAAGAATTCATTTGGAATAAAAATACAGTGAAATCAGAAAATACATCTAAAAAAAAAGTGATTTTCATGTTGTTTTAACTGTAGAAACAACCAGGGTGGCATTCAGCGCTGCAACAGGAGGCGGTAATAAAGCCATTGGACCATTTAGCACAGACAGGCATTTGGTCTTCAGAAAAGTTATAACAAACATTGGCAACACCTACAATACTGAAACGGGTAAGTACAGTCTCACACACATTTTTACACTTTCTGTTTTTATGACAAATCAAAAAAGACTCATCCCTCAGTGGCTGCAGGATCCAAAAACACGAAGAGGTAAAGAAAAGTAAACAAGATCTGCGCACCAAGAACATGCTCTTCCTCAGAGGAAGCAGTAAATCCTTCAAACGGCAGCTTCTTGGTGTGCAGATCTTGTTTGTTTTTCTTTTTTTTAACAAGTTGATTGAATGAATATGCCCCATAATGCAATAGCTGTGAGTATAGCCACAATAAACTACCAGGCCACAAGTTTATCAGATAACTTATCTTTCCTTTTTTTATTTTATTATCAGTCCCTTCAGGAAGTTACCTTTCAGCAAATTCATACAAACTCAACCAATCCCAGCACCTTGTTTGTGAATTTACAATTTCAGCCAATCTCTGCAACTTTTTCTAAAAAGTTTCTTTGGAAAATTTCCGAATATTTTCAAAAAAAGTTAACATTAAAACGTTCAAAAGAAAATCGCCCAAAACTCAAATATTTCCTTCTAGAAGTAAAATCACGTTTCCTGTGAAGATTTCCAGAGTCAATTCACTAGTTTCTGACAATATTTTTTCAAAAGAATATATCATGATGTTTTCTGGAAGTTTTAAAAATTTCAATGAAAGTTTCCAAAGAAAAAATTGCAACATTTTCGGAACATTTTGATTCAAATGGAAATTTCAGAAGGTTGGTAAGGGTAATTTAATCTGAGATCTTAAATGACAATTCCCAAAGTTTCCAAAATTAAAACAAGGATCCCTATGAAAGTTTGATAGGATGATTTTTCTTTTATATTATAATTTTTTTTGAAAATGTTTCCAGTAACTTTTCGGTATGTTTCCAATGAAGGTTTTGTAAAGTTTCTGAAAGTGTCCTAAGAAAGTTTCCAATTTACACATCAACAATATTTCATTTACATTTTCTCACGAGTTCACTTAAAAATTCTGGATGTTTCTAAAATCAAAATAAAAAAATAATGCTGCTAGAGGTTTCCAGAGTTCCTGAAAGAATCCAACAAAGACGTGATTCTTCATCTCTCTGGAATATGGGGTTTTCAGACGTAAAGATGTGACCCATGTGAAACGTGGATATGTGTGAAAACAGAAGGACTGTTTTGTGAATTAAAATTTCAGAACATCCGGAGACTAATAAAGTTTGAGATAATTTGCTCAGATTTTCTTAAAGTAAGTTTTACATTTTGAAGTTTCCATCAAGAGTTCAGAGTTTCAAATGAGTTTGTCTGAAACTTTATTTTAAGTTTCCAAAGAAAAAAATGTTTAATAGAAATTGTCAAGTGCCCAAATACTTCCAAAAGTTTTGAAATGACAGAGTAAAAAAAACTCCACCATTCCTAAATGTTCTGGGAGATTTCTGAGAATTTCCAATAATTTTTTTTTGAAAAGTTTCAGACAAATTGTCTTTACATTTCCAGAACTTTCTAACAAGGACTTTACAAGAGCTCTCAGATAATGGAAAAAAATAAATCTTGTTTCCACAGGTATCTTTGCTGCACCTGTTACGGGCACTTACTACTTCACCTTGTTCCATCACGCTGGAGGAACGCACACAGCCAGTCTTTCTCTCATCAAGAACAACGATGTCGTTGTGATGACCTATGACCACCCGTCGACACAAGACACAGCTGATAATGGAGGCAACGCAGTGCTCCTGCAGCTGCAGCAAGGGGACCAGGTGTATGTTCGCCTGGATGCAAACGCTCATGTTTGGGGAAATGATGTCATTACCACCTTCAGTTATTTTCTGCTCAGTCAAGGTTGAGAGATGGATGTCGAGTAGACTCATCTTAAACCAGTCACATCTTAATTTGAACAACTTCAATGTATAAAATGTACGACTGAAAGTGTAGAGAAATACACGAGAACACCAAATGATATGATCTGGTACACGTTGTAAAGGTTAGTTATAGGATGACAATGGAGGGGAGAATCAAAAAGTAGATATTCAGAACAATGATTCTGATCATTTTGTTGATGTTTTACTCTCTGAATTCTGTTGGCCGTTCATTAATCGCCTTCTGATTCCCTTTTTCTTTTTCTTCTGTTTATTTCCTAATCGTCTTGTTATTCCAAAGTTCAATAAGGAAACAATAAACTTTTGCCTTGTGAAATCAATCTCTGAGCCCTTCACTAACAACTGACTTCATTTTGTTTTCCACTGGGGAGGTAAGGTCAATGGTTCCTGCAGTGCAATAAGGAGACTGGCAGTATGTTTTAGCTCTGTGTTATAACAACTTCTTCAAGTTTATGTAGTGAGGCGTGAAGCTTGATTTGAATGGTAACTTGTTACGTTCCCTCCAAAAAATAAAATCTGAGAGACAGGGGTCACCAGTTGGGAAACTAAGTAAACGCTGCAGCTTATAAAGAAATGTCCTGATTACAAAGTTCATGGTTAAGAAAGGGAGACTAAACTGAGAGTCTGAGGCACTCTGAAGCAGTATACAAATATTTTATCAGGAGGGATGTGTCTACGTGTTTCATCTCAAGTCAGTCTTCATCAGGACATCATTACCAGAAACACAACAAGGTGTTCAAATACATTTACGATGTCATGTGACTGAAGTAACAGTCACATGAATTTTGAATGAGCTTAGTAATCAGGACAGTCATTTCTTTATAAGCCATTTGACTTTTGTACCCTGTTCATTAAGAGCACCTGATTCCTCTACATTTTTTCAACCTTTTTTCTAACTAAACACTGCACTTGTTATAAAAAAGGTAACAAATAAGTGGGCCTTGGGTTTTTTTAAAGGTGGCAAAAGAACACAGCCCTCCAAAACCAACCCACTGATTCTATCAAAACGATAGGCAGACATGAATTGGAGCCAAAACAAAGAGAGAAGTGGAGGTCAATGAACAGAGGGTTAATGTAACGAGTCCCAGAAGGCTTAAAGAAAAACATGTTTTTGTGGTAGACCACACAACATTGAGGTCTTGAATGCAGCCCCTCACTGGTCCCCTCCCCTCCCCCACTCACTTATCAGGTGGGCACCTGAATGTCAGGGACAGGCCTCTTGCTCCTGCCTGGCATTTGCGTTTGCTGCTGGTAGGGACAGCTTGATTCAACTTTTAACTTGCTTGTTTTAAAGTTTAAACAAGATCCTTCTTTGGTTGTTGCTGCAGCTTGACTAGTTGGCCATGGTTCCATGCTCCCCAGTTTCATCCTGTTGTGGTGAGTAGGGTGGCTCAGTTTAGAGCTTTGTTAGTTGAAGCATTGATTGATTTTTTTTATTAATAATTGTTTTCATTTGAGGTTGCTTCAACTGCTGCTGTTTTGCCCTTTTGTACTGTTTTGCCCTGTCTAGCATTTGTCCGTGTCAGTTTTGTTTGGTTTAGTTGTTGGTTCATAGTGTTTTTGTGTTCCTTTGACTTTGTGTCTATTAGTTTAGTTACTTTGGCTGTTAACCAACTGGAATGTGCTTGTGTTTACTTGGTTTTGGTTATTTAATTATTTGTGATTTTCTTTCTGTCACTGAGCCACTTAGTTGGGAGACTAGCCCCCCAGGGTGTGGGCCCTCCACTTTTTTGCATGTGAGTTAAAGAGCACTGGGGCACAAATTGACTACACCAAAGTTGTTGAGGATTGCCGTGAGATTTGCTGTGCTGCACTAAGGTGAGTATATGGTAGCACCCCCACACCTTCCTCAGTGTAGTCTGCCTCTTCACTTGTGGCTTACACTCAGTTTTAGTTAATTTCTGGACTGGTAGTATTTTTTATCAAATTTGCATTTTAACTTCCCTTTTAGGTCATTTTAGATTCTGTTATAAAATAAAAATCTATTTTAATTCCCCTTATTAGTTTTTGTGTTATTATATCGATTAACCTTTCTTCCTTCCCCACAGCTTCAGTCCACCTTATTTTGCATTATTTTATTATTTAGATTAATTCAAATAAATTGCTTAAATTCTGGAACATGTCTCTTCCTCATCAGGTGCTGACAGGAAGTGCACAGAGGCAAAGCACAACATCAACAGCTGCTCTTCAGAGTTCTTATCAGCATCAGAACCATCCTAAATAGAATCATCATCATCAAACAAAACTGTCATCGCCATCATCAATATCATTAAGTTAAATTTAAAACTCTGCTGCTCGCTTACAAAACAGCGACAAAAACGGCTCCTCCTTACCTAAACTCTATAATCCAGGTCTACGCTCCCTCCCGCCCACTACGCTCTGCCAATGAAAGGCGTCTGATCCAACCTTCACAACAGGGTCCTAAGACACTAACTAGACTTTTCACCTCCGTTGCCCCCCGGTGGTGGAAAGAACTTCCAAACTCCATTCGATCTGCAGAGTCCCTTTGCACTTTTTAAGAAAAAGCTAAAGACCCAGGTCTTTCAAGAGTACCTATGACCTTAATGAGGATGATGATGATGGTCTGTGCGCGGGAGGGAGTGTACAGTAGACCGGTATGATAGATCCATACTTCCAGTACAGTGATTTTGCATTAATTTGGTGATAACCATTAAAATTCAGTCAGTCAGCGGTAAAGTGACAAATCCTTGAATTAACTTGGAAGATGAACTTTGTGAATTTGTGCGTTGTCTTGTAAATATTGTTTTCTTATTTCATAATCAGCCTTGATTCAAAGGGGATGTTAAACATTTACAGGTCACAAATAAATATCAGTCCAGCAGCCAGGGGGTTCAGATCAGTCAGGGGTAGATACCTGAGAGACTCGTTTTCTTTTAACTAACTTGAAGACTTTTTATCAGACATGCTCTGGTTTCTTTTGCTGTTCTGTGGCTTGACTTTGGCCCAGGATGGTGGCAATGCAACTGAAACACAGTCTTGCTCTCCTGACATGTGTAATCTCCTGAAAGAGTTTGGTGCTATGTCTAAAAAAATCAAATCTTTGGAAACCAGGCTGCAGAACAGTGTAACCAGGCTGCAGAACAGTGAAACCAGGCTGCAGAACAGTGAAACCAGGCTGCAGAACAGTGAAGCCAGGCTGCAGGACAGTGAAACCAGGCTGCAGAACAGTGAAGCCAGGCTGCAGAACAGTGAAGCCAGGCTGCAGAACAGTGAAACCAGGCTGCAGAACAGTGAAGCCAGGCTGCAGGACAGTGAAGCCAGGCTGCAGAACAGTGCAAACCAGATTTGTCAGCTGAAGAACAAAGGTAAGGTGAATTTGTATTTTTACTGTGTTTGACAGTACATGATTAATTGAAGTAAATTCATTGCATGGTTTCTGCAGACCTTTAAACGCTGTCACAAGAGTGCAAGGGATACTGAAAGATCCATCCATGCATTCATTAATATTGTTGTAATACTTTGTTTGAAACAGAGAGAACCAAGGTGTTCTTCAGTGCAGCCCTAGCAGATAATAACTTCAATGGACCCTCCAACCCAGACAGAACTTTAATCTACAGAACAGTGATCACAAACATCGGACGAGCCTACAATGCAGCCACAGGTAACACTCAGTTCAATACTTTTTTGCTGTTTTATCTAAATTCATGAGACGGTTTACACAAAGTATCGATGAAAGCAAAACAGCACAACAACAACATCACAGTGACAGTTTAAGTACGAGTGTTTGAAGTGTAGTTACTTGTTTAACTGAATTCTATTATTCTATCACAGGTATCTTCACTGCACCTGTTGCAGGTGTTTATTACTTCACCTTCTTTTTTCATGCTGGAGGACTAAAACAAACAACTCTGAGGCTCTACAAGGACCTCCAGCTGATAGTTACATCCCATGATGACCCTACAAAGCAAGATATATCTGATAATGGAGGAAACGCAGTGTTTCTTCAGCTACAGCAAGGAAACCGTGTGTATGTGCAGCTGGCTAGTAATTCACTTGTTTCGGGAAACAACCATCTTACGACTTTTAGTGGTTTTTTGGTCACCTAAATGTGAAAATCAATACTCCAATTCTTCCCTACTTAAATATGTCTGATACCATTATATATAAATAATCTGTTAATTATCAAATAGAAAGTATGATATTCAGATTAGCGTAATTGTATTACTTCTTTAAGGAAAGTTAATGACATCAGAAATTGTTTGCCCAATCACATTGGTTGGTTGTAGAGTTGACATGACTCAGAAATGTACAAATCAAAACGCAGGATCTTAGATGTCAGTCATTTACAAGATCTCAACATTTCTTTAAGGATATTTGAAATAAACACAAGATTCTTGTGCCCTAATGAAAGGATGAGAGACCACTCATCTCAATAATGCCCCTCTGCCCTACTGATGAGTTACATCCCCTATCTTATGGCCGTCATTTGCCATTGCAACCCAAACAGTGTTGCCAACTTTAACAGACCCAGGCTTCATACATGCAAGCCATGGAAAACCACGAGGCTGATTCAACCCTTACCTTGGCCCATCATGATCCCCCAAACCCAACTATGTAGGCCTGTGTAGACCAATGGGTAGCAAGAGCAAGAAATTAATGGGAGTCATCAAGTGGGGAAACTCCCTTCACCGACGTTTTGTTCCATTAGTCCAACAACTCCTTTGGAAGGATGGACAGTGAGATCAGGCAGACCCCGAGCCGACCCCCTCCATGTTGTACACCCTTAAACATTACCATTAAACCTGGATTTGACCAAGTCAGCAACAAAAACCTGAATTTAAGGTGCAGATTCCTTCACTTATAACTCTTAAAATCCCCTGTGTCATTTATTCCAATGGACTTGTCGAACACCAAACTTTCAACAAAATACTTTAACTTTAATTTGATTGTGCAGGTTTGTCTTGTATGTGCTCCCAAGAGGTTAAACTGTGTTGATGTTTAGGATCAATATCATCTCCTTTAACATCACATTACAAATAAATTTAGCAATCCTTCTCTATATTCTCATGGTGTTTTACTCTATGGTAATGTCACTTTCATTGCTGGAGTTTACAACAGTTGGTTTGTATTTTAGTGTTGTTAACTTGCTAATTACAAAACACAACTATTTCTTGGGTCTTAGATTACCTCTTGTCTTGACCTTCGTTTGTCATGCTTGATAATAAAAAGTCTGACATGATCTTAACTAGCACAGGAGCTCCACAGGTCACAGTTTTATCTCAGTTTTTATTCACACTTTACACCGCTGAATATAGTCATGGTCAGGCGTCCTGTCATGTCCCAAAGTTTTCGGATGATACTGCACTAGTGGGTCTACTTACCCACGGCAACGACATTGCCTACAAAAAAAGAGATTGACTCTTTTGTCAGCTGGTGTGATACACAATTTTTTTAAATGAATGTTAGAAAGACAAAGGAACTTATTATCGATTTTAGAAGAAAGAAGGACGAGGTCTCCCCTGAGATCATTAACGGTCAGCAGATCGAGAATGTCCAGTTTAATAAATACCTTGGTGCTTCCTGGACGGTAAATTAAACTGGAAAAAGAACACTGATGTTGTATTCAAGAAGGTTCAGTCAAGACTATTCTTCTAAAGGAAGCTTAGATCCTTTGACATTATCAAGAATCTTCTCTGTGTTTTTTATCAGGGAATCTTGGCTAGAGTCCTCTTTCATGCTGTGCTGTGCTGGGGTGGCAGCATCTGTGTGGATGTTAAAAACAGAATCAACAAGCTGATCAAAAAGGCTGGCTCTGTGATCGGCATTACACCAGACTCACTTGAGGTTATCTTTGCTAAGAGAATCAGGACCAAACTAAATACTGTTTGGATCTTTCAAGGCAATCCTTTCCACAATGTTTTCAATGGACTCCGAAGCTCCTTCAGTGAGCGACTAGTGTTGCCTCATTGTTCTTCTGAATGAATCAGGAGGTCCTTTGTTCCTGGAGCAGTCCGATACTTTAATGAGCATTTTGATTGTGTTTCTGACTCATTGCTAATGGTTTCACTGGTGTTTGTTATTTTTTAACTTGTTGTGTACCGTGATTGAACTGTTGATAATGTTTGCCGAGTGTATAAAATTACCAGGTGGAGAATGAGTTTCGCTGCTGGGGATCAATAAAGTTTTCTTATCTGATCTAATCTTTGTGGCCCTTATTTGCCATCGCAACCAAACCAGAATTGCCATCTTCCACAGAACCAGGCTCTGTTTTATGCAAACTAGCCAGGTATTTACAACGTGTTTAGTTCCATTAGTCCAACAACACCTTGGGAAGGCTGGACAGTAAGATCAGGCGGACCCCGAGCTGACCCCCTCCATGTTGTACACCCTTAAACATTACCATTGAACCTGGATTTTACCAAGTCAGCAACAAAAACCTGAATTTAAGGTGCAGATTCCTTCAGTTATAACTCTTAAAATCATTTATTCCAATGGACTTGTCGAACACCAAACGTTCAACAAAATACTTTAACTTAAATTTGATTGGGCAGGTTTGTCTTGTATGTGCTCCCAAGAGGTTAAACTGTGTTGATGTTTATGATCAATATCATCTCCTTTAACATCACATTACAAATAAACTTTGCAATCATTCTCTATATTCTCATGGTGTTTTATTCTAAGGTAATGTCACTTGCTTTGTTGGAGTTTACAACAGTTGGTTTGTATTTTAGTGCATATTTCTGTAGACTGCAAAGTGAATAATAATGTCATGTAAACCAGGTGATCACACAGCCATGCAGTGGATGCAGTATAAACTGTGAATTAAGAAAGAATTCAACATGGTTGAAATCACTTTGTTTTCATGGGGTTATGTTTAAATGTCATGACATTGATTTCAGATCTGTAAAATATAAACTGAATTAAACGAAACATGCATAGTTGAAGTGCAGTATCCAGTATGTCCAGTAAGTTTGGATTTCCTGTCCTGAATGGTCTGTTTTTGTTTAGACCAGAGAAGGTCTAACGAGTTTTTATGCCCACACACGCAGCCATTTTGGACGCCCCTCAGTTTGCCAACAGCAAACCAACAGGTGTTGCAGCGATTGAAGTGGTTAATCAAACTGGTTCAAATATAACTGATTCTACTCGACCTAAAAAGCCTCTGCATTGTTCTAATAAGGTCCACATGCAGAAATGTGGTAAAATCAGGATACATATTGGAGATGTTTTTCAAAATGGAGAGAGGTCAGAACGGAGAAAGGTTTCAGAGATGGACGCAGAGTTGGCTGGATATTATTTAACTCTGTTTGAATTCAGCATGCCCTTTATTCATTGCCTTCTTTCTCTTTATATCATACCTGACTTTCTTGTCTTAATTGTCATGTTATTGAAATGTTTCTTGCATTTATCAATAAACTTTCTAAAGACAAGAATACTTGCCTGGTGAGATGAATCTCTCTGCGTTGCACAACAAAGACAAAAAACTTCCAGTGACTGAAGAATCATTTTTTTATAGCTGGTATAATAACAGAGTCCGGATAATTACATAAGAGAGCTACGTGTAAGATCGACTGTTAAACATTAACTGGTCATCATTAAACTATATATAATCAGAGAGATAGAGCACGTCAGACAGAGTTAAGGTGACTTGGTCTTGATTCAACTTCACAATAAATTCTATTTGTTTGTGGGGTTTATTGAACACATTCATACTTTCCTGATTTGTGATCTTCTGAGAGACAGAAAAACTCAAAGTTATGGAATCCAGGCAGGAGAACAGCGAAACCAGGCTGCAGAACATTGAAACCAGGCTGCAGAACAGTGAAACCAGGATGCAGAACATTGAAACCAGGCTGCAGAACAGTGAAACCAGGCTGCAAAACAGTGAAACCAGGCTGCAGAACATTGAAATCAGGCTGCAGAACAGTGAAACCAGGCTGCAAAACGTTGAAATCAGACTGCAGAACAGTGAAAAGTAGATTCTTGACCTGAAGAACAAAGGTAAGGTGAATTTTTATTTGTACTGTTTGACTGTACATGATTAATTGAAGTTAAAAAAAATTCCTTGCATGGGCTCTAACAAGAATACAATGGATACTGAAAGATCCATCCATCCATTCATTTATAATGTTGTAATACTTTGAAACCAAGACACAGGTAACTCTCAGTTCAATAAATCTTTGCTGCTGAATCTGAATTCATGAGACAGTTTACACAAAGGATCAATGAAAGCAATACAGCACAGCAACAACATCACAGTGACAGTTTTGCAAGTACGAGTGTTTGTAGTGTAGTTATTTGTTTAACTGAATTCTATTACTGCGTCAGGAAGTTAAAATGATAAAATCTGAAAGGTTTTTGAGGCTTGTGCATTTGAGTGTGTGTGCATTTGTGTCTGTGTGAAACCCCTGGATTGTAAAGTAGATAAAGTCCCCTCTTTGTTTGAACAAATTACAAAAAAAGGATTTGCAGTAATTCATGAGGTGAAATTCTGGGTAGACCACCCTCCACCCCTGCAGTGAATGGAGGTCCCCTCTTATATATATAGACATCACACAAGCCTGCAAGTCCCCTCTTGGCAACTTTTTAAAAAAAAAACCCACACATACATTTGAAGAAATACTATGGTTAAATACATCACAAGTAAATGTGGTATTACTTTTTTGTATTTTTAAAATGGCCAGAAAGATAAGTCCACACTTGGAAGTGTAGACTGATAGTCCCCTGTTAGTAAGGTACGCGTGAATGTGTGTGTGCACTCGTGTGTGTGTTAATTGATCTGCATTGTGTATCGTTAGAACGGCGAAAGGTTTAAAGAAAGATGCAGAGCTGGCTAAACACTGAAGCTTCCTGTGTCCACGAAATGGCATCCTACGTGCACATTGACTCTAGGGAGGAGGGGGCGGGGGAGACAGCTCTGTCTGATGTTTTGGGCTGCAGTACCCATTTTAAACACTATGAGTCAGAGTTGCATATTGATCATTTTACTTCCTGACGTCAACATCTGCTATGTAATTTTGCTGGTTACAGTACAACAATTCTGTCTAAATTTGATGAGATATTATTTGACACTGTGAATTTAGTTTGCCCTGGTGTGTGTTTGTGTTAATGAATCTGCCTTGTGTGCCGAACAATGAAAGGATTAATTTTCTTTTATCCCCACAGGTATCTTCAATGCACCTGTTGCAGGTGTTTAATACATTACCTTCTTTCGTCATAGTGGAGGGGACCATTGAACATCTCTGCAGCTCTAGAACTCTGAGCCAATGGTTAGGAGCCATGATTACCCTAAAATGTACGACAGAGCTGAAAATGGAGGAAACGGAGTGTATCTTCAGCTACAGCAAGGAGACCAGGTGTATGTGCAGCTGGCTATGAATACTCATTTTTCTACCACATTACAACTTTTAGTGGTTCTTTGGTCGCTCACATGTGAGAATCAATACTCTGTTCTCCCCGAGACAAATATATGATACCATCATTTTTGAAATGTGGGGAAAAAGTCATCCGTTGATGATCAAATAAAAAATCTGATATTGATTAGCCTTCTTGTGTCACCTCTTTATTCTGTTTTTTGCTGCCCTCACAACATTAGTTATTGGTAAGGTTGACACAGTTCAGATGTTGCCAATCAAAAAGAAATCCTAGCAAGGATGAGAGTGATTTAAGAAAAATCTCAGAGCAACTCTGAGCAAGAAAACAGAAACTTTTATCTTAGTGAGGAGGTGTGGTTGACCCCGATGCTAGGTATGACAAATTTTTTTCAGAAGCTGTGATTGGTTAATCCCATAAAATGGAGAAAAAAGTCAGACATGATGTAATAATGAACACTATGAAATTGGCATGTGTGATCATTTGTAAGACATTCTTTAAAAGTATATAGCCTACAAAATGTTTGAAATCACATGCCCACTTGTGCAGCAGCTTCTTCACATGCTGAGAGTTATATCACCATGAAGAGCCTTAATTAGTGTAGAAAAACTCAACATGCATGTCTCACATGTTTTTTGATTGGGGTGTGTATCTGACTACCAGGATTCTTGGAGTCCGCCTTCTTAAGCAAACACTCAATGTACTGCAGGATTTTGCACTTCAGCATTGGCTTCATTTTTCATCACCAGAGAGTTGCCGCTTGGGCAAAACTGACTCACTCTTGTGGTCAGACTGTGGATGTTAAAGTCTAAAAACTGACCTCTTACAGAGAAGTCCAAGATAAACAATACAAGCTGATAAGGCAGATCATTTCCTGCTCAAGCACTGGCACTGAAGACAGCCACTTACTGTGGTACCATTGAAAGTGTAGAGAAAAACACGAGAACACCAAATGATATGATCTGGTACATGTTGTATAAGTTAGTGATAGGATGACAATGGAGGGGAGAATCAAAAAGTAGATATTCAGAACAATGATTCTGATCATTTTGTTGATGTTTTACTCTCTGAATTCTGTTGGCCGTTCAGTAATCGCCTTATGATTCCCTTTTTCTTCTTCTTCTCTTACTTCTGTTTATTTCCTAATCGTCTTGTTATTCCAAAGTTCAATAAGGAAACAATAAACTTTTCTTGCCTTGTGAAATCAATCTCTGAGCCCTTCACTAACAACTGACTTCATTTTGTTTTCCACTGGGGAGGTAAGGTCAATGGTTCCTGCAGTGCAATAAGGAGACTGGCAATATGTTTTAGCTCTATGTTATAACAACTTCTTCAATTTTATGTAGTGAGGCGTGAAGCTTGATTTGAATGGTAACTTGTTACGTTCCCTCCAAAAAATAAAATCTGAGAGACAGGGGTCACCAGTTGGGAAACTAAGTAAACACTACAGCTTATAAAGAAATGTCCTGATTACAAAGTTCATGGTTAAGAAAGGCAGACTAAACTGAGAGTCTGAGGCACTCTGAAGCAGTATAAAAATCCTTAATCAAAAGGGAAGTGTCTACGCCCTGCATTCACTGATTCCTCTAAATGTATTATTATGGCCTTATTGCTTGTTGTTGTATTAAGACCTAGATGATGGATTCCTTAGGGTAGGCTTATAAAGCTACGTGTCAAATAGATGTTATGCCGATATGTGTGATCTCCTGAGAGAGTTTGATGCTAGTCCTGGTTCAGACCAAGACTGGGAATTGGTCTGGTAGCTGGAGAGGTGCCAGTTCACTTCCTGAGCACTGTCAAGGTTCCCTTGAGCAAGGCACCAAACCCCCCCCACCAGCTCAGGAGCACTCGCTGTGGGCAGCCCCCTCACCCTGACATCTCTCCATTAGAGCATGTCCACAGGATCCTGTTTGTGCATGTGTGTGTATTTCAGCCTATGTGTGTGTAGCATGTCTCAACAAGAGAGGGTAAAACAGAATTTCCCCCTCCAGGATTAATAAAAGTATATCTTCAGATGGACCTGCATTAAAGATGTTTGGCCTGGTGACAAAGTTATTGTCTGCTTGCTTTTATTGAACAATAACCTTGTATTTATGCACCAAACCATTAGTTTCATAATTAAGAATGAAGAAAGTACTGTAAGTTTAGCTCTTGGTTGATTAGCGTTCAATCCTCTTGAGTCACGTGACGGTGAGCTACGTGATGAACTCAGGAACATTTTATTGACATTTCTCTGGGATATCAAAGTTTAACTGATTGCCAGTGAATAGAGTTAATATTGTTTTCTTATTTCATAATCAGCCTTGATTCAAAGGGGATGTTAAACATTTACAGGTCACAAATAAATATCAGTCCAGCAGCCAGGGGGTTCAGATCAGTCAGGGGTAGATACCTGAGAGACTCGTTTTCTTTTAACTAACTTGAAGACTTTTTATCCGACATGCTCTGGTTTCTTTTGCTGTTCTGTGGCTCGACTTTGGCCCAGTTATCTGGTGGTTATTCTGAAACACAGTCGTGCTCTCCTGACATGTGTAATCTCCTGAAAGAGTTTGGTGCCATGTCTGAAAAAATAAAATCTTTGGAAACCAGGCTGCAGAACAGTGAAACCAGGCTGCAGAACAGTCAAACCAAGGTGTTCTTCAGTGCAGGGCTACCAGGTGATGGACCTGTTGGACCCTTCAACACAGACACAACTTTAATCTACAAAACAGAGAACATAAACATCGGCAACGCCTACAATGCAGCCACAGGTAACACTCAGTTAAAAACTCTTTTTGCTGTTGAATCTGAATTCATGAGACGGTTTACACAAAGTATCAATGAAAGCAAAACAGCACAACAACAACATCACAGTGACAGTTTAAGTACGAGTGTTTGAAGTGTAGTTACTTGTTTAACTGAATTCTATTACTGCGGCAGGAAGTTAAAAGAATAAACTCTGAAAGTTTTTTGAGGCTTGGACTGTGTGTGCATTTGTGTGTGTTTGTGTTTCATTAGAACGCAGAACGGTTTATAGATCGATGCAGAGCTGGCTAAACACTGAAGCTTCCTGTGTCTGCGACACCTGGCATCCTGAATGCACTTTGACTCTAGAGAGGAGGGGGCAGAGGGAGACAGCTCTCGTCGATGTTTTGAATTTGGGCTGCAGTACCCATTTTAAACACTATGAGTCAGAGTTACATATTGCTCCTTTAACTTCCTGACGTCAAAATCTGCTATGTAATTTAGCTATAGTTACAGTACAAACGATTCTGTCTAAAGTTTTTGTTAATGAATCTGCCTTATGTGCCGAACAATAAAAGGCTTTATTTTCTTTTTCTCCCCACAGGTATCTTCACTGCACCTGTTGCAGGTGTTTATTACTTCACCTTCTTTTTTCATTCTGGAGGGGAACATCGAACATTTCTGCATCTCTACAAGAACTCCGAGCTGATGGCTGAGACCCAGGACCACGCTTCAGAGGCTGACACAGCTGATAATGGAGGAAACGCAGTGTATCTTCAGCTGCAGCAAGGAGACCAGGTGTATGTGCGCCTGGTTGCAAATTGTCACGTTTGGGGGGGCAAGCATGTTACAACTTTTAGTGGTTCTTTGGTCACTTGAATGTGAAAATCAATACTCTGTTCTCTCCGACATAAGTGTAGCCATTATACCATTATATTTGAAATGTGAGGAAAAAGCAAGATGTTAATTATTAAACACAAATCTGATGTTGATAAGCCTTCTTGTTTTATCTCTTTATTCTGTTTTTTATATTACTGCTGGGGTTTTGCGGAGCTAATACGCGAGCAACAATTGTGTTGGGTTTTATAAATTCAAATTTGGTTTTTCAATTAATATTAATAATTATCCTTAATCAATTAATAATACAAATTAACAATATTATTAGCTTATATCACAATGCACACACACGAGTAATCACAAACAACTGCTCTTTAAATTATAACCACATTTATTTAACAAAGCAACATCAACTGCAATCAATGAAACTCAATCAAACAAATAACTATTATAAACTAAACTACAGCGAACCAAATATCTACCACCATGTACCATGGTACATGTGAGTCTGTGTGTGTGAGAGTGTGTGTGTATATGTGTGAGAAACAGAAGGCAAGCTGGTGACGAGACCACCATGTGGTCACTTCAAGTGGAGGTAAGATGGGCGCGTGATCACGTGTGGTCACTAAGAACTATAAGATGGCGGTGTGATCACGTGTGATCACGTTCAAACTGTAAGACGGCGGCGTGGTCACCAAGATGGCGGACACTGACCCGAGACGGCCTTCTGTCACGGTCTGATTATCTACACATTAAGGCAGGATAAAGTTAAGCTTAGTCTCTGCATGATCTGTGTCTCGGAGGCGTTTGCCATAAAAAATGTTAATGTACTGTTGAGTGTTTGTTCCACCCACGATTCTAACTTCTTCATACCAGACAATAATTATTTTATATTTAGGTCAGAGTTTTTTCAATAGAGGTAATTTGTTTGATGAAGAACAGCACCCTCTGCTGTGCAGAGCAAGTACAGCATGACAGAGCAATTCACCTTTTCAAAGCAGTTCTTGAGTACTGTATTATGTTTAACAGCAACAGAGAGTGATGTGCAGGAACATCTCAAGTAGAACTAGAATAACTTACTATCTGCTTTCTGGATAATTACTGATTGAAAAAATAATTCAAATATCAGCTTTGTTCACTCTATGAATGTTCTGTTCATAGATCACTGTGGTGATCTGAAATTGTAACAACACAGTGTACAGGTGACATGAACCTTCCTGGGGCGCTGGTGGCCGAGTGGTTGGGGCGCTGGTGGCCGAGTGGTTAGGGCGCTGGGGGCCGAGTGGTTGGGGCGCGTGCCCCATGTACAGAGGCTTAGGTCTTTAGGGTGGGCGGCCCGAGTTCAGGTCCAGCCTGTGGCTTCTTTCCAACATGTCGTTCCCAACTCTCTCTCTCTGTCCTATCTCTACAATAAAAAGAGCAAATAAAGAGTTTCCTCTCTGCTGCTGTGACTCTGTGAAATCAGTTTGTATCCATAAATTATTGTTTGTGTAAGAGGTAAAGTATTTGACTGGTATGGCAACAAAGTGGCCCCCCCTTTTTAGTTTTTCTTCATGATGCACTTCTTTGCTGCATCTCTTAGATATAAATCACTCTATCAATTATAGTTAAGTCTTAATATCTTTTATAGCTCAAAGTAAGCATTCCTGCTGTCTGATTTTACGAGTGACAGAGTTTGACCCTGCTCCTGCATCCATCAGGGGAACATAATAAAGAGTCAGGGGCAGAAGAATGGACTGTAAATATCAATGGACAAAGACTGAGTGACGTCACCCATCTGTTACTGCAGGGGGCTTTGGATTCCAAGAGCTGACAGTCGCCATGCTGGAAATCCCGTCTCAGCCTAACTTTCAGTCAACCCAACGACAGGCTGAGAGCTGGAGCTGATGTGGGTTTAAACAAAATATCCCCCCCCCCCCCCCTTCACTGTACAGTACGTGCCAATCGAGACATGAGTTAATCAGACTATTTCATGTTTTGTACCAGGCTGTAAACATGTTAATTTATGCTGTAAAAACATCTTTTTGAATGGGGTGTGTATCTGACTTCCAGGATTTTTGGAGTCTGCCTTCTTAAGCAAACACTCAATGAACTGCAGGATTTTGCATTTCAGCATTGCCTTATCATGAAAACTGACCTCTTACAGAGAAGTCCAAGATAAACAATACAAGCTGATAAGGCAGATCATTTCCTGCTCAAGCACTGGCACTGAACACAGCCACTTACTGTGGTACCATTGAAAGTGTTGAGAAAAACACGAGAACACCAAATGATATGATCTGGTACACGTTGTAAAAGTTAGTGATAGGATGACAATGGAGGGGAGAATCAAAAAGTAGATATTCAGAACAATGATTCTGATCATTTTGTTGATGTTTTACTCTCTGAATTCTGTTGGCCGTTCATTAATCGCCTTCTGATTCCCTTTTTCTTCTTCTTCTCTTACTTCTGTTTATTTCCTAATCGTCTTGTTATTCCAAAGTTCAATAAGGAAACAATAAACTTTTCTTGCCTTGTGAAATCAATCTCTGAGCCCTTCACTAACAACTGACTTCATTTTGTTTTCCACTGGGGAGGTAAGGTCAATGGTTCCTGCAGTGCAATAAGGAGACTGGCAGTATGTTTTAGCTCTGTGTTATAACAACTTCTTCAAGTTTATGTAGTGAGGCGTGAAGCTTGATTTGAATGGTAACTTGTTACGTTCCCTCCAAAAAATAAAATCTGAGAGACAGGGGTCACCAGTTGGGAAACTAAGTAAACACTGCAGCTTATAAAGAAATGTCCTGATTACAAAGTTCATGGTGAAGAAAGGCAGACTAAACTGAGAGTCTGAGGCACTCTGAAGCAGTATAAAAATCCTTAATCAAAAGGGAAGTGTGTACGCCCTGCATTCACTGATTCCTCTAAATGTATTATTATGGCCTTATTGCTTGTTGTTGTATTAAGACCTAGATGATGGATTCCTTAGGGTAGGCTTATAAAGCTATGTGTCAAATAGATGTTATGCCGATATGTGTGATCTCCTGAGAGAGTTTGATGCTAGTCCTGGTTCAGACCAAGACTGGGAATTGGTCTGGTAGCTGGAGAGGTGCCAGTTCACTTCCTGAGCACTGCCAAGGTTCCCTTGAGCAAGGCACCAAACCCCCCCCACCAGCTCAGGAGCTCTCGCTGTGGGCAGCCCCCTCACCCTGACATCTCTCCATTAGAGCATGTCCACAGGATCCTGTTTGTGCATGTGTGTGTATTTCAGCCTATGTGTGTGTAGCATGTCTCAACAAGAGAGGGTAAAACAGAATTTCCCCCTCCAGGATTAATAAAGTATATCTTCAGACGGACCTGCATTAAAGATGTTTGGCCTGGTGACAAAGTTATTGTCTGCTTGCTTGAATTGAACAATAAACTTGTATTTATGCACCAAACCAATAGTTTCATAATTAAGAATGAAGAAAGTACTGTAAGTTTAGCTCTTGGTCGATTAGCGTTCAATCCTCTTGAATCACGTGACGGTGAGCTCCGTGATGAACTCAGGAACATTTTATTTACTTTTCTCTGGGATATTAAAGTTCAACTGATTGCCAGTAAATGGAGTCAATATTGTTTTCTTATTTCATAATCAGCCTTGATTCAAGGGGATGACAAATAACAGGTCACAAATAAATATCAGTCCAGCAGCCAGGGGGTTCAGATCAGTCAGGGGTAGATACCTGAGAGACTCGTTTTCTTTTAACTAACTTGAAGACTTTTTATCCGACATGCTCTGGTTTCTTTTGCTGTTCTGTGGCTTAACTTTGGCCCAGGATGGTGGCGATGCAACTGAAACACAGTCTTGCTCTCCCGACATGAATAATCTTCTGAAAGAGTTTGGTGCCTTTTTAGAAAAAATCAAATCTATGGAAACCCAGCTGAAGGACAGTGAAACCAGGCTGCAGAACAGTGAAGCCCAGATTCTTGATCTGAAGAACAAAGGTAAGGTGAATTTTTATTTGTATTGTGTTTGACTGTACATGATTAATTGAAGTAAACAAAACAATTCATTGCATGGTTTCTGCAGACCTTTAAACACTGTAACAAGAGTACAATGGATACAGACAGATCCATCTATCCATTCATTAATATTGTTGTAATACTTACTTTGAAACAGAGGGAACCAAGGTGTTCTTCAGTGCAGCGATAGGAGGTGATGGAAACAATGGACCCTTCAACACAGAGACAACTTTAGTCTACAGAACAGTGATCACAAACATCGGCAACGCCTACAATGCAGCCACAGGTAACTCTCAGTTCAATACTTTTTTGCTGTTGAATCTGAATTCATGAGACGGTTTACACAAAGTATCAATGAAAGCAAAACAGCACAACAACAACATCACAGTGACAGTTTAAGTACGAGTGTTTGAAGTGTAGTTACTTGTTTAACTGAATTCTATTACTGCGGCAGGAAGTTAAAAGAATAACCTCTGAAAGGTTTTAAAAGCTTGGAGAGTGTGTGCATGTGTTTGTGTGCATTTGTGAATTTGTGTGGGTTTGTGTTGATAAATCTTGCGTGTTGTTATAACGCAGAAAGGTTCATATACCGATGCAGAGCTGGCTAAACACTGAAGCTTCCTGTTTCTGCGACATGACATCCTGCGTGCCCATTGACTCTAGAGAGGAGGGGGCAGAGGGAGACAGCTCCCTTCGATGTTTTGAATTCGGGCTGCAGTACCCATTTTAAACACTATGAGTCAGAGTTACATATTGCTCCTTTCACTTCCTGACGTCAAAATCTGCTATGTAATTTAGCTATAGTTACAGTACAACGATTCTGTCTAAAGTTTTTGTTAATGAATCTGCCTTGTGTGCCGAACAATGAAAGGCTAAATTTTCTTTTCTCCCCACAGGTATCTTTACTGCACCTGTTGCAGGTGTTTATTACTTCACCTTCTCTTGTCATGGTGGAGGTCAACACCGAACAATTCTATGGCTCTACAAGAACTCCCAGGTGATGGTTACATCCGATCAGCACCCTACAGTGCAAAACACAGCTAATATGGGAGGAAACGCAGTGTTCCTTCAGCTGCAACAAGGAGACCAGGTGTATGTGCGCCTAACTGTAGGTTCAAGTGTTTGGGGAAACGACTATGTTACAACCTTTAGTGGTTCTCTGGTCAATCACATGTGAGAATCAATACTCTGTTCTCCCCGAGACAAATATATATGTTATACCATTATGTTTGAAATGTGGGGAAAAAATCATCTGTTGATGATCAAATAAAAAATCTGATATTGATTAGCCTTCTTGTGTCACCTCTTTGTTCTGTTTTTTATACTAGGCCTTCAACACCAACAGTTTGTCTTGAGAAGTAATGAAAGCAGAAATAACTGCCCTCACAATATTAGTTATTGGTAAGGTTGACACAGTTCAGATGTTGCTAATCACAAAGAAATCCTAGCGAGGATGAGAGTGATTTAAGAACAACCTCAGAGAAACTCTGAGCAGGAAAACAGAAACAGTCTAAAGTGAGAGTCTGAGGCACTCTGAAGCAGTATAAAAATCCTTAATCAAAAGGGAAGTGTGTACGCCCTGCATTCACTGATTCCTCTAAAGGTATTATTATGTCCTTATTGCTTGTTGTTGTATTAAGACCTAGATGATGGATTCCTTAGGGTAAGATAATAAAGCTACGTGTCAAATAGATGTTATGCCGATATGTGTGATCTCCTGAGAGAGTTTGATGCTAGTCCTGGTTCAGACCAAGACTGGGAATTGGTCTGGTAGCTGGAGATTTGCCAGTTCACTTCCTGAGCACTGCCAAGGTTACCTTGAGCAAGGCACCGAACCCCCCCACCAGCTCAGGAGCTCTCGCTGTGGGCAGCCCCCTCACCCTGACATCTCTCCATTAGAGCATGTCCACAGGATCCTGTTTGTGCATGTGTGTGTATTTCAGCCTATGTGTGTGTAGCATGTCTCAACAACATTAAAGATGTTTGGAGACAATTTTTTCCAGTTTTGGCCTGGTGACAAAGTTATTGTCTGCTTGCTTGAATTGAACAATAAACTTGTATTTATGCACCAAACCATTAGTTTCATAATTAAGAATGAAGATAGTACTGTAAGTTTAGCTCTTTGTCGATTAGCGTTCAATCCTCTTGAATCACGTGACGGTGAGCTCCGTGATTAACAGAGGACATTTTTATTGACATTTCTCTGGGATATCAAAGGTTAACTGATTGTCAGTAAATAGAGTCACTATTGTTTGCTTATTGCACAATCAGCCTTGATTCAATGGGATGACAAATAACAGGTCACAAATAAACATAAATCCAGCAGCCAGCGGGTTCAGATCAGTCAGGGGTAGATACCTGAGAGACTCGTTTTCTTTTTTAGACATGCTTTGGTTTCTTTTGCTGTTCTGTGGCTTGACTTTGGCCCAGGATGATGGCGATGCTGCTGAAACACAGTCATGCTTTCCTGACATGTGTAATCTCCTGAAAGAGGTTGGTGCCATGTCTGAAAAAATCAAATCTTTGGAAACCCAGCTGAAGGACAGTGACAACAGGCTGCAGAACAGTGAAAGTCGAATTCTTGAACTGGAGAACAAAGGTAAAGTGGAGTTTAAATGAAATTCAGTTCAAATTCTGCAAGTAATGCAAAATGTTTGGAGCTACCAGCGGCCACAATCCATTCTTAGTGAATCAGGCACTCTGTGTCTCCACACAGATAGGTCCTACAGTAACTCACATGGTTTCTGGAGTCTTTTAACCACTATATTAATGGAAATAATGGACGATGTCATTTTTACAAGAGGATTTCATTAATCTTTTTCAAGTTGGTATCGTTGTCATATTTTGTTTGAAACAGAGGGAACCAAGGTGCTCTTCAGTGCAGCAACAGGAGGAGGAAACAAACGCATTGGACCTTTCACCACAGACACAACATTACTCTACAAAACAGTGATTACAAACATTGGAAACGCCTACAATGCAGCCACAGGTAATACTCACTTACTTACCTGAAATATACTTTTTTTTTGTTGCTTTTCCACCATACCCTTATTTAATTCTGGGGAGACTTAATTCAAAGTGATCAAAAATGTGTTTTTACAGTTTCTGAAAAGATAAATATGCAGTGTCTTTGGCGATTAGCCTCCGCCACGATGACTTCATGGTCTCGAAGAGGGTAGTGAGGCCAGCAGCAGGATAGGATACTCCCTGATGGAGTCTAGACACTGGTGAAGTATGCAGGATGCGATAAAGAGTGGACTTTGAAGGTCATGAACACTTATTAGATGGAATGGAGGTGACTGGGGGTGAGGAGGGTCGCAGCAATCCTATTGGAACGAAAAAACTGACAGTGATTTTTAAAGTATGACATCAGAAGGATGATTGGTCGGTAGAGGTCATGGCAGAATCTGGTTGGTTTATTCCTTGAAGGGTAAAACACCCTCAAGGGAGACAGAGGGAGTGTCAATGTTGAAAGAAAAACAATGTATGAATGTGTGAGAGAATATAACCAGTCTTCCTGAATTTACGCTGAGGTCCACTGGAGGGGACTGAAAAGTTACAGCTGGATTATGTTCAAGTACTGCGGGACAAGACCGAAAATGCTCTGTTTTTCAGTCCGTGTTCGACCCTGTGTGTGTTTGTGTTCATAGATCAGAGCTTTATGTCCAACCATGAAAGGCTCTAATTCTCTGTCATCTCCACAGGTATCTTCGCTGCACCTGTTGCAGGCGTGTATTACTTCACCTTCTTTTTTCATGCTGGAAAGACACATCAGGCATTTCTGGTGCTCTACAAGAACTCAGAGCTGATAGTCTCGACCATTGATTACTCTACAGAGTCTGACACGGCTGATAATGGAGGAAACGCAGTGTTTCTTCAGCTACAGCAAGGAGACCAGGTGTATGTGAAGCTGGTTATGAATTCACATGTTTGGGGAAACAACCATATTACAACTTTTAGTGGTTTTTTGGTCACCCAAATGTGAGAATCAATGTATTTTATTGTTAAGTTGCTCAGTCAGCTATTTGTATCCATATAAAAACACATTTTCCATTTCTCACCCCTTTAAAACAAAAACCGACTCAAGTCATAAACTTAAAAATGTCCTTTTGGTGAATCAACTTTTTGATTTACTCTTTTTTTAAAGATCCAATTCTGTAAGATATTTACTGAATTAAATCATAAAATGACCTTACTATATCATCAGACATTAAAGAAACATGCTATGTTGAAGTGCTGGCTTCTCTGACAACAACACAGCAGCCAGTATGTTCTCCTCCTGAGTTTGGATTTCCTGTGCTGAATGGTCTGTTTTTTTGTTTAGACCAGAGAAGGTATGTAGGCGGTTTTAAGGCCCACACACACGGCGACAAACAGCAAACCAACAGGTGTTGTAGCGCTGACAGCGGGTACTGTAAGCTAACTGGTTCAGATAGAAGTGATTCTACCCGACCTAAAAAGCCTCTGCATGTTACTAACAAGCTCCACGAGCAGAAACGTGCTCAAACTAGGATCAATACTGGAGATGCTTTTTTAAAAATGGAGAGAGGCTAGAACACAGAAAGGTTTACAGACCGATGCAGAGCTGGCTAAACACTGAAGCTTCATGTGTACGCGACATGGCAACCTGAATGCACATTGACTCTTGGGAGGAGGGGGCCGGGGGAGACAGCTTTTTTGGATGTTTTGAATTCAGGCTGCAGTACCTGTTTTGAATGCTAGGTGTCAGAGTTACATACTGCTCCTTTAACTTCCTGATGTGAAAATCTGCTATGCACATTTTCTAGTTACAGTACAACGAATATGGCTTACTTTGTTGGGATATTATTTAACTCTCTCTGAATGTGGCATGACCTTCATTCATTGCCTTGTTTCTCTTTGTATCATACCTGACTTTCTTTCTTGTCTTAATTGTCATGTTATTGAAATGTTTCTTGCATTTATCAATAAACCTTCTAAAGACAAGAATACTTGCCTGGTGAGATGAATCTCTCTGTGTTGCACAACAAAGACAAAAAACTTCCAGTGACTTTTGAATCATTTTTTTATTGCTGCTATTGAGCCTCACTTATATAAAGTTTGATAACAGGGTCCAGATATTATAATAAGAGAGCTACGTGTAAGATTGGCTGTTAAACATTAACTGGTCATCATTAAACTAAATATAATCAGAGTGATAGAACACGTCAGACAGAGTTAAGGTGACTTGGTCTTGAATCAACTTCACAATGAATTCTATTTGTTTGTGGGTTTTTTTGTTGTTGTGTGGCTTGACTTCAGCCGAGGTTGGTGAGAATGCTGTTGAAACACGTTCATGCTTTCCTGATATGTGTGATCTTCTGAGAGAGTTCGGAGTCATGGCAGAAAAACTCAAAGCTATGGAAACCTCGATAAAGGACAGTGAAACCAGGCTGAAGATCAGTGAAACAAGGCTACAGGACAGTGAAACCAGGCTGAAGATCAGTGAAACAAGGCTACAGGACAGTGAAACCTGGATAAAGGACAGTGAAACAAGGCTACAGGACAGTGAAACCAGGCTGAAGATCAGTGAAACAAGGCTGCAGGACAGTGAAACCAGGCTGAAGATCAGTGAAACAAGGCTACAGGACAGTGAAACCAGGCTGAAGATCAGTGAAACAAGGCTGCAGGACAGTGAAACCTGGATAAAAGACAGTGAAACCTGGATAAAGGACAGTGAAACCAGGCTGAAGATCAGTGAAACCAGGCTGCAGGACAGTGAAACCAGGCTGAAGATTAGTGAAACCAGGCTACAGGACAGTGAAACCTGGATAAAGGACAGTGAAACCTGGATAAAGGACAGTGACACCTGGATAAAGGACAGTGAAACCAGGCTGAAGATCAGTGAAACCAGGCTGCAGGACAGTGAAGCCAGGCTAGAGATGAGTGAAAAGAGGCTGAAAATCAGTGAAACCAGGCTTAATGACAGTGAAACCCTAATTATTGATCTGAAGAACAAAGGTAAGGTGAATTTTAATTTGTATTGTGTTTGACTGCACATGATTAATTGAAGTAAACAAAACAAAATTAATGACAAAAGATACAATTCTGTCTCCTAAGAGACAGGTCATACCTTGCAAGGTTTGCAAAGGATACTGAAAGATCCATCCATCCATTCATTACTATTGTTGTAATACTTTGTTTGACACAGAGAGAACCAAGGTGATCTTCAGTGCAGCGATTGGAGGTAGTGCAGCTGTTGGGCCCTTCAACACAGAGACAACTTTAGTCTACAGAACAGTGATCACAAACATCGGCAACGCCTACAATGCAGCCACAGGTAACACTCAGTTCAATACTTTTTTGCTGTTGAATCTGAATTCATGAGACGGTTTACACAAAGTATCAATGAAAGCAAAACGGCACAACAACAACATCACAGTGACAGTTTAAGTATGAGTGTTTGAAATGTAGTTAGCTTGGAGTGTGTGTGCATGAGTGCATTTGTGTGTGTGTGTTTGTGTTACTGAATCTGCCTTGTGTGTCGTTAAAATGCAGAAAGGTTTACAGACCGATGCAGAGCTTGCTAAACACTGAAGCTTCCTTTGTCCACGACATGGCATCCTCCGTGCATATTGACTCTAGGGAAGAGGGGGCAGGGGTAGATGATGACATTTTATTTTACTCTCTGAATTTGGCTTGCCCTGGTGTAGTGGTGTGGGATATAACGATCTCAGATCATGAAGGATTTGAACGTGTTGACGATCTGCTAAAGCAGAGAGATCGTAGAACCGGGCTAACGTGTTTATTCTATCATGCTGCAGTTTAGGCTACGACACAGACGTGTCTCCCCCTCCTCTTTTGCTCCGCAGCTGAGCGTGATTCATTCATCGGTGAAATGAAAATGAAACTTAAGAGTTAGTCCGTAAAAACAACTCCATACCGGTTATATGCAACCGTTTTGATATTTTTGCAAACCGACACGTCGTTAGAAACAGATAACTTATCTGCATAGTTTGCACAGTTAAAGGTACAGTATGTAGAATTGCATGCTAATGTTTACATTAAAATATCTAACTTCAATTAAAAATGGACTAAACCCATGTTATATATATTTTTTAGTTGAGTACTTACATCGCCTCAAATATTTCCAAAAGTTATCAAAGCCAGAGAAATCCGTAATTTTATAGTTGTAACGGTCCGTGTCTTGTAGGCGGCTGCCATGACAAGCCGCCATGACAGACACGAAATGTTGATCGTTGTCAAGGAAACACCGGATGTTACGTCAAAGACCGCTGCATAAGCTAGCCGCTAGCTGCTACTGAAAGCTGCCGTTCTGTCGCTGTATGTGCTGCTGTGATAAAAAACGTCATGTAAATTATACTTGGATACATCGTCAGTACACATATTGTCTTTCTCAGGTCGGTTTCGCCCGTTCATATCGATTCAACACGCAGTTTGTTCGTTTTCACCTTGGGGGGGGGGATATCCCATGAGACCCCGCGAGCCGCGACGTCATCTCTTTTGTTATTGTTTTGATTGAGAGCCCCCTTGCGGCAGATTTTACATACTGTACGTTTAAGGTTTACATCTCGGATGGCCACACAACAAACCGTTTAACGAGCCGGAGAGACGTTCACAGTCTGCAGAGAGTCAGGCAGAACGGAGCTCAGACAGAAAGTCAGTGATGGGAGATATAACCCTGATGTTTAAAATGCTGCTGTCGGTGTTTTCTGCTCTCTCTTGATTTTTTAGATTTTTTAAAAGTTACTAACTAGCCTCTCCACCTGAAGCTCAGCTGTTGTGATAACGGAACATATAGGGATTAGGCTAAACGACGTTATGGAAAGGAGGGAGGCGATCATATCAGCGAGGTCTGGACCTTGGCCTACAATCACTTATTTCTATACATTGATTTCCATGCATACTGCTGGAAGTGATCAGAGGTCAGTCAGCTGCTCTTTCTCCTCTTGTTCAGTGTGCAGCAGGCAGGTGAGACTGAGTAACCATGGTGACAGTCTGTCAATCAACAATGTCCCGCCCCCTCTATGAATACAACTCTTCTCTCAGTAAAACTTACTTTGACCACGTGCCACAGATGAACACATTCTGTATCATGTTTGAAGTCTACATGTTTTCAAATGAATGCAACACTGTGTGAACATTTACCTGACGAACATAAAGACATTTCTGGAGCTAAAAATGTTCTGGGGGGAGACCTCCAGACCCCCAACAAAGACATTTTTCAAATAGACTAAACTTCTTATCACCGTTTTCGTGCATTTACAATCATTACACAAAGTAAGTGGAAGTGGTTGAACTGGTCAGTAATTTGCAAATTAGTCTTAAAGATCAGTATGACAAAAATCGTGCTAAAATCATAATCGCCCACCACTACCCTGGTGTGTGTTTGTTTTAATGAATCTGCTTTTTGTGCCGAACAATGAAAGGTTACTTTTTCTTTTATCCCCACAGGTATCTTCACTGCACCTGTTGCAGGTGTTTATTACTTCACCTTATTTTTTCATGGTGAAGGGATCCATAAAACATATCTGCGGCTCTACAAGAACTCTGAGCTGATGGTTACGACTTATGATCAACCTACAGAGTACGACAGAGCTGATAATGGAGGAAACGCAGTGTTCCTTCAGCTGCAGCCAGGAGACCATGTGTATGTGCGCCTGGCTATAAACTGTCATGTTTGGGGAGACGACTATGTTACAACTTTTAGTGGTTCTTTGGTCACTCACATGTGAGAATCAATACTCTGTTCTCTCCGACATAAATATATCTATTATATTATATTTTAAATTTGATGAAAAAAAAGTAATCTGTTTATTATCAAATACAAATCTGATATTGATAAGCCTTCTGGTATCACCTCTTTATTCTGTTTTGTATTGCACACATGCAGACGGTGCCAATCAAAAAGCAAATCCCTACGTGGTTGTCCAACAGCATAATAAAAGAGTATTCTCAACATCTCATGAAGGATGTGTGCTTTCTTCATTGTTACCAAAAGATCTGTCTGATAACTTTAAAATGTTTTGTTTCAACTGGAACCAAACTGTCACTAAAGGCTGGACCCAAGTGCAACACAACAAACAGAGGAATCTGGTTCTCAGGGGATTTACGTAATTGTCCAAAAAACAAAGTAGTATGGCTGGTAATCCAACAGGAGAGGCTGTGGAAGGCATGCAGGCGAAAACACTAGGTCAAAAGAGACAGGTGTTACACTTCAATAAATAAGCAAACAAATTCTCAATCCAAGATGGCCGACCCTAACTACCACTGTTGGTGAGTAGACAATCTGAAATAAGAGTGGATGGAAGACCAAGGTTGGTTTCTCAAATTGTTTGCTCTGCTGATGATGTTTGTTACCTGGATCGTTGCTTTCCAACCTGGTGTCCAGACCTCCTAACCTAAGGGGAAGCGCTAAAGATCTTGGGGGGGGTCGGTGGGGGGGTGAGGCTTAGTCTGCTCTCAGGTTGTCAATTAGGATTTGCAGTTTACACAAAGGTCTTGTATGTTCGCCTATTCTGTTGGGATTTGATCATTGGCAACACCTACAACTATGTTAATTTTTGACTGCTATGCATCTTTCATGTGGGTCTTGGGGCAGGTGGAGGGCACAGCTTTTCTTAGATTCAAGTACAAGATACAAAGTGGGGGCTCCAAGGAAAAAAGGTTGGAAACCACTGACCTGGATGAATCCTTGAGTGTGCAATACTTATCTTTTACACTTTATAAAAAAACGTATAGTGGAATGTCTGGTTAAGAAACAAGCTTGGATACTGTAGACTTTGACTTAATCAAATGATGGCAGAGTAAATACCATTCAGATGGTATCTCCACCAAAACCTTTAACATCTCAAATACTAAATGTTGAGACTTCTCTTTAATCTTCAATAAATACAAATGTTCTGTCTATGTACACTCACACACATCAAACTAAGCAGGAAACCCTGATGTTTCACCTTTTTTTAGGATGGTGTACAGTCAGAGCCTCTCAGTATCTCCTTGTAGTTTAAAAGTTTAAAATCAATAATTGTCATCTAGATAATGTTTCGTGTTTTACTTCCTTCTCGGTGTTTTGGAAAAAGCCAGCAGACCCAGAAGTTATTTTTTTAATGAGAAACAAAATGTGCAGCCAAGGAGGATAAAGTGATGTCGAAAGAGACGCCATTAATGCTTGACTACAGGTGTTTGGGGATCATGTTGTCGACAAGTTTCAGTGTGTTAGTTTGGTCATTCAAACATGAAAACTTACCAACTCATTGAGAGACAGAAACAATAGTTGTGCTCATGCTGTATCCAATCTTGCCAGGATATCTCCGAAACCTCGTATCAAATCAGTTACACACTTTAAATGGATTAACAATACATTAAAAAAACAATACAATCATATCATTTTACCATTCATCAGCAGAAGTTATGCTTGTTGATTGGAATGCCGTTACTGTTTAGTCCTCTGTTTGTAGTAATGACGCAGTGATAACCAGAGTACAGAGAGTTTATTTACTCGTTTTCTTTGTTGAATCTGGTTAATTTATACCTTGTTTAACCGCATTAAGAATCTTAAATAAACTTTGAATCGCTATGTCATTCAAAGGAATAAAACCCACCATTGTCAGATCTGTGAAAAACAGACTATTTCCTTGAGCCAGACAGTAATGATTAATGAACTGGTTGTCCAGTAAACTCTTTCCTGTCCTTGTTGCCAATCCACTGAGCGGAACAGTTGGAAATATTCTTGAGATTATCAAAAGACAAGTAACCCATGGGTCTGATCCAGAGTTAGAAATTAACAAGTCATGAATAAAAGCCGGCAGAAGGATCATATGAGTCAGAGTCAAGGTGACGGAGCATCCTTGTACTAACTTGGAAGATGACTTTCGCAAATTGCTGCTATGTGGCTTGATTTCAGCCCAGGATTACGGACACTTTAATCAAATCAATGAAACTATTGAAGTGGTTTCATATTGTCCTGATATGTGTGATCTCCTGGGAAAGTTTGGTGCCATGACAGAAAAATTCAGAGACATGCAAACCAGGCTGATGAACACTGAAAGCAGGCTGATGAACATTGAGAACGAGATTCTGGAGCTGAGGAACAAAGGTAATGAAACAACTGTTTGAAAAAATGTATTCAAAGGACGATTCAATATCTAAGAACAATTACATGATGCTTTTGGTTTTTCTCAAGAGGACTTTAGACAAACTTTCCAAGGTAACGCCATCATAATGTTTTGTTTTACATAGAAAGAACCAAGGTGATCTTCAGTGCGGCAATAGGGGAAGGCGAAAGAGCCGTTGGACCCTTCAACACAGACACAACTTTAATCTACAGGAAAGTGTTCACAAACATCGGGAACGCCTACAATGCAGCCACAGGTAACACTCAACTACAACATGTAGATAAGTCAAATGAATAGGTTGAAAAGTTCAACTCCCGTAATGAAAGCTAGCAGGATTTTAAACTCCACATGGTAAAAAAGAAAGATGGTATCACAAAGACCTACAGAACTAAACTGAAACTGCACATTGTGGAATTGATGAGCACAATGAAAATCGTAACGCAGAGGGACAGCTTAACCATTTTTTATCCTTTGGGAGACCCCCCAAAAACAGACTAGTGTGTCCTTTATATCAGGGTGACTTATTAGTGAGGTGACAGAATTTTCCAGTAGTTGTGAAGACTCGTATTGTGTATGTGTTTGTGTATTTGCAGGTATTTCGTGACCTGCGTGCAACATAACATTCATACGTAGCTTGGCATGTACGCACAAGGTGCTCTTTTGATATTCGTTCAGGCGATTGTCACACCTGGCATAGTGTTTGTATTTGTGTGAGAGTGTGTGTGAGAGTGTGTGTATGAGCTGTCAAGAAAGAGTCTAATTTTCTGGTGTTTCCACAGGTATCTTCACTGCACCTGTTGCAGGTGTTTATTACTTCACTTTCTTCGGTCATGCTGGAGGGAAATATAAAATGTTGCTGTATCTCTTCAAGAATGGCGAGTTGATTGAAAAGATCCATGATCACAGCTCGAACTCGGAAGGAAAGGATAATGGAGGAAACGCAGTTTTTCTTCAGCTGCAGCAAAGAGACCAGGTGTATGTACGCCTGGCTGCGAATACACATATTTGGGGAAATGACTATGTAACAACTTTCAGTGGTTCTTTGGTCACTCAGATGTGAGAATTGATGCACTGTTTTCCTCGACATCAGATTTTTAATATAATCATATCTTAAAATTTGAGGAAAAGTATGCTGTAGATAATTGAAGACAAAATCTGATATTAATGACAAGCTTTGTGAAATACTCGCTTCTTTATTCTTTTCTTTGTGTTGAAAACGAGCAGTGTTCAAAGTGAAAGAAATCACAAATCATTTGGCTGTTTGTAGTTTCCACAAAACTCTGGTGTTACCCATCGAAAAAGCAAGACCTTATATGGTTGTCCTATAATTGTTTTTTTTTTTCATGGATATATGCAGGGGCGTGTCCAGAGGGGTGGCCAGGGGTGGCATTGTTTCCCCCCCTTTGTAATCCCATTGGGCACCCAGATGCCACCCCAAGAATCCCAAACTGTAATTGTTTTTTTTCGCTGTCAGAGGCGGGACTTATGTTAAAACCAAATATTAGGTCTTTTTGCATTGGCTGACAGTATTTTTTTTTTTAACACATCAATGCTGCATAGCTTCTTTTGTTTGCACTTGTAAACAAAATGAAATTGTATATACAATCATTGCACATCCATTTCATCAAAGTCAGTCTCACTGTCTTTCTTCAGGACCGTGTCGGGACCACAACATTATAAGTCAGACTGTGCAGGACTTCAAATTGTGACTTTGACCATAAATCTTTTTGGGTCATTACAAAATTAAGCGACCATTATCTCGTGTTTTAAAGTAGATATTATTCATGAGGTTAAACAGGGAAATGAGTGATATTTAATTGTGTGTGTTTGTGCACACGTGTCAAACTTCAGGCCACCTCTGCATAAGTCAGTGCACCCCGGTCAAAAAAGTCTGGACACGCCCCTGGATATTTGGCTTTTCTTTTGGATTTTCAATTGTTAGTGAAAACTAGTGCTCTGGTACTCTAACACCACGCTTTCAATGGAACCTCAAAATCCATTTGGCAGTATGTTTTCTTAATGTGTCTAAAGAAGTCATGCTTCCAAGAGGTTATACCATGTTGATTTTGATCTTCACTCATCATTCCTTTTCACGTGACTTTTGGAATAAACTTCACATTTATATATCTAAATCCTCATGGTGTTTTATTGTTGTATTTTATTGTCACTACTACAGTGTAGGGGTCTACATTATTATATAACAGCTGGGAATTGAATCACAGTTTGTTCATGTTAATAGATCAGGGTCCAGCTACTTGCCAAAGACGGTGTTTCAAACCACCACCTGAAGTAGAAACTAGCTGGAAAAAGAAGCCATATACTGTATGTAAAAGTGAAAAAACCATCCCTTAACCGAGGTGATGGTTTGAGACACCATCTTTCACCAAACTACAATGCTGTTTTGAATTCTCTCTCAAAACAACCAAAGCCCCAGTTCCACACTTTGGAACATGTGACCCCCAACGACCCACAGACAACCGCGAAGGTTAAGGACTCTAGGCGAATCTAGATCAACAACTCAGCTAAGGACTTTCTTGTGAGTCATCCTCGATCTTTAGCATGCTAATAATCCACAGGGGTGTACATTTCTAGCTCTGTCCACCAGTTAGTTTACCTTTTCACCTTTTCACAATGACCCACATCGCCTTCCTTCACATAAACATTCAAGGAATCAGAGGAAACAAAAAAGAACTAATCAAATCTACTCAACGACAAAAACATCTCTGTTGCCTCCATTAATGAAACGTTTCTAATTGTAACATCTCGCATCAGCATCCCAGGTTACAACATCATCGGAAAAGAACGGCAAACAGGACATGGAGGAGGAGTCACCATCTTACATCTCACATTGAATACAGACAAACAGATTTTGGTCTTTCATCACAGGAAATGAATATGTTGCAGTCAAAATCAAAATCCATTCACATCATCACATCACAGTCACCAGCGTCTACTGTCTCTGTGACGTGTGTGCAAATGTCTGCTTCTTACTGTGCAAATATGTTTTCTTTAAAGTGCAGTGTGCAAGCTAAAGTGCAAACCTGCCTACATAAAGTTCCCCAGCCATTAAACCTGTGCCTGAATAGTAATGAAGTACCTCTTCGTTACACAGCACCTGGAAAAACCTTGTTGACCAAAAATATCCATGACACAAAACAAACCATCACAAACTGCAGCATCCCCTCACAAGTCACGACCCATGAAATAGAAGTGCACCTGCAGAGAATGAAAAACAAAGCTCCTGGAGAAGACGGCATTGACACCACACTAATAAAACAAGTTACCTACTTCCAGTACCTCGGACAGCTCTTTACCACATGCCCCACCACTGGACACTTCCCCTCACCCTGGAAAACAGTACGTGTTACAGTGATCCATAAACCTGGCAAAGACCCTCACAACCCCAAAAGCTACCGCCCCATCGGTCTCCTAAGCCACATCGGAAAACTCTTTGAAGAATGCTCACCCCCCCGTCTTACCAGCCATATCGAATCGCTAGGACTCATTGCAATACAGATTGGACCTTTAAACGGTGTATTTCTTACTCAAACTAACCAGTGTTTAGGGCCCGGAAATATCCAACCTAACAAAACAACTATCTTAATACATTAGGTGTTTTTTTTGTCACTCAACTGTGACAATGAATGCACTCTTCTACCCTACATGACTGTATTTATCTTTATTATTCTAAAATGATGATGATATGAGCTGTAAGTAACCCAGGTTAGCTAAGAAACTAAGATTTTCTCATGATAATGTTATTTGTCATGCTTTTATTTTGTATTTTGCACGTGTCAAGCTAAGGCGTCTTTGCTTCCTGTTTCGATAAAGAGTCGCTTTTATTTTGAAGGAACTTCCGGTTTAATGAAGGTTGTAAAGGTAACTTGACTACAAGAAAAACAAAACGTGCCACGGATTATTCTTTAATCACTTTTTATTTAGTTCTTTATGCTCCAAAGCTTGATACATAGAAAGATACGTAGATACAAAATGTCTCAAAATGAGGGAAGAATCTGGAGACAGTGTGTTGAAGAAGCATGAGCACACACAGACATGAATGAATAGCATTAATTGACCCTTTTATCTCCACAAATCACATCTACTCTAAGTACTAACATTAAAGTTTTCATATAGATGTGTCCCTAGTGGTGCAAGAAAAAGCCAAAGCTACCCAAGCCATTCTAATTGTATTAAGGGTTTTTTATATATATGATTTTGTGGTCATTTTTGCCTTTATTGGATAAGACAGCTGAAGAGGGACAGGAAATGTCGGGAGGAGAGAGTGGGGGATGACATGCAGCAAAGACCCGAGGTTAGATTCTAACCCACGGCCGCTGTGTAACATAACCACTGGGCTATGGGCGACCCACCCAAGTCCTTCTAGAGGGGCGTGGCAAAACAATTTAAGAAAGAAAGCCTCTCAGCCTGTTACAACACAGCTCAAATAGTTTATTTTAACGTGAGTCCCACCCCCAACAAGGCCAATCATAGTTAAGGATATGGGCGTGGCACCTGGGCGGCCAATCACTCAGAGTTCAAGGGGGGGGGGGGGGCAGGGGCAGGACACCCCTGGTCATCCCACTGGAAGCACCACTGGCAGAGAGATTAATATAGCTTTGGTTTGCTTGAATTGAATTTTCATTATTTAATTAATCTTGGTAATTTTGTGGATATCTTATTTAATTCTGTCAACCATCTTAGAGTAATTCTTTGTTTAGGTCACCTCTTAGTAGAATCTGTTTTGGATAGGAGCCAAATGTATGTTGTGAGCTGAAAGGGAAATATCTAACCTGCAATGCCTCACACCTGGAAACCTTAGTTTAAGGACTGCAGATCCTCCTATTATCTGCTGTTTGTTGTTTGTACTTCTCAAAATGCACAGGAAGGCAACGGTTATTCACTTCATCACAAGCCACAATCAGAAGTTTTGTTTTGTTTTTGATACTTATAATACTGCAGGTATTTATGTTGACATTGACTTCATAGAACGACATTTTGGAGTTGCTGATGCACAAGTTATCCTGGTGGTTGGTCAGGGAATTGCCATTGCCATTACAGATCTGCTTCAGACTTCCCTCCTCCGTCTCCTCAAAGAAGGACTGCCAGGGTCTGTTGCATAACTTCTCCTTCGTTATGTACCTGCACAATGAGAAACATGTTTCAATAAGAGGTAAGGCACATCAAAGTATTATGACATCTACACACTCACAAACACACATATAATGCATTTGAAATATTGGTGTGACACAGTGGACATTCATTTCACATATCTTTTTAAAATATGTATCACTGCATTTTCTTCATCAAGTTTGATATTGAGTAAATTGACCATTAACTTACGCTTTCCAGTCAGTCTTTGATCCTCTGTCAAACTTCTCTTGAAGGATGTGCTTGTGGGTAAATTTGTTGTATGCATTGTTGTCATTGTTTTTCATACAGGGCTTATCATTGTGGTGAGATAGAACTGAGTAGTCGCTGTCAACCGCTCCCTCGGACCCATGAACAAGGAAGAGAGCGAGCACGACAGTGATCAGGCAAATCATCATCTCTGGAGAGACAGAATGAAAGAATAGGACAGTTTTCAACATGTTGTTTATGAATCACAAAGTCGTCTGTAAAAGGCTGTAAATGCAAATACAGACCATTAATAGAAGGTGAATAATGATAGTGTTGTTGACTTTTCACACATGGGCTGTGGGCTTGGTCTACTTGTGAACCAACGTGGCTTCACTTATCTTCAATCAACTCAAACTGAAGTTGTTGTGCACTTTGTCAGGACTGTAACTTGATGTTACATGAACACCGAGAGAGTCACATTTGAATGCTGCTGTATTTGACAAGATGAGGTTAGAACATGTTAGACTGCAGCTTTCTGAAGAGTCAAAGAAAAGATTGTGATAAAGTTCAAAATGAAGTGGACTTGAATTTATTTTCTACAACTAAAGAAAATCCAAGATTTTGGAAACAAAGTTGTAAATTTAAAGAATAAAATCCTGAATTCACATAAAATAAAGTTTAAAATATACAAAAATAAATTCGTAAATTTTCAAGAATAAAGTCGTAACATTTACAAAAGACAAATGTTGCAAATTTTAAAGAATAAAGTTTAAAGTTTAAAGGTGCACTGTGTAGTTTTTATAGAGAAATGTGAAAGTTGTAGAAGTGTACAGATTCTGTGGTATATGTTCATAACTCTTTACACAAACTGTCCTCAGAGGAAAATGTGTTCCCTGTAACTGTTTGAAGATAAAATGATACGAGAGAAGTTATGGTGGAGGGTCTGCAAACAGTCAAACCGTAACTCTCCTGGTAGCTTTTTAGCTCCAAACAGAGTCCAGGGACCCTTGTTTCCTTTGAACAAAGTTTGTGTATTCAGTTCAGAAAATAAGCAAAGAATAGTTTCACTTCTCCAACTTTAAAATGACACTACCAAAACTACAAATTGCACCTTTAAAATTAACCAAAAATAAAGTTGCAAATAAACATAAATAAAATCATTCATTTAAAAGAATAAAGTCCTCAGAGGAAAAAAGAGTCTCACATTAATGAAAACATAGTTGTTGCATTATGAGTACAACAAGTCAAACATTTTCATCGTAAAGTTTGATGATTATAAAGTTGTCATTTTAGGCTATGATTAGCCTTTATGCTACCATGAAGGGTAAAAGACTCGGCCAGCTGCGTGTGCTACAATGAGGAAGTAATAAAAAATGTTGGAAACTAGCATCTTGTGAAGTTTGAACTCGACATGATGCTCCACTAACAATCACTGGATGACATTATTAACATCAATTTACAATTAAATTTGATTTGTTGTCATTAAATAAACTTTTTACACTTTACTGTTTTTTTCTTTTACGACTTTATTGTCCTAATATCATGACTTTATTATTTTAATCTCTGATGTCTTTTCTTCAATGAGACCCTCCTACTCTGTCTTAATCCTGAAATGTTTCATTCATTCTTTCATCGTGTTTCTCCTTCATGTCGTTTTTTAACGTCACTGAGATCGTACAAGATGCCTCACTTCTGATCTGATCGGGTCGATAAACGTTGCTCTATAATTTTCTGGAACGTTTGTCAGTTACAATTATTTGGTTGTAAAGAGCTGAGGATGATTTCTTACCTTCTCGAGTCCGTCGCCCTCTGTCCTGTAAATGAATATTGGGTTGGTCTAAAGTGTATCACTACGCACTGACAAAATTCTGCTTCAAGTTCAAAAACATGTCTCCCTTTTTAAACCTCCTCTTGTCTCGTGGATCACAGCCAATGTAAAATAAACAGCCAATCACAGCTGTAGCTTCTCCGTTTACCATATATGTCTATGATATCTACCGAGACGTTAGAGTGATGTTCATCTTTTTTGCAGATACAAAAACTGAATTCTGCAAAAGAGGAAGTGCTGTATCAATAAGAACAACTGTATATGTGACATTTGAAGGCTCTGCCCCTGTGGGTGAGACCTGATGCTAAAAAACAAGCTGAAAGACAAACACCCGCATTTGCTTCTTGTAAATTCATGCATGAATAGTGACACTAACTCTGCTACTTGACCACTCACAGAAAAGACAATATGTATATATCAATCTTTATTTGTATAGTGCCAATTCATAAGTGCAGTGAGTGCAGATAAAGACCTGATCTACTCAGATCAACACCGTGATCTGTACCAGGCTGTAAACATGTTTACTTCTCCTGATATTTTAGAATAGGTGTGATGGGACTTCTGGGGCTTTTGAAGCCAGCCTCAAATGGACACTGGGAGAACTTCAACAATGGCTTCAGCATCAGAGGTTAGCGCTTGGTCCCCATGTAAATAAACATTCAGTGATTTGATGGAAATGGAAATGATGAAGATGGACTGAAGCAGATGTAAGGCTTTTATTTGACAGTATGCAAAGGAGACAAGCAGCATAACAAAACAACTTCGAAAGGATATTCAACATATATCCTAAAACAGCTGGTAAACAAATTAAAACATTTGATTTCAGGGTGCAGGGTCGATATTGCTTAAAATTAAAGATTCAGTCAAAGTACAGATAACACATTGATAAAGTAGATCTAAATAAGTCCTCCAAGCCACACGCTGTTTAATGCATCGGACGTGTTTTTCATGACATCAACCTACAAAATGTTGTTGAAGAAGTCTGAACAGAATATGTGGCTCAACAATCGAAAAAAAGGCCATGACAGTTTCTATGTTTTCAGAAGCAAGAGTCATGAAGCAAAGCTTGATAAAAGTGATGAAAATCAGGAAATGATGAGCCGCACATTTGGAAAAACTGTTCACTACCTCTACACCAACTTGGGGTCAGTGCAGTGTTCTTTGCTTGGCTTTTGGTTATAAAAAGGCTCAAAATGGATCGGGCGGCAGGTTCTGTCAATCTTAGAACATCTGACAATCACATAGCGGTCGAATCGATTTAATTTTGAAATATTGCATCCCCTGTCAGAGTTAACATCATATATCGTCATGGTTGATGAACTCATGCAGAAGTCACCTTGACTCTCAGGAGCACCTTGCACGAGGCGGCCTGAGTAGGAGCAGATCTTGTTGACATCCGCCGCTTTGGCGTCAATAAACGACTGTTTCGGCTATCTGCCACAGAGGCCATTGAGACGAAGGTAGCTATGTAAAAATAAATAAAAAAAATGCGATAATTAACATTGTTTAACTGGTGGTTAGGGCGTGCGCCCTATGTATGGAGGCTGTTGTCCTTCGGGCGGGCGGCCGGGGTTCGAGTCCGACCTGTGGCTCCTTTCCACATGTCATTCCCCACCTCTCTCTCTCTCTCTCTCTGATTTCCGACTCTATCCACTGTCCTATCTTTCCAATAAAGGCACAAAACGACCAAAAATAGATCTTAAAAAAACATATATATACTGCATAAATCTCGCTCTCGGCTTCACCTGTACAACAGTGGGTAATGTAAAGAGCCACACTCCTTTTACCACACCCTACCTGTGTTATTAACTGCTGTTGCTTTAATCAACACTAAGTACAGATCAAATCTGGACACTGAAAATGGAGTAAGAGTGACAGCCTCACAGCTTAAGATCTGCAGCACTAAACAAGCCAAGCGATAAATGGTTGCCTTTAGTTGCTTATCAATCAAGAAATAATGAAATAACCAGAATTTGCTGGATACCCTTCATTTAAACGACTTACAACCTGAAACACAGCAGTAAAAATGATTTTAGTTTTTAGCTTCCCACACAGCGCAATTTCCGAGGAAAGTAGCCGCCATGGTGAATTGAATGAAACAAGACTTGTAGAATACCTGAATACAATTTTGCTCTTTCAAATGGAAATAATTGATTGGATCTTGAAGCTTACCTTGCCCATTCTTCAAGAGAGTTCCTGTCAAATTGCCCTGAGATGATGTGTCGTTTTTTGAAAGTGTTGTATGCACCGATGCTGCTCTGCAGAACACAGGGCTCTAGAGGAGGCTTTATCATGTACACCTCGTGAAGGAGAGCTACAATGAAGAAGAGGGTGGTCAGGAATACGACCTTCATGTTGCCTAAATGGAGAAAAAGAAGAATTCTTAAAATTAGACTTTGAGCAGAATAATGTACTCAAAGTGATAAAAATATACAACTGTGTGCAATGTACATGAACTGTCTGAAATCAGCATCCACCAACTGCAGAAATGGTGTTAAATAATCCAGAATTACCTTCTTGATTAAAGGAAGAATGTGCAACTTTTTGATCCAGTAGATGTCGCCCTTGAGCACCAGCATTAAACCAAATCAAACTGCTGTTTGCCGACACCTTCGCTTTTCTGAAGCCTCCGCTCTTCTACAAGACACACCTCCAACCCCCCTCCACTTGGGTTTGCACGAAGGAGTTTAGCGCGAGCGGCGGACACAATTGTCTGTGACTGAAACTGCAACTGCCTGTGGCCTGCATTGTTGTATTAGCATGCTAATGTTAACACTTTTTAGTTTAGTTAGGTCGTAGCTTCACATTGCCTTTAAATTGACAGAAATTGACTGTGATCTAAAAATGTTTACTTGACATTCAAATAAGTAGTGAGTGTGTTATTCTTCTTTTCATAAGCCCTTGGCTTAAACAGATACACAAGGAGAGGAGTCGGCCACTTCCTGTCCATGTAAACACACTCATTGTCAATAGTCATGACCCAGAGAGACATTTACATAAGACATACTTGATTTCTGTTGTGTGTAAAATGTCGCCCATTCTTCCTTTAATATCACATGTCGAACTGTTGTTCAGTAGTGTTTAATCATCTTCATCTCACCTCCTGTACTTGCTGACTTTCTGCAAGTCCCCTTAATATTTAAATAAAAGTTGTAAAATATACAATGTAGTAGTTTTTTTTACTTCTAAAAGCAGAATTTTAGCCTCAAAATGATGAAGTAAAACGGAGAGATTTCTTACCTGTCTCGGTTGCTGTGTTGGTCAGGAGAGGATAAAACACCTGATGTTCTCTGATAGATGTCCATACATGATTCTCCCCTTTTAAACATCTTCTGGACTAGTTCCCGTTTCACATCAACCAATCATGTACCTCCAAAAATATTAACATCTAAGCTGCATTCTTGAGTAATGTGCCTGTTTTGACACAATGACTCAACAAGAAGGAACGATTTCATGATGGAGTGATACAACATTTTGGTTGATATCAGAGATATGTTCAAGAACTGAGGAAGGTCAATGTGAGAGTCACGAGGTGTCACGAGGATTTTATTAACATCGAACAATAACTTTATCTTTATATAGTCAAAAATCATCACATTATCTGATGACATTTTACACTTTATTTAGTTTTTATTATCATCAATGGGACAATGATATTTACCACAAAGTGCTTAGAAATAAATGTTTTTCTTGATCTTATCTTGTGGTCTGAGCCACCTACAGCGTGTCTTTTCAGGAGACTCAGATATTTTAATATTTGCAACACCATGCTGCAGATATGCTTTCACTCAGTGGTGGCCAGAGTGACCTTCTACACTGTATTGTGCTGGGGCAACAAACTGAAGGCAAATTAAGCTAACAGGCTCAATTAGCTCATCAGGAAAGATCGTAGGAGTGGAGCTTGAATGAATGAAACCTTTATTGCCCCTACAAACAAACATTTACAAGACAGCACAAAAAACACATAAAAACACAGTAAAGCATCACGTGATTAAAAGAGGGATTTCAGCAGCAAGTTAAATAAAGTGCAGTGCCAAGTACATGCTGTATAATCAAAGCTTGTTAAGCAGCTGAATGCTGCGTGGTAAGAAGGATGTAATGCCCCTTTTAGTCCTCATCCTGGGCATTCTGTACCTGCACCCTGAAGTCAAGAGTTCATACTCCGACCAAAGGGGGTGCAGAGGGTCAGCTGTGATCTTGATGGCTAAATTCAGTGTGTTCCGGTCTGTCGGGTGAGAAATGCTGCACATTTGCTTCCCGGTTATCTTGCTGCCTAGTTTAACAACCTTGTCCAGTTTGTTCTTATTTTGTACAGACAATGCTCCTCCCCAACATTGAATACAAAAGGTCAGCACACTTTCAATAAAACTCTTGTTAACTAGTTTCAGCATGGTGTTGTCAACATTAACATTTCTAAGTTTCCTCAAAAAATAGAGGCGCTGTTGAGCCTTTGCAAATCTTGCATTTGTGTTGGCGTTCCATGTCAGTTTGCGGTCAATTATTGTGCCAAGATACTTATACTCTTGTACAATTTCAATTTCTGTGTCCTTCATATATACAGGGGAGAGAGATGAGTGTCTTCTAAAATCAATGATCATTTCTTTGTATTTAAAATCAATGAGTTATCAGAGCACCAGTTGTAAAAGTTGTCTATCTCAGCTCTGTAATTGGTCTCATTGTCTTTTAAAAGACCTATCAGAGCAACATCATCTGCAAATTTAATTAATTTACAGTTATCCTGATGACTTGTACAGTCATTGGTATATAAAGTGAACAACAAAGGTGAGAGGACGCAGCTTGAGCCTCTAGTGAAAGTGTCTGAGAGGAGGATTCTTTAAAAAAAAATGTTGGTATCACAGACAACACCGCCCACCTGCTGCACTCCACTCTGGAGTCCGACCAGAGCACAATCAGCTGTAGACTGAGACCACCAATAACGATGCAGAACACCACAGGAGCTCTTTTTTACTTGTAGCCATGAAACTGTGTAACTCCTCAACTTTCTGCAACTGAAAAAATGTAGCATAACTTTCATATAATGTTCAGTTCTGTGTCCCATATCTCATCCAATAATTTCAAATAATGTGTAGAACAAGTTAAATGAATGTTTGATTATCAGAGTGCAATGTTTGTTAGCATGTGCAATGTTCATTAGCGAGTGCAATGTTTGTTAGCAACTGCAATGTTCATACCGAGTACAATATTTGTTAGCAAGTGCAATGTTTGTTAGCATGTGCAATGTTCATTAGCGAGTGCAATGTTTGTTAGCAACTGCAATGTTCATACCAAGTGCAATGTTTGTTAGCAAGTGCAATGTTTGTTAGCATGTGCAATTTTCATACCAAGTGCAATGTATGTGAGCATTTGCTAGGGTTCTTCTCATCACTTTTCTTTTTACACATTAGGCTACCAAGGCACAATGTAAGCTGGGGTAGTATTGACTAGCAGGAGTTGGCATTAAAGGGAGCCTGAGTCTTGGTCTGCGCTGCCTACTGTCAATAATGCCATACTGTTGTACTTATCTGTTGCTAAACTTATCATACCTTGATTTATATCCTTTTTTAGGAAAGGTTTCTTTAAATTCAACTCTTATCAATTCAACAGTTTTTTATACACTTCATGTTTTTGTATTTTTTTCCACGTATCTGATGTTTGTTGTACTATTGAAGCACCCTGACACCAGAATTTCATGTCTGCGTTCTTTAAACCTTAACTCAACTTATCAACTTTCGCCTATGCTTCAGGATACTCTGTGTCATACCAAGGTATGAACTAACTGAAATACCAGTGAAATTCAGGTTATCAATCATCCTCAGGGTTGGAGCTTGCAGGAAGTTTAGAAACATGTTGGCACACAAATGATGAAACAGATGAATATGCAATGAGTGAAAAACAGAAGTGGCTAGAGTTACCACCAAATGTTATAGAAATATATTTAATAGTAAAATGTACAAAAACAAACAGAGAGACCCAGTTCAGATGATTTGTAGATTGGTTAATCTACTTACAGTACAATAAAGTACACTTCTTTTTGGTTATTTGATACATTTTAGCATCCTCATACATGTAAAATATATATTACATCAAACTAAAAAAAGAATTAAAATATCCTCGCCAGTGTATGAACAGGAGTTTAATGATTTAAAAATACACCGTCTTAACAAGGACGGTTTAGAAAAACACCCCAGATGACCAGGACCGATAAAACGTTCATTAGAACTAAAACAATGTCAGGAAATATAATGCCACTGTGAAATCTGCTAAACCCATATTTATACATTTCTATGGAGGTTGTACATGACTATATACTTTTCAATGCAACAACATCGAAATCAATCTCTAATTAGAAACACTTCTTGCCTTACGCTGATTAAACGTGAATATACATGTTTGAGAAAGAAGTTGGAGGGATTTTTTTTTACAAGCAGAGCCGTTCTCAGCCTCCGTACATTTCATACCAGGTGAATGACACAGGCGCTTACTAGACGTACTCCGACTAATTCACAGCAGAGATGATGAGAGGAGCAGAGTTGTTCTCGTTTTGTTTAAGATGTGGACTAAAATAAGGCACAATCTCACCGTTAAACAAACACCCAGTAAATGAGTAGATGTGAGATTTCGCCGTCACATTGTAAAAGGACACGAGACCCTCCTCGTAATCCACAAACACTCCCACCTTCTGAGGTTTCTCTGGAAGGGCGAGGCTGGCCGGGGGAGTTGCCATTGCTGCATACTTCTCATCTTCATAATGTACAGTAACCCAGTACCCATTATCTGGGGTCAGGGATAGTTTACCCTTGCGGTTCGCGTCCCCTCTTGCTACACCCAGATCCCAACCGGATTTGTTTCTGACCTCCACCTCCCAGTAGGACTTCCCAGAGGTGAACCTGTTGAGCCCCGTGACGCTGCCGAACATGTCAAACCTCTCAGAAGAGTAAGGAACTACCTGATCCTTTCCTCCTTCTCTCACTTTCTTCCCATCGCGGGAAAGCTCAAGGAATGGATGAGCAGTGGCCGGGTTCAGCTTCACATCAACTGCAGATTTACAACAGGAAGAGATTGGTGAAAACAAAGTGAAACCTTCGGAATAACAAGAAAAGCCTCCTATGCTTCCCAAGGTATAACTTTAAACTGAGAGTACAACATCTGCCAAGCTTTTGTCCTTGAATAAAACCTTTTTCCCAGTGGATTTATTTAACATCATTTTTAACTTGTAGGCAAATATTATGTGTTGAGGTCAACAGAATGATATCTGAATTTTTGACTATGGAAGGCCTTTTCACATTTTTTTATTATTTTTTAAATTTTGGTCATGTTAAATAATAACAATAAAACCCAAGGAGAACGTCTCACTAAATCTGACGGTGAGATAATGAGTCAGCACGGAGCGTTGGAGTCCTCTAGTAGAAAAAAGCTCCCCACACCTGTGCTGTATCAAAGCCAATCAGTCACACACACCTGACTGCAGCGAGTTGATTCTCTTACAAATCCTACTGGGTTGAAAAAGTGAGCTCCCTCACAAGCACTTACAGCATTTTCTTGTCTACAAATGTATTTATTAGAGCCGATTTTCAGTCACACACCTGCAAATTTGAGAGTCCTCTTGAGTTCTGTGGAACGAGAGTCGATATTAAAAACAGTGATAATGAATTCAATGCAGACGTTGTTGTGATTATATACCGGTAGATACAATAGAAGAACTCACCAGTAGAGGAGAGCTTTTCTAGTTTCTGCTGAATGTTTTTTATCATGTTTGAAGTGGTAGTTCTGAGTGTACCAAAGGAGAATGAAGTGTCCACGGTCACAGTTTTCCAAGAGTCGTCCAGGCATGCTAGAGGAGAAACCTTTGATCAAGGGGAAGGGAAACACCATAAATTAAATTGAGCACAACGCCACTGAGACTACGTCAATGTTTTATACAGTTTATGGTGAAAATTGGACACAAGGGATATCAAAGTCACAGTTTCACTTTTTAGTCACGTCCAGGCATGTCAGAAGCAAGCAGGTAGGAAATGGATCAAAAGCGTGAAGACTTGCTCAAGGTTTAAGGGTCAAATCTGAAAAAACGTTGATTTCAGATCCTCTTGGCTCACCTGCAAGTCTTGGTTCTGATCCAGCTCCTCAATGGCCTCTTTGAGTTGGTCGGTTTCCTTTTTCAGTTTCTCGACAAGGTCTTGTGTTTCTCTCTTCACTCTGTGTCTCCTGGACCAAACATTGACTACATTAGTCTTAATAAAGTATACTGTACAATGAATGCATACAGTACTTTCTAAGCATTCCTGTTTCTTATTCAGAACCAAGACATGACTGACCTCTCCTCCAGAGGCTGTAGGGCTTTGTGCCGAGCCTCCTCCACATCTCTCATCACAGCCGAGAACACTTTGTTTATCTCCAGCCATTCAGTATCCAAGCCGACCTGAACAGAATAACACGCTTTATATATAGATTATATTATATTAATCAAACAAAAATCTAGATTTAACAAATTGCCACAGCCTACCTTGCATTCCTTTGAAGATAATTTAACTTCGGCCATCTTTTGTTCTATCATCTCAATTTTCAGCTGTAACTCTGCCCTTATCCTGTCGTGCCTTTCCTTAAAAGAAAACACATTTGCAGATTGTAATGATTTTTAATGTGAGTGTGGCTGATTATCTGAAACTATATGTCAGCCCTGTGATTGACTGGCGAACAGTCCAGGGTGTACCCCGTCTCTCGCCCAATGAAAGCAGGGCGAACAGCTCCAAAGTTTCCTCCCATAGCTTGCTGCATGCCATGGTGATTTCAGACACGCAATGAGGGGAAAAAAGCCCCAAAGTTGAAATTGGCTCGTGGCTCTGCTCGCACTGTGTGAGTGTGCGCAGTAGTACGACCAAACGTGTCAGAAAATCCTCTCTCAGGCAGCTGATTGGGCCGTGATTGGCCCTCGTGGCCACTGTACACAGCACGATCGGTAGTGCTAATTTTATATTTTGCTGGTCCACGGAGCTAGTTTTGGCTTAGTTTGGTACCTTTGCTAGTTGTTGTTCCTTCCTCTCTCGCTCTGTGTCTTTCTGCTGTTGTCGGGCCCAAAGACCCTGTTGCTGCAGCTGAGGGAAGTGGAAAAAAATGTGTTAAAACAGAATTTGCTCTTTAGCAGGACATTTAACTTACGGAGAATCTGCTGTACCTGCGTTGCACCAGTGTGGAAATCAAGGGTTCGACGAGCTCTGGTTGTGGTATCAAAAACCGGTGGCGGAGTTTGAAACACTGCAGATGAAGACAATGCTTACCGTCAAACTTAGCTCCTTTGTATTTATACTAACATTTTGGAATTGTGAAGCATACATGATTGGTTTGTCGCCTCCGTTAGGACCTCTGCAGCTGCAGGATTTGCTGGTGTGCTGAGGGTCAGTGGCGCCAGTGACATCGAGAGAAGCTGGTGAAGGAAAGAAGAGTGTTAATAGATTAAACTCATTTTAAACTTGGCTAGCGTTTTCCCGATCAATCAATATTTCTGTTACAAAAAACATTTTGTTCGTTACATCACCATATCTTATACGATGGGTGGGTACTCTACCAAAAACTCCTTTAAATTGGACAGCTAGGAAGTAGCAGTTCGCTGGAACTGACATGATGGTTTAACCAGACACAAATGTGTACCTGTGCGCCACTGTTGACATCACTGTGGACTCCATTGCTTTTGACTGAGTTTAAGCCTGTTTGCAGAGAGTGCTGTTGATTGTTAATGGCTGTGGAGAAAGAGGATGATTCACTGTAAACCACAACTGATTACAGTTATAGTTACTATATTCCTGTTATGAATAAACTTTGATTCAAATGCGTACATGGTTTGACCATCTGCTGAACTTCTGTTACTCTGGCTTCAGGAATCGTTGGCGTGGAGAGGCTTGAAAGTACATTCTGTCAGATAAAGGATCGAGCAAATAAATCAGGGGTTCATCAACGACATTTCATCTCATTGAGAATTTGTTTCTTGTTTCACTTTATTTTCCATGATAAACTGGATAAAAAGATCGACAACATAACAGCGCCCAACAAATCAAGCTAACGTAGCAAATGTAACGTAGCAACACTAACACAGGAGTCTTTGTACCTCCCATAACCATGAGTAAAATATATGTTTTGGTTAGAGAAAAAGGCGAACCACCAGCAGATCACTACAGCACAGACTCTGGCGCTGAAAGACATCACAACATGGCTTCACTTCACTACAGTGGTAAGGTGGAGATGTGTCGTCCGTATTTATATATATTCCATTTTTTCATACAACGCAAGGAAGAATGATCCTCTCTGAGCAGGTTATGCAAACTGTAAGTCAGTGTCATGTTTATTAAACCATATGATCTCTGCTTTAAAATACCTCATGCTTGACCGGAGTGTGATCAGTCAATCTGCTCTCTCTTTGACGATATTCTTCCCGTCGATTTAACTGAATGTTATTCACACCCTCTGAAAAGAAGAACATTTGAATCGTCTTATGAATCATCTACAGGCAGCGCATCTTACTGTGAAACTAAGTTAACAATGATACAGTGAAAATAATGCTTAAATTGTTTTTCAGGGCTCCTTACTGTAAATGCATTCTATCTATTCTGTACTTCAAAAATGATCACATCATTACCATTACCATTTTTATTTTCTTACCCTTGTAGTGTCTCTGTAACTCTGATTGACTGTATTTTAAATTGGCACCAGGTGAACAAGAGATACCAAAGTACAAAAAACACCAATTAACACTGAAAAGAAGTCAGTTGTGTTTGACTCACCTGACAAAGTCAAAGGGGGGAAAACTTCCAACGAAGGCTCAGCTTCTCTGACTGGAGGTCCTGCATACAGGAACAATACTATGAAATCATGCATCCCATCTTTTCCTGTGGTTAGTCCTCAGGCTCTGGGAGGTTGTGACTTTTGACCATCAACAATTGCAAACATGGAGGCTGTTCTCCGTGTAGTCCTCAACTGGAGTTCTGTAAACCAGTCTGCTTTCCTTTTGACAAGATTCAGCCTGTGGCTTGATCTGAATGTTCTGTTCACCTTCTTATAATAAGAACCTTTTATTGTATATCGCCTTAAAGTCTCAGTTGGCTGTTGGAGTTTCATTGATATACAGGTGAGAATAATGCATCATTTTCTTGTAGGGTTTCTTAAATCCTTTCTCTAGAGTAAAAATGATCATTGCAGGTTACCAAAGACTCTTCCCTCAGCCTTCTACTGTTGGTATCACTTTTTTTTTTACCGTATCTGTCATTTGCAGGGTGTCAACAAGAGATAACCTACAAGAAACACCATAAACAGTATGAAAAATCTGTTGTGTACGACTCACCAGGCTTGGTCAAAGGGGTGAAAACTTCCGCCAAAGGCTCAGCTTCTCTGATTGGAGGTCTCGTGAAGGTTAATTGAGGAACAAAACTATTAAATCTGAATTGTTCACTCTCTGGGATTCTCACTCCGTTTGGCGTGCATCCATTGTTCCCCTGGTGAGTCCTGAGGTCCTGCTTGGTTGTAAAGTTGGACCAGCCGCAGCTGCAAACCTGGAGGCTTAGGTCTGACGTCAGTGTTATCTGTAGAAGTCAAATGCATTTAAAAAAAAAAAAATTCAAATAAAATAAGAATGACAGTGAGGATTCAAATGATTATACCATGTTTGGCCATAGAAATGGTGATATTTGGCACCAGTGAGTTGATAATTGTATCACACGAGACAGGACATAATATATATCGCCATATCGATATTTTGTCCCATCCCTAATGGGCAATATGATCTGATTTTACTTACCTCTCTGTTGACTGGAGGGTTGGCGATTGGTCTGCTTTCCCTTTGATGAGTTTCCCAAACATATGGCCACATGTTCTGTTCACCCTCTGAAAATAAGAAAATATTGCCTTTCTTAACGCTGGTATAAGGGGGGGGGGGGGTCATCACTGTTTACAAGAATTATGAGTCTTGTTTCCCCCCCTCATCCAGAGGCACTGCTTGTCAATAGGCAAGGCAGGCAACTGCTCGGGGCTCCCAACTGCTGACAAACTTTAAACCACAGCATTGCCTCAAAATCTGCAAATGTTGCAATGGCAGTAGGAAACCTCCCTAAGGGGGCCCCATCTGATAGCACTCACTCTCAATGCCCTGCTAAGCGTTGCACGCATTATTGCTGTGAAAACCCAAATTTGTCAATGGAGGAAAATTAAGAGGAATTTTCTGTTTGGGAGTGATTAAAGAAAGAGGAAAATAATAATGACAGCTGGTTGGAGGGGCCTCCAACAGACCCAACAATCACCACTGCCCACACCTCACCTTTCTTAAGGACAAGAACCATGAAAGAATAAGCACAGAATCAGTTGTGAACAACTCACCAGACTTGGTAAAAGGGGAAAAAAGGTCCTCAAAATGCTCTGCTAATTTGATTGGAGGTCCTATGAAAGTCATTTGGGGGACACGACTGTTAAATCGGAATTGTTCGCCCTCAGGGATCCTCATTCCCTTCGGCGTGCATCCATTCTTTCCCTGGTGAATCCTCAGGCCCTGATAGGTCGTGTCTTTCGACCAGCCACAGCTGCAAACCTGGAGGTTCATTTCTGAAATCTTTGATTATCTGTGGAAGGTAAATACAACGTAAGTCAATAAAAATGGAGAATATATTGAAATTGATACATTCAAATAAGTAATTAAAAAACAACCAATACCCCGTCCTTTCCCCTGTACCAACCTTTGCAATGTTCTCAATTTTTGTAATTAACGTATTCATTGTTCTAATAAAACCATCAAAATATAAATGATAAAATATTGGAGGGGAAAGAAAACACCAACGAGATTCTAATGTGATTTATTCTGTGTTCTTTTTTATTTCTTCAGATCTAATGTTTGCATTCGCAGTCACTTTTATGTCATTGACTTATTAGATAACTGACTGCGCTGTCTCCAGTAAGCCTGAGGCTGAGAATAACCGGGGATGTGTCGCCATCTAGTGGTACTGACGATGTCTTACAGTCAGACACACAAAAAAAGAAAAATCTTTACAGGAAGTTAGATGACAGCCAAGATACAGATGGAAAAAAAAACATGTAGCAGTCCAAATATGAGGAAGCACTCTTATTAATGTCGGTAAAGCGATCATGCTCCCCCCCCCCACCGATAATACATTTATGTAATGAATAATTGTGTATTCTATGCAATCTATGCACAATAAATGTTCGCAACCATATTGTAAATATGTACAATCAAAATGACAAAAATAATGTAGCTGAAGTTACATTATCAAAGTGTCTCTTCCCCAATGTTTTGGGCTAGACAAGCATCATTTAGTCAGTTACTACTATATGAATGAGTGCTGTAAGAAGGGGCCCCTTTGGGGAGGTTTCCTACTGCCCCTTGGGCCTTGGCCTGAGGCCCCAAAGAAGTTGCCTGCCTTGCCTGTTGGAGGAGGCTACTTAAAGAGGACACATTATCCCCCTTGTCCACCTTTTCAAACAGTCCCCTGTGGTCTAAATGAAACATCTGTGCTGTGCTTTGGTCAAAATATGAATCGAGCACCAGAGGAGGTTTGTGACCCTGTATAAACCAGCTCTCTCAGAGCGCTCCGTTTTGGTGTGTGTGTCTCTTTAAATGCAATGAGCCCCCCTGAGTTTTCCCTGTAGACGTCACTCCTCTGTAGCGAGAAAAAAAGGCGGACCTGCACAAAAGTTTTGCTCTAGGCTGGGGGGTGGAGTCGATGAGTGGAGATATCAGGGGAGGGGAGGGTATTTTTGTTTACCAGAATCCCACTGTGACATCACAAGGAGAGCAAATTTGAAACGGAGCATTTTTGTTGTAAGACTTATGCAGACCACAAACAAAGGACTGGATGGGTTTATTTCACATTTTGTGGGTAGGTAGACACTCAGGTTACCCAAATATATGTTCAAAAACACTGTTAAAGTGGATTTTTCATAATATGTCCCCTTTAATGTGTGGAGTTTGCATGTTCTCCTGGCTTCCTCCCACAAACCAAAGGCATGCTGGTTAGGTTAACTCATGACTCTACATTTCCTGCAGGTGTGAATGTGAGTGTGGTTGGTTGTCTGTCTCTACATGTCAGCCCTTTGATTGACTGCCGAAAAGTCCAGGGTGTAACCCCGCCTCTCGCTCTATGACAGCTTGAATCAGCTCCAGCACCCCGCGACCCCAAACGGGAAAAAGTGGTATAGATAACGGATGGATGGATGTGTGTAAACCATATCTGTTAAATTACATGAACTTCATTTAAACAAGTTTACCTTCTATTCAAACAACTCTCGATTAAGAAGTAAAAAAGGAAGTGAAACTTTTTTGTACACACTGTCAGCTGTTAGGTAACATTCGGTTAATAAACATGGATAATTATATTTTACACACACACCCATGTTGTGTTAGCTGTGGTTCAAACACACCCTGAATCCTGCATTGTATTTGCATTACTGCTTTGCGTATCACTCTTACCCTCAGGCACTATTTCTATTCTCACACTTGAGTTTTGTTTGCACTGTCAATCATTCCAGTGTCACCTGAACACTGCAGTAAACTGGACCACACACTTCAATTAAAACCGACAGAAGTACTTCATTGAGCTCTAACAACCTTTAAACATCTCGTAAATTCAGAGGGGTTTCTTTCAAGGCATGAAGTATTTGTCATAACATGTTCTTCTTCAACCTAGGACACGGGGAAGTAGGATTCTGAGGGTGGAATCAGGGACAATTGAAACCATCAGCTTTAAGAATATTTACAGTGTGTTTTATGGGATATGTGGATGTAGTAGCCTACACAGGTATGTGATTCAGTCAATCAGTAACAAGGATTTGAAGTGTTTGAACAATTGGTAACAAATGTTATCCCGAGACTTTACAAAAAGCAGGTAAAAGACCTTACTCACTGCTATATTACAAAGATCCAGCGTTAAGCCATCATGAGCACTTTAGCAACATTTAGCCAAAGTTACAGTGACAAGAAAAAACTTCCTTTCAAGAGGCAGAAATGTTGGGCAAATCCAGGCTCATGACGTAACAGCCATCTACCGAAACTGCTCCAGGCAAATCGCAAAGGGGAAGGATTTCTTCCCCCTTTACTATAGCAGTCTGTGCCTTGTTTTAAAAACCTCCTGCAGTGATACAACTCACAGGCGTGTAGAGCAGATTAACTAGTTGTTGCCTTAGATTTTTGGAAATTCTAGCTGAATATTCTTGTAGTTTTTTTTTTTTTTTTAAAGCGTCTCTCCCTCATTATGTCAAAATCAGGTAAATAAAGATAACGATGAGACACTAGAGAGAGAGCTGGTCTAAACTTTCAGTATGAGGTGTGATGACTCTTGAAATGTTCTGAAATCTGTATGAGATGCTGTTCAAACCCTAACTAACTAGCTCATAGTACAACGTCATTCATTAGAATTACTTTTCTCAGCAACCCAAACTGTAACTGACTCTTTTGAAATGAAATGATTCTTGGTTGTAAGTTATTTTAATTTGAACACACGTCACATAGAAATAAAAGATCGCTCTCCAGCAGCTTACCTTGTCCTCTGTCACCTCGATGCTCCTCTCTGTGATCTGACTCTCATTTCCTATTTGGCCCTTTATCCGTGCACTATGAAAAGTTTTAGTTTCGTTTCAGCTCAAACAATCGGGAGGTTTGTCTTTCATTGGCTCGCACCACCCACACCTCGCTGCAAAGCTTACAGTAAACTGGCACTCTTTCACAACACTCATCTGTATAACACTGTTAAACAGCTGCAAAAGAAAGAGACGGCAGACCAACTTGTTGGGATTGTCAAAAGTGCAGGATGGAGTTTATTACTACAATAAGTGAATGTAACAGAGGAGCAACTTTTGAACTGTCATGCAACAGTTCTACCAAACAATATGTTTCATTTAGGGAATGATGATGATCTATGAAATGTCAAGCTTAAAAGTACAAAACTATGTCAACAGAAGCACATGCAAAATAAAGTGTGTGTGTGTGTGTGTGTGGGGGGGGGGGGGGGGTCTGTGAACTGACCTAATAAAAAAGTCAAAAAAAAGGAATCTATGGCCAAAAAAAACAACTCAAGTGTTAAAAATGGATTACCAAACACAAACAATAAAATACATAAATACAATAATAATAACAATAAAAATAACAATTTATAAAGAACCTTTAAAGGTCACATATTATGCAAAATACACTTTACCATGTTTTTTCTAACTCTAATATGTGTCCCTCAGCTGTCTACAAACCCCCAAAGACAGACAGACAGACAGACAGATAAATGGACAGACAGACAGACAGACAGACAGACAGACAGACAGACAGACAGACAGACAGACAGACAGACAGACAGACAGACAGACAGACAGACAGACAGACAGACAGACAGACAGACAGACAGACAGACAGACAGACAAATAGATTTGTCGTCATGTGTGGGCTCTCTCACATTTTCTAACTCATGTGTGCCAGGCGTTACGTGTGTCGTTGTCCTCATGGCTCCTTGTTTCCCCTTTTTGATTGGAATATACGTACGTTTTTCTACTGCATTTGGGTCCATCTTCATTTTGTATTTTATTTAGCCTTTATTTATCCAGGAAAAGTCCCATTGAGGTTAAAAACCTCTTTTTCAAGGGAGTCCTGCAAAAGTTACACTCACAACATACAGACAACAAGGACATGTGGTTTCCACGTCAAAGTTTGTATCTCCAAATCCAACAGAGATCATTTCTGTGGGACTTTCTGCTTTACAAATTTAGTCGGTAGGTACTGATTGGTTAAGAATGGACATTTTGAATGGCTGGTAGAGTACGTGTGACATACTGTACTCTGTGTCTTTATAACTTACATTAACCTGGTAACTCTTATTGGGAATTATTAAGTTTTCCGTAATGTCCACCTCTTTATACACCAACATTTGTTTTTGTTATTGTCGAAAATGTCCTGTAACCCCAAGAGGCTGTAAAACCTTCCCAAAGAATTCCTGTTGTCGTCAGCCGGTGGTTGGATATCAGCGTCACGTCCCCTAGAGCTGAAACAAGAAAACAATGTTCAAAAATCTGTGTTAGAAGTTTGAAGTTAGTTTGTTATCAGAAGATTTGAGGAACAACTACAACACATGTCTTTGTAGATACTTCACTGACTTTCCATGTATCCCACTTAATTACATGCACAACACCAATTCCTAAAAGTTTGGGACACTATACTGTAAAGTGGAAATCAAAACAGAATGTGAAACCCCATATTTGACTGGGGAATAAAGCACTAAGATGTTGGAACAGAAAAATGTTTTTCAAAAAGGTTGGGGCTATGCGCACCTCTGATCTACGCCTTCATTCCAGAAAGCACTCTTTTTGTTTACATGGTTACTTGGAAATCAAAAGAATCCGCACCTCAGGGTGCAGCTGTAATTCTCCTCATTTCATTCCCCCACCATTTGGCACAATTCATGTGGGTCACCTCTTCAAATCTGTGATTGAAGATTCATGCAGAAAAATCCCATGTCTCTATTTGAGTTATTTCATTCTGAACCAAAGTGGTGGACCAACCAAAACAGAGGTCGATATCCCATGAGTGCAATTACTAGCATTGCTATCAATGTTACCTCTCTAAATGTTTGATTGACTGATTGCCCCAAAAATCAATCGTGTAATTCCTACCTCCTTTCTGAAAGTCATTCTCTTAGGGTGCATTGCTTCCCACTGAGTCTTCCAGAAGTGCTGATCGCTCTGTGGAATCCTCATTCCCTTCGGCGTGCATCCTTTTCTCCCCTGGTGAGTCCTCAGGCCATGGTAAGTGGTCCACTTGGACCATCCACAGAAACAAACCTGCTGGCTCTTGTCTGAATGAAGGTATTGAAGAGGTGTGATTGAACAAATCTAGTTTGGGAGGATTTGACACCATTGTATTTGAAAATATAGCTTTATAATAATAAGTAACTTATGATTGTGAAGAGTTACCAAGGTGCTTTGCTTTATTCATCTCATGAGTCTGTGATTAGTTAGTATATTTGTTGTGTTGCAATGAAGCTCTGCTTTCAGATATTGAAATACAAAACCCACATGTCATGGTCACGTTGGGGACACCACGGTTGAAGTCATTCTGATAGGTCTTCAATCCAGACTTTTCCAACATGTCTTGCTGTTGACTTTCTTCATTTCTCTTGCATCCTTTTTTCCCCTGGTGAATCCTCAGGCCATGGTAAGTGGTCCACTTGGTCCATCCACAGTGACAAACCTGCTGGCTCCTGCCTGAATAGTCTGCTGCTGTTTCTGTGACAGAAGGTATTAAAGAGGTGTGATTGGACAAATCTCTTGGGATGAATGTACGCCATAAAACTGGATAACAACTTAGTTATAATAATTATTTGTGAGGTGTTACATCCATGCTTTGCTATTAAAAGACCCACCAGACTCAATGATGTTGTCCTCAAGGCAGAAGTCCCCTTCATTGTAATCCAATTCATCATTTCCCCACACATACTCTTGTTGACTTCTTTCACTATGCATGTCTCTAATGCATCCTTTTTTCCACTGGTGAGTCCTAAGGCCATGGTAAGTGGTCCACTTGGTCCATCCACAGTGACAATCCTGCTGGCTCCTGCCTGAGCAGTCTACTGTTTCTGTGACAGAAGGTATTAAAGAGGTGTGATTGGACAAATCTAGTTTGGGAGAATTTGACACCATTGTATTTGAAAATATAGCTTTATAATAAGTTACTTGTGATTGTGAAGAGTTACCAAGGTGCTTTGCTTTATTCATCTCATGAGTCTGTGATTAGTTAGTATATTTGTTGTGTTGCAATGAAGCTCTGCTTTCAGATATTGAAATACAAAACCCACCAGTCATGGTCACTTTGGGGACACCACGGTTGAAGTCATTCTGATAGGTCTTCAATCCAGACTGTCCCAACATGTATTGCTGTCGACTTTCTTCATTTCTCATGCCCCTTGGTGTGCATCCTTTTTTCCACTGGTGAGTCCTCAGGCCATGGTTAGTGGTCCACTTGGTCCATCCACAGGGACAAACCTGCTGGCTCTTGCCTGAATAGTCTGCTGCTGTTTCTGTGACAGAAGTTATTGAAGAGCTGTGATTGGACAAATCTATTGAGATGAATTTACACCATAAAACTGGATAATAACTTAGTTATAATTATTTGGGAGGTGTTACATTCATGCTTTGCTATTAAAAGACCCACCAGACTCAATGATGTTGTCCTCAAGCCAGAAGTCCCCTTCATTGTAATCCAAATCATTATTTCCCCACACGTACTGCTGTTGACTTCTTTCACTATGCATGCCTCTAATGCATCCTTTTTTCACCTGGTGAGTCCTCAGGCCATGGTAAGTGGTCCACTTGGACCATCCACAGTGACAATCCTGCTGGCTCCTGCCTGAATAGTCTGCTGCTGTTTCTGTGACAGAAGTTATTGAAGAGGTGTGATTGGACAAATCTATTGGGATGAATTTACACCATAAAACTGGATAATAACTTAGTTATAATTATTTGTGAGGTGTTACATCCATGCTTTGCTATTAAAAGACCCACCAGACTCAGTGATTTTGACCTCAAGCCAGAACTCTCCTTCACTGTAATCCAAATCATCATTTCCCCACATGTACTGCTGTTGACTTCTTTCACTATACATGCCCCCGGGCGTGCGTCCTTTGCTCCTCTGGTTAGTCCTCAGGTACTGGTAAGACATTTTCCTGTATGAAACATTTAACAACATGTTAGAGTTGATCAGTGTGATTCTGTATCTCTGTAGATGTACTGACATCTACGTTAGATTTGGAGTCCTGAAAGGATGTCTTTGCTGCACTGATAGGGTTGGACCGTTACTACGACAACCAAGGTCAGGCCCAGGCAAGAAAAGCACACTGTGAACTACTTCATCAGAAGAATTCAAAAGCATACTTATGTACACTTTTACAATAATGGGATGATGTACTTTAAGTATCAAGAGAAAGAGGAATGATTGTGCATTTCAACAGTATCATTATCATTATAATATGTGCTGAAGATTAAAGTTATAGATTTATTTTATTTAACCTTCGTCTAACCAGGAAAAAACGTGTTGAAATTAAAAATCTCTTTTTCATGAGTGTCCTGGTGGAGACAGGCAGCCGCACAATTTACAGAGTTTCAAACAAACAACGAGCAGCCACACATACAAACACTAAAAACACATTATAGAGATTAAAAGACCCAAATAAGAAATATAAACAGCAAAGATGTAAGTTGCATATTAATGCTTTTGATGTTTGAGGTTTAGCTTATTCAAACTGCTTTACAGAAGTGCTCTCCATCCATATGAGAATCACACTACAGGGCTAATAACTCAATATATTGCTGTATATTATCACCATGCCAAAGAGAGGTAACATGTCACAGATTTTCTCTCTAAGTTTAAGTCAACTATTTAGTAGCACACCACGATTTATAATCTGAGTATAAATGATTTATTCGCACATGAAAACAGAAGACGAGGACCTGTGTTTGTATTTATCACAGTCCATTTAAAAAAGAAGAAGCATGACACTTCACATCTGAAGTGTTAATAAAAGTAAATTTACATTTCAGGTTTCTTTCTACTTTTACTACAACAAAAAAGTGGTCTTTACTACACTTTTGACTTTGCTGACTCAGATTAGAACTACAAGTTTATATAAAAAGAAAACTTTACGTAACGCACAGTTGTAGGCCATACAAAACACTATGTAGGCATCGGTCTGCTATGACGTCACACACCCCGGACACCATCTTCACCCCCCCCTGCTCTCATATCAGGGAAGCGCTACAGGGTGCTGTACGTGCACAAAACCAAACTCCGGAACAGCTTCTTCCACAGAACTGTCTCACTTATGAACACACAAAAGCACCCCCCCCCCCCCCCCCTTCTGTATAGTTTTTGATATTAGGCATCGACAGTCTTGCTTGAAATAAAAAAGTATTTCGTTGTACTTGTACAGTGACAATAAAGATATCTTATCTTATCTACCTTCTTTTATTTAATTTTTTATTCTTGATCATATTTTATGATGACTGTTTTATTCTGTAACATCAAATTCGACAATAAACAAGAAAACACTTCGGCCCCGTGTCCACCGAGCGTCTTTTTCTTTTTGAAACTCTTTCAACTTTTCCAAAAAAGACGCTGTTGAAGTCACCAGCGCTCTTTTCCAAATGTATGATATTCCCCGTGTTTGTGCCGCCTATGGATCATGTCTTGTACCCATAATAACCTCTAATAAACATACAATAAAAAGTAACGGAGCGGAGACTTTTCTTCAAGCGCACAAACGCTCAGTCAGCGCTTTTCTATCTGGACACAGCAGGGCCTCAGTCCTCTAAACTTATTAAGATGTTTGAAAGTTCATTCTCTAATTCTGCTCAGCGTCAGATTCATTTTGACCATTCTGATCCAGACAAAAAAAAGGTTCAGAAAACATTTGTGCCTACCTTTGTGTGTGGGTTTCCTGTTATTTTTTTCTTCCTCGTTCTTACGCCAACTCGTCTTTGTACTTTCTCACTCACTCAGTTTCGTTTTTGAGGAAATGCAGCAATAGTAGAAGAGTCACATATGCACACCCCTTGGCTTTAACTCTTCCCAGCCACGCAATAATGACTCACCTATGGCGGAGGATTAGGGCCACGTTAAAGAAAAAAGAATCTAAAATGTTGACATTAAACTCGTACGAGAATAAAGTCACATTTAGAAGATTAAACTCGTAAATGTGACTTTATTCTCGTAAATGTACGAGTTTAATCTCGAAATTTTAGATTTTTTGTCTTTAAAATGGCCTTAATACTCCCTAGTACTCATCCACATCATTATGTAACATAAACATTTTTAGTGAGAAACAGAGAAAATAAATGATTGCAATAAAAGAAAGCAAAGAGGCTGGTAGCATAAGAAAGGTTTACTTTTTTTATTGACAATTTCAGCTTTTTAATAATCAGATTTCATGGTAGATTGCAAAAAATACATGTTATGCTGAGTAAAAGTATTTGATTTTTCCTTATCTTCATGATAATATAAAAATCATATATAAAATGAAAATAATGGATTTATTAACAAGCAGTTAAAAATGTGATTAATCATCATTAATTATCCAATTTTTGCGATTAATCGCAATTACAAATTGTAGGCCCAAATCACAATCCTTAAACACGGTGTTACAGCATTTATTTTCAGTTTTATCCCTGACCAAAGAAATATGTCATGGTTGTCTAAAACTCCATACAGTACCCTGAATGTTACTACAAGAAACAATAACAAAACAAAAAATACCTTTACCAAAACACAACTTAACCCCTTAAGTCTTCATGACAGATCCATCTCCAGTTCACCAATCGTCACAGCAGAAATAATCAAAGGATCCATGTTTTTCTCATTTTTCTTCACATGGGGACTGAAATATGGGAAAATCTTGCCATTGAATGAACAGTCAGTAAACGAGTAGATGTGAGATTTGGAAGCCACATCATAAAAGGACACAAGACCCTCCTCATAATCCACAAACACTCCCACTTTCTGAGGCTTCTCTTTCAGGGACAGGCGAGCTGGTGGAGCTGTCAGGGCTGCGTACTTGTCGTCTTCATAATGAACAGTAACCCAGTACCCATTGTCTGGAGTCAGCTTTAGTTTACCCTTTCGGTTTGCTTCCCCTCTGGCTACACCCAGATCCCATCCAGTCTTGTTTCCGACCTCCACCTCCCAGTAGGACTTCCCAGAGGTCAACCTGTTAAGACCCAGGACGCTGCCAAACATGTCAAACCTCTCTGGAGAGTCAGGAACTTCCTGGTCTTCTTCTCCGTCTTTGACTTCCTTACCATCATCAGAAAGAATGAGGTGTTGGTGGGCAGTGGTTGGATCCAGCCTTACATCCACTGTTAACAACAAGTTTGAAATAAAATTCACATCTTATCTACTAAGCCAAGATTTTGAAGGATATCATAAAAAAAAGAGACTCTATCACCCACCTGTGAACTTTGGAATTCTTTGAACCTCTGTCAAGTGGAGAAATAATTTTAGATCAGATTTAGAACGTCAACATGTAGTTTTGAACCATACCACCGTGATATAACTCTTACCAATGGGGGTCAGCTTCTCCAGTTCTTGTTGAATTGATTCCAACATGGCGGTTGTGATGTTTATCATGGTGCCAAAGAACAGTGATGTGTCCAGCTCTACCTCTGGGCAATCTTTGATGTTGTCCAGGTCTTGAAGAGATGGGTACTTCTGGACAGGGAAAAAAAATAAGGAAAAATCTGAGATAAACCCAACAAGCAGTCAAATGGACTGCTGAGAAATAGATTTAGACTGCATCCCAACTCTCAAATTTAAGCCCTACCACTTGGGCCTACCCTTCCCCTGGAAGGTCTGTTGTCCGGTTTTAATTTGGTATTGAGGGGAAATACAACCCTGGTGGGTTCAAAAAATATTGAAGTCGGTATCAGTATTGAGTAAAATGGTATCAGAATAACTCTACAAGCATGCTTTGCATAGCTGAGCAGTGAAGCACTATATACTTTACACATATAGGCTACAGGTGTGAGATGATGCCCATATCTTAATCGTGCAGAAATGTCAATATAAGTAGAAACGTCATGAATATGAAATTGGTCAATATTTGGTGACCTCAAAGTTTAAGCGCTGCTTTTTGCAGATGATGTGAGTTTGTTGGTTTTGTTGTGCTAGTCCAGCATTCATTGGGTCGGTTTGCAGCCCAAGGATACGGGTTAGCACATCCAAGTCTGAGACCATGGTTCTCTGCGGGAAAAACACTGGATTTTTCCCTCTAGGAGAGGAGTGAGTCTCTTCCTCAAGTTTGACAAATCAATTATCTCTGGGTCTTATTCATGACTGACGGGAATGGGGATTGTAAGATTGACAGATGGATTGGTGCAGCATCAGCAGTAATGCAGGCGTTGTATTGGACCATCAAGGTGAAGAGAGAGCTGAGCTAAAAGGCAAAGCTATCAATTTACAAGTCGATCTATGCTCCAACTCTCACCTATGGTCATGAGCTTTGGGTAGTGTCCAAATGAATGAGATTGCAGATACAAGCGGCTGAAATAAGTTTTCTCTTAACGGTGGCTGGGCTCAGCCTTAGATAAAGGCTGAGGAGCTCAGACATCCAGAAAGCAAGTTGAGATGTTTCTGTCATCTGACTAGAATGCCACCTGGACACCTCCCTTTGGAGATATTCTAGGCACATCCAACTTGAAGGAGACCCTGGTAGACCCAGAGCTCGCTGGACAGATTATATATACCATCTGGCCTTGGAGCACCTCAGAATCCCCCAGGAGGAGCTGGGGAGATGGACGTCTTGGTCAACTCGCTTAGCTTGCTGCCACTGTGACTCCGGCTTGGATAAGTGGAAGACAATGGATGGATGGATAAATGGATGGAAGAATGGATTGGCATTGCAAAAACGATTCAAATTCCTTCTCGTCATGTCAATGGGACTTAAAACTTAGTTTAAGTTTAAGGCAGTCCAAAACTTGGAAAGGGCCAAATGGGATAGAATTGGAATTGGGCAAATTCCTGGTAATGTCAAAATAAAATATTGAGATAAGGCCCTTAAAATGAATTTGGCTGAACATTCTGTTCATCTACTAATTATTTATCAGTAGTCCATTTATGAAAACGTTCCTCTCACCTGCAGAAAAAGGATGTGATCCTCAAGTGCAGAAATATCATTTAATTCAGAGATGGTTTTCTCAAGCCGGTCAACCTCTGCTTTCATCTTCTCCTCGATGTCTTTTGCCTCCTTTTCCACAACCTTCCTCCTGTCCTTTAGTGGCTGAAGAGCTCTGTCACAGGCTTCCTTCACAATTGCAATCACAGCTGTGAACACAGCATCAATATCCCCACATTCATCGTTCAGCTGGTCCTGAAAATGGAAGCAAAGCAAGGATTGTTTCATTAGACAATTGACTCTTCTTTATCAATTTGTAACAACACAAGCCACTTGAAAAAACAAGGTCAGGTTGTTCAGAAACCACAACTCTTGGTAAGTAAAACACAGTGTAAACTATTCCATTGCTACTACAGCACTGGTCTGAGACTTTGGCCCAGTTAGTAGCATTATTATTTGTTGGGACAAATGCAATTTTTTTTGAAGTTGTTCCATTTAATGGCGTACTGTTTGGAAACCCGCTTGGCCAGATTTGATGATCACAGATTGGTCTGATCAGCTTTTCAAAGGTCAATTCACAATCAGAAAAATTCCTTCCTTCACAACTTACCTCACAGCTTTTTAGAGATGCATTTATCTCATCCATCCGTGTTCTTCTGTTTTCAACTTTCTGTTGTAACTCAGTCTTGCTGTTTTCAAGCTCAGCCTGAAAAAACAAAAAGTAAGTTAGTATCCCATTTCAAACACTCTCTTTTACATCGACAATTATCTGGAAGAACACACTTTTTACACCATCCATATCTGAATTTGTATGCTTTTTTACAATGTAATGTAATAATTCACCTTCTTCCTGTTCCATTCGTCTTCAGTAGAAACCACCTTCTCCTGGTCTTCTTCCATACAGAGGACACAGATGCATCTCTCCTTCGTCCTGCTGTACAGCTCTAGAGGGCGACCATGCTGCAGACAGGCCCTCTCATCCAAGTTCTGCACAGGTTGCACCAACTTGTGGCCCTTTAACCTCTGAGTTGTAGAATGATTCTGCAGGTGGGTTGAACAATACGAAGCGAGACACACAAGGCAGGACTTCTTGGCTTTCAGCTTTCGCTCTGTGCAAATGTCACAGGCCACTTCGCCAGGCGCCCCAGTGTAATCATCATGGTTTTCTCTCTCTGTGATCACTATTTTCATCTCTTCAACAATGTTTCTCAGGATAATGTTCACATCTGGGGTTCTGCTCAGATACTGCTTGCACAAGGGGCACACCATGTCGTTGTACCTAATGTTGCAGCACAGACATTTCTTACAAAAGGAGTGGCCACACGCTGTAGTGACAGGATCCACAAATACATCCATGCAGATGGTGCATGTGACGTGCTTCTCCAGCGAGCCAGTGTTGCAGGGTGATGCTTGAGCGGAGGCCATATCTGCGTAGAGATCATCATGAAGTCACTCAATTAGAAATGTCAAACAGTTTGTAATTTTTTTGACTAAGCAATTCTATGTTGCACTCGGAAATACGACCAAATATTCAGCGAGTCGGTATCCGAGGTTGTCAGATACCAATGATTCATCCTTTAGGTGTGTTATACAGACGCACAAGGTTTTCTTACTGTCGAACACTTTATTTACCAAAACCTGTTTTTAGGCCTGTTATTACTCGTTTACCATACTTTTTTGGAGTTTTGTTTTTCTGTGTTCTTCTTTTATGATTTTATTGTTGTTAGTACTGTTGTGGTAATATTCTGTAAAGCACATTGTGACCTTGTGTGACCTCTGTGAAAGGTGCTTTACCAAATGTACATATTATTATGATTACTACTTTTATATCCTTGAACTGCACCAGTCTGCCTAGTGCCGTCTGCATTTGGGTCCTTCCCTTGCTGCCTTGGGGAAGGACTTCAAGAGATACCTCATCAATGCTGAAAGCAAACATACAGTACTAAAAGCTCAGCGATAGGCCTGTTACCAAGTGGCAACCTCTGGTGTTGAAAAGCAAAGCCAATGCAGAAGTACAAAACTACAGTTCCTCTACTGTCCACTTCGGGCAGGCTGCAAACACACTCATTAAAATGAAGAAATAAACACGTTTACAGCCTGTAGTTCAGAAAGAAACTTTGTTAGATGTGTCTTTATAGATACAGACTGTACTGTGGGTGAATGATTTACCTTTTTAACTCATCCGTTCTGTTCATAGTGTATGTGTAATTAGGGGCACGGCTGATCTGAAAGGCTGTGTTGTAGTTGTTTGCCAAGAGGCTCAAGGCCTACCACAGCTGCACCTCTTTTCCTGTAGCTAAAAGTTAGCTTGAGATAGCATTTCCAATATGCCGACTGCCGGTGTCAGGCTTCAAATGTCTGAATTAGAAACATATGGGTGACTTCACTGACATTACATTCATGTTTTATACAGTCTAAGTTACCAAAGTCACGCACTCTAAATTAGCCACATCTCACAACTTCTTCTAATTCAATGAGTTCATCATCGATTAATGAGATTTTTAGATGACAGAGTTCTTTTTTCCAACCAGGATTGTGTTCTTTAACTGAGGGTAAAACTATCAAGATTCAACAGCAACCACTTCATCTCAAGTTGGAAGATTACAAGAAAAGATGAGTGATTTATTTTTTTAGCATACAGTTTTAAAAGTCAGGATGACAAAGTACTTTGGTCTCTGAGCAACACGGAAACATTAGTGCTGTTCAGCCCGATAAAGTATTACTAGCGTCACACCTAAACTGAACAATTCAGCCTCGAGTGTTTATTCAACACTGGTTTATGAGTGTGCGTGTTTAATCCCATTAGCAGAGCGTTTCGGTCGAAGTGTCGAACATTAAGGTAAAAAAAACATTCAAAACTTAAATAAGATCCAGAAATAAAAATACTGGAGTTTAATTAAAAATGTTTAAAGCAAGGGCTAAACACTGTTGAACTCATTTTTAAAGATGTGAAGAGTCTCAAAACAAACGTAATCAAATTTTCTTTATGTATTTTAAAAGAATAGCCAAAACAATGTAAGCCCCAAACAACTCCCATAAAGAGTATAATGTTACCTTAGATGCTCCTGATTGCAAAGCCTTCCGTCTCTTTGTCTCTTCACTCCCAAAGTGTCGTGTGCATGCTCTTCTCTGGAGCCTTGTTCAGTTTCACTTCTGTTGAAAGGCTGTGCAAGTTTTTTATTTTTTTTCCTCATCTTTAAAAAGGTATGTCAGCATGCAAACAATCAACCAAATGATCTCTTATTCATGCAGGGTGTGTCACATGTTAAACAGGCTTACACAGACCAAACATTGTCGTTGCGAAATTTTTTCTCTGGAACTGCAGTTACAGCACAGCACTCCATTTACATGCCGCCGGCGTAGAGGCTGGAGCTCAGGGGTTCAGTGTCTGGCCCAAGGACACTTCGACTGTCGGAGGTTGGGATTGAACCCCCAACCCTCTGGTTAAAAGATGAGACCACTGAGCCACAGCCGGTGGTTATAGTGAAGTGTAAAAGTGAATACAATGGAAACACTTCATGATAAAAGTGAATATATTTAGCTATACTTCTTTCTTGTTTAGACAGAACCTGCTATGAAATCGACAGAACTTATTTGGTGAACATAACTAAGTATACTCAAGCATGCTCATACACCAGCTTTGCATACTTCCTAAGCAGGGGCGTGTCCAGACTTGTACGACTGGGGTGGCCCGACTGGAGCACTGACTTATGCACTGGTGGCCTGAAGTTTGATGTGTGCACACACTCTTTCTAACTTCACCAATCATATCTACTTTATAACACAAGATAATGGATGTATTAGCTTTTTTTTTATTAAAGACACAAAATGAAGATTTATGTTAAAGTACTTCGAAATTTTCATGCAAACTCCTGCACAGTCTAACTTGCTCATGTTTTGGTCCGTAGTTAGTTCATTGTAAGGAAGACAGAGTGCATTACTTTCCTATACACCTGTCTTATGAAATAGACATTGATATGTAAAGAAAACTACTTGCAGCCTTTACCATAAAAAAGACCAAATAGTTGGTTTTACGACAAGTCCCGCTTCCGAGAGGGCAAATAGGATATTTGGGGTGGCACTTGTGGTGGCCAATCAGATTTCTAGGGGGGGCCATGCCACCCCTGGACACCCATCTGGACACGCCCCTGTACTGCGTTGAGACTGACTTCATTTCTGTGTCTATGAGAGCACATTTCATGATTAACTAGCAAAAAAAAACCCTGTTCTCTGTATTTACTACAGTATTAAGAGTCGTTGAAATGCATTTTCTTATTTTGCTTACAGAGGGGGTTTTTAGTGCAAACTTTTTTACGATTTCGTCAAATGACGCAATCATTTTTAAGATTGCATCATATGTTGTGTCAAAATGCATGCCAATGTTTTTTCGTTTCAGTTTCATTTCCAGGGAAAAAAGCTACAAACCGCTCTCTTTCTCTCTGCTCTACTGAACCATTGCATAATAGTAAGTAAGACTTTATTCATATAAGCACTTTTCAAACACTCAGTCACAAAGTGCTTCATAATTAAAAACAATCAAACAATTCATACAGTGCAAAAAATGTACATAAATAAATCACAATGTCGAAAACAAGGAAAGGTTAAGATCAGAAAAACACACAAAAAGGCACAAGAAAGGGTTTTTGGGTTACGTATAACGCAGTCCATCAAGCTTCTGACCTCTAACGATGACCCTGATTACTGATAATGGTTTTTATCTTGGTTTAAATGTTGGTTTTACGGACCTTTTTTATACATTCTCAGTTTCCTGTTTAAGTGATGAACTCTTGTATTTATGTATTTAATGTGGATCACGGTGTATGTTGGTTCTATTGTCCGAGTCTATGGGCCTGTGTGTCTATATGTTTTTAAATTGTCTTCACCGGGCTGCAAACCAAGTTTCCCCTCGGGGACAATGAAGTTGAAAGTTGAATAAAGGACATAATGTAATGCAACAATGCACTACTATTCGTGTTGTGTTTCATAACACCACCTCAATCAAGAGGGGGAATTACTTGGAGATAGAAAAAGTAACTTATTTTGCGAGACGCTATGATGCCTAACTGCTGTTTGGAAATGAGGTTTAGTAGCGTTCTTGTTTCATGCTGCATCGTCACTCCCAAAGGCTTTTTATCTTGCAAATCATTTTGAATGTTAAAATACAAAATTAGAATTGGTTTTTACTTTTCAAACCCAACAAGTATTAAAGAGCAGACATCAACAAACAAATAAGCTCCTCATTCTTCATGACAGATCCCTGTCCTGCTTAACATGTTACACAGAAGAAATAATCAAAGGATCCATGTTTTCCTCATCTTTCAAATGGGGACTGAAATATGGGAAAATCTTGCCATTGAATGAACAGTCAGTAAACGAGTAGATGTGAGATTTGGAAGCCACATCATAAAAGGACACAAGACCCTCCTCATAATCCACAAACACTCCCACTTTCTGAGGCTTCTCTTTCAGGGACAGGTGAGCTGGTGGAGCTGTCAGGGCTGCGTACTTGTCGTCTTCATAATGTACAGTAACCCAGTACCCATTGTCTGGAGTCAGCGTTAGTTTACCCTTTCGGTTTGCATCCCTTCTTGCTACACCCAGATCCCATCCAGTCTTGTTTCCGACCTCCACCTCCCAGTAGGACTTCCCATAAGTCAACCTGTTAAGACCCAGGACGCTGCCAAACATGTCAAACCTCTCTGGAGAGTCAGGAACTTCCTGGTCTTCTTCTCCGTCTTTGACTTCCTTACCATCATCAGAAAGAATGAGGTGTTGGTGCGCAGTGGTTGGATCCAGCCTTACATCTACTTTTAAAGGCAATGTGAAAGATGTTCATAACATCTGAACTAAAAAGCCAAGATTTTGAAGGATATTGTCAAGAACAAACAGACTATATCACCCACCTGTGAACTTGGGAATTCTTTGAATCTCTGTAAAGTGGAGAACATTTTTTAGATAACTTGTAACCTCAACATGTAGCTTTAAACAATTACCACCGTGATATAACTCTTACCAATGGGGGTCAACTTCTCCAGTTCTTGTTGAATTGATTCCAACATGGCGGTTGTGATGTTTATCATGGTGCCAAATGACAGTGATGTGTCCAGCTCTACCTCTGGGCAATCTTTGATGTTGTCCAGGTCTTGAAGAGATGGGTACTTCTGGACAGGGAAAGACAGAGAAACAGATTTAGACTGCACTCTGTCACTAAGGCCTTGGACTTGGGCCTACCCTTCCAAAGAAAGGTCAGTTGTCAAACGGGTTGGAAGAAGAATGTAGTAGTTCTGATATTAGCATCAACAGAACAATCATTATCATTCAGTATCAGTCATCCATATCTCTGTCAGTCTTTCTGATACCAGTTCTAATCTAAGGCACCAAAAATGGTAGCAATGAATTTGTCACTGGACAGATCTTCCAGTAATCATGTAGGATTAACAAACATAAACAGTTTCATATTTACTTTTTGCAATAGTAACAAAGTTGGTGCTCTAATTGGTCCTCAGCCCAAGTCTGAACAGCTGTTATTGGTGTCAAATGAGCTTATCACAATGTCAAAGAACTTCATTTATAGAATGTTTTATAATCAACAGTACCACAATCTACATATTGGATGCTTTTAGCTTGGAAATGCCCAATTTTAATGGAAAATATTTGGCACATTGGCCCTATTTTAAAGTGCAATGACAAAGTTGACCAAGTATCAAGGGTTGTCACAAACCAAAGGAAGGGCTGAAAGGATTGAAATGGGATTGGGCCAAGTCCCAGCGATTTCATATGGTGAGCAGTTGAGAAACGGACCCTTAAAAAAGGCTTGGCTGTTGTTCATCTTCTCAAAAGACAGACCTTTTCTTAATTATTTGAAGACATATCAGAAGTTGTACATTCTCTAAAAATGTCATTGCACCTGTAGGAAAAGGATGTGATCCTCAAGTGCAGATATATCGTCCAGTTCAGAAATGGTTTTCTCAAGCCGGTCAACCTCTGCTTTCATCTTCGCCTCGATGTCTTTTGCCTCCTTTTCCACAACCTTCCTCCTGTCCTTCAGTGGCTGAAGAGCTCTGTAACGGGCTTCCTTCACAATTGCAATCAAAGCTGTGAACACAGCATCAATATCCCCACATTCATCGTTCAGCTGGTCCTGAAAATGGAAGCAAAGCAAGGATTGTTCATTAGACAATTTACTTTTTCTTTATCGATTTGCAACAACACTGTAAAAGGTAATTCTTGGACAGGTTGTTCAGAAACTACAACTCTTGGGAAGTAAAACACAGTGTAAACTGTTCCATTGCTACTACAGCACTGGTCTGAGACTTTGGCCCAAGAAGCAGCAATATTATTTGTTGGGACAAATGCAATTTTTCAAAGATGTTCCATTTAATGGCGTACTGTTTGGAAACTCGCTTGGCCAGCTTTGATGTTCACAGATTGGTCTGATCAGCTTTTCAAAGGTCAATTAACAATCAGAAAAATTCCTGTCTTCATAACTTACCTCACAGCTTTTTAGATCTGCATTTATCTCATCCATCCGTGTTTTTCTGTTTTCAACTTTCTGTTGTAACTCAGTCTTGGGGCTCTCAAGCTCAGCCTGAAAAAACAAAAAGTAATGGGTCAATATCCCATTTCAAGCACTCTCAAATAGTCCGATGCGACATCAGGATATCCCACCTGAAGTCAGAATTCCAAACTCGGGGGAACTTCAGTAACCTGAGTTCAAATCCAACATGGCTGCTACTTGCACCAACAGTAAATATTAAGCTGTAACTATTGTGTTTATTAGCAACTTAGTCCTCATTTTGTGTAATTGAATCAATCACACCGATAGTACCGTGCAAGTTTCTGTGGACATGTTGTAATATTTTTTTCGCCTTCAAACTATCACGTAGTGTGTTGTCATCGCCGTGTATTAGCTAACAAAACAAAGGTACTCCTGGAGGCGTCCATGTTGCTCGTCTGACAACTAGAACCCAGTTTACTTTGGTGTGACGTCATTCCCGGCTCTGAGTTCCAATAAAAGGAACACACCAATAAGCATGACAAGCTTATGGAAATCAACACCTTTTAACACAACCATGTCTGTTTGTGTTCCTTTTTCAGCATGTTTGCAACTTACTAGAGCAGGCCACAGTGGACTTGAATAAATAAAAAGATATAATTCACCTTCTTCCTGTTCCATTCTTCTTCAATAGGAACCACCTCCTCCTCGTCTTCTTCCATACAGAGGACACAGATGCATCTCTCCTTCGTCCTGCTGTACAGCTCTAGAGGGCGTCCATGCTGCAGACAGGCCCTCTCATCCAAGTTCTGTTCAGGTTGCACCAACTTGTGGCCCTTTAACCTCTGAGTCGTAGAATGATTCTGCAGGTGGGTTGAACAATACGAAGCGAGACACACAAGGCAGGACTTCTTGGCTTTCAGCTTTCGCTCTGTGCAAATGTCACAGGCCACTTCGCCAGGCGCCCCAGTGTACTCATCTTCTTTCTCTGGGATCTTTTTTTTAATCTCTTCAACAAGGTTTTTCAGGGCAATATTCACATCTGGGGTTCTGCTTAGAGGCTTCTTACACCGGGGACACACCATGTCATTGTTGTTGAGCAGACAATCCTTACAAAAGGAGTGGCCACAAGCTGTAGTGACAGGATCCACAAATACATTCATACAGATGGTGCATGTGACGTGCTTCTCCAGCGAGCCAGTGTTGCAGGGTGATGCTTGAGAAGAGGCCATTATCTGCGTAAAGAGATTATCATGATGTTACTCAATAAGAAATGTAATATGGAATATGGAATTAGATCTAAGTCCTTATATTCAACAAGTTATTATCCAACTTTGACATACAGAAATGCTTTCCACTTTAGGAGTCTAATTCAGACGTGCAGGGTAGCCTATAGAACCTGTGTTCTTACTCTCTAACAGTTAGTTCATCCTGTAAGCTTACTGTATATACCATAAGTCTGCCTACAACCATCTGCATTTGGGTCCTATCCCAGCTGCCTGAATTGTGTTTTACCCTTCTATCCAACTGTAAAGATGTAATTATTATTTTTGTTAAGTCTGTCCTTTGCATATCTCGTGACACTTTCTCCTGATCCACCTGACACCTGGCAGGTTTAGTACTTATAACCCCAGGGACCAATCACAGCCCGGTCTGCTGCTCCTGACTGGTCGGATGCATTTCTGACATGTTTAATATTCTGGTTGTATGACTGCATACACTGGCACATTACATTTAAAGCCCATGACCACACTGGGGTTTAATGATATATGTACAGTATGTATAAAATTACATGAACTATTACTCAATTAGTAAAAAGGTTTAAAAAAAGATTTTCAATTCCAATTAAAAAACATTTAAAACATCTAAAATGACAAAATTAGTAAATTAGTACTCGTGAATGATAATGTTACCTTTCAGCTCCTACGATGCTCGTTATCCAACAGCCTTCTGTCACTTCTCACTCGACTCATAAAGTGTCTGAGGGTGTGTGTTGGGTTATGTGTGTGTGTGTGTGTGTGTGTGTGTGTGTGTGGGGGGGGGGGGGGGGGGATCAAAGATCACGTGCAGTTTTTAGTTTAGTACTTGAAACGTCTTGTTCAGTGGTGTTACAGTCCTCAAAAATCATGATTCAAATTGTATTGGCATATAGTTGTTGTTATGTATTCTTAAATGTTACAGTTCATCATGATAATACAGTCAAATGAATATATCAAATAACTGTTTTTATTTTGGAAAATAGCTTTCTGTTTGTGTGTGTGATGAAGTCACAGAAGGCTGCCAGCGACTGGTTAGCTTAGATAGCACAAAAACTGGACACCCTGGCAAACAGCTGATTGGCTGTATCATATGGTTAAAACACATGCAGGCAATGATAAGCATAAATGTTTGTGGAAACTAATGTGTGAAAGTTACAATTTGGCTTTCAGCGATCAGCTAAGAGGCTGATGAGACGTTTGCCCCCGGGTGAATGTAGACCACCGTAAAGAAGAGCTGAGGAAACTCCCTCGGCAGGTAAAAGGGACGAAGTGAGATAGAGAGCAGCTCCAGATCAGGTGTACATATTTCCTCACAGACGACCACTGTGTTACAGTACCTCTCATTAATATAAAAACATACTCCGCCCCCTTTTGATTTGTTTGTAATGAGAGGTAAGAGTCCATGCGCACAGGGTACCCAAAGCCGCTTATATGGAGATCCTCTTCCCGATCAGTATCTCCCAGCCATGTCTCAGTAAAAGCAAGTAAGCATGTCTCCCTGAAGTCGCGGTTACAAATGGCATGGACCTTCAGTTCATCTAACTTGTTGTGAATTGACTGCACGTTAGACAGCAGAACAGTCAGGAAGGTAGGGAGCCGGCGTCTGTCATGAAGGCCATATTTCCTTTGTTGTACCCCACCTCTCCTCCCTGTCTTACTCCGGAGATTAGATGCCCCGTTCGATACCCCGTTCACCGTATTATGCAGACTGTCACAGCGGAGTGATCGAGGGATGTGTGGTAGGATGTCACTAACTACAAGCGGACGAAGGAAAACTCCACAGAAACAAAAATAGTAGTCTGCTGTTTCTGTGACAGAAGTTAGTAAGTACGTTTGAATTGTTTGTGAAGTGTGTCAACAATGCTTTGCTTTATTATTCTCGTGAGTCTGTGAGTGTATGACGCTTTCTTTTTCTTTGGCAGTGAACCTGTGTAATCAGATATCTTGATACAAATTCAATTCAAACAACTTTATTGATGTACAAACAACAGATTACACAAGCAGTTTAACCTTAGATAAGACCTATAATGAGATGCTAATAATAATAATAAAGCTTATTTATAAAGAACTTATCAAAACCAACGTTACAAAGTGCTTTACAGAATAAAATCCAAACAGTAAAATACACAACAAAATCCTATTAAAAGCATGAAAATACAACAACGAAGCAATCACCCAATTAACAGAGAATGAAATAGAAACATGTTGGCTAAAGCTAACAGTAGCACAGATAAAACCAATAAAACATCATGGATGAAACAAGGATTATAAGAAGGCCTTTCAATAAAAACGTGTTTTTAAAAGAAGATACTGATGAAGCTATAGTCTGAGATCCTCAGGCAGGTCGTTGGACAGACGAGGAACCCGAGCTGCAGACGTTCTGTCCCCTTTGGTTAAATATTAGACAGACTGATCATCATCAGTCTGTGCATGAGTTGTAGAACACATCCAAGTCTGTACATTCAAAGAAAGCCTGCAAGCTAGCAATGCTGTCTTCAGTCCAGCATTTGACTGTTTTTACTTTTTGCTCTTGTCGTTTGCATTTTGGCTTGTAGACAGGAAGGAGAAGAACACTATAGTGGTCAGATTTCCCAAATGGAGGCAAAGGCAGGGATATGTAAGCTCCAGGCACTGAACCATAACACAAGTCAAGAATGGAGTTTTTCTTAGTTGTTGCACAGGTCACATACTGTTTATAAGTATTCAAAGTTCTGTCTAGCTGACACTGATTAAAATCTCCTAAAATGAATTTAGGAGCATCAGGACATATAGAGTCTAGTTTCTTAGTCACCTTCGCGATCAGCTGAGAGGCTGATGAGACGTTTGGCTTGGGGTGAATGTAGACCATCGTAAAGAAGAGCAGAGGAAACTCCCTCGGCTGGTAAAAGGGACGAAGTGAGATAGAGAGCAGCTCCAGATCAGGTGTACATATTTTTTCGTGGACTTTCACTGTGTTACAGTACCTCTCATTAATATAAAAACATACTCCGCCCCCTTTTGATTTGTTTGTAATGTCAGGTGAGCGGTCCATGCGCCAAGGGTACCCAAAGCCGCTTATATGGAGATCCTCTTTCTGATCAGTATCTCCCAGCCATGTCTCAGTAAAAGCAAGTAAGCATGTCTCCCTGAAGTCGCAGTTACAAATGGCATGGACCCTCAGTTCATCTAACTTGTTGCGAATTGAACGCAAGTTAGACAGCAGAACAGTCGGGAGGGGAGGGAGCCGGCTTTTGTCATGAAGGCTGAGAGAAGCAACACAGACACAACACAGACACGAGGGGGAAAAAACACCAGCCTCAATCGAGTTATTTACATCGAGCCTTTCTTCATTTCTCGTGCCCCTTGGCATGCATCCATTTATCCCCTGGTGAGTCCTCAGGCCATGGTAAGTGGTCCACTTGGTCCATCCACAGTGACAAACCTGCTGGCTCTCGCCTGAGGAGTCTGCTGTTTCTGTGACAGAAGGTATTGAAGAGGTGTGATTGAACAAATCTAGTTTGGGAGGATTTGACACCATTGTATTTGAAAATATAGCTTTATAATAAGTTACTTGTGATTGTGAAGAGTTACCAAGGTGCTTTGCTTCATTCATCTCATGAGTCTGTGATTAGTTAGTATATTTGTTGTGTTGCAATGAAGCTCTGCTTTCAGATATTGAAATACAAAACCCACCAGTCATGGTCAAGTTGCTGACATCAGGAATGGAGTCATTCATGTCCTGGTGTTGACTTTCTTGATTTCCCGTGCCCCTTGGTGTGCATCCTTTTTTCACGTGTTGAGTCTTCAGGACATGGTAAATGGTCCACTTGGACCATCCACAGTGACAAACCTGCTGGCTCTTGCCTGAGCAGTCGGCTGTTTCTGTGACAGAAGGTATTGAAGAGGTGTGATTGAACAAACGTAGTTTGGGAGGATTTGACTCAATTTTAGTAAGAAATGTAGTAACATAAAAAGTAAGTTATAATTGTTGTATAAGTGTTAATTAATCCATTTATTCTGTGATTGATAGCATCTTGTCTTGGGCATAGGAATGTTAATATCTTTAAATCTCAGGTAATAATGGTAGGCTCAACAGATACATGTTAGGTGTGTTGCAACACCTGACTGAAATTTACTAAACATTTAGCAAAGTATAAACATGGGTGTCTGGTTGGTGGATGCATCTATATTGATGCCTAATAGGGCCATTGGTATGTGCAGTGGTGGAGGTGGGTGATGAGTTTGATGGGCTTAAGGAACATTTCCCTGGACATCAGGGGTGGATCCAGGGGGGTGATCAGGGTGGCCTGGGCCCCACTTGACATCTGATGTGTCAACCCAGAATCCAAAATCATCTATTTCGACTGTGTTGAAAGACAGTGCTGGTAGCTTTCTTTGCCTTTCAATGTGACACATTCTGAGTATTTCACATTTGAGTAGTGTAAATAGGAGTATTTTCAAATTGTGATTATTGATCATTAATCACGATACAAGTGTGATATCTATCAACAGCCTTAGTTTGGCAGTGAACCTGTGCAATCAGATATCTTATTATGAAACTCACCAGCCTCAATTGAGTCGTGGACATCAAGCCTGGAGTCCTTTTGATTGGTCTTCAATCCAGACTTTTCCAACATGTCTTGACTTTCTTCATTTCTCTTGCATCCTTTTTTCCCCTGGTGAATCCTCAGGCCATGGTAAGTGGTCCACTTGGACCATCCACAGGGACAAACCTGCTGGCTCTCGCCTGAGCAGTCTGCTGTTTCTGTGACAGAAGGTATTGGAGAGGTGATTGAACAAATGTAGTTTGGGAGGATTTGACACCATTGTATTTGAAAATATAGCTTTATAATAAGTTACTTGTGATTGTGAAGAGTTACCAAGGTGCTTTGCTTTATTCATCTCATGAGTCTGTGATTAGTTAGTATATTTGTTGTGTTGCAATGAAGCTCTGCTTGGGTTAGGGTTTTGTTGCTCTTGGTAAGCCATTCATTGTCTTTAAATCTCAGGTAATAATGGTAGGCTCAGCAGATACATGTTAGGTGTGTTGCAACACCTGACTGAAATTTACTAAACATTTTGCAAAGTATAAACATGGGTATCTGGTTGGAGGTTGCATCTACAGTATATTGATGCTTAATAGGGCCCTTGGTATGTGCAGTGGTGGAGGTGGGTGATGAGTTGGATAGGCTTAAGGTAATTTTCCCTGGACATCAGATGTCAAGTGTGATCCAGGGCGGTGATCAGGATGGCCTGGGCCCCACTTGACATCTGATGTGTCAACCCAGAATCCAAAATCATCTATTTCGACTTTGTTGAAAGACAGTGCTGGTAGCTTTCTTTGTATTCCAATGTGGCACATTTTGAGTATTTTACATTTGAGTAGCGTAAATAGGAGTATTTTCAAATTGTGATTATTGATCATTAATCACGATACAAGTGTGATATCTATCAACAGCCTTAGTTTGGCAGTGAACCTGTGCAATCAGATATCTTATTATGAAACTCACCAGCCTCAATTGAGTCGTGGACTTCAAGCCTGGAGTCCTTTTGATTGGTCTTCAATCCAGACTTTCCCAACATGTCTTGCTGTCCACTTTCTTCATTTCTCTTGCATCCTTTTTTCCCCTGGTGAGTCCTCAGGCCATGGTTAGTGGTCAACTTGGTCCATCCACAGTGACAAACCTGCTGGCTCTCGCCTGAGCAGTCGGCTGTTTCTGTGACAGAAGGTATTGAAGAGGTGTGATTGAACAAATGTAGTTTGGGAGGATTTGACACCATTGTATTTGAAAATATAGCTTTATAATAAGTTACTTGTAATGTGAAGAGTTACCAAGTTGCTTTGCTTTATTCATCTCATGAGTCTGTGATTAGTTAGTATATTTGTTGTGTTGCAATGAAGCTCTGCTTGGGTTAGGGTTTTGTTGCTTTAGGTAAGCCATTCATTGTCTTTAAATCTCAGGTAATAATGGTAGGCTCAACAGATACATGTTAGGTGCGTTGCAACACCTGACTGAAATTTACTAAACATTTTGCAAAGTATAAACATGGGTGTCTGGTTGGAGGTTGCATCTATATTGATGCCTAATAGGACCCTTGGTATGTGCAGTGGTGGAGGTGGGTGATGAGTTGGATGGGCTTAAGGAACATTTCCCTGGACATCAGGGGTGGATCCAGGGGTGTGATCAGGGTGGCCTGGGCCCCACTTGAAATCTGATGTGTCAACCCAGGATCCTAAATCATCTATTTCGACTGTGTTGAAAGACAGTGCCGGTAGCTTTCTTTGCCTTTCAATGTGACACATTCTGAGTATTTCACATTTGAGTAGTGTAAATAGGAGTATTTTCAAATTGTGATTATTGATCATTAATCACTATACAAGTGTGATATCTATCAACAGCCTCAGTTTGGCAGTGAACCTGTGCAATCAGATATCTTATTATGAAACTCACCAGCCTCAATTGAGTCGTGGACTTCAAGACTGGAGTCCTTTTGATTGGTCTTCAATCCAGACTTTCCCAACATGTCTTGACTTTCTTCATTTCTCTTGCATCCTTTTTTCCCCTGGTGAGTCCTCAGGCCATGGTTAGTGGTCCACTTGGACCATCCACAGGGACAAACCTGCTGGCTCTCGCCTGAGCAGTCGGCTGTTTCTGTGACAGAAGGTATTGAAGAGGTGTGATTGAACAAATGTAGTTTGGGAGGATTTGACACCATTGTATTTGAAAATATAGCTTTATAATAAGTTACTTGTAATGTGAAGAGTTACCAAGTTGCTTTGCTTTATTCATCTCATGAGTCTGTGATTAGTTAGTATATTTGTTGTGTTGCAATGAAGCTCTGCTTGGGTTAGGGTTTTGTTGCTTTAGGTAAGCCATTCATTGTCTTTAAATCTCAGGTAATAATGGTAGGCTCAGCAGATACATGTTAGGTGTGTTGCAACTCCTGACTGAAATTTACTAAACATTTTGCAAAGTTTAAACATGGTTGTCTGGTTGGAGGTTGCATCTATATTGATGCCTAATAGGGCCATTGGTATGTGCAGTGGTGGAGGTGGGTGATGAGTTTGATGGGCTTAAGGAACATTTCCCTGGACATCAGGGGTGGATCCAGGGGGGTGATCAGGGTGGCCTGGGCCCCACTTGACATCTGATGTGTCAACCCAGGATCCAAAATCATCTATTTCGACTGTGTTGAAAGACAGTGCTGGTAGCTTTCTTTGCCTTTCAATGTGACACATTCTGAGTATTTTACATTTGAGTAGTGTAAATAGGAGTATTTTCAAATTGTGATTATTGATCATTAATCACGATACAAGTGTGATATCTATCAACAGCCTTAGTTTGGCAGTGAACCTGTGCAATCAGATATCTTATTATGAAACTCACCAGCCTCAATTGAGTCGTGGACATCAAGCCTGGAGTCCTTTTGATTAGTCTTTAATCCAGACTTTTCCAACATGTCTTGACTTTCTTCATTTCTCTTGCATCCTTTTTTCCCCTGGTGAATCCTCAGGCCATGGTAAGTGGTCCACTTGGACCATCCACAGGGACAAACCTGCTGGCTCTCGCCTGAGCAGTCTGCTGTTTCTGTGACAGAAGGTATTGAAGAGGTGATTGAACAAATCTAGTTTGGGAGGATTTGACACCATTGTATTTGAAAATATAGCTTTATAATAAGTTACTTGTGATTGTGAAGAGTTACCAAGGTGCTTTGCTTTATTCATCTCATGAGTCTGTGATTAGTTAGTATATTTGTTGTGTTGCAATGAAGCTCTGCTTGGGTTAGGGTTTTGTTGCTCTAGGTAAGCCATTCATTGTCTTTAAATCTCAGGTAATAATGGTAGGCTCAGCAGATACATGTTAGGTGTGTTGCAACACCTGACTGAAATTTACTAAACATTTAGCAAAGTATAAACATGGGTATCTGGTTGGAGGTTGCATCTATATTGATGCTTAATAGGGCCCTTGGTATGTGCAGTGGTGGAGGTGGGTGATGAGTTGGATAGGCTTAAGGTAATTTTCCCTGGACATCAGATGTCAAGTGTGATCCAGGGCGGTGATCAGGATGGCCTGGGCCCCACTTGACATCTGATGTGTCAACCCAGAATCCAAAATCATCTATTTCGACTTTGTTGAAAGACAGTGCTGGTAGCTTTCTTTGTATTCCAATGTGGCACATTTTGAGTATTTTACATTTGAGTAGCGTAAATAGGAGTATTTTCAAATTGTGATTATTGATCATTAATCACGATACAAGTGTGATATCTATCAACAGCCTTAGTTTGGCAGTGAACCTGTGCAATCAGATATCTTATTATGAAACTCACCAGCCTCAATTGAGTCGTGGACTTCAAGCCTGGAGTCCTTTTGATTGGTCTTCAATCCAGACTTTCCCAACATGTCTTGCTGTCCACTTTCTTCATTTCTCTTGCATCCTTTTTTCCCCTGGTGAGTCCTCAGGCCATGGTTAGTGGTCCACTTGGACCATCCACAGTGACAAACCTGCTGGCTCTCGCCTGAGCAGTCGGCTGTTTCTGTGACAGAAGGTATTGAAGAGGTGTGATTGAACAAATGTAGTTTGGGAGGATTTGACACCATTGTATTTGAAAATATAGCTTTATAATAAGTTACTTGTAATGTGAAGAGTTACCAAGTTGCTTTGCTTTATTCATCTCATGAGTCTGTGATTAGTTAGTATATTTGTTGTGTTGCAATGAAGCTCTGCTTGGGTTAGGGTTTTGTTGCTCTAGGTAAGCCATTCATTGTCTTTAAATCTCAGGTAATAATGGTAGGCTCAACAGATACATGTTAGGTGCGTTGCAACACCTGACTGAAATTTACTAAACATTTTGCAAAGTATAAACATGGGTGTCTGGTTGGAGGTTGCATCTATATTGATGCCTAATAGGACCCTTGGTATGTGCAGTGGTGGAGGTGGGTGATGAGTTGGATGGGCTTAAGGAACAGTTCCCTGGACATCAGGGGTGGATCCAGGGGGGTGATCAGGGTGGCCTGGGCCCCACTTGAAATCTGATGTGTCAACCCAGGATCCTAAATCATCTATTTCGACTGTGTTGAAAGACAGTGCCGGTAGCTTTCTTTGCCTTTCAATGTGACACATTCTGAGTATTTCACATTTGAGTAGTGTAAATAGGAGTATTTTCAAATTGTGATTATTGATCATTAATCAAGATACAAGTGTGATATCTATCAACAGCCTCAGTTTGGCAGTGAACCTGTGCAATCAGATATCTTATTATGAAACTCACCAGCCTCAATTGAGTCGTGGACTTCAAGACTGGAGTCCTTTTGATTGGTCTTCAATCCAGACTTTCCCAACATGTCTTGACTTTCTTCATTTCTCGAGCATCCTTTTTTCCCCTGGTGAATCCTCAGGCCATGGGTAGTGTTCCACTTGGTCCATCCACAGTGACAAACCTGCTGGCTCTTGTCTGAATGAAGGTATTGGAGAGGTGTTATTGAACAACTCTAGTTTGGGAGGATTTGACACCATTGTATTTGAAAATATAGCTTTATAATAAGTTACTTGTGATTGTGAAGAGTTACCAAGGTGATGCTTTATTCATTTTATGAGTCTGTGATTAGTTAGTATATTTGTTGTGTTGCAATGAAGCTCTGCTTTCAGATATTGAAAACCAAAACCCACCAGCCATGGTCAAGTTGTTGACATCAGGCCTGGAGTTCTCTGATTGGTGTTCAATCCAGACTTTTCCAACATGTCTTGCTGTTGACTTTCTTCATTTCTCGTGCATCCTTTTATCCCCTGGTGAGTCCCCTTTAATGTAGGAATCCTGAGAAAGAAAGTCAGAATTTTGCCTTTTTTTCTAAGAGATTAAAGTCATTGTCAAAGTTTCCCCTCGGGGACAATGAAGTTGAAAGTTGAATAAAGGACATAATGTAATGCAACAATGCACTCACTATTCGTGTTGTGTTTCATAACACCACCTCAATCAAGAGGGGGAATTACTTGGAGATAGAAAAAGTAACTTATTTTGGGAGAAGCTAAGTTTATTTATATAGCGCTTTTCAAACACAAGGCAGACTCAAAGTGCTTCACATCATAACATGTCATACAATAAAGTGAAAAAAGATGGAAGAATTAAAAGAAAGATAAAAAACAGAGAATAAAAACATATTTGCAATACAATAGACAATAAACAGTGCAGAAGTTAAAAGTCCAATGTAGGTAAGATTTAGCAGAAGGCTAAGGTGGACATAAAAGTTTTCAGTCTTGTTTTAAAAGCGTTAGCGTTCTTGTTTCATGCTGCATCGTCACTCCCCAAGGACTTAACATTTTATTTTGCTAATCATTTTAAAAGTTATACTTTTACAAAATTAGGTTTTGTTTAAAGCATTAAAGAGCAGAAATCAACACACAAATAAGCTCCTCATTCTTCATGACAGATCCCTGTCTTGCTTATAATTTTTCACAGAAGAAATAATCAAGGAATCCATGTTTTCCTCATCTCGTTTCAAATGGGGACTGAAATATGGGTAGATCTTGCCATTGAGAAACTAGTGATTTCCTGTGGGCGCAGATGTGCTGAAGTTATTCAAAGCAGGGGCCTCTACACTTCCTATTAATTTTTGAATCCTATAGCCCTAAAGAAACATTGTTTAAATCTTCTCTTCTGACACAGTGGTTACTGTTCTCTAATTTTGCTCACTGTTTTTTTTTCACAAAATAAAGATTTTTGTTGAAGTACCTTGGTTATTTAAAAAAAACATGTTAGAACAGCGTAAAATAAAATAAAATAAAATAACAATATTCCAGAATAAATCAAGTATTAATAAATTGTTCTCTAATTTTGATCTCTAGTATATATATATATATAAAGCCCATAAATATATATATAATATTATATATGAATATGTAGTAAAAAGGTTTCAAAAGAAATTTAAGAAAATTATTAGCTAATTTTTCCAATTAAAACAGAATTTAAAAAAAATAAAATAAATTGACAAAATGAGTAAATTAATACCCATGAATGATAATGTTACCTTTCAGCTCCTACGATGCTCCTTTTTCAACAGCCTTCTGTCACTTCTCACTCGACTCAAAAAGTGTCTGAGGGTGTGTGTATTTATGTGTGTGTGAAGGGGGGGGGGGTCGACTGGGTGGGGGTGGGGAACTGGGTGTGTGATGAAGTCACAGAAGGCTGCCAGCGACTGGTTAGCTTAGATAGCACAAAAACTGGACACCCTGGCAAACAGCTGACTGGCTGTATCATATGGTTAAAAAACATGCAGGCAATGATAAGCATAAATGTTTGTGGAAACTAATGTGTTAAAGTGACTTTCTATGAGGGTGTTGTGACTGGCATGTTTTGTTTGGCACTGAAAAGCTAGTAAGGCTGTTATGGTGATATACTGCTTTGTTTCATGTTGGAAGTCATTTATACTTACACTAGGGTATCTGACGAGTGTTATCAAGTGACCACTTCCACTTGATCAGACACTTAAAAGGTATTGAACAGAAACATCAATGTTTCTAGTTAAACAACATACAAGATAACCCATAAAATACGGTCAGATAAGCGCTAACATCAGCATTCAGCCACTTACTTAAAGGAGGAATGTGCAACTTTTTGATCCAGTAGATGTCGCCCTTGAGCACCAGCATGAAACCAAAACAAACGGTTGTTTGGCGACACCTCCGCCATACGAAAGCCTCGGCTCTCCTCCAGCGACACACGTCCAACCCCCTCCCCTTGCATTGTTGTGTTAGCATGCTAATGTCATCGCTCTTTACTTAGCCCGTAGCTTCACATTACACATACATTTACACAGAACGATGTGATCTAAAAACGCTTACATGACATTCAAATAAGCAGTGAGTATGTTATTTTTCTTTTCTCTAGTCCTTGACTAAAACAGATTTGAAACACAAAGGGAGGAGCCGGCCGTCCTGCCATGTAAACATGATGTAAACACGGCTTCAACAACAACACAGCCAGCAGGACTCGAGCTTCTCACTCATTGTAGACAGTCATGACTCAGAGAGACATTTACACATGATATATTTGATTTCTGCTATTTATGTGTAAAATGTCGCACATTCTTACTTTAATAATATTATCCTTTGTAAATGGCTGAAGGTTTATATCACCATTTGGTGATGGGGTGGGTGGGTGTGTTTATGTGCATGTTGCTCAAGATGCATGTTGACTGCTAGAAAATAATTTCAGCAATTTTCATTTTCAGTCATTTAGATTTAATTTGAAGAAGTAGAGACTTTTGTCATTTTCCACTAAAATTGCTCATCACTGTTTGCATACATACAGCGGTAAGAGAAGAAATAAAACAAAATAACATTGAATGAAATGTAAAACATCTTCACAATAAAATACACTGTCTGCTAAGAACATATTAATTTTCCTTTGAACTCATCACATCATCCACCCAGGCATAAATGACAGTCATACTAGAATTCATTCTCACTGAGCCTTCAGCATCAAAGATCACGTGCAGTTTTTAGTTTAGTTTTTACTTGAACCGTCTTGTTCAGTGGTGTTACAGTCCTAACAAATCATGATTCATATTGTATTGGCATATCGTTGTTATATATTCCTAAATGTTACAGTTCATCATGATAATACAGTCAAATGAATATATCAAATATTTGTTTTTATTTTGGAAAATAGCTTTCTGTTTGTGTGTGTGATGAAGTCACAGAAGGCTGCCAGCGACTGGTTAGCTTAGATAGCACAACAACTGGACACCCTGGAAAACAGCTGATTGGCTGTATCATATGGTTAAAAAACATGCAGTCAATGATAAGCATAAATGTTTGTGGAAACTAATGTGTTAAAGTGACTTTCTATGAGGGTGTTGTGACTGGCATGTTTTGTTTGGCACTTAAAAAGTTACTCCCTGATAAATTTGCTTGATTTGCCTGGTAACTACTGCTGGCCCAGAAACAGTCCGACTACTGTCCATATTTACATGGCAGCCATTGACCTCTGAGGTCATGCTCAGGTTGGGAGGCTCAAGGCTGTTCTAGTGATATACTGCTTTGTTTCATGTTGGAAGTCATTTATACTTACACTAGGGTATCTGACGAGTGTTATCTAGTGACCACTTCCACTTGATCAGACACTTAAAAGGTATTGAACAGAAACATCAATGTTTCTAGTTAAACAACATACAAGATAGCCCATAAGCTACGGTCAGATAAGCGCTAACATCAGCATTCAGCCACTTACTTAAAGGAGGAATGTGCAACTTTTTGATCCAGTAGATGTCGCCCTTGAGCACCAGCATGAAACCATAACAAACTGTTGTTTAGCGACACCTCCGCCATACGAAAGCCTCGGCTCTCCTCCAGGGACACACGTCCAACCCCCTCCCATTGCATTGTTGTGTTAGCAGGCTAATGTCATGGCTCTTTAGTTAGCCCGTAGCTTCACATTACACATACATTTAAACAGAATGAAGTGATCTAAAAACGCTTACATGACATTCAAATAAGCAGTGAGTATGTTATTTCTCCTTGACTAAAACAGATTTGAAACACAAAGGGAGGAGCCGGCTGTCCTGCCATGTAAACATGATTTAAACACGGCTCCGACAACAACATAGCCAGCAGGACTCGAGCTTCTCACTCATTGTAGACAGTCATGACTGAGAGAGACATTTACACAGGATATATTTGATTTCTGCTGTATTTATGTGTAAAATGTTGCACATTCTTACTTTAATAATATTATCCTAGCTGAAATCGTAGATCAACGTTTGGTGGTTTAACTCAATTCAAAAGGGAAGCCTTAAATTCCTAGCTAACAAAGTTAGAATGAAACTAAGCTAACGCCAGCTTTTTTACAATGTTAACCACATGGTCCAATTGTTTGCCTGGCACGCCCGTCGCGAGTACTCTCCAAAGTCACGTCAATTTGAAAATCACGCAGGTCCTTTTGTTCCAGTGCTCTTGAAGATGAATCATCAACGCGGGGGGTCAAATTAGGTTGACGTTCTGCGTAGAAATCTCTGTAAGGACGAGAGATAAAATCAGGTGTCATCACAAATATATCTCATTAAACAAAAAATTCATTGGCCATCTTTGGACGTTGGACCATAAAGCAGACCTGTAGGAAGTGGAGGCTGTCTTCTGTCTGTGAGAGCTGCTCTAGCTCAGTGTTTCTACTCTGCAGTTGAGAGATTTCCTCCTCCAGCTGTACGATGAGCTCTTTATGTTGTGCCCACACCTCCTTTAGATTTTCCTCGCCGAGGTCTGCCAGCTTGATTTTCTCAACTTTGCTTATTTTCTCTTGAATGGCTTGCTGAAGTTTGATCTTCCTCCATTTAAGTTTAATCTGTAAAAATATATTTTGTATTAAGGAATACAGTTTGCTCAACAGTAGCCACTTTGGCTAACACACATTGTTAGCTATAAGCAGTATTTTGGTATATAACTAGAACTTCCATACAATTGGAAGAGTTTACTAACACTGGCCCTCTTTTGTTAACATGACCACGTAAAGGTATAGCAGCCAAACAACTGGGTGCATTCAATTGAGAATTTGGTTTGATTGTTTGGGATCTCACGTTTTAATTTGTAAGATATTTGTTACCTCAAAATATGTCTGATGAATCTGATTGAAGTTAGTTTCCCTGCATATTTAAGTTTTCAAAGTTAGGCCTGCCAATAAATATAGAGTGACACAAATAACTGAACTTAAAATGTTTGCTGGTGTGGTTCTCTTGTCAGCCGTTACCTTCTTCTTTGTAGCTTCCTTGTTAATAGAAACAATGTGATGGCCCCTGTGTTCTGTCTGGGCACACATGGCACAAATACATGTTCGGTCACTCCTACAGAACTGGCTCAGCTGCTTTCCATGCGCTCCACAAACAGATTCCTCCAGGTTCTTCAGCACACTGATCAGTAAATGGCGCCCAAGATCTTCGTCCTGGTAATGTGGCTCCAGATGAGTGGCACAAAATGATGCCATGCATTCCAGGCAGGATTTGACTGCTCTGTACTTGGCCGGGCAGAAATCACAGGGAACCTCTCCAGATTTTAAAGGCACAGTTGCGTCCTCACTCAGGGCATGAGTTTGGTCGGTTTTAAGCTGTGGCCTGATTGGGAAAAGGGCTTTGCAGAGGGGGCACTGACAGGCCCCATGAATCCTCCAGAATTCACCTATACATCCCAGGCAGAAGCGGTGTCCACAGGGAAGGGAGGCAGGTCTGGTGAACCCGTCTAGACAGATACAACACTCGGACATTATCTTCTAGCTTATCGTCTCTCTTTGCATATGTGCACACATTTGGTCCAGGTTGGTGAGGTTTGAGCACGCACACATGAGGATGTATTCCACTGGGAGTTTATCACAGTGTATCTGCACAGAATACATAGAGAAATGTTAGCACACATTTGATTTACAATACTTTTACTGTAATTTGTGTTTGGTGTTAGCATCCCGAAACAGCTGAACAAGGATGACTTGTTTATTTATGTCACTTTATGTGTTTCTTGATAAAAATTAAATAAAACTGGGAAGTCTTTGAAGTAGGACCTCTGAATTCGAGCAGTGAGTCACCAGAGTTGAGCTAATTTAAAATCTTATCAACTCTCACAAAGTCTCCAATAGCAATCGGTCTTTATATTGTTGTTTTATATTTGTATTGCTTCCATAAATGCCGACACGCCCACTCACTCCTTCGCGCAGTCACCATCAGCCACAACATCATACAGTCTATGCAAAACACACACACACACACACACACACACACACATACACACACACACACACACACACACACACACACACACACAAACTAATTAGCAAGTAAAGCTAGGTTATAGCCATAAGCGACGACCAGTGAAGCATCAATAACACTTTTGCAACAGAAATGTCGAAGACTTCTATCCTCCAAAGTCTCCTGTAGACAACGACCACGACGTTCAAGAGCCATATCAGTTTGAACCATCGGCACATGCAGTGAGTGTTGAAACAGCCTATTATGAGGAAAGTGAGGGGCAGGAGAACCTCTCTGAATGGTAGACGATGCCCCCTGGAGGATTTGAATGTAATGGCCTTAAAAATTTTAAATAAACAGCCTTGTTTTTTTCACTTTACAATCGCCATATTTCACAGCAAGCCACTTAGATTGAAGTCATATTTAAGCCTCGCAATTATCTCAATCCACTTGACTCCCAACAGTTTGTTGTCGGCTGAAGTCGTTTTTAAAGGGTTTGTTGATGAAAGCTGGTACCACATACGTCACCAAACACTAGATCAGCCAATAGAATATTAAATTGCAGTAGCTGGGTTGCAACCTGTGGAGGGCAGTCGCAATACATATTTCTAACAGACTATATCAAATTGAAATACTTGGATATTTGGACCCAAATTGATCAACAACACTACATAATACACATATACAAAAAAAAGTCGGGTCTTCCAATAATAGTGAACCATTACGGATAAGAATTGTGTGAGGGTTCTGTCAAACTTGATGAGCATTATTTAACACTTTAAAAATGGAGAAATCTTTTTTTCATAGCAGAATGGACTTTTGACCCTCGTCAGGACCACTACACTCTTCCAAGCACATTTATACAAAGTACAGTTATCTTATACACAAGGCAATTAATGTTCAGCACTTACACTACTATCACTCTCTGACACAACAAGTACCTTATATGGTATGGTTCAGAGCATTGGTATATAATCTATGTAAAATCTAACTGCTGAGATGTGTTGCCGGTGTTGGTTGTAGGTGAGTTGACTCCATATTTGGTTCTACAGTCAGGAGGGGAAAAGAATGTGAATGTGTTTAGAATGTGTGTGTGTGACATCACAGTAGTTCTAGGATTCTAGAAAACATCAAATGCACAGGTTCCCTCATTTGGGATCAGATCTCACACAGACTACACACAGTCCTGCCGACTTCTCCAAAAGTACTAATCCTTGAGGATGGAAGAAAAACAACCAAGCGCCGCTTCTGTAAAAGATTCACAGGAGAAAATCTTTGAGAAGGCCCTCATCTCCAGGGCCAGTATGGACCAATCTCAAACATCAACTGAGCATTCTGAGCCCTTTGTCTCCTGTTGCGAGTCTGCCAAGAAAAAAGGTAAGGAGCAGCTCCGGTTGTTTGTCACCCTGCTGACGGTGAGAGTGTTGACCAAGTGTCACGCTCTGCAGAACCGTAGCCAGGGAGAGTGGGTCGCCCATACAAAGAGACTGGTTAACCAGACCACAGAGGGACTCACTGTCAGTGAAGGCTCCTGCCCAGAGGTGAAGAGCATCAAGAAAGTGTGCAAGGCTGTGCTGAGGGACCTGGAGAAGCAGTTCTGTGGCAGGCGCTTGCTGGAAGCTGTGATCTTATTAGAGGATCCAGCAGTGGACGCAGTCATCAGGAAGACTCTGCAGGCTCATGTCAAACAGCTTTGTGATGAGCCTGCAAAGAATGCTGCCTCCACGTGGTGGAAAGACCTCCTGCAGATGGTGCTATTTGGTGTGGGTTTACTCGCAGCCTTATTTTTAACAGCACTAATCCTACAATACAGGACGCAAACAGCTGCGTGTGGATGTGGTTTGAAGACTTGCAGAAATATCAACTGTCTCAAGCCTCTAGTGCCACACAGGAGTTCAGTGTTTAAAGGGGATGTCACAGCCTCTAAAGTATTGTTAAGTCTTGTTATTACGCGGTTTTTGCCTGGGTTGGTATGGGTTTTTCCCGGGTGCTCCGGTTTATTCCCACACTTTTAGTTAGGAGTTAATCAAGATCATAGTCTGCACACGTAAATCAAAGTAGGCCTTCTTGTGTTTACAGAGGGTCCATGGGAGAAAAGATTATCTACGATAAATAATTGAATAACCCTATGCAATAAGTATTTCTTACCTTTTAAATTAGCTTCTGTTTTAGTAGCACAGCTTAAGTGCTGTGTGTGCTTTGTCGGTGCCTATACACTTAAATGTAGGGCCCGAATGATTTGGTATTTTTGGGGCTGATACTGATGTCGATACTGTGGAGAGAAAAAAATCTGATACCGATATATTGGCCGACAAGATGGTCACTCGACTGGAAAGTAACTGTGCATGTAGGTGCATCACTGCTTGACACTCTGGAGGGTGATAATGCTAGTTGTAATCCATATAGCGCCCTCTAGTGGTGACAGCAAGAAAGAGAACTGCTAGTGTAATACAATGAAACTCAAATCATTGTTTTTTGACTGGTGAAAAAATCTAGGAAATTCAGCGCATATCTGCGATAAAATTGGCCGATACCGATAGTCAAGTTAATATCGGCTGAAATTATCGGCTGGCCAAAAAAATCGGTCGGGCTCTACTTATGCGACCTTAAAAAACCCTAACATACTAAAGCAGGTTTTAAACAGTTTAGAGGTAACTGTATCAGGAGCAAAAGTAGTACGGGAGGAAAGAGTATCCAGAACATAAATATAAATACATAAAGAGTTTAATCAGATGGAAAATTATCAAATATTCTGTACTAATTATCTTTGTTCCTCTGTGAAGTAAGACAGCGTAAGTTTTGTTCCAGTTGTTGGTTCTTGATTTCAGACTCTTTTATCAGGACATAGCTTGTAAATAAACACAATTTTCTCCCTTGAAGAACTTGACTCCATAACAAAATGATACCTTGAATGAATAAACTACAAGCTGTATGTGTTTATCATAAACAAACGTGGATTTAGTGGAGCTCTGAAGTTACTGCGTTAGAGCCATGAGGTGATTGGCCAATCAGAACCAAGAATTCTCTGCGATAATGTAAAGTGCAAAGTGGTGTCTTTATTGCTGTATTTTTACACAGTCCTAACAGAAGGCTTATTAACTTTATAAAAAGTCAGGTTGTGGATTTTTGTTCGGGCATGTCAGTCTTATCATTTGTTGCTGAAGTGTAACTGACTCACTCATCACTTACGTGAACTGTAAACAATAAAGTGTGTGTTTAATGATCCGCACGCAGCGTTTCAGTTCTGTTTACTTAGGGTTAGTTATCAAAAAACAACTTATAAGAATCAAATCGTCAGAATGAAATCATGAAACTCACATACCTTTCACATTATCGCTGCACCAGCTCGTCCTTCCTGAGGCTCTACCAGTTGTGAGTCGTCGCTACATGTTCCTCCTCTGTACAGGTTGTTATTTACAGTCTATGGTAAAGACACACCCATCACTGCTGGGAAAGAGGGCGGGTCCTGTTGGACTCATTGGACTCAATAAACCTACATACACCTGATAAAACAGGGGGAGACGTTTACTCGAAACATTTCAGCCACATGGGACAGAAAAAAAAACACTTACAAATACGTGTTATTTACTAATAATGAAAACACACATGCTAGTATCAAGTTGGCTACCACCTTTATTCTCACGAATCAAAGAAAAGAAGAATGACTAATAATGACATCACTGCAAAGTCAGATTGGAAATACTGAGGTTGATTATACCTTTACCTTATTAGGAATCAGCTGCATTGATTAATGTGTAACTACAGCACATGCATCTTTGCTGCAATCATTAGCATGATAAGCTAACTCACAAACAACAAAAGCAAAGCATTACGTTGGCGGCTGAGAAGAACGCCATTTGCTTACTTCATTCGTTGATTAAGTGACAGGTTAAAAAACATTTGCGTGACATACAAATAAGCAGTGAGTGGGCTTTGTTATTCTTCTTCTCTCTAGTCCTTGACTGAAACAGCTTTTACACTCAAGGCCGTCCCGTCCATGTAAACACAGCTCCGACAACAGTACAGCTGGAGGGACTCACACTTCCCACTCATTGTAGACAGTCATGACTCAGAGAGACATTTACAGGATATACTTGAACTCTGCTGTATTTATGTGTCAAATGTCGCACATTCTTCCTTTAACTGTTTAATACTAAATCACAAATCATTACATTGTTTTTTTTTTTTGCTCAATCTGTTCAGTCCAGCTCAAAGGGTCCATATTCACTGATGAATTTCATGTAAAGTAGACGCACTTCCCGATGCACATGAATGCATCACAGAAATACCAGTATGTACAAGAGTAAGTGAATGCATCACAACGCGATTGACACTTTAGAAAGTGTAAGCATCTGTTTTTCATACCAGCACTCAATCCAACTCTTATCATAATTATCACATGAAAATAAAGTTGTGATAATAATCCAGCTAATCTCGCTACCCTAAACTAGCATTAATCATCTAAAGGCTGCTATAATAAATCCTCATGCATCTAAATTCACCACTTACACGAAACACGTTCTAGTCATTAACTTGACTGTAGTAAATAAAGAAAAATGTGAAACTTACTACAAGATCAAATCTAAATACTTAAAAAGAAATGTGGACCAATGTTTGATGATAAGGAACTCATTGGTTTTGAAGGGCTAGGTTTAGTGAAAACTGCAGAAAAGAGGAGGTTGACTGGCACTGCAACAGCAAATATGGGAAGCAGGGTTTAGTCAACTGTCTTAATTCTTGGCTATGAACAACCTCGCTGCCTTTTTTTTTTGGCCACAGAAATGGTGACTAATTGGCCTAACACCTAACATCTGTTTTGAGGTCCTCTTTGTTGTAATGGAGCAGCCCTTGGGGAATTTAAATGGTCATAACAAGCACATTTTGTCTCTGTTTTACGATGTTCGCAAATGTAGAGGTTGTGGGTCTAAGGCTTAGCCTAGCCCACACGTAGGCGAGTATTTACAACAGACGTTTCCCTCCAGCGTTTAAAAAAATAATCCCGTCCACACACGCTAAGTTCTCAAAAACATCTTCATCGACACAAAAACACAAAACGCACTGTTACGGCTGTCATGAGCAAACAATGTCCTTGACATGCTAAAATGTTCTCGCCATTCCTCTGCAATGACCATTTCATTTACACAGTTGTCCATTCTCTGCTCATCAACACAGTGGGAGAGCAACTGTGACATGTATGTGTAAGCGTGTAAAAAGTCCAGTTTGCAACGTTAACACCAGCACTAGTTTGGTCACGTCTGCCATCGCACTAAACTCCTGTAAACAAAAGTGACAGCGTCGCACAATCACAACAAAAACAAAGGAGCCAAAAACTCCCCGTCTACACAGAAATACCTTCAACGGAGTTTTGGAAAATCTTGGAAACCCTGGAAGGAGTTTTCAAAAAAGTGCGTTTTCAGTGACCTAAAACGCCGTTTGCCAAAACGCACAGAAAAACCTCAGTTTTCAAAAGTACCCGCTTACGTGTAGACTAGGACTAAGAGACGGTAATTTATTAGGTTTGTTTATTCAACTGTCAATTTAAAGCCTGATCATAAAAGTTATCTCTATGAAATAATCTCTTTCTCTGATGTTCTGAGTGCAAACCAAAGGACCTGTGATGAGTTTTAAGGGTTTCATCGAACATGTGTATGTTTATTTTTTATCCTGTTTGAGTGAAGAAATGAGAGAAAGCAGAGAAGCTCTATCCTCCATGGAGGAAATAACCAAAGGCTCAGATTTCTTGGCCCTGCCGTGCAGATAGAAGTACGGGAACACTTTCTCCGTGAAAGATTCCCGCGTGAAGGAGTGAATGTGCAAACTTCTGTCCACGTCATAGAAAGACACTCTGCCTTCGTTATAGTCCAAATACACGCCCACTTGTCTTGGCCTGGGACACAGGTTGAGAACTGTGTAGGTTGTGCTATGAACTTTATAATCAAAACCTCGCTTTCCTATGGCGAAGAAGCCATTTTCTTTTCTCAAGGCCACCTTCCCTGATCTGTTTGCTGTTTCCGTGGCAACGCCAACATCCCAGTTGTTTCTCAGCCCCACTCTGACCTCCCAGTAGTGACGCCCGGACGTGAAGCCCTTCTTCCCCAAAACCATGGGACAGTCAAACTTCAACAAGTCATCTGACGACGAGTGGCTGGCGTTGCTGAAGTACTTCAAACGTTTCCCAACTTCAGTCACGACAAGGCCAGAACCAGCAGTGGCATGGTCGAACGTCACAGACTCTGAGGAAGTACAGGTAAATGTAATCGTCCCCAATAATCCAAATCAGGGACAAATGTATTTGAATGTATCCATAATCTCACCTTTATATTGTCTCATCCTGGTCATCTCTGTAAATATGAAAAACAAGAGAGTAATGGGTAACTCATAAAGACTGGCGTCCTTTGTACGATTTCAGGCCGATTTAGACCCAATGTTTAAGTTGTACGAATTTCAAGTTTCAGCGTGATCACGTGTCGTTAGTTGTGCGGTAAACACTGAGACACGACGGCCAACCACGGCCTGATCAGCTGCTAACGACAGGACGGGTGTTTTTTCTGGCATGTTTGAAATTTTAATCATACGACTGCACAAACTTGACGTCCGAAATCAGGCATGCCTGTTTAATCTGTTTCTCCCCCCTCTGATCATGAAAGAAACGTTGGCAGGAAATATCTGTGGACTAACCTCCAGCTGACACAGAATTATTGTCATTAGCTGCTGGTGAGCTTGAGTTTATCGGTGATGCAAATGTGTGTGTGTGAGAGAGCTTGACAGTTGTGAATGCTCTGTCCGGATTTATCTCGCACAGTGGGAGCTCTCAGGTCCTGCCCGACAGTGAGATCGTACAGTGTGAGCACATAAATGGTGAGCTCTGGTCGTACGTCGTAAACCATTCAGTCGTACAGTGTGAGCTGGTATTATGCCACAGTTTTTATACAATCATACAGTGTACGCCGGGCTTAAGGGAAGTGAAAAAATTGCATTTTTCGTACCTGTTTCCGTCAGAGTTTTCAGCACGGATTGAAAATCATGAACAAGATGAGTCATGGCTCTCCTCACCGTCTGCACGCACATGTCTGAGTAGACACTGATCTTAGACCAGTCCTTGGTGCCTGACATGTTGCTCAGCGTCTGCAAATTCTGAAAGGATTCACAAACACATGACCATGAATGGCACATGACTGGATTTCATCTATTTTTAAAGCCAATAAACTGCTGAGTCATCCCCCACTCCCTCATCCCTGTTTTTTTCAGACTCTACCCACTGCCCTGTCCTCTCTACAAACGTAAAAAAGCCCAGAAAAGGAGGGTTAACTAGATATTAAAGAAATGTCCAACCTGCAGGAGGTGAAGGTGGTCATCACTTTGTGAAAGCTCTCCTAGCTCAGAGTGCTTCCTCTGCAGTGTGCTGATTTCCTCCTGCAGCTCTTCTATCGTGGCGATGTCCTTCTCCTGTGATTTTCGTAGCTTCTCTTTGATATTCAAATTCAGTTGAGTTTGCACCTTCTGCACTCCGTTCATCAGATGGTTGAAGAGCGTTTCGCTGTCCTCGATCTCTTTATTTGTGCTCTCCTAAAACAAATAAATAAACAATCGTGTCATCAGAGAGTAAGTGTGGTACATGTGCAGCTTCTTTCCTGAGTGCTAGTGTTGTAGGACTCGAAATCGGTCTTGGTCTTAATACTGGTCTCGAGACTACGAGGTCTCAGTCTCGTCTTGGAAACAGAAGCCTTTTTACGGTCTTGTCTCGGTCTCAAACTGGGAGGACTCCGGATTTTAAATCAAGACCAGTCAAGACTACGACTGAAAGGCTATTTTTCCTACACTACTGAGTACTCACTCTGCGCATTTCAGACGAGTTTGTGAATTCTTGGATCTTTTCCATTCTGTCCTCAATCATCGCTTTGATCGTTGCCTTCTTGGACTCAATATTTTCCTGAAAAATAACATTTCAAGACTTAATCAGAGATGCTCTCAGTTGAGTTTCAGCTTATTCTTTGAGTTTCAGTAAACAAAACAGGAGTCTCTTACTTTCTGCCGAACGCCTTCTTCTTCAACAGGAACCGTCTCGTGGTCTTTGTGGTCCGTCTCGCCGCACAGCAGACAGATGCACACCTGCTCATCCCTGCAGAAAAGCTCCAAAACCCTCTCATGCTTCTCACACATCCTCTCCTCCAGGTTCTCCACCGGATCGATCAGCTTGTGTCTCATCAGGGACGGGACTCTCCGGTGGGGCTCCAAGTGGGCTTCGCAGTACGATGTCCAACAGACGAGGCAAGACTTCAAGGCCTTGGATTTGGATTCCGCGCACACGTCACACTTCACCTGCCACGGCGCATCAGCAATTTCAGGGGTCTCACATTTCCTCCTCTTTATTTGGTAGGAAATCTCCTCGATGACCTCGTTCGTGGAGATCTCTGGTCTCACGTAGAATCTTTTATTACACATCGGGCAGTGGCATATTTCACTCTCGTCCCAGTGATCGCTGAGGCAGGTCTTGCAGAAGTTGTGACCACACGGAGTGGTGACTGGGCTGCTGAAGACGTTTAGACAAATGGAGCACTGGAAATGTTCCTCCGGCAATGAAGCAAAGACACTGAAGGATGTCATTATGAAATCTGTTGGAGAAAGTGTGATAATAAGCTCCTTTTTTTCTTGGCTTTATACATCTGTGTGGCATGATATGATAGCATGGGGCTAAAAGTATTGTTGTTTGAATGATGCCTATTTGTAGGCTTAGTAATCCCGCCCTGCCCAGTGACTCATCTTCACATGAGTCAGTTTGTACATCTGAATTCTGCATCACATTCTTAAAGTTTCGTTATTTAAATCAAAAACATCAGGGAAGCGGCAAAACTGTTTTGAAGAATGACTCACCCGACTTTTCGCACTTCTTCTGTCGAGGTCAGAGGCCTTAACTGTTTCTTTCAACGCCAAACTAAACGATCATGGCACTGCAGACGATCCAGTGATCATCCTAAGCAGCCCCAAGAGGCTGAGACGGTCCACTGACTTTGGTGGGTGTGGTCAAGTGACATCATTTTACTGAAACGAAACTTAAGCAGTTTCTAAGGAGCCCAAAGAGTGACATTTGAGGGAACATTTATTGTCGTAAATCATAAACACACTCTTATTTTCCATTCACATTTACAGCAGCAATCACATGGTTAAAAAGTTACATGCAGTCAGAAAATCACAGATCAGAACTCTAAGACGTGACACATCATGCATCAGAAGAAGTACTTTTTGGTTCTGCAGTGAACGTCTGTAAGGTAGGCACGTGTGTATGAAATGTGATGTTTGATATTTCTAGTTGTATCCAAGAACTTCTGGCATGGAGACATGACCATATAAGGAAACTCAGCACTATGCTGCTGCTGATTGGACTGCAGCTGTGTAAAAACACCTTTGCATCGTCTTCTACCACAAACCTGATGAAGCCACACGTTTGTTTGAGTAATTCAATCTTCTCATTTGCTGTAAAGAAATGTATATACATATACATACTGTAGGCCCTACCGTAAAACTTCAAATAGAAGCCCATCCTAATTCTTTTCACTAGCCCGGTGATGTCATTGTTTTTTTTAATTTTTACAAATACAGGAAGGTCTCAATTAGAGGTCCTTACAGGATGTCTTTAGTGTTGAGATAGTTTGTGGGGGAAAAGGAGTAAAAGCAGACTAAAAAAGTAACGATGAACTTCAACATCTGTCCCGGAGAAAGACAGAAAAAGGCAAGAACGTGTACATGCTGTGAAGCTGGTTTGCACACTGTCGGACAAAGAAACATCAAATGACTGATTTGTTATTTAATTGATTTATCTTTATCCTAATTTTGTCTTGTATTGACCCCCGTCCCGTATAAAGGCAGGGGTCATTGCATAAACTGAATTTAATAAAAGGCCGGGCTCTTAATATGAGTGTTACGGTATGTAGGCGACACAAAAATCCAAAGCAAAAAAACCCTAAGCTAAGTTTAGCAGCTAGCTCCCACTGTTTGCTAATCTCCCGGTGAACACTCTTGTGCACAATTTAATAAGTGAGACTGTTTTTGTCAAATCTGAACAAGATGTTTTATTTATTTGTTTATGAATCTTTAAAAGAATGTATTAATGGGTGTTGCTATGTAGATTTTGTTGCTTATGGACAGAGCTGGACTAGCTCTGCTTCTTGTCTTTATGCTAAGCTAACTAGCTGTTGGCTTTTTCTATAAGTAGCTAAGCAAAAAATAGCCTTTTTGCTAAGGCTTTCTTAATATTGTCTTTACTTTCAAACTCTTCTTAGCTTTGCTTGATCAGGCTTTTCTCATTCACAGGACAGATCATCATGGTATCCGAGGCTTTGTCGCAGCAGTACAGGTAGAAAAAGGGAAGGATCTTCTCCGTGAACGTATCTTTAATTGTGTAAATATGAGTCCGTGCCCTCACGTCATAGAAGGACACTTGTCCCTCCTCAAAGTCCACGTACACGCCCACTCGCTTTGGTTTGGGGTCCAGGGTGAGCACGATGGGCGGAGACGTCGACACCCGGTAGCCCTGGCCTTTCTTCATGGCCAGAGCCCAGTAGCCCTGTGTGGTGCTGACAGAGATCCTGCCCTTCCTGTTGACAGAGGACCTTGCTACACCCATGTACCAGTCGTCTTTGTCCCCCACCTGGACCTCCCAGTAATGCCTTCCTGAGGTGAAGCCCTCACGGGCCAGGACGATAACCACTGTGTCGAAGCGATCAGGGTGGTCCGGGAGGTCCTGCCACGCACCCAGGTGTCTCACCTGATGTCTGTCTTGAGAGAGCTGCAGCCACGGGTTGGCTGAGTCGGGGTCCAGAGTGACGTCCACTGCAGACACAAAATGAAAAGTATTATTTATTTCATTGTAGAGTTTTTAGCGGACAAAAATGACCAAACCAAATGTATTTAAAAAAAGGTTTACCTGTGTATTTCAAAATCTTTTTCATCTCTGAAAAAGAAAAACAAGTTCATCTTAAATCAAACTTGGTAATTCACAAGACAAAAAAAACATCTTTATTACTGTCAAAGGAAATCCTACCGCTTTCAGCAAGTTTGTTGATCATTTCATTTAGCGTAGCCTCCAGTTTGGACACAGATCTCCTGATCATGCCCACACACGTGTCAGTGGGAACACTGGTCTCAGACCAGTCTTTGACTGAAGGAGGAGTGCTCAGAGCTGGAAAATTCTACGGAGGTAGACAGTATGAGAAAAGACTCAGAAACACAACATATCAATACTTTAATGAGGATTATAAAAACAAGGTGGTCAAGATTGTATTTCTAGAATCATTGACAGCCTTCTCTCTGGTGTCTGGTCAAATATATTCCTTTGTAGTGCAGTACACTTTACCAACAGGAAGAGGGCAGTGTTGTCACATCAAAAGTAAAGCGAAGGCTGACTAAAATGTCCTACAAAAGCAGCCAGAGGAAGGAAAGTCATTGGAAATGACTATTTTACAAAAATCGTGGTTTTTAGTATGACAGAGGAGAGAGAGAAAAAACATACTCTCCTCTTTGCAATCAACAGCACAATGTTGTATTGGAACTCTGGTCCAGGTAATGATGCTTTGACACATGTATTACACTCTTTAAACCTTCCTGAAATTTTTCGGTTAAGCTGATGTCAGACTGCAGCAGGAAAATTCACTGCGAAAAAGCGTGAGAAAGGGATCTCTGTAAACGTATTGAAACAGTTTTATTTTGACTTCTGTTTGCCCGTTTCTTCTTCTCTGCTCTTTTGTTGATATCCTTTTTAAGTTTTTATCGTAAAGTGAGCCCTTTAAAAGGCTTAACCGGAGCAAAGAAAGCTTCCTCACCTTTAAGAAGTGAATGTGGTCGGTCCGAGCCACGTTCTCCAGCTCTGTATTCCTCCTCTTCAACTCAGCAATTTCCTGCTCCAGCTCAGTCATGAAGCCTTCGGCCCACCTCTCCGCGTGCCTCTGCTTCTCCTCTATGGACAAAACCAGCTCAGCCTGAGTCCTCTGGATGGAGCGAACCAGCTCTGAGAAGACCTGCATGCTTTCCTGGATCTCTCTCTGCGCACTGGCCTGAAAATACAGACAGATTATGCAAACTCAATGGGATAATAATCTTTGGTTTCGTGCAGTTTTACTTCTCATAATATATTTAAGCGTCAGCGAATTATGTGACAGTCTAAATGAAAGCTCAGGAGGACTCACTTTGTGCAGCTCCACAGCGTGTTTGATGTCCTCCAACTTTTTCACTCTGTCTTGGATCATTTGTTGGACGTCCATTTCTGTCCTCTTTAGCTGAGCCTGCACAACAAGATTTCACACAAACAGATAATGAAAGACAAAATACAATCTCTATCCTCCTTTACAGTTGTTTGTTTGGCTGATTTAAGAGACCATAACATAGCCTTGCCAATGGAGCTTGCTGAGTCAGAGTTTGTTCAGCAGGTGACTTTATCTGCCCAATAAAAAAAAACCTCTTATCTGAATCAGTAGTTAGGTGTGTTAGATGCCGACAATAAATCTATTTGGCACAACAAAGGAACATCGGCTACTGACATCGGTTCATATTTGCTAATGTGCAAATGTCTGTCAACAGGGCCAACATCGGCAGACACCGGTGCATCCCTAATTGTATCACGATGTTAGAAAATACGGTTGTGAAGATATAATAATGGTGAAAGTCTAAGGGGCATAATGCAACATTTGAAGGTCAAATAACATTCAACTCTATTGGTACGGACAGCTAAGTCTCAAAAGCTAGTTTAGCATTTAGCCAATACCTAGCTTGGAGTTCATGCCTATAGGTCTACATATCTCCTATCTTGTAACACTAGTCGACTTCATGGTAATTTAGCTTGAAAGTGGTAGTGGGAATATAACAATAATACAACTGTGAAGGGACATAATGCTAAATTTGAAGTTAAAATAACATAACTCAATTGGTACGGAGAGCTAAGTCTCAAAAGCTAATTTAGCATTTAGCCAATACTGTACCTAGCTTGGAGTTTATGCCTATAGGTCTACATATCTCCTATCTTGTAACACTAGTCGACTTAATGGTAACTTAGCTTGAAAGTGGAAGTCAGAATACAACAATAATTAAAGTGTGAAGGGACATAATGCCACTTTTTAAGGTAAAACAACTTCTCGAATTACTTAATAGGTACTGATAGCCAAGTCACCAAAGCTAATTTAGTATTTAGCTAGTTCCTAGCTAACAATACAGTTAGCTACTGTAAATTACTTTAAACTTAGGACTTATGAATGTCCTTTCCCATCTTGTAACATTAATGAAAGGTCATGTTAGCTAAGAAGGGGTTGAATGAGTAAGCGGTAGTGTAAGGGGCTATAAAATATGTTGATTAAAAAAAAATATGAACATGTCACCTAACTTCCCCCTGTCTTTGATTAATCTGTCAATTGGTCATCCCATACCTTTTTTCATGATGTTAGTTAAAAAAGATATATTAAAACAGTAGCCTATTTTACTTTTCCACCCCGAGTGTGACGTCAGATAAAGATGGCCGCCATGTGAAAGTGGGGAAAGGTCGTTTAACGCTGCCTCACCTTTTTATCTATCCATTCTCTCTCCACAGGTACGGTGTAGTGCGCCCGGTGGTCCGTCTCCGTACAAAGCACGCACACACACGTCTGATCCTTCTTACAGAACAGCTCCAGGAGCCTTTCGTGCTTCGGACACATCCTGTCCTCCATGTTCGAAACCGGCTCTATGAGCTTGTGCTTGGTGAACCTGGTGGAATGAGATTTCAGGTGCTCCTCGCAGAATGAAGTCAGACACACGAGGCAGGATTTGACCGCTTTGGGCCTGCCTTCCCCGAGGCAAACATCGCAGAGGACCTCCTCCCAGGATGGAGGTGGGAGGGAAGAGGAGGGAAGTGAAGGTGAGGTTTGAGGAGCTGGAGGAGCAGCGATTTGAGGTGAGGGAGGAGGTGAGGTTTGAGGAGCTGGAGGACAAGCAATTTGAGGTGAGGGTGGAGGTGAGGTTTGAGGCAGAGGAGGAGGCGGCCCCTCAGGTGACGGTGGAGGAGAGGTTTTGGGTGCTGCCACAGGGGGGATCAGCGGTGGTAACTCCTCTTGTGGCGCCTTCTTCTTCCTCTCCTCCTCCTGCTTCTCTTTCAGCTCCTCCAGTAGCTGCTGCTTCTGATCTTTCTCCAAAAGCCTCTCCTCGTCCTCCTTTTTTCTCCTTTCCATCGCCCACCACTTTTCTTTCTCCTCTCCCTCCTCCTCGCTTAACTTCACTTCCGCACTCCGAACCCTGATCTCCTTGAACTGCTCTGCGATTTCCCTCAGTACCGTGTTAATGCAAATATCAGGCCTTTTGTAGAAGGACTTCTTACACATAGGACACTGGTACAAAGGGCTGGATTTCCAGTATCCCAGAATGCAGCTCTGGCAAAAGTTGTGTCCGCAGGGGATGGAGACCGGGTTGGTGAAGACGTCCAGACAGATGGAGCAGTGCACCTGCTCTTCAGAAAGGTTCCCAGTGGTGGCCATTCCTACACGGCGGAGAGGCAGGGTCATTTTTCAGCGCAAGCAACCAGGCTCTGAACGGGGCATCAAACCTGCTGTGATATCGAGGTCGCTGGGGTTAGATGGCGGGAATTGATTTGGGGTCATTTTCATGCAAAACTACAGAGCAAAGCATGACACTACAGAAGCCTTTAGTGGACATACATCCATACATTTTATTTGTTTGCCTATGATAACAAGCAATATTCGTTTCTTCTTGAGATCTGGACTTAGTGTTAGGCTAAACTTACCTCGGTAATGTGGGCAGCAGCATGGCATGTTGTGGTCGGGCCGGCTAATTTTTTTTTTTCTATAAATCCCTAAAAACATTCTCCCATTTTCACAAGAAACCCAGCCTTGTTATCTCAAGATAAAGAGATACATTAATCGGTGATAATGGGAAAACCAGAGTTTCTTGAGATAAAAAAAAACCAAGTCAAGATCTCGATAAAACTCACTGAAATGTACATGAGAAAATGAACCGTATAAAACGTATGGATGCATGTCTGCTTCGGGCTTCCGTATGACAGGACTCATTTATTCCTACAAATTGAAGCCAAAGAGTTCAGAAGAAAAATGTTCTGTTGGTCATAAATGAGCCCATGCCGGTCTTTGGGGAGTGTTGTCTGACTGCCGTTATCTTGGTTGAGTTTACTCTTTCTCAAGTTCCTTGAGCCTGACCAGAAGCCGATTCTTCAACTTGATTAAACCAAAATATTTACGTTTTTTTTAATTTTATTTCTAGTTTAGGAAAATGTCCGCCCAGCTGTAGATACAGCCTTCCATCACGCAGGACAAAGACACTAAAAAACTGCCACTGGCTTTGTTAAGGACTATTGTGTAGTTGTGCGATTACTTTAAAAAGTCAATCGGACTTTTACTTATTCTAGTGTTCCTTATTTTGTATTTATCGTTGACCTGATGGATGGACATTAACACGACCTTTAACCTTGTTCTTAATACGTCCTCTTAAATGACTTTTAATACAACTGTAAACTCACAGTATATAAGTACGCAGAATAAAGACCGCGATATATTCTTGGGGGGGATAATTTAGAGTTGCATGTGCCCTCTGGTGGACAATCTAAGTATTGGCTGCAGTTATAAGAAGTGTTACATAGTGTATCTGTACTAAAATGATATGTACTGATATGTACTGAGAGACATTTAGAACTTGACTTAAAAGATTAACCAATACCTGCTCCTAAAAGTGATCTGCGTTGTTTCACATCTTACATTTTTAACTCCAGGAATTGGCATCTTAATTCCAAGTTAAATATATCACACCTGTTATTAGCACGCTGGGATTAGCTTGTAACTTTCAACACACTGGTTTGCTGCTTGAGGCCGACGTATTCATAGCAGAGTACGTTAATGTCTTTGCAACGACACTGGTGAACCAAGTGACCACCACTTAAGTGCCCCCCCTTCTTTAAAACAATTATTACTCATGGGAATAGTATTGCTATGGCGAATTTTTTTTATGGTTTTTATGGAATTCAATCACAGCAACAAAAAGTCCTCAGCTCAGGTCACGGCTCATTAAAAGCCTAATTATTATTTTTTTAAATCCACAATCCAAGCCAACACTTCCCCAAGAGCCCCACAGAGAAGCAGATGTGATATTAAAAATGAAAATGCACGAGACAGAATGAAGAGCCGCAGATAAAACAGAGATATGAGGGGGACTCACCAGAGAGCAGCTGCCTGAAGGCTCTGCGGTACACTGACACATGAGACAGGCTCTAACTACTGCCACCTCCAACTCCCCCCACACAAGCACCTCAGACCCCAAAATATACCCCCCTCCCTCCCTTTTTACCCCAGATACAAATTTGTACTTGCAGGTCATGGAACCTCAGAGTTCCAGGAGGAAGAGCTTCAACACTCAAAATGCACGAGGAGAGAAACAAAACACACAAACATGATATTTAAGCAGCTCTGCAGAGCTACAGACAATTCTACTGTGGTGAAGCTCTTTGTGTTACGTTTCTGTGCAGACTGTCTGTGTTCGTCTTTCAGGTCTGTCAGGTTTGTAGTGCATCATCTCTGATCTGTGTCATCTGAAATGTCTGGGAGGAAATAATTCATTCTACTCATTTGTATTACAGGCTTACTTTTAGGTATTGTGAGGCGTTTCTTCTATTTTGTTCATGTCCAGCAGGTGGTGCCAATGAGACTGAATTTCTGCTTTTTCACTTGTTTCTACTTTGACACAAACACGAACACCATCTGATATAGAAAATATCTAAATGCTTGATTCTGTTAACATAATAAAAATCTGAAATATAAGGAATAGGGCCCGACCGATATGGATTTTTGGGGCCGATATTGGGGAGAGAAAAAAAATCTGATACTGATATTATCGGCTGGCCGATTAATCGGTCGGGCTCTGATACGGAAGCCCAAAGAGGACATGCATCCATGCATTCTATTTAACTCTGTATTCCTGTGATAAAGAGACATTTCCTGTGTTTATTTATCTCGGGATAACAATGCTGGTTTTCCTGTGATAAGTGTAAGAGGTCGACCAATAATGATACCGATTATTAGTAGTTGATGAGACTGAAAACCGATATTTGGAACTGATATGCATTCAAACTAAAAATGAAAAAAATTCAGAATTTGAAATCTTCCAAACTCCAAAACAAGACTTTGTTTAAATGAAATGCTCAACCAGAGACGCTCCTCCTGCTTCAGGCTGCTCTCGTCTCTGTGCATCTCAGTGACACCCAGGGCTTCAGTGTTGATTGGCTATTACTCGTGTAACATCTAGCCAATCAGGCAGCGTTGTAGGCGGGCTGACGATAGGTGAGACAGAGTGGTAACACGGACGTTTTGGACGCCCCTCGGTTTAATCAGCTTAAACACGGTAGAAGGTGTAAAAAAAAAAAAAAGTCTTAAAAACATCGTGTTATTGATCGTCTTTAATTAAAAAGTAGAAGAAGTAGTAGTACAAAAGTCAACTTCATGTTCAAATACAGGACATAGTTTAACGCCCCACAAATAATCCTGCACCCACATTCAGATTTTTAACAAACAATGTGATAGTGTTACAGTCTGTACATAAATGTCTCATTTAGACAGGCACACCCAGAAGTCTACACTGTACATTTAACTTCATTGATTTCATCTGTAAAGTGTCCAAAGTTTTAAAGCTAAAGGTAAACTAAGACTAAAGGCCTTCGCACACTGAGTCCGGAGTTTTTTGGGATGCACTTTTTGGATCCATAAACCGTAAAAATAAACTGTTACGCACAGAAACCCTGTACACTGAGTCCGATGTGTTTACAGTATACTCATCAAGCATCGAAGATTATTTTCTGGTTCTCTCACTCCCTGAAAAGAGAACCCGGGGTCAGTCTACTCCTAAAGAACAAGAAGAGTTTCACCTGTCAATAAACGAGAGTTTTTCCTGTCGATAAGAAGCTGCAGAATGAACCTGATCGCTTCCAGGTGTATTTCATGATGTCAGTGGTCCACTTCGATACGCTGCTAGCTGCCCACGGAGAAAACTTTTGGAGTCAGTGTGCTAACACGATTGATACAACACGAGATCGTTTTTCATTTTTAACGCGAGTCAATATCGTATGAAAAAAACAGAATCAGTGTGCAAAGGCCTTCACACAGAAAAGTCCAACAGGATTCAAAACTCCGCTTTCTTCTGAACACGTCCAATATGGCCTCTGGAATAAACCTCCTTCATCCTTCATATATATCTCATTTGGTCTTTCTATATACATGTTGAGATACGTGTAAACTATACAAAGTAACCATGGCGACTGTTTAAAATGTGTATACATGACTCAGCTGTTTTTAGGGGTCAGTTAGAACCGATCACACTCCATGTTACATTTTGGTCTTAATGCGATGTTCCCCTTATTTCACTGTTTAATGACTCACTCTGTCTTTACTGGTCCTGGTACAGCTCGAAGAAGTCACCTTGTCGTGTAAATACTTCATTAGACTGAATGTTTTCTGAGATAAAGTGCTTCTTAAGTCAATCGTATTATTTTGGCTCATTTGGGGGAACAATGTTTTTTAATTTAACACAGAATAAAGGACAAAGATCCTTTCCCTCCTTTCAGAAGGAAAACTAAAGTATCTGCACTATGTGTTGAATCTATGCCGACACACACTCAGGTGTGTTTAACAGGTGTGATCACTAGAGGAGAAGCGTTCTTGCCGTCCTGGACGAGGCAGGGGCTGAAGATGGGATAGAGACCCTCGTTGAAGGCGTGGCTGAAGGTGTAGAGATGCAGACGGGCCTTCACATCATAGAAGGAAATGTGGCCTCCTTCGTAATCCAGGAAGATTCCCACTTTGCCAGGCAGGGACGGCGTCTGTAGAGGCAGACGGGACGATTCCAGAGCCTTCACCTCCCCGTTCTTCAGCCACAGGCACCAGTACCCGCCGTTAGGGCTCAGCTTGATCTCACCTTTGCGGCGAGCCGAGTTGCTGGTGAGGCCGAGCGTCCAGGCCGTCTTGCGCGACACATCCACCTCCCAGTAGTGCCGCCCAGAGCCGAGGCCCTCGCGGCCCAGGACGAAGAGAGCGGGGCTGAAGCGCTTTGGACCCTCGGAGTGGGAGGCCTTCCGCTCTTCATACCTCACCTGGCGACCGTCTTCGGACACAGTCAGGTTCTTCTGAGCCGTGGCGGGGTCCAAAATCACCTCACCTGGACGGAGAAGAATAAGCATATTCTTTCAAAAACATGTACTCAGTCAAAGTGACGTCACTTTGAGAGAAGCAGGAGGAGGAGAGGAAGAAGAAAGCGCCACAAGAGGAGTTACCACTGCTGTGGCAGCACCCAAAACCTCTCCTCCACCGTCACCTGAGGGGCCGCCTCCTCCTCTGCCTCAAACCTCACCTCCACCCTCACCTGAGCCGAGGTCGTAACACAAGACTGGCTGAAAAAAACAACGTACTCAAAATACCTTTGGAAATGGTTTAGTAGACTAAAAGTATACCGTAGCATTAAAAATGAAAGCATCTTAAAGGCACAGCATTTAGAATCCGCCGCCAGGGTGCACTCAATCAATCGAATAAGAAAAGACGACGAAGGCCGACGATGTACGGCAGCTTTCAGTAGTAGCACTCTTTGACGTTATATCCGGTGTTTCCACGGCAACGTGTCGTGTCTGTCATGCCGGCTCTGTCATGCCGGCCGGCTGGCACGACAAGACAAATCCTATTCGAATTTTTTTTTAAGGCTTTATCAGGATAGCAATGAGAGTACTCAACAACAAAAATGATAACATAGGTTTGGTCAATTTTTAATTAATTTTCCGGTAGATATTTTAATGTAAACTTTCTGATAATATTCGACTCATTGCACGTTTAAATTGAAGTCATGTACGGTGCTTGAGTTAGCACACACTGACTACAGCAACAGTGAACATTTCATAACTGGCTGCTTTTCCCCTGAATTCAGTTGATCTCTGCTGTGGACAAGTGGCGCCATCTTGTGGACATTTTTAGTACTTAACTTCACTTTCAGCTTTGTTTGCAATTTGCCATGATTGCCAAAAGATCCCTGTGTTTTTTCAAAAGTTTCTCAAATGAGTCATCACTCTGTGTCGTAAACAAACAGAAAATTAAGCTTTATACTCACTCGAATAGTTCTGGACCTTCCGGAGCTCTGCGAGGGAGAGAATAAAGCACAGACGGGGGAGAGAGAGAGAGACACAGAGAGAGACTATGTCAGCGAGTCATTCAGCTGAATAGTCAAAGTCAAAGCAGATGGCACGTGTGGGCGGTAAACAAGAAGATCTAAACAGGAGCTGTAAATGCTCCAGACATGTGCTGCTGTCACTCAGAGCTCTGCTGCTGCCTCTCGCTCGACTTTCAGTGTCTGAACTGGGGCATCAACACCATCTCCATCTGTCCCACCATCTTGTATGTGTGAAAGTGAGAGAGATTTCTATGTGCTCGTACAGTGACCTACTGTATGTATCTGTTTTGCACAGCAAGTGTTGTTGCTATTCGATGGAGGGAGGAAGCAAGCAGACACAGCAGTCTTCTGACTACTCAAAGCGCTTTTACACCGCAGGTCACACCTACACATTCACACACTGATGGTAGAGGCTGCTGTGTAAAGTGTCCATCAGTAACTAACTTATCCATACACATTCATACGGTGCAGACGAAGCAGCGGGAGCAACTCAGGGTTAAGTGTCTTGCCCAAGGACACATCAGACATGTGGCTGCTGGAGCTGGGGAGCCTGGGCTGGTAACCTTACCTTTCCCGTACAGCCTCTTAAGCTCCTCCTGGAACTTCTCGATGAGGCTGCTGACCGAGGTGCGGACGGTCCCCAGGTAGAGGTCAGTGTTGATGCTGACCGCCGACCAATCAGCAGGCTCGGGTGGGGGAGACAGCGTCACTATGTTCTGCAGGAAATTGAAGAGTGAGAGTGAAATTAAAATCTGATGATGCCTCCGGAGAGAGAAAGTCTTTGGAGGGGAAAATCATGTTTCGCTTTCGCTAATTATCTCAATACATCTCAACTGTATGCAAATAAACAGGCATTCAGCGAAGGATAATGTCCAGATAAGCCGCTTTATAAAACAAAGGAAACAGAGTAAAATGCATTTCATTTGCTCACTCTCACACTATCTTGAACGATTCTGAACTTCAAAGACCTCTTTCATGAAAACATCAACATTTAATCTCCATAAACAGTCCAGGATGAACACATAGGGGGGAACTTCTGGAACAGCTGGCTCTGTTCACAGACGCTTCTGATGTCGTCGCAAAATCTCAGAGTAAAGTACAGCTTCAACAAGGTCCGCTGGATAACGGGCTTTTTAGATTTGACTCTGAATCATTATTGTGGAGGGAAAAAAAGAGACACATGGCCATAGCCTGTTGGGTCACATTATTAATAACACACTTTTAAAGGTAGATATTGTCGTGTAACACGGCAGCTAACGCTGTGGTTTCTGTTAACTAATTAGCTCTCTCTCGCTGTGTCCTAAATGCATATCAAGTGTGTCTCGTGTTTGAAGGCTACGTGCTGCAAAAACAACTCATTAAGCCCGGCTTCAAATACCAGCATGCATTTTTAAACAACGGGCGGGTTTGTGCTCTTGATTTTAAAATAAGGCACTGGTTGTAATGAGAGCATGAAAAAAGACGAGTCATAAGCTGGAGGACAGAGGGACAATCTGTCGCTAAATTAAGTTAAGGTTGTCAAATTTGTTCGATACTTCAATAATTATTGACACCACGTTTTTGAACGCTTTAAAGGTCACATTTTATGCAAAATACACAAAATTCACTGTCCCTAGTCTGTCTACAAACCCCCCAATTAAAAGAGAAGTCCATCCTCTCCATCTTTAGCCTACTCCACTTCTCAGAAAATGTGTGCTCAAACAGGCCGTTTGGAGATTTTCCCTTCATGACATCACAAAGGGCAGTAACCCCTCCCCCAGGTGGGTGACACTCCCACAGCTAGGTGTTTGTTCTGCCCTCTGAGTCTGCCTTCTCGCTGTCAACAATCGAGCATGGAGCGAGAAAGCCCGAGCCCTTCCAGAGAGGGGCGTGGTCAGACACAGCTCATTTACATTTAAAGCTACAGACACAGAAACAGCCTGTTCTGAGCAGGGCTGAAATAGAGGGGTTTATAGGCATGATCAAATACAGGATCAGAGTGGATTTAGAATCAGGCGCCCTGACACGAATTGTATCTAAGGTTCATGTGTTGTCATGACAACCCTATAAAAACTAACATTTGTTTTAATAGAGAAGCGTAAAACACAATTTCCTGGTGTTACAAAATAAAATCCTAGAAAAACTCAACAGGGATTCTTGAGAAAAACAAAATGTCTTAAAAATCCCTTTTTGCCACTAATTGTCAGGTCTTTATATTTGAATGTGCTCTTTAATCACAGCTGAAACAGCCCCGCGATCTTCAACTATCTAGTTTCTCAGAGGCTTGAATTCCAACATGGCTGCCACAAGCTGATCGAATGTTTGTTCTACCTGCAGGAAGACCACTTTGTCCCGCGTCTGTGCGAAGGCCTCCAGCTCGTTGCTCCTCCTCCTCAGCTGGTTCAGCTCGTTCTCCAGGCCTCGGGCTAATTCCTGCGCGTGGCGCTCCGCCTCCCGCTGCCTTGTGGCGATCAGCTCCACCAGCTCCGCCTGACTCTGCTCCACAATGCGCTGCAGCTCGGCGTACACCTGCCAGCTCTCCTCCAACTCCCTCTGAGAGCTGGCCTGCAAAAAAAAGGAAAAAATTTGTGTGTGACAAAGGTGTGACGGTGCTATAAAAACATCTGAGGAATAACACTGACTCATTGTCTTGCGTTTGTATACACACAGAAGCAGACACACACACTGACGCCGACAGCTCACCCCTCAGTGGTGACTTATTGAGAGAAAGATGAGATTTGAATGTTTTCTTTTCTTTGGGTAAGATGTGACTGTAATGAGGCTGAGGGTTAAAAACAGGGTGTGGGAGAAGAGAGGTAAATATTTGAACACTGGTAGCGCCGGTTGGACGGCCTTAGAAGAGCTTTCATGTCTGTAAACGTACGAGAAAAACAAACAGCATTAGCATGAGAGGTTTAAGAGGGGCCTGAGCACAGCAGGTACACAACTAGTGTGTGTAACCGCGTGTGTGTGCGTCTCCTGTCAAAGTGCTGTTCAGCGACAGTCTGCTCGTGTTTCTACGCCGTTACACCGAACGCTGCTTGAAGTGCAAATAAAGCTTTGGATCTGCAGCGCAGGAAGAAGGCTGCGACATCAGAGACAACAAACATTTAGCCTGCAGTACATGAGGAGGGGAACAACAGAGCGCCCGATCAGGACGGACTTTAAAACATCTGATGAACAACTTTAAGCTCTGTTTTAACATTTAATACTCTGGAATTTAGATTTATCCTCTGAACGAGACGACTCGTTCACCAGGTTATTGGTTAAACAGGTACATCATATCTGTTGCAATTGAAGGTTATTTTTTGGGCCTATTTTGGCCCGTTTTTTTTAAATTCATTTTCGGCCTTTATTTCAAAGACAGGACAGGAGCCATAGGTCGGATTTGAACCCTGGCCGCCTGCTTGGTGGACTATAGCCTCTTTACATGGGGCGTGCACACTAACCACTAGGTTACTGGCGAGACCCCCACCCCCTTTTTTTTTTTTCCTTTTTTAAGATAGGACAGCTGACGAGAGACCGGAAATGTTGAAAGGACAGAGCGTGCGATGACTTGCAGCAAAGAGCCGAGGATGGATTTCATTTGTACACGGGGCGTGTAACATAACCACTAGGCCATCCTGCGCCCCTTGCTTTGACTTTTTGACCATTAATACAAAGTTTGTCTCTAGAACTCAAACCTTAAATAAGAGTATTATGCTAAAAGTGATGCTAATTCAAGCTATTTCAAACTGAATTCTAAATCTTAGGGACGTTGGTCATAATGTGTGATGGTTTGGATTCATTCATGCTTTACCTGACTCACATGGAAACAGAGATGTCAAGAGTTGAACCTGGTCAACTTTTCAGAGATGAAAACTGACACCAAACCTTTCAGACCTTTACCGCATGTTTCCTGACACACAATAACAAACAGGTCACAGTTTACTTCCTGACTTTTGTCTCCTACGAGGCGTCGTCACACTCACCTTGATCACCTTGATGGATTGTTTAATCTCCTCCAGTTTCTTGGCTCTCTCCTTGATCAGGTGTTTCAACTCCGATCTCTTCTTTCCCAGATTACTCTGCAGGAAGAGAAGTCAGGGTTCGAGTCAATCGATTAAAAGACGATGTCATGAAAGCGTGTTGTTCCTGGATTGCATTCTCACCATTTTCTTCTTCCACTCGTGGTCCGTGGGGACGATGTCATGGGACTTGTGCGTGGCCTCGGCGCACGCCGTGCAGACGCAGGCGTGGTCGGTGCGGCAGTAGACCTCCAGGAGACGCTCGTGCTTCTTGCAGATCTTCTCCTCCAGGTGGAACGTGGGTTCAATCAGACGGTGAGATATCAGAGACTTCACCTGGAGGGATTGAGTGAGAATAACACACACGGTGGGACTGTGGTCCGTTAACTCTTAGTACATCCAGTGAATCTGCAAAGTGAGCCGGCTGTTTGAACTGGAAGCTTTTAAAGATGATTGGTTAGGAAAAACGTGCATGTTCAGGAAATCTTTGACTAACAGATGGGGAAAAATAGGCCAGTAAAGTGAACAGACCTTTCTGTGATGTCTGAGATGAGTCTCGCAGAATGAGCCCGGACAGTTCACACAAGACTTGAGCGCCTTTAACTTCCTCCCGATGCAGGCGTCACAGGGGACCTCCCCAGCCTGCGCAAACTCCCCGGTGTTCTTCCCCTGGCCTGCGTTTGAGCTTAGATTCAACGTGGATCCCCTCGAGGCGACCCCAGCTCCGCCTGCAACCCCCGCTTCCCCAGCTCCTCCGGCCATCATCATCCCCTGGAACTGGGTGGAGATTTCGGCCAGGACCCTGTTGACGCTCATCTCGGGCCTTTTGGTGTAGCTCTTCTTGCACATGGGGCATGTGAACTTCTTGCTGTGGTTCCAGTAGCCCTGCAGGCAGGCCTTGCAGAAGCTGTGGCCGCAGGGAGTGGAGACGGGCTCCACAAACACCTCCAGACAGATGGAGCAGCTGAACTGCTCCTCAGAGAGGAGGCTGGCTCCCGGAGAGCTGCTGATGCCTGGGAGAAAGATTCATACATGTTAAAGGAGATTTCTAAATAGTCAAAGTGCTCCATGTTAGGCTAACTGTGATTTATAGCTAACATGCATTTAACTTTTGGAGTATCTATCGCACTTGTAATCGTTATCCTAATACAAAGTAATCACACATCGCTTATTTTTCTCATGTCGTGCAGGCGTACTCATAGACTGTAAATAATAATGAATGAAGCCTGAGTGACGTCATCCATCTGTTCCTGCAGGGGGCTCCGGAGGCTCATCGGCGGCAGCCACCATGTTGGAAATGCTGTCTCAGCCTAACGACAGGCTGAGAGCTGGAGCTGAGGCGGGTTTTAAACCTCCTGACGAACTGTTAAATCACGCCCACCTGTCAATCATGTCAGCTACGCGCCTAACTACGGACAACACGTATCGTTTTCAAATCAAAACAGATGCGTTGTAAAAAATTCACCCCCTGTACAGTGTGTGCCAGTGCTGACAATAACTAATCAGACCTATTTCGTTTTTTTGTACCAGGCTGTAAACATGTTTATTTCTGCTGTGAAAACGTGCTTTTTGATCGGGTGTCTATCTGACTTTTGGTAACTTCCACATTGGCTTCATTTTTAAACACCAATGGTTGCTGCTCAGGCCTACTCCAAAACCTTTTCTCGACGACAGCTGGATCTGTTTGGCCTCTGACATGCTTCATCCCATTCAAAAGGTTCGTTAACACCCGAAAGTCATGAGTGAGTTTCTTAACTAACCTGTGAATTACAGTGAAACTAGCTGAGAACAGGGGCGTGTACAGATTTCTTTAAACGGGGTGGCCCAACTTGGGCACTGATTTAATGTAGGGGGGGAATATTTAATTGTTACCTTCCTGTGTATCGAAGAACACAATATAAGCCCCTTTCACACATGGACTTCATCACTGAATGTTTCCCAAAATGTTCAGGGTGGGAAATTTTAACGCCACTTTATCCAGATTGTTTCTGACCACACCCGCGGTTAAAAGTCAGCGTGAACTTGGGGTGAGCCAACGTGTGAACGCAGGATGTAAATATTCAGGAGATTCGTTGTGAGCGAGCGGGCTGAAGTGTTGATGTTTAACCTGTGACTGGTGAAAAAAGCAGTACGGAGGTTTCTCTCTGGTCTTTATACACGTTATACTCTTTACTGTTTGCCAATATGTTCTCGTCCACTCTTTAGTTTACACCATGTTTTAATCTCCAGCTGTGAGGGACATGTGTTTGAGGGGAGCTCTGGAAAATGTCATGGGCAGACTGTCCTGAAATGTTCTAAAATAAATTGCCAGGAGTGTACAGTACGTGTGAAAGGGGCCAGATTGGCAACATTTGTTTCTTTCGTGACTCTAAAAGGGAAAATATCTCTCAAAGTCACATTTAGTAGCACAAAACGTTTTTAAATGTGCTGTACTGTGAAGCCCTAAAAACTGTCCGATGAGTGGCACCTGGGTTGGCCAATTGGATATCTTGAATCTTGGATATCGGGGGGAGGGGGGCATGCCATCCCCTGCAAACTCCCCTGCCTTAGAAATGAATTCAGGGCAGCAGTTTCGCACTTATGCTTGCAGATTTAGAGATAAATGTCTTACTTTTGAATGAAAAAAATCTACTTTTTGATTTCTTTTTTGCAGAATCGGACACTAAACTGGACGTTTCACGCTACTTTGGAATTGGAAATCTTACGCGTTGACAACATCGCTGTCATGCTGTCACTTTAAAATCAACACACCCAATAACACACCCATACAGGATGCTTAAATGGCACATCTTTGATCACTCAAAGTGTGTCATACTGTAGCTGCAGTGCTGCATGGGAAAGACTGACGAACAGTGAACGTCTTCCAAAGATTATATAACTTAGAGATCGTTCACACTGAGAAGCGGCTCAGGAGGAAGTTGTGTCTGAGTTACTTTCAGTGAAGTCTGAGGTCAGTGTGCTTACAGCTTTAATCGGCTCTACTTGATTTAGGACATAGAGAGGCAAAGAGGTGAAACTAAGATTTTTCGTTTTTGCGGCACTTAGGTTAGTTCACCGAAGTCGAGATCCTTGTGTGTGTGTAACATACCAGGCCAATAAAGCCGATTCTGAAAACTAGATTCCCTTTTTTCTTAAATCATTTCCTCGACTTTGTCTGTTAGATTTTTCTCATGTAAGGCACACATGTTGTCAACAAAGGGCCGAAGATATGGTGACTACAGCTTAGTATTTAAAACTAGACTTAAAGTAGTGACATATAAGTCACAGAGTGTAAATGAACTAAAACCCAATCACAAAACTGAAAGCAACTTTTTATTTTCACGTCAGATGATCGTTCTGACACTCCAGAGGACACAAAGCCCTTTTCTTTCCACACGAGCAGGAAGTGTGTCGAGGAATGCAGTCACTCTGGACCTTCTACCTTTACAACACACCTGCGTCAGGTTTAAAAGAAAACACACAACACCTCCCTCCTCTGTGAGGTAACACTGTCCTAATCACAACTCTGTCTGCATTCCTTCATGATTGGCTTCAATCGTTTGTTCGTTTGTTTGTTTGTCTTAATGTCGATGAACTAGATTTGAGAAAAGCGTCACTCCTTTTTGTGGCTAGCAAACACAAAAACTGTGAGAGGCACTGAATTCAAATCATTTAAATGCCATGTGTGAGTTTTTAAAGACCATACATTTACAAAAAAATACAGAGCAGGTAATCAAAAACTGTCATTTGTTTCCCTGTTCAAACAAACGTACGTGCTCAGGTGTAGGTTTTCAATGATCTGTGGCACTAAAAGAGGTTCTTAGACATCCGAAACTACGTTTTTAAAGCTTCTGTTTTGTTGTTTTACTCCTGAACATAAAGGACAAACTTCACAAACATTCACAAACATGTTACGCACCTCACTAACACTACAAAAACAGAGAACATTATTACCAATAAAAAACAAATAAAGCAGAACTTACTCTGCATGTTTGCGTCTGACGTGGAGCGCTGCAGTCCTTCACCTTGTGTACTTTGTGTAATGAATCACACACTAAAAGGTGCTCGGCTCTTCCTGAAACTTGAAGTTGGCCCCTCCCACTCGGAGGGTGACACACCCAGATCTCTGCACATGCTCTCACTGTGTTGTCACTCTCAGGGGGGGGGGGGGGGCGGCTGTTCAAAAGGTTTCATCTGAAAGAGGAGGATTCACTTTTGTATTTGTTATATTGAATCCGATTTTTCTCTCTCTCCAATATCGGCCCCAAAAATACCATCTGATGGGCCCTAATCTTGAGATTTTTAAATTTCATTACATGAAGAAAACTGTCTTGCCTGCAGATTTTTAGGGTTCAGCTTTAAAGGAGATTTAAAAAAACACCACCATTGGGCTTTAATCTGCAGATGGGTGATTATAATGTTGAGAACATAAACCAATTTAAAGGTGAACTTAATGTGCCATGGTAGGAAGGTAAAAGGCTTGAGAAAATACAATTCTAGCAGCATAAAAATCCCTGGCGTTAGCAAGTTAACAACCCAAATCTCACTCGCTAGCTCTGAGTCAAGTTACGACCGGTTAGGCTCAATTAATCGTATCTCCTCCATCACACACAATGAAATAAGAAACAATTAAAAAATGAACAGAATGTTATTTACACTTAAAGACACAATAGTGACACATTTAAATAATAAGATAAAAAGTGTTTCCCATGTTAAAGGAAATGTTTCCTTTAGCGTACATTATTTACATTTGTGTTTGTGACCAGAACGGTACGGCAAATTACATGTTCAATTTAAAACCTCTCTGAACATATACTGTCACATAATTATGCTGTGGACAGAGCAAGCAGAGAGATTCACACAAACACTTTGCAGAAAAAGACATCTCAGAGATCACACCTCTCATGCTGCCAGCATGTAGCCTACTGTACACATACTGTAGAGGTGTTATGCAGAGAAATGCATCCCTCCAGAGAATTGCATGCGCACTTTGCAAGATAATTCAAAATATTGCAAGCACAATTTCTACACTGTCAAATTTTGCACCCAACCGTAAAACACTTTGCTGCCGTATTTTGTATCCAACGCTTACATTTCCTCTACAGACACGAGAGTCAAACGCTGTTAGCAAGTCATATTTACGCAGGCTAATGAAAATGCGTCTTCTACCGAGTCTACAGAACAATAAGGGCAGTTAACATTTATTATGTATGAACTTTAGAAACTATGTCATCACAGATCTGCCCCCAGAAATAAGATTTATACCGTTTTCAAACTATTTCTCAAGGTGCATGCAATTTTTGGCAGGGATGCATTTCTCCGCATAACACCGGCAACTTTTTTTATTAACCACATTGCCTTTCAAAGATCTTTTATGTTTAAAAATAAAACATCCCACATAGTTATAAATACGAGATACTTGGTGTACCTAACACCGACTGCATTACATTTTAACAAACAAGAGAGGGGGGAAAGCGAGTACTCACCATCAGACCTCTTCGGCTGGAAGTCACCAGTTAACACGGTCACTCTTTACACCGTAACACGGGTTAATGTCTGGATAGTCTCCATTCGTGTTCCTGAAGTAGTTTTCCAAAACTTTTGACAACAAAAACGGTGCCGGAATCTCGCTAATTCGACAAGATACTTATCATCTTGTACAAGTATATAAATGCATATTTTTAGTGTCCCATGTTGGTTAGAAAGGACCAAATGTTAATCAGTCTACGTGCTTGATATTTCCGTAGCATTCGCTGCTAGCTTCACAGACTTACTCTCAAAGTTTTCCTTGCATATGCCTACTCCATTAACAACATCTATTGAGTATGTGTGTTTTTTCCAGAGATGTTTGTCTTAAGGGGCATTGACTGACAGGACTCTCAGGAGATAATTTATCTCTGCTGAACTCATGTGTCAAACTTTGCCATTGCTAAGTTAGCAAACCGAAAAATTGCTAGTTCGCGAACAGGAAGTGGATTAAAGGTCAATGTTTGAGGTCTCTGCGCTCATTGGTGGATCTGGATCACATGTGTTGGTTTGTTTTTATTTTAAAACAAACGCTTATGCGAAAGCAAAATTTCCCCTTTTGTGATTTAAGATTGGTAAATAAGACTCTCAATGGTGGACAGGCCGTGAGGGTGGTGCAGTGAGTTGGATGGAAGAAAATGCATAAAAAGATCTGGGAAAATGGGAAATTTAAGGAAACTTCAAGAGTTTCTGCACTCTCCTAAACTCTTTGTGGGAAAATGAATTTAAAATGTGACTTTCTAACATGTAGAACGTTGTTTTGGATGTGCTCGATGATGTGCTACATGTATCCAGTCACCTATAGTGTTATAGATCCTTACAGACCACCTGGTGGATCTTGTGTTTTCACCAAACATCCTCCTTCCAATCATCAAGACTGTCAATGATGCAGAGTCAGAAACATAACGCAGCCAGCATGTTCGATTTGAAAATAGTCACCCTCAATCACATCAGGTAGAGCAGGACAGGACCCACGAGGGGACGCTTGAAAATCTTTTTCATATGTGTACGCACAGTCAATTGTATTTTTTTATGAATTTCATTTCAACAAGTTACATTTTACAAGTCTGCACAACATGTTTCCACACTTACTGCTTATAAAAAGTCTTAATTTTATGAACTATCAAATGTACTTTTCTGACATTTATCAATGCAGACAGAAACATTGAATCTGCTGCATTCCTTTATTTCCACCACTAGTGGGCAGTGTTGGACTAAAACTGAGGGAACAGCAGCTCCTGCCAACAGGCACTTTACATTCATGATGCATTGTTACGCTGTACTGTAGCTGACAATGTAATCCATGGCAACATCTGAGCACAATTACAGCACGGGGTTTGAACCAAATCTGAGATTATTCCCAAAAAAAACAAACATCCAAAGGAATGGCTGTTGTGAGTGAAAGCTGCTGCAAACACTGCAGAGCCCATAATATCATGTTTGCAAAAATGTGACAGAATTTTCATCTGTTTTCTGGTTTACAACTTTGGAGTACGACTCTTGAAGTCGCACCTAAACAAAGCTCTCATGAAGATTGATCCCTTTTGCGCTGCAGCATATTGACAGCGCTTATGTCAATAAGGTTTATTGAACAGGGGGTTCTGTTCTGGAAATAACCACATGTGCAGGTCTTTGAGGTGTTATCGATCCTTCTCACTTCCTGCGAATGTCAATCCATCCCTACTTATCTGATGCATGCTATTGATTATCTCACGTCTTCATTTCCCTTCGTTTCTTTTGAGCAGCTGCATCTGCTGATTCTGTCATCCCTCCGGCTTGTGCAGAATCCCCTTAAAGTATATTTGAACACTTGCCACACGTTTTTAACTTAGCATCACTTTTCTAAAAATGGTTGTTAACATAATAACTTTTAAATGTTTGATTGCTGCTGTGTGTGTGCACGTGCATGCTTTCAATTTCAGCGTAGCCCCCACAGCACTGCAGAGATTGTGTCGCATGATGTTATGGAGCTACAATTTCTTGGAGTGGGGGATTCTGCTTTCTCTCCCTGTCGCAGTGTCAGTCAAGGTAAATGTATTCCTCCCCCCGCACAGACTTTCTCTTCCTCTCTTTACTCTCTCTCTCTGGCAGCTTCAGTTATCATCTGCTTGTCTCTTCTGCCTTTTTTGTTCTGCCTCTTTTTTCTTTGTTTCATTTTCCATAACTAACTCCAAAGAATCTCTTACGGGTGTATAAATAGTCCCTCATCCTTTTCTGTCTCGTATATTATTCTCTCTACTGCCTAGCGTTGTTTTCCTCTTCTTCCCTGCAACCCGAGTCTCTGCTGGAAGCTGCACTGCACTGTGGTTTTTCCTTTTTCTCCTACAAACCGCACGCTCTCAACACACGGATCTCCCTCCTGCATGTCATAATTAAAAGAGCTGTGGAAGAACCCTGCCCCTGAGTGTGTTACCCTCTCAGTTTTTCCCTCTCCTGTCTGCCTCTGCATCTTCAAAGCAGTGCGCTCTCTCCTCTTATAGTTTTCTCTCATCGCAGCGTGTTGATTCCTGCAGCTCACTCTCTTCTGCTATCATTCGCCCATCCTCCTGATGCTCTTTGGTTTCTCAGAGAGGGTATCAGTGCTCGCACCTCCTTCGGCGGATACAGTATCGTGCGTGAGTCAGTGTGGATAGTGTCACACTCTCTATGTTACTGATAACCTGACTGTGCCCTCGCAACCTGAGCACAAACACCACGGCTGAAACGATGCCTCTTAGATCTGGTAATGTGGCAGCCCTCGAGGGGAAACTCAGATTGCAAAAGGTGCATTTCTTGTAGAAAATGCTGAAAGCTGCAAATAATAGCCTATACGGAAATAAGCACGAGAGCTGTGTAAATGATTGACTCCTGCTGTAGCTGAAGAACAGGAAGAGAGAGATATGTTATAAAGAGTCTAATATTGATAAAAGGACATTAATGTTTCTAAAAAAAGCTAAGAAAGTTCAGTCCCTTCACTCCAGCAGATATTAGTGTTGATGTTGGTACTTGAATTGGTATTTTTACAAATGTTCTGGCACTGGTTGGACCAGCCACACTCACATTCACATCTACGGGCAATTTAGTCACCAGTTAACGTAACGAGCAGGTCTTTGGACTGAGGGAGGAAGCCGGAGCACCCGGAGAGAACCCACGCATGCACGGGGAGAACATGCAAACTCCACACGAAGAGGCTCCTGTCCGGCGGGGATTCGAACCAGTAACCTCCGCGCTCTGACTGCGCTAACCATGCACCACCGTGCAGCCCTAGAATCAAACCAATGTGCCTCATATAGTCACATCTTCTGCTTTTGTTTTGATTGTTCTCACTGTAAATGTAATCTGGGGTTACAGTATTTGTTAGAATGACTTTAGGATGAAATGATGCTCTTCAGTCATTTCTTTTGATAGTTTTTCAATGTGTCACTTTCCTTTGCCACATCCAGTGGGGTTTTTTGGTGTCATTTCTGCTCCTTTCTTCTACAGTATTTTTTTTAAATTAATGTGTGGCTTCTTTAAGATGCTGCTGGGCTGCTCTGTTTGACTTTTCGTCTCTGTAGGTAGCAACAGCATGCAGGACAGTCTGACAGGAGTGATTATAAAGGGAAGCCACCTCTGTGTTCAAAAGCAGTCCAATCAAACTCTTGGATAAAACATAATTGGGCCATGATTAAAATGAACATATGGGTCTTTTAAATAAACCATTAAATCAAGGTATTCACATGATGGAAAACGCTTGTGTAAAATATGAGCCTGACATACAGGGTGCATCGGGGTGAGGGGAGTTATAATCGATAATTTAAGCATCTAATAATTAGAAGACCAATGTTTGCTGTTATTTAAAAGCAGGTGGAGGCAGATGTTGCATGCTCCCGCGGTGCAGTGCCTGCACACACCAGCAAGAGGCCGGTGTGTGTGTGTGTTAAAGCCAGCTAGCAAAGACCAGCTTCAAGACAGGCAAGGCTATCGGTGACCGGGCCCGCCTGGACAACCCGACTTGAGTACAACATGTAAGAAATGTGCTTTGCCTGTGCAAATAAGCTGTTCTTTTTTGTCCAAGCTCTGACTTCAAGGGTTGGATATCCTCCCTTAATTGGGTGCTGAAGTTTACAGTCCGCACACACAGCCACGGAGAGCCCTAAATGCTGGAAAACAAGCCGAGTTAAGCTCCCAGCAGTCCTCTTGTGTCAGGCTTCTGCAACCAGGAAAGATAAAACTAGTCAAAAAGCACTTATTCACAAGTATAGAATAAAAATGTGGCTTTAGACCGGATACAAAGGACAGATTTTAGCCAGCACTTTCAACTGGAAAACAAATTGCTGACCCTCTTTTTTACTTGACTTACAATTGAATGTATGTATGTTTGTAAAAAAGCAATCACTTAACATGTAATGAGAGAAAAGCCTCCGTCTCTACTCCCTCACCCTCTCTAGCCTCTGGAGACACTTCTGTCTTTGCATTCTTTTTTCCTTGCTCTCACCCCGCACTTCAACCTTTAAGCTATAAGGTAGCAGTCTTAACCTCTTCACCATTGTGCTGCCTGTCAGTGTTTGCTTTTTGTAGTTCAACATCCTTGTTCAGGGTCTAGTGTGACAAAGCCAGAACACTCTATCTCCACAGGGAAGGCCCTGGCCAAGGTTTGAACCATGCAATCCTCCATCAGTGAGGCAGCACTGCAAACCACCATGATAACTTGCCACCTTGAGGGGGCTCTCCTGTTAGGTAATGTACTTTCCAGTATACTGAAAAATCATGGCACACACTCCAGTGGGAGAAAGCCAGAACACTGTATCTCCACACAGGAAGGCCGTGGCCAGAGTTTGAACCTGCAATCTGCCATCTGTGAGGTATAGCAGTGCTAACTGCCCACTCTAACCATTGTGACACCCAGGGGTGAATGTCTGTTAGGGTTTATGTGTTGTACCACGATACGGTATTTCAAAATCCATGGTCCACACTCCAGTGGGAAAAAGGCAGAAAACCCTTTCTCCATACAGGAAGGGCCGGTTGAATTCCAAACCAAAAAATCCTCTGGCTGTGAGGCGGCCATGCTAACCCCCAAATGTATTATATTGAATCGTACGATATCGTACAGTATTGTATCTTATTGTATCGCATCGTATCGTAACATATATACAATGCATCGTATCTTATCGTATGGTATCGCACCGTATCGTATCGCATCGTATCATATCATATCATGTCATATAATATCTTATTGTATCGCATCTTATCGCATGTATTGATCGTATTGTATCTTACAGGTATCGTACCGTTTTCCTAGTGTACCAAATCTAACCTCACCTTACCTTTCCCTACCGCTTCATATTGTATCACATCACATTGCAAGCTACTCTGCGATTTCCCACCCCTAGCTGAGATATTATTGTTGGACTTTTTGGTGGAGGCATCTCAGGGGTCAGGAGTCTAAATGTGTGTCTTTCTCAAAGGCCCTGAAGCATGGACAGGTACCCACAACCTTAAACTCAAAAAATCTTTTATGATAACGTAACTGAGCCTGCCACAGCTGAATGGTTATGTAAGTTAACTACTGATGCGAACTGATTGATTGATTTTTCCAGAGGACTGTTGCAGCACAGTGGATCTGTTAATCATTGACCTAACATGTACATTACAGCTGACTGCTATTATCCACTGATCCAAAAACAGTAAGTGCTGTACATCCACTCAAGGAAATCAGTTGTGTTAAGAATGTTATGAAACAGTTTACCTCCAAACACAAGCCAAGGAGCTCTGAGATAGCTCAGTAAGGTTTTCAGGTTTCAGTACTTTATCCACGTCAGAGATATAAATACACTTTTGGTGTTTGTCATCAGTGTGATGTGTGAAATACAGATTTTTTTCTCTCCCCCCGACACTGCCTCTTTAAATGCATCATCTCTTGTGCATGAGAGGATTTTCCCAGGGAAGACAGACATCCATACAGTACACATCAGCGGAGTCAGCCTTGTAAGGATTGTTGCATCACGCAGCAGCGTTTGTCTCTGCAGCTGTGTTGATGTGACACAAAACCACAATTTCTACGCTGCTTTAGACAGCATTGTATTTTCTAGAATCCCAAAGAAGGACTTTTTTTCTTCCCCCTCATTCAAAAAAGAAATTCCTCTGTCTTTGTATCTTCCCCACACAGACAGTAGAAGAGGAGCTACAGTGCTGCAGTGATTCATTCAAATGCGGCACTCAATTTGTGGACTGCTCTGTTCTCTCAGCTCCTGCCTGTTGCTGCATGTTTTAAGTGTCCGTGTGTGTGCCAGTGCAGTATCCCTGGATGGGTGAATTGCATGAATCCCATCCACATCAGGTACCACCTTTTCATGCATCACATGGCTTCTCTGCCGCCTTGCGACTTGAATGTATTTTGAATATTGAGTCATAAAAGCACATGCAATCAGGCCGATGGAGGATTTTTCTTTCAACCATATTGTGCTCACACGGCCATGCACAGCGCTGCAGATGACAGCCTCTTGTGTTCCCTCTCTCCCTTCAGATGTGATGTGATCCAATCTGATCCCATCTGATCTGATCTTGTCGCTCCTCATCTCGTAGAGATTTGAAATATTGTCCACATACGTCTTAATAAAATCGCTGAAAGATGCGGAAGAACAAAAGGCGCACAGTCGTGGCCATGTCGTGTGATCACAAGAGACATTTTGAGGCTAAAGCTCGTGTGGTTCAGTAAACACAGAAATGTTCATCTCTGAATTATAGACTCCAAAAACAAGACCTTGAAACAATGATTCATTTTAGCTGCAGGATTCTCCTCATGAATACAAGATCAAACTGTTTTAATTATTCCCTATTGGAGCACCGTATCCCAACAGAAGTGAAGACAGATTTTAAAATGATCGTTTGTGATTCCTTGAACCAGGCATGATGACAGTAGAGCTCCTTCAGTTTGTCTCACAGAGCACAAAATCCATGTATTGACCAAAAAGGCTCAAAGCTGACACAGACTTTTTTAAAAATCGGTTAACCCCTCTTCTCTTTCACTCTCCTCGAGTCTTTCTGCTTTGAGATCAATAACATAAAGCAGCTTCTAGGGTATTGTTTCCCTAAAACTTAATTGATCTGTTATTGGGAAATTGACAAAAAGAGACATTGATCCTTAAGATCCTGAGAAAAACCTTTAATTGAAGAATTGATGTGACACAGACACCACCAAAGTGATCCAACTATAAGACTTTAAGATCCCTGCTGATTAAATAAAAGCCAAGAATAAAACTCTTTGATTCGTCACAGTTAAAGCTCCTGTGAGAAACTTTACGTTTGTGTCGATTCTGGCGCCCCCCTGTGGACAAAGTAGTGCCTTTTATCTCTCTGCTGATCTTGTCCTCAACATGTGTGAGTCGTGGATGTTTCATTCAGTGTGAATCTTTGCTTCAGAAAGTGTTTCATTACGTTGTCGCTGATTGTCTCACTTGCTTTTATGGCTTATAGGGAAGCATATGTGTAAATTTCAGTACATTTCATAACCAGCTAAAAACTCCTCACAGGAGCTTTAAAGGTTAAATATGTGACATTTGAAACCCTCATATGGCAGATATCAAATATTTCCGCACTAAAATAAGTGAAGTCAAACTCCCTCTTGGCATGTTGTTTTCAGCTCTGTGTTCACATGGGACTTGTTTCCTTTGGCTTGCTTGTGTTTCGCTCAGACTCAAACATGCTTATTCACGTGAACCCCTCCCTGTCCAGCAGTTATCCCTGCCACCACTTAGGGGAAGAGAGAAAGCCCCGCCCACTCAGGGACGCTGTTAGCACAGGCATAATGGCTGAGTTTCACTGCCAGAGTACTATTCAAGGTGAACCAAACAAACTTTCAAACCGAACGAAATACTTTTTTTTGCTATCAAATTTTTCAAAGAATTGAGAGGGCGTTGCATTGAAGGGACAGCGTTGTTTCAGTTTGAGAGACTATGGTGCTTAGGTGCGACATCTACTTGACATCTCCTCTGGAAGTCCCATATTACACCTTTAAAATCCCCCCAAAGGTGTGAAGTAAATGATGTAATTAGAGGGAACTATAATACTTTGCTACCTAAAGCACAATCCCAAACTGCGTCAGGACAGGGGAAGGATTGTTTTCTTGTACAATCCTTTTCTTCTCTACACTTCTACGGTAAAACACACAACATTTTCAAACAAAGAAATCCAAACAGCTAAACTTTATGTGTCAGACAGAGTTCAGTTGCAAAAACAAATCTGTAATTTTTGTCAAGGTGTATCTCTCAATTAGTCACCCGCCTCCAAGGGAAACACAAAATATTATGTTAGGAAGCAACTCAGTGAACTGTAAACGTTAGCAAACCTTACCTGCAGCGATTTTATTTTAATTCTATTACATAAACATGACCAAACAAACATTATGTTAATGAAACTTGAATGCACGAAAGCCTCAGTGAACATCAGTTCTATACCTGAGTCACATCAGGTACTGTTTTCATCTGCGTTTGTGGTGGTTTTACATCCCCCATGATGCCTTGCTACTGCACATCAATATCAAACTACAGCTCTCGGAATTGTTTTGATTAAGAGACCTCTAGTGGCAGAAATGTATTAGCAAGATAAATAGTGCTGCTCTTTGTTATGTATGGATGGATGGCTGGATGGAGGGATGGATGGATGGATGGATGGATGGATGGATTGAGGGATGGATGGAGGGAGGGATGGAGGGATGGATGGATAAATGGATGGATGGACAGATGTATGTGTGGATGGGTGGATGAATGGATGGATGGCTGGCTGGAGGGATGATGGATGGAGGGAGGGATGGATGGATGGATGGAGGGAGGGAGGGATGGATGGATGGATGGATGGATGGAGGGAGGGATGGATGGATGGATGGATGGATGGATGGAGGGATGGACGGATGGATGAATAGTCTTTTTATTCATGATTTTATCTCCTGTATCTCCTCCATATTTATGCTCTCGTTGAGTAATACTTTATTTGTCCACCATTATACCTTTTTATTAGTGTTTCTTTAATATTATTTCCTTACCTGTAAATATGATAAATCACCTCTTTTATTGCTATTACCTGTTTTTATTTGCTTTTGGCTCTTTGTAGTGCAACATCTTAAACCTCTGGTCCTCTTGGTCTCAGCTCAGGTTGTTGGGATCTATTGTTACCTGGGTGCTTATGATGGGTCCAAAGATGGTTGGGTTGAATATGTTTGTCTGGTATTTTATTGGTTGTTGATGGGATTATTTTGCTATAGTTTTTCTTCTGTGATCGAGTTACTTTGCTTTGTTCGTATTCTGCTTGTTGTATGTCAAATCACTTTGTTAATCCTTCTTTTTAAAGGTGCATTATAAATAATGTTAATATTATTCTTTTGATTTGATTACTGCACTGAAATATGTCTGTCTTGTTTCATGACAGCCTTCATGCCCATTACACATTCCTTGGTTTTTCTGCCTTGAATCTTGAATGATCAAATAAATCAAATACCAAGAGAAAAGGTCAATCCTTTCAGTCTGTTCCCCAGCATTTCAAAATGCCAGGTTAGTGGCTGAATTATGTAAAGTTGGACAAAATAAAGGAAGACGATGATGGGGCTTTTTTTTAACCATAAAACCAATTTTTAATACAAATATGCATGCAGGATAGAGTGATGAAAATATGTAGAAATGACATTCATGATTGTTTCAGTTGTTTGTAGTGCACACTTTCACTTCTTGTCCTCTCCTGTTAAGTCCTTAACATCCTACACTTCCCATAATCCCTCTGATAATCAAAACCATGCGTGCACACCAAATGGCAACCTCTTGTGTTGAAAAACTGTGGAAGTGAAAAACTGCAGTTCCTTGAGTGACCACTTGAGCCTGGTTGCAAAAGGGTTATTTATTGGTGTTTATTCCCATTAACAACAATATTAAAATGCAGAAATTAACATGTTTACAGTCTAGTTCATTCATACACTTTATAATAAGGGGGCCGGTCTTATCTGACTGGCAGATGGTCCCAGTGGCACTTTCATCAGGAGGCTAAAGGCTAGCCTCAGCTCTACCTCTGTCTTTTAGTAGTTAGACCTCAAGCGAGGTTGAGACATTTCCAATATCACTGGGCTTCAAAAAACCAATGGGTGACGTCACTGAATCTACATCCATGTTTCATACAGTCTCTGATGCACACATGTATGCAGAATCGTTACCCAGCTGCTCTTTTTAACATCAATCTGACTGGTAGGTCTGGGTTAACATTAGCATAGCATGACTTAGCATAATCACAACTACCCAATGGGAAGGCCCCCTGATCAGCAATAAATACATCATAATAAAGAAAGGCTCCTAAACAGTGTAAAGCAAAGAACATAAACAATGACAATGTACACGTGTATGTGTTTTCTTTATTGTTGAATATTTTTTAGGTCACCTGCTTCACCACTGCCATTCTGGCAACCCACTTTCAAATCCAGGAAGTGCCAAACAGAACAATGGCCTGCCATTGGCTTATAAGGGGGAGTACCAAGTGGAAAACACCAAGTATGGATGAGGTGGAGGGGTGTTTATATTGGCAGACATATGAAAAGCACTTTTAATTGCATATTAGGTAAATACTTACGTGAAATGTGGTTGGATATGTTTTTTAACCCCATTGCAGATGTTTGTATGATTTGCAAATGAAGTATTAATGCCCTGTGACTTAATTGATTTAAAACCCTTGATTATTGTATGTTGGTAGAAGCCAGCTGCTTTATAAAGGGAGGTCTGCTGTGCTTGAGGGCAGTGGTGATTGGAGTTGAAGTTGCACAGGCGATGTGAGCCGCAAAAAAACAGAGAGAGCTGCAAGGGCTCAGAGTGCCACTGGGTTTTTGTTCACTGTACATTTAATATTTGTTCCTTCATTATAAATAAATTCCCTGTCACTGCTTTTTGAAACTTTTGCCTCATTCTTGGGGCCTAAACAACTATGCCATCCTGAGCCAACCTTCATCTGAATTTTCATATCAGTTTCACTGAGTGATTGGCATAAAGACACACACAGTTTCAAATGAAGTATTAACAAAAAGTGTTGAATCATTTTTGGGAAATATGTTTGTGCCGATCAGCTTTCTGTGGACTGAATTTCTTTTGTTTCTGATCGAAAACCCAACAAGTGGATGATGTTGGTGGCTAAAATCACAGACTGCTAATTCCAGCAACGAGGATGCTAATTGCTAACATGTCTGAGACCTAACACCACAGACGGAGGAAAATAAGGAGGAGGAGAACGCCTAAAGAAGGGCTGTCAGATGGGGGCTGCGTTAATACGGTAAGTAAACAATTATCTTAAAGTGAGAGTTTCTGTCATGTTACTTGTGTTTATTGCTACAGGCTGATGTACTGTAAGCTAGCTATCAACTGGCACAGGAACCTGCTAGCTTGTGCCAGTTGCGTTGAGCCATTTCCAGAGAGACCCAAGATGACTCTGCATTACCATGTTTGAGCAAGTGCTGAAGTTGCCTTTTTTGCCAGTGGCAGCTGGATTGCTGCATTGTCCTCTAGTGGGAATGCAATTTCTCACAGATGTACCAGGATGTATAGCTTAGTTTGTTAGCTAGATGCTAATACATACTGTAAAATGCCTTTATGCCGAACAGAATAAGCATGGCTTTGCGTGATTTTAACTTTGGAAACTATCTACCGTATTTAACTCAATATCCTCAACAACACCATATGCATTCGCACTTACAGGCATGTATTTCCTAAACTCGGGGAGACAAACTTAAAAAACTGCTGACTCATGCTAGTCTAGCCTGCTGCTCTGATTCATCTTTATGAACAGTCTATGCTGCGATCCAGTGACACTGCATGATTTGCTCTTTACGTCTCAGGTCACGGGACTTATCCCTCTTCTGCTTACTTTTGGGTGGTTGTGTGTGTTGTGTCCATTGATGCGTTTTTCCTGCGGCCGTCATAGCTCCTATCTTTTGTATTGAAGAGGAGGAAATGTGCATGCGCGACTTATAACGAGAGTCAATGGTTGCCCAGAACACATATTTTTGTGCCCAAGACCAGAATCAAGTCACCAATTAGTAACCTTCGACAGGCAGAACAATTACAAACTAAATTTGTATTGATGATTATACATTTTACTCAATAACTTAACAATGTTTGCTTTTCCCTTTTGAAATTGTAAATGTATGTATTTATTAAAAACTAATATTAAACAATGTTATTCAGTTAAGGTCTGCCATTCTCCTGTAGGTAGTTGGACCGCCCTAACCCCCTTTATTACCTAGCCTCCACTGTTTTCTCACTGCTGTAGTGTTTTGTGCTTCTATTATTTTTACTTTGATTTGTAGAGATTGCTTGTTCTGCTAACTGTTTTGCCCACTTATAATGTTCAGAAAAATAAAGGTGCTTGTGCTTTACATGATCAGTATCAGTGATTTCAATTCTATAATAACCAGGAAAAATAAATCTTAATTTTGTAGAAAAATTACCTGTTTTCTTCTGTTATAGCTGGTTGTAAATATTTCAAAAAAATAAAACAACTAGCACAATGAAAGTGTTTGCAGGGGCTGCAGACACTACTGTTAACAGCATGTGTCCAGATTTAAGTGAACTTTTGCATTTGCATTCCCAGAAAACCAAAAACAATAATTATCCTTACCCCCAAAAATGCATTTTCTTTTGCACCAACACATTAATAAAATGTCTCTTTATTGCTGTAAGAAGATAGAATCTGATAAACTGAGTGTTCTTGGTAATTATATATCAATAATAGTATTTTTTTAATGTACTCTATTCCACTTTTAACACTTGGCATCCTCATCTTGAGACGCGCAATTTTACTACAATGATTTATTGGAGCTGCAGGATTCTTCCTCATGAATTGATTTGATCTCACTTGAATGTAGACCCTCTCTAGACCCCTCTGACCCCTGTGGTATCACACATTTGCATGTTCACATGTGTGTCAAGGGGAAATGCAATGACAAATCGTCCTATTTACCCCAGGTATAATTGAGTGCTCCAAATTTCTACATTCAGGCACAGTAATGAAGAAGTCATGCTCTGAAGAGTCATTCATGAGCCTGTTTGAACTGGAACAGCCCCCAGAGGGGACTGGAATTAAACCAGCTCCTGCGGGGTCCCGGTAGCGATGGTAGCATCCCCTGAAGGGTCCGGGGTGAGGAGGATATTCTTCTACTATTGATTCAAGAGCTTCTACAGAGATTGATTTATCACTTTTACGTCAACTACAGGAAACACATTTATGTCAATGTGGATGTGAAATTATAAAGAGGAAAAGGGCCCATCATTATTTATTTATTTGTTGTTTAATGCATGTAATGGATAAAGTTGACAAAGGCAAAGTGAATAGAGTTCAAAGCAATATGCAGCAAATTTTATTAAGTGCAGAAAACACAGTACAGGGAGTGTTCTTGTGCATTCTCACCTTAGCCACCTTATTCTGAAAGTCCAACAACACATCCTTGATTGAAATGTCAAATTACACAGAGGGAATTTATAGTTTAAAACATACAAATATGGATTACACATGCCGTCACATCAGGAACACAACAAACAAAATCCTAGGAGTTCACAAAAACGGAGTATCCACGTAAATTATAGAAACATAATTTCATAAAAACAGCTATAAATTAAGCTTCAGTCACCATGGTAGAAGAAGAAGAAGAAGAAGAAGAAGAAGGAGAAGAAGTGATGGGGCATAAAGATGGTTGGTGGGATGTAGGGGCCCTGTAGAGCTTCCTGATTGGCAGATGCCTCCCTGAATGGACGGTGGTCAGTGATTGGCCACGCTGTGAAGGGGAAGCCCACACCTTTAACGCCACATTGTGAACGTACAATCATCTTGAAAAACTAAAACCCTACTTTACATGCTTTCTGCAGGATGCACTGGGTTTATTCTCCTTCTGGGCTGCTTGACTGTCGCTTCACGGCACTACAGACAACGTAACAGAAGGGATGCACAAGAAGAGATTATCTAAATATACATGTTTTTTGTTCTCTAAAGTATGGCTTTGATGTCTTTTCGAGGCTGTAAAGCTGCGCCCAAATATCCGCTGTTGGCGTACCGCACCAATTACTTTTCGCTACCAAGTACATTATATTCTTTTCAAGCATAATAAGAAGTGAATGTAGATAAACATATACAGGCAGGGGGGGTATTAAGATTGCAAGCATGGATTTAGAGAGACATTGTACAGATGCTAATGCGTATTAATGGTATGTACACAAAAACCCGGGCCGCTCTTTTCTGCCGTGACGTCAAAGGGGTTTTTAGGGAGGATGTGGGGACTTCACTTAAGCCATAGTGGACAAACTATACGCCGCTTTTGCTCCATTCATGATCACAGCAGTGAGACAGGCTTTTTTTAACTTCACTTGCCTCGCCTCTCATTCACAGCGACCATGCTGTGTTCGCCGAAAACCATCATTTGGTTGCCTTGGGGGTGGGAAGTGAAAGGAGGTCAGGCTAACAAAGCAAAGCCAGAACATAACGTAGACGAAGAAAGGAAACCGATATAAAGAAAGACAAGTGTCCCTGTATGCTATAATGTGATGCTATGTAGTATAAGGGGGAGGCTTACGGTCTAAAATCAGCTTAAAGTCTGTGAGAATAGTTGGAAAAAATACAGAGAGGTGATATGATTCTTTGACAAATTAAACCTGAAACGTCTTTCGCATCTCGAACGACGTATTGAAGTAGCAGCAACTTTCATGTGGCAGCAACTGTGGCTGTGTAAGCAATCGACAGGAATAGCTTATTTATAGACAATAAGCTGTGTAGAAGAAACAGAAGGTGATTTACTGGATTGGATAAAAAATGAAGTCTCTGCTTGATAGGGATTCAAGCATCTTTAAAGAATTGACTGCATGTAAATTGATCATATGAGCCATTATGGGGTGAATTTGTATCAAACTCCCTTCTCCCCTTCGACTGACGTAGCTATAAGTGACATAAGGAAATGAATCCTTGGGCTGATACCAATATTTGACTGTCTTCAGGTGAAAATAGATACAAATGTCGTTAGATATTATTGGAAACACGGCTGCAGACCGTCAGAATCAAACCTTTCAGTAACAGGGTCACCTTTATCTAACCGCCCTCAAATCCACACGGCTTATCACAAGTCACATTTCACATTGAAATGACCAGCTTGCCATTACTTCCTCTGTTGCCAAGCAACATTAACCATCTTTAGATTCTGACAGGTAGCTATTTACAGCCTCCAGACACAAGACTCTGTTTTCAATTACATGGATCTGGCTCCTGAGCAGATCTTATAAGAGCAATTCAAAGTCTTCCCTCTTTATTTTTTGTTGTTGTTGCACATTGTTTTGTTGCATATACCAATGGGTTCCTGCTGATTCACAAATCTACGTGTTTCCAAAGGTTCAAACTGTGATAGGATTACAGATTGACTTGATTTTTATTTGATTCCATCATCTTTAGCCAATCAGATGTTAGTGTTGTGATATTGAGGACATCTGGTGACTATTTGTGATTGTAAAGCCCGTGAGAACACTAAATCTTACGCTTTAATAAACCTAATCTAAATCTTAATAAGTATCCATAAAATGATGTAGGTATAATTAAATTAAAATAAAATAAAAAATAACCACAACAAATTAAATTTCAAACCGTCTTTGGGACTGAACGTACTGCTAGCTAGCAGCTACAGTCGCCAACATGTTTTCTGCTAGCTATCAGCCTTTAGGCCTAGTTATGTGTTTTTATAATGTGATCCTGACATTTTTCATATTCTTAATTGAAATTCCATAGTCTAAGTCTTTTTTTGGGAAGCCAACTCATACTTGAAAATACTGGGAACACGTACTTATTGACTGCTGTTTAGTTGAAATTGTGGTCGACTTGATTCAACAGCGAGTTGTGAATAAACATCACAGGGTGGTTAAGAAGCTGAACATAATTATGACAATTTTCCAAGGACAGTTTGCTGATTTGTTGAGTGTGTTCATCGTTAGTTACTAGAAGTAGTCAAGCTAACAAGTAGGAAGCTAACAAGTAGGAAGCTAACAAGTAGCAAGCTATTAAGAATTGCCTTTTGCCTCCTTTGGCGGTCTACGTTTGTCACTTGACCGTTGACTACAGATTTACGATGAATAATCTAGATAAGAACAAATGTTTTCAGGGCCTTTAAATCAGTTAAATGTGAAACTAAAAGAAAAACATCCCTATACAGTTTTGGAGAAACTGGATTTGAAATGTTGACTGAAAGTGGACAGCGTGAGCGGTGCTGAACAGCTGGATATAAAAGGGGCAGGTAGATAAAGTAGGTTGAATCTCAGCTGTGTCCAGTGAGCTTATCTGAGCTGTTTTCCAACCTGTTAATCCTATCAGCTTAAATACGAACATATCTGCACTGGATACACTAACAGAGATTACTTTTTTTTTTTTTAAAGAATTACACAAAAGCTTTGCTTTTACTTGAGGTGTCTATTAAAAATGCCTGCCAGGTCAGATCCACATTAATCCGTATCACTACGTGTACGTCTGGTAGCTGTTTAAAAAAACAGTTAGGGGAGAGAAAGGGGGTTTGATACCAAACTCAGGTGATAAGATCATCAAATCACCTTGTCTTTGTGAAGGAAGGAGGAAACAGTTGGACAAAGACAGAGTAGAGCAAACGAGCGAGCGGGGCAGGCGGTGATGGCGACTGGCCTGTGCTGGTTGCCTTTTTTTGCTGCCACTTCATGTCCTCGAAATAGAAAGGAGGTTACATTCCAATAATAATTCTAGTAATTAGTGAGAGTATTATTAAAGCGATGGAGAGTAAGTCTGGCTTTATAGAAGCAGTTCAGTGTGCTACATACAGCGAGTGGGAGAGGGGAGGGGGATGGAGTGTGTGTGCATTTTGTGTGTCGTAGCTGTTGTCCCAAACTATGTTCAATATGAGTATATTGTAGGCATTCATTTTTACAGTGTGCTTTTGTTTACTGCAGCAAATGTGGTTCCTTTCTCCGAATCCTCTCAGTGTCTTTTTTTTCCGTCTCCGTACAACAGCTGCAGTGTCTCTCTGTCCGTCCGATCTAAAGGTGACAGGGCTCAGGTTCATGGCTGGCATCTGCTCAGAATCATTATCAAGTGTTTATTTAAGGCTGCGGAGGTTTGAGTTACCGACTGGGGGCACGGCGCAACCCAACACCAGGCGCGGTCGAGAGCACTCAGTCATAGACAGACACCGTGTAAATGTCGTAAATGCGACTTAAGGCGGAGAAGCAATATGATACCGGCCTGTATTGACAATGAAACGTCATTCTCTATAAGTGGCTTTAGGCCTGGCTTCTGGTCTGCTGGAGTCCAACCCTATTCTTGGTTGTGTATAGATAGTAGAAAGGTACAGGGGCCGTGACCTGTGGCATGACAACAATGAACACGGGGTTCGGTTTTTGTTTTGTTCCCTCTGCTATTTAGTTACTATTATGTTATGTTAAGAGCCTCTTTTCAAGCTAACCTTTATGCAACCTATGCTTAATTGTTTGCTCTGTACTCGTTTTTAGTTTCCTTTAAAGTTTGACTGGAAAAAAACTTACCCAAGCTCCTCTTATGAGCCTTTTTTCAGAGCTTTAAACCACATCTTAGGCTTTCTCATTGGAGAAGTAACTCCGTTGTAATGAACAAAGCTAAATCCAAATATCTTTTCATACAACTTTCTGTATGAAAAGTGAGAATACTCCATCAGCTGAGGAAGAGTCTGAGAGGTGGTTGGAATTCTGCTGTCTAAGAAACAAACTAAATAAAGAATTGGAATAACTTTAACTCTATCAGACTTGTCAAAAGACGATGAGCTATAGCCTAAAGTAAAGTAGCATTAGCCTACAGGGTTATCTTAGCAAAAAACTAGCCTACGTTCCGATTCACTTTTAAATGTAGGCTTTAAAATCATATCTGTAGCCGTCATTAAACATTTAAAACATCTTTACAGGCTCTGATGTCAACTAAATACAACAAAATGTCAGTAAGAGCTAACTCAAAGGCTAGCAAGGTCGGTTAGCTAGCTAGCTAGCTAAAAAAGCACCTGACAGTCTTTTCAAAGGGAAAAATTGAGGGTCAAACGGTAGGGAAGATAGGCCTGCTTAAGTCTAACTCTAGCTGACACCCATGACCTTTTTTCCCCCCGAAAGATTTTAAGAATTTCAAAGCAAGCTAGCATAGCAATAGCAACGCAAGGTCAGTTTTGGTGATCAGTCAACACAAAGGACATGAGGACAAGTCTCACCCGGTTCAGCTGGCACACAGGAGAGTCAATTTACAACCAAGATGTGAGAAGAGAGGTTATCTTGCTTTACAAGGCGTGTTCTCTGCACCGTGGTTAGTTTAATCAAATTAAAAGATTCAGTAAAAAATGGTTTATCAATACGTCTTGTCTTTTGACTATCAGTGACAGAGGCTGCAGGGTTTTTTGCTTTGTAGGTATGAATGTTTAGTGATTTTCCACCAGGTCGTCCAGCCCTCATTGATATTAAACAGCATCAGATATCAGTCGGGGGCCTCTAAAAGATGCAGACGCTGTCGACACATAAACACCTGATGATGGCTAATGTGTCAATCATTGGTCATAATGGTCGAGAGCAGTGTTAACGACTTATGCGAGCACACTGTGTGTCTGCCATCCGTCACATATTGATCTCGCCTGCGGCAAATTGCGTCTGACTGTTTCGAGTTAGCAGCCAGTTTCCATGACCACCACCTCCGTCACCTGTGAGATCAGGCTGGCAGAGGCGATCCAATATCTGGCCTACATGGGAGGCAATACTGAGGTGATTTTACACCTGAGACTGTCCCTTGGTGTTGTGTTCAACCTTGCAGAGGGATAGAGAGACAGAATAAAAAGACGCTTGTGATGGCGAAGGAGGCGGAAAGAAAAGAACCTAGAGAGTGTGCTTCTCTTTTCTTTTTTTTGTGCGTTCCTGTTTCTTCTTGTTGAAGGACGTGTGCTTGTTCTGTCAGTCAGCAGAGAGAGGCTGTTTTAAAGCTCTGTCTGCATGTGCTGGGCTTGTGTTGCATCTTCAGAAGTGGTATAGACATGGGAAAGGGGTTTTGCGTGTTGAGGGAGAATCGAGGGACACACGGGGGATATGACAGGATATTTGCGAAGGTTAATTTTGGTAACGGGAGGTTACAGTATTTCATCATGCTAGATTATAAATTCCAAATCTTCACCTTTTCCTTTCACATCTTTTCCCCCATTCTTGCCCTTTCCATCTTCCTCATCCTCGATGTCAATCGATCTTTCATGCAAAAAGGCGTTTCATGACACTTTGCATAATATGACAATAAGTCCTGAACAATTTAAAATCCTGCTCGGTCCCTTCTAAAAACCATTCATCTTAAACATTTACTGTATTTCTGTACAACTGCGGATTTTTTTTCTCTTTTTTTTCCTTTTTTTTCCTTTTTTTCCCCCCCTTTTAATTTTCTCCTCTAATCACAGTCACTCTACTTCTTCTTCTTCTGGAAACGTCTGAACTGGTTCTGGATGGCGAGCGCTGCCTTCTCCGTCTCCGGCGCCTCCAGGTCAATGTCGACCTCCTCCTCCTGTTCCTGAGGCTTCGCCGCTGCCTTCTCTGAGGGGGGGGGGGGGGCAGGAGGGTAAAGGGTTGGAGGTTAATACACAGCAGATTGGAAAGGAAGTTGCCCAATCAAACCTAGGATTGATCCAATTAGTGGGAAAACATTGCATTGGGAGTTCAAGGAGTGATGCCCTCACTAAGACCCTGATAGAGCCTTCCACAACACCCCAACTCCAATTAAAGAAGAATAAATGATGACAAAGAAAACAGAGGCTGTAAAAGCTACGGACTATAAATGTTCCCATCTGACAGTTACAAGTCAGTTCTTGATGGCGCTGTAAAAACCATGCTGCATGTCGGTCTAATCTCCAGCGACTCCTGCAGAGTGGTGTGGATGAACAAACAGCACATCCTTTGAATGAGCGCAGTCATGCAGAATGATCTCTTAAAATCTTGTGTTTAATAAAGACAAGAGAACATTTGAAACCACGACAACTTCAATAAGTTATGAGAGACAGCTCCTTCCCCATAAAAAAGACCTTTATGAAACGTTCAGTCAATTAAAAATGTCCTTATTGACCAAGAGCCTCGGAAAGAGTCTGTGTACTGAAAGGGAAGCATTTAATGTTTATTTTAAAGAATGTGAAATATAGAAAATATAAAGCGCTAAAAAGCTACATCATACTTGAATCAAATGTGCTAATGTCTCAAGATAGGCTCAAAGATTTGGACCACAAAAACTAACAAGAGTCAGAACCAGGTTTCTAATTGAAATGAACTTTAAACTTTGAATATAAAGAGGTGCATGAAGCCTCTGATTTTGAAAAGGTGGCAGAAGTAGCTTAAAACTGCAGCATTAGAATGGCCAGCAGGGGGGCAGCATCTTCTGGTTCAAAGTCTATGAGAAATCAAACTTACTTTATAAGTGATTTAAACATTGATCTAAAGAGTTGATGGTTTCAGTCTTTAGTTTCAAGTCTTCCTCAACATGTTCAATTTGTAAATTATGGTCCCATCGTGAGTTAGATGCATGCATCCATAAAGCAGGGTAAGCTTTGGGACGCAGTGATTTCCAAGTCGTACTCTTGCAACCTGTCAATCAAAGCAGCAAATCAAACCCATCTTGAGGCTTTGAAATAATATCCCAGCAACCAACGAACTACGTCTATGTCCACTTCTTAGATATAGTCTTTGGTAAGAAACCTGTTTGGCCTTAGGTGTGAAACATTTGTTGTACTTTCTTTGCATAGAATCAAGGTCTCAACTTCACTGAATTTGGAAACCTTTTGTGCACAACCCTGGCACTTTAAAACTGCAGGATCAACATTTGATCTTGTCTGGGTTTGAAGGAGTGGTGCTGAGACACCAAAGGAAAGGCCTTTTGATGTTTTTCCATGAAATATTTCACAGAATAATGGAAATAAATATTGACAAAGAACTCTCATTGGGTGGGAAAGATATGTGTATAATGGAAACATGACAAGCAACGTCATCAAACTGGCTGAGCCAGGCTGGTGGTGCATTGATAGATGTTAAATTCTGCAGTGCTGAAATGGGTTATTGATGAGCAACGTTGCACAAAAGTTAGGCGGCAGCCAACTTTTGCTGGCTGACAGACTGGTGAATCCTGCCAAAAAGCTGCCTTCTCTTTGGTTGCTTTGCTCATGGAAAAATCTGCAGTCTGACCTCCATAAACACAGAATGTCAAGTTTCTTGTGTTGTGGAGGCTCAGTGAGTCAGAGCAGGACAAAGAAAGAAAGAGAAAGAGATAAACAGGGGAAGCAAGGAAGGTTGAGGAAGAGAGACGGTTAAACAACATGCCTCTCAAGCATTGTTGCCACTTGGCGACTTTGTCTCAAGATTGATGTTTCGAATTCCACTGACAAGTCTATATCTCGAAGAGTGATGGGAGCAACCTAGAGCATTGACTTATGTAATGTACTACCACTCAAAAGCAAGAACTCCCTTTTAGCCTGGAATCAAAACAGATCTAAAAACATGTGCTTTATTCAGACAGATTCCCATCCAACTCTATTCAGGTCAGGCCAATTACAACCACTCATCTGATTGTTTGTTAGTTTTAGAGCCATTGAGACAATTTGGTTTTTAAAAAAACATTCTTGGTATCGGATTAACAGAAGCTCTATATGAAGTAGGGCTGTCATTTTTTATTCGAAGTTCGAACATTCGTAGGAACCCGGGGGAGAATGTGTTCGAACGTTACGTGTCATATTCTACATTTGTTCCAAGTTGATTTTTTTTCAAAAGAATCAGATTTTGGAAGTGGCCATGCCAGCAAACATTTCATTGTTGTATCTGTCGCCGCGCCAATTGACATATAGACTGCATCCATTGATGACACCATTTTTTTTTATTGAAAATGATCTGTTAAAGGTAGGGTAGGTAATTTCCTCCAGATACACTTTTTAAGATTTTGGTTGAAATTGTCTTTAGGTCCTGACAGAAATTAATAATTCATTTGCTCTGAAAAAGAAGAAAATCTGTCATCTGTAGCAGTTGTAAACACGTCAAAACTTCGACCAATGTCTGCACTCGATTCGAGTTTTATAAACCAATCATGCCTCCCTGTTTCCCTGCTCGTTCTCTACCCCATGCATGCACGAGTCCACACTCAAAGCATGAGCTGAAATCCGCTTCTGGACCAATGGCGCTAGTGCATGTAAGTGAGGGGCGCGGCTTTTGAGGGAGCACAGAGGGGAGGGGGTGGGTGAAGAAGGAGCACGGAGAGAATGCTACTTTCAAAATCATGCTAGTTTTCGAAAATTACCTACCCTAGCTTTAAGTTGGATACTGATTTTTCATTGGTGAGTTGGTCTGGCAATGACAGGCTACTCTCCTTGGAGATAGATAATTAGGCCAAATGCCATCTCTATTTGTGATGAATGAAGATGTTCAAGAGTTGTCTGGAAAGTTGCTGAATTTAGCATTTTTTTGATTTGTTCTCCATTTTGGTGGCTATTTTCTCAGCTAATTGAATTGGTGGAAAGATAATGGTCAATAGAGGAATCATTTTTATCACAGTCCAAAGTGAACATCATAACAGAAAAGGTTCAAGAACTCAGACATACCTTTGTTGTCGACTGCAGTCGTCTGGCTGCTGTTAGCAGAGTTAGTTGATGCGATCTGCAGAGGAGAAAGAACATTGCTTGAGTAACATGATTGGTAACCATCTTCATTATATGGTCAAATTACTGCAAACATTTACGTTCCATACTTCAGACAATTTGTTTGAAAGTTCTTCCTCTACATACTTTGGGATGAACATGCATCTTCATTGAAGATGTTATTTCTGTGCACACATCTACACATAAATACTCGTACTTACATAAAGCATGTTGTGTAATAAGGCATATGCTCAACCACACCAGCATGCAGCTTCCTGCTTGCTAATTTAGAGTCTTTGGGGTTGTAATTGAGCAGTCCATGTGTCAGGCTTTTATTAATAAATATGGCTGCTCCCACACTCACTGTGGATACATTTGTACTCATCTCTGCAGAATTCTGCCAAAGAGCACAGCCCGATTGAAAACAACACTCGCTGGCAGACTGAATCTAAGCAGGAAAACTGTACGGTGTCTTTTTGCAACTGTGCAAATGACTGAGAGGGATCCAACATGACACATTCCCTGAGCTGAATCACAGAAGGCTCAATGTGTGTAAGCCAGGTTCTCCTACGTCTTGTCATACGCCACATTTGCCACGAGTTTACTGTCAGCAAAGAAAAACAGAACAAGGCAGGGGTGAACTATGGCTAACAGCTCTATCGTCTCCGGATGACAAGTGATCTAATTTTAGCATCTTTCATCTGTTTTCTTTTTTCTGTTTTTCTGTCTCAATAAGATCCAATTTTCTCTTAAGCCATCTGTCTCACTTCCTCTTTGGGATATCTCTGTGTGTCACTCTCTTGGCTGGTTATCCCTTCATCCATTTGCTACACCGCTTATCCTCCCGGGGAGCTGGAGCAGGTCCCAGCTAGCACTGGGCAGGAGACAAGGTTGACTCTGGACAGGTCACCAGTCAATAACAGGGCTTTCATATCCAAACCTTAAATCAACTAAGAATCAACTATTACCTTACTTTCATATTTTTGGAGTACCCAAAGAAAACTAAAAGAAAAAAACAAACTAAGAAAGGCCTCTGTTAGCAGGCAAGAAAGAACCCAAAGCATGTCTTTAACCACAACAATATAACAGCTAATTTAAAGTCTCCCAATAAGTTACTTGGCAATAGATGGAGGAGACCAAAATTAGAGCTAAGAGTAGCGTGCATAACAGATTGTATGTATTTATTGAGTTGCCAAAGACACTACTCTGCATAGACTATTTCAAACACGGAAATGATCTCAGTGACGTCGCTGGTTGGTTTCTGAAGGGGCTTTTTTGAAGCAGAAGGATTGTGGTCGCAATGTCGGAAATGCTATCGCTTTCTAACTTTCCCTCAATCTAGTAACAGGCAAAGAGGTGGAGCTGCCTTCAGCATCCTGCCATTACAATGCACCCACATGCAAACCTTTGTGCCTTAATAGAATCAGTTATACAAAATTTCAAACCCCATACAGGTTTTATGTATAAAGAAATTAACATTTGAGACCAAACCTGTCTTTTGTACAAAGCTGTAAAGATGTTTATTTCTGCTGTAAAAATGAACTTTTTAATATGGGACCCAATGGAGATTCCTTGACTTTTGCAACTTGCCTCAAGTGGACACTCAGGGAACTGCAGTATTTTTGCCCCCTCTGGTGGTTGCTGCTTGGTTGCTCTGTGATAGCTGGATGTCTAAATATCCAAGTGTTTCTGAAAGCTTTAGCGTTGTACATTTTATAGGAAGATAAGGTCTGTTCACAGTTTCTTCTGCTGCCAAAAAGCAATAACACTTCTTAAAAAACATTTTTCTATACAATGTCACCTTCCTATAGGTGTCTCTTTATCACTGTATCATTTATTCGTGCTGTTTGTGTAATGAGGAATGACTTCCACTTACATAAAGTGTTTATTATTTTTTTAAGTAGTAGATGTGAGCCAGAGTTTGCACTCTCCGCCCAGCTGCTCTCTTGTATTACTTAAACACTTTTTCTTTTTCACTTCACTTGCTTCCCTTGTTAGATAAGTTATTTTTAGTCTGACCATTAGTTGTCATACTCTTAACAGCTTCTCTGCTCGCTCTTGCTTGTCTTCCCTTTTTTTTTTTTTTTTTTTCAACTTCCTCCCTCCGCCCTGAAAGCTTTCGTTGCTTTTCTGCCACCACACTATTAGTGTAACTCTCGCAGATATGTGAGTCAGTGATACAGGGGGGAGAGTGAAGGAAAGTGACAGAGCGGGACACGGACAGAGAGGGTGAGAGAGATTCAGACAGATTCTGTGATTATGCAATATCATGTCAGATGGAGAAAAACCCCCTCTGTGAACGTCCAAGCGTGTGTTTGCATGTGTGTGTGTGTATGAGCATCTATCCCTGCTTAACTCTGTCCTTATTGCACTTTATGATCCACGTAGTAAATGGCCCATGCATAACAAGATCTCCAACAGAGCGTGGATGGGTGGTTGAGGAGAGCCTTGTCACTCCGGGCCTGCCAATAACTCAGCAAGTGTCTATGTGTGTGTGTACCTAAGTCTGCGAGCATGCATGAGTGCATGTGTGTGCTGATGTGTTGATTTGTGTGGGTGTTTTTACTGGGGTCATGCAGTCTGAACGCATGATGTGTGTGATTTATGTGCGTGTGCACACGTGCAAAAGAAAACCGTGGGGTCAACGGCCAATTCGGGGCCCACGCTCAAACCCAGACACGAAAGAAGATGAATGTTCGGTGACTGAGAGTGTATATACAGTTTGTGTTCAGTTGGAGAAGGACAGAAACTGGAGGTCTTAGAGAGTGAGAGAGAGAGAGAGGGGAAAGGGGGGTAAGGCAATGGAGGGAAAGACAGAGAGCATGGAGAGAAGAAACGAAAATGACAGGAAAGGAGGCAGAGTAAGAGGCAGAACATCACGAGAAAAAGCAGGAGAGAACACGAAGAGCAGTGGGATTCAGTAGAAAAACTGAAGTTATTATAGAACATTTTTAAGTCTTATTAGCTAAAATAAAAATGGATGTGCCTTATGGAGCTGAAAAACATAAAAGTTTAGTATTTTGACCGCTATAATAGACTTTTTTAGGGATAGATAGCCTACTTTGGCTGCTCGCCTTGAGACATTTGTTGCTAATAGCATAATACAGTATGTGCCACCAGTGAGTGACCAGTCAATGACTCAATGGTTCTGTTAGTGTCCCAGTAATGTCAAAGTAAGTTAGCAATGGGAATTCAGAAAGCAAAGAAACATAAGAAAATTCAGACAGCAAACAACACGTTGTTTTTTTCCAGTAATGAATTTGAAAGACAGTCAAATATTCACAGCTGATGCTAATTAGCCTAAATTATATGAGCAGGGGTCTGGTTAATATGCCATATTAATGGCACTATCTCTTATGTTCACTTAAGTTTGTTTAGGTCAAGAAGAAGCAGCCATCTGCGTTAATTTAATACTTTTCTCGATAAAGTAGTGACAACAGAGAGGAGAGTCTTTCTGCAAAAAAGCTAAGTCACCTCCTCATGTCAGTTTCAGGCAGCTAGCTAGCAGCTAGCTAGGTAGCACACGAGTGTAAATGACTCACAGCTTGGGATGGTTATTAGAAACCACTCTTAAACTTTAAAGCACATTATATCATCACTTTTTAAGCCTACATTAAGCTCTGAATCAGGACCTTCAGGATTTGGGAATGTAAAGCAGCTCTTCCTGTCCGTCTGTGACGCTAATACGTTAGCTTAATCAGCTAAAGTGTGGAGTTGTGAACATCAGCATTCAGTGGCCCTCAGTCTGAACATGATTTTAAAAAAAACACACAAGACTTAACACAACTTTTAGTTTTTGTCGGTATCAATAAGGACATCACTATTTAGCACCAGTGTGTTATGTAGGCTTAACTGCTTCATTTTTCTGCAAACATAGCTAACCTAGAAGAAAACTGTTCTCTGATTCAGCTGGTCTGACAAAAGCACAAGCAATGACCTCAACAACAAAACATAAATAATTGTACACTGATTATTTGATCACATTCTGGAACATGTGAATCTCTTCTCCCTGTGTGTGATGACATCCAGCACATAACCAAAGGCTGAATTAAAGTCCAGGCTGTTTGGTAAGTTTAGATGACTGCAGTCATTCATAGTGTCTAAAGTAAACTCCATGTGCAGAGCTGTTTGTAATATGCGTAACTAACTAATGACCATGTACTCATTCATCCATCCTTCCATTATCTTTTCCGCTTTTCCCGTTCGGGGTCTGCTGGGGCTGGAGCCGATCCCCGCTGTCATTGGGCGAGACGTGGGGTAGCCTACACCCTGGACTGTTCGCAAGTCAGTCACAGGGCTGACATATAGAGACAGACAACCAGCCACACTCACATTCACACCTACGGGCAGTTTAGAGCCACCAGTTAACCTAACGAGCATGTGTTAGGACTGTGGGAGGAAGCCGGAGTACCCGGAGAGAACCCACGCATGCACGGGGAGAACATGCAAACTCCACACAGAGAGGCTCCTGTCCGACAGGGATTCGAACCAGGAACCTCCTTCCTGTGAGGCAACAGCGCTAACCACTGCAGCCACTGCAAATGACTTGAGATCAGTTTTTCTTTGTGGCTCTCAAACAATGGTTGTTGGTGGCAGCCATAATATATCAGTAGTGTCAATAAAATTCACAACCATCTATGGTTGAAGCACAGTGCAACTTGCTGTGTAGGCTACTGTTTTAGATCATTGTTCCCTTTTTTATGCTAAAAACAAACATTTTTTGGAGGTCAGCTAGTAATAATATTGGATGCATTGGCTTGGGTACTTGCCATTTTCTTTGCATTCTTCCTTGCACAATAGCCCAGACTGTTAAAAAGCTAGTTACTAGCTAATGTGACTTTCCTAAAAATCCAACTATATCCCGACCACAGATCCAAATTGTATAAGGAAATTGCAGTTCATTTTTATCTGTATTTGTTTACAGCCATATGTGAGGGAGAGCCAACAAAATAAGTGAATACTGCATCACTGCAGTCATTCTGAACCATCAAGCCAGCAGTTTTCAAACATGAAAATAAGCAGCCGAGGTGCTACAGAAAGAGAGGCAGCAAGAACAAGGTGTGTACGAAAAAAAGAGAGAGAACTGGAGAGACACGAGAGAGGTAGAAAGAGAGAAAGACTGCAGAGATATGAGTGAGTGTTTCTGCAGCAAGAGGGTGAAACACTGCAGAGAGGAAGAGGGAGGCTGTATGTTCAGCATTAGTACACATCACACAGTGAGAAGTGCAGCAGCTTTCAGTGAAAGAGGCATTAAAACAGGCTTTTGCTCAGAAAGGATTCACTCTCGAAAGTGAGTCTGCTAAGCTGGGAGAGAGGGAGAGAGGGATTGGGCTGAATTTGGCCTTGACAAACACAGGGATAAAAAATATCCAAAATCATAAGTGAAGGTGTGGGAGAAAATTAAGATGGAGCATGAAAAAGACACACAGACGTACGGCAAATTGGATATGCCTTCATTCAGGGTACAAATTGTCCCTGACCTGTTTGAGTGAGTTTTTTTTAAATTTCATTAAAGTGATTGAGCCTTTTCTTTTGTGCCATTACACGGTCAATGTCTAGTTTTTGGCAGCAGATGACAAACAATTTCATTCGAGGAGAACCCCGGAAAATAAATTCAAATTGTTCAAACCTGATTATGTGGCTCAGAATTAATGCTCAACATAATACACCTATCAGGCCTGTCAGAGACAATTTTCATCATCATCATCTTCTTCTTCTTTACCCTCTCCTCAGATTCCCTCCAGGAGTGTTTTTACCTTTGGTGTGGGTGAGGGGCTTTATTTTCATTTACAGTATTGGAAACATTTACACATAGTTGACTGGTGAATAAAGGGGAATTTAGTCCCAGTGATGATAGATGGATTAAATAAAGATCATGAGAAGCAGAGAGATTATTAACCACTGTAAAAGAAAAAAAGAAGTTAGCATTGAGAACTTATTTGAGATGTTTTCATGGTCAAGTGTTTTTTTTTGCCTAAACCCAACACATCTGCAACAGTTCAACGTTAACCATGTGCTAGAAAGGTTTTCTTGCCTTAATGGCTGAAAACATGGACTAAAGAGTAAGCTAAAGGAGATGGTTATAGTCAAATATTATAAAAAGACACCTGCCAAACAGCTGATTTAGGGTACATTGACAACAAGTGCTTTAAATGAGAACTAGCAACCTATATGGTAAAGGGTCACTTTCTTTCTGTTTCTTATAGTCATTGTAATCAAATGCTCAACCTTGAAAATGCTGTAGGGTACCTTACGACAGGTGCTAAGAGTAACGTAAAACAGATGTCATAAATTCCTTAAGGCATGCTAAAGTTCCCTTAAAACAGATGCCAATACAATCTTAAACCAGATTCTAAGAATACCTTAAACGATGCTTAGAGTATCATTACAGATGCTTAATTGTACCTCAAAGCCGGTTCTAAAAGTACCTTAAACAGGGGAACAGATGTTAAGGGTAACTTAAAACAGATGCTAATGGTACCTTAAAATAGAGGCTAAAAAGATTCCTTAAACACTTTTAAGTTACCTTCAAACTGATGCTAACAATACCCCAAACCAGATGCTAAGGGTACCTTAAAATGGAGGCTAAAAAGATTCCTTAATCTTAAAAGTAATGCTTACAGTCCCTCAAACCAGATTCTGAGAACACCTTCAAACAGATGCTAAATTGTAGCTTACAATAGATGCTAAGAGTGCCTTAAAAGAGATTCTGAGAGGACCCAAAGACAGATTATAAATTGGTACCTTAAACAAGGTACTAAAGAGTTTCTTAAACAGATGCTAACTGAAACTTGAAACAAATTCTTAAGGGTACCTTAAAACAGATGCAAAAGGTTTATTGAAACAGCTGCCCAAAGGGAAGCTTAAAACAAAAACACAAGGGGTTTTTAGATATTTTAGTGTACCTTAAAATGAATATGAGACACCGAAGGGATCTGATAAACCTCTAGGGGTACCTTGTGCATCTCTGCGAGAAACTTTAAAGCATCGATATTAGATGACCTACTGCAAGATGAACTAGTGTTGCACATTTGGTATTGCAGGTGGTACAAACACTTAAAGTGGTCATAGCAACTTAACTTTGTATACTTTAGATGTGGTTTATCTTTCCTTGCTACAGAAGAAACTGTGGGACACTCAATGAAAAAGTAAGCATAGCAAATCTCCTTCGACATCTGCAAGAACAGCACCAGAACACCAAACCAGGTCAGCTGGAAATAAGGCATGGCCTTTAAAAAATTTTACATTTTGACCTTTAGACTTTGCTTAACCATGAAGGTAGTGATAAAAAGAGCTTTACATAGATGAGATGGTGTACAGTGGGGACGCTGTCCTAAATAATGTTGTTTGTCAGTCAAACCGAACGGTTATTGGTAGTGTTGGGAGCAGCCACGTCTGGACAGCCATGGGATTTCTTTATATAGTCGAGGTACCAATAGATAGATGTGAACCAGTGATCATCTATAATCTTGATTTTGTTTCTTTTTCAATGGAACGGAAGGCCAACAAACACTGAGTAATGGCGAAGCAAATTTGCCTGATTGTGTCCTTTACAGCTTTTTTTTTTTAAACTGTATATTGTCCAATCGGATTTTGATATTAGCTATAGCACAAAGGCTCTGCTGGTTAAATAAGAAGTAAAAAATAGAGAATTTTACACTGTGGTCTATGTCACCACAAGCCAAACTAACCAAAACCAATGCTTGTATTCCACCGAAGCTTTTAAAACTACCTACTTTGGCACATTTTGTCATAGAACATTTTCTGGTTGATTAACTGTGGATACATCTTTAACCAGATTAAAACCAGTGTGGTTGTTTTCCAAAGCGTAAATACAGAATTCCCCATTATCTCCAAATTACAGCAATCTCTTTCCATATCTCTGCTTCAATTATCGTCTCCTTGGCAGCCACCCCCCACGCTTGTCTTTTCAGTTAGTGTTCAATTCACGGTGGCCGTCGGTTCACTTCCTCTTCAAAACACAAACTAAATCTCCGTGGGGTTAAAAGTAACCTGCATGTGACTTGAGGGTAAGGTCGTCAGGTTTGTGTTTCGGACCTTCTGGGGTATTCTGCTTGGGAATGGCGTGCAAGAACCACTTTCCCCTCTCACCACCATTAGTTTCAAAGGGCACTTAACCCGCTTTTGCTCCAGTGAAGCTGCTCTGTGATCGACAGGAGATTAATGTTACTGTCCAGAGCAGCTTCCTGTGAGAAAGTCACTATAATAGTGTCAGCCTCATTTGTGTTGAATTCAGCTCTTTTCTACTTGCAAGAAGTTTCTGCTCTAGAAATGGGGCCAGATATTGCCTTTCCAAATTGGCAAAAAATCACTTAAAAATGAGAATTTCCCTATTGTCTATCTATCCTTTTGTCCCATCCTTTCTGCCTCATCTCTTGTCCTTTCTGCTTCCACCTTCTTAATCACAATTGACTCGCTGGCTTGAACCCCCCCTGGAGATATGTTCTTATCACCCCCCTCCTCTGCTTTTAGTCAGGGATTTCCCTCTTTTACATGTAGTAGTTAGCGCTCTGATTCATGAGCAGCGAGCCTCGGAGAAAAGGCTGAGAGAAAGAGTGGAAGGGAAGAAGAGGGAGGGAGGGTAAGGATGGGAGACAGAGACAGATTGCAGCATTTAACAGCCTGCCCTGGGGAGCCGCTGAAGGTGATAGAGAGGGAGAAAGACACATATGGAGGGAGAGGGAGGGAAGATAGAGAGAAAGAGACATGCATTTTAGCAAGAGGGTGATAAAAAAAAACAAAAAGCTTGGAGACTGGCTCAGTGAGAAAGATTGGAACATACACGGTCTATTCAGAAAAACACTCGGCTGGCATAAATTGAGTCCAGATGGACGCACACGCGCACATGCTCTTACTGTACACACATATACACAAGAAAGAAACACATGCTGCCCCCCCCACTTCCCCTGACACTTTCCTTCTCTCACACAATGCGATGCACTTCATTTACAACAAGGTTTCCCTCAGGGGTATACACCTCTCTGAGCTGTTTTCCTCGCACTTCTGTCAAATTTCTTTGTCCGTTCCTTTTTCAAGCCTTCCCCCGATATCAAAGACAAGTCCTCATGGACTAAACGTAATAAATATTTGATTAGTTATATAATGTCCTAGAAAGCTGCCTGCGATCATCACAGATGATCAAAATCAAAACCAGTCCACTGATACTAGGTGTTGTAGAGCACAAAAATAACCATCGAGTTGTGTTGCTTTTGGGAGCGAAATGGGGTCAAAATGATGAACCCAAACCATCTAACGGGTCACTTTGTTTTTCTGCTTTCGGGCTGCATCTACAATTATTTTTACCAATACGATCCACATATTCATCTCAGAGACTTTAACGACCTAAACTGAAGAATTTGAAAGTCTTTGGAATTCAAAACTTGGCCCTACAAAAAAACTAAAATAATGTTATTTATAATTGTGGGGCTGAAATTAGAGTCCAACTTCTAATCATTCTTTAGTAGAGATACCATAAAAGATGTAGTTTAACAAATTGATTAGCTTGTTAGCTTAACACTAGCCAAATGCTGAGGTCACAAACTGGGCAACATAAAACACGCCTCTTTATATGTTATAGGAGAAAAAATGAATATAGGAGTTTCAAAAGGCACTCAAATGTGTTAAAAAGATTATTAAAAGCTATGTCAAGTAATTATTAGCAAGCTAGGCTAACTAGCTTCACCTAACTAAATGCTAGCTGCTGCATGACTAAAGATGCTAATGAGTGAAGGCTTTCTCGGCTTGTAATAAGATTGAAAATAGAGTTGTATCATTGGTCCTAGTCTGTGTACAGTAATAACATACTCCAGTCAGTAGCACATTAAATAAGTTGACAGCTTGTCCCCGAGCTGATCAGATGTCAGTCAAATGCTGCCACAATAAACACCCACCCAGGGGCTCCTAGCTTACATGCTACAAAAATGTCCAACAGTGTTTTTCAACCTCAAAATAGCTACAGTATAATTAAATATGACACTTTTTGAACTCATTATTTTGCAGAGATCACATTTAACTGATAGTTAAAGTCTATGCAAACCAGTTGAATAATTGGTCTAATGTTTCTTTAGCCGGTCATTGTGAAGTTTAATGCTGTCATTATGAATGTCTCGTATACAACACCAATGGTACAGTTAAAAATGTATACGCAATGGGAAATCTAGCCTACACGATTAATGGATACCACAAAGGTGCTAAGTAGCCAAAATGTTTTTATTAGTTACCTTTGCAAACAACCTGACATACTGGATTCATTACTAGTTGGTAAAAATGTGAGTTGCATCGTTTTGGGAGGAAAAACATACTTTTGTTTGATTTTCTTATTTTTGCAAAGAAAAAGGAAAAAGGCCTCAATTTGATATGTCTGCTTAAAATTAGCAATTTATGTATCCCTGTCTCTTTTCTCATCCCTTACATAATATTAGCCATCCAGGTGGATGATTTCATCCATCGTATAGTTTCTATGAGTGCGTACGTTTTTAGCCTGGGTGGACTCATGCTCTTCTGTCTTTTTTTAAACCTCCTCTTCTGTCCTCTTTTGCACTCTACCCTTCAGTTTTTACACCCACCCAGTAGTTGTTTCCATCTCATCTATCCCCCATCACTCTCATCATCATCCTCCTCCTCCTCCACTTCTCTCTCTACAGCTTTCCTCTCAGGACGCTGCACTAACGGTCTGTGATCGGCCGGGCCGCCAGATGTGAGTGTGTGGTACTGTGCGAGTTAAACATCTGCTCAGAGCTGCTCTGACTGTACATTAACTGGACCAAGCTGTTCAGCTCTGGATGCTCTCTGCAGCCAGGATTTCTGTTAATGTATACTGCTGCTTTTAAAGCTTGCATGACAGATGCAAGTCTTACCATGAGTGGAGATGGTCCGGTATAATTTTTCCTTGTAGATACTGATTCTGATGCCCTTTATACGAAATCTATTCACCGAACTGCATAACTAACCTGCATAACCTATAGGCAGGTGACATGATTTTTTGTGTTGGAAGTGTTCCAGTTTCCGTCCAAATCTAAGGTTCATTGGAAATTCAGTCTGTTGTTGCTGTATACAGGAGTACCGTTAAAGTGCAGGTCCACTGTAATCCTACACCAGAATCCATTGGCGATCATCAAACAACAGATTAGCTTTTATTAATCTCTTTAAAGATAACAATCCATTCTGGAGCCCTATTATCACGTGTTTTGTGTTACCTGGGGATCGCTGATCATTTGTGAAAAATGTTACTCGTCTCTTGTGTGTGAATACGTCACACCAAACACTGACAAAGGAGGGTAATTCTAAAATTACCAGAGGTCCCCAGGCAATACTAATCCCATGTGCAAAGAGCTTTATGCGTCATCTCTACTCCAATCTTGCTGCTCAGGTTGCTAGTCAGACTGCAAACAATGGCAACACAGGGAAAAAGAAGTCTTGGCCAGAAGTCATTTATCACTAAACATTGGTTAAACAAGAAGCGGCAAAAAGTTGTCCATCGCTCCCACAGGCTATCGTCATCAGGTGATAAAAATAAGATCTGACATTGATTTGTTCATGTATCCTTCAATACCAATTGAACAAAAAAATACAGTGTAAACGGAAAAAACACTTTGTGATATTTTTCTGAAGTAGCAATGTTGTAGTTTGTTATTGTCACATGTGAATGCATCCTAAACCACTGCTAAGGAGACTGCAACGCCGGAATCCATCAGCGACCATCCAACGACCGCTTAGCTTCAATGAATCTCTTTCTACATATATCTGATTGCAAGACTAACTAACAAGCCACTCTTGGTTCCATCTCTTAACTCCATTCTTGCTTCTCAAGTTGTTTGTCAGACTGTAAACATTGCAATGCTTGGAAAAGGAAGTCTTAGCCGAATGTCCTTTACTGCCAACAACTGGTTGGACCGGAAGCCCCAACAAGTCGCCCTGAGGCTATATCGTCATCAGATTGAAACGATGGGTTCTTAGGCTCCAAATACTGACTATCCCTCCGATAACAGCTGGATTACAAAATACATACTGCAATCAGAACACTCTTCACTTGCCCTCAATTCGCATTGGACATTTTTAATTCATTGTTTGTACCTGAGACCAGTTCATTTTTAAGGTCAAATCAGTTCATTGACTGGCGTCCTCTGCGTTACTGATACTGATACTGAAACTGATACTGACACCACATTTTAGGCTTTATTAGGAGGCTGATACAGATACTGGTATTGGTATTGGATACCGGTATCCAGTAACAACTCTTACCATGAATGTATTGTATTATTAAATGTGCTGTTGTCTCCAAAGCTTCCTGACCTCGGACTTAAGAGCTTAACCTGTGTGTAGTAATGCTTTAGGTCACTTTACATGTATAAACGGTCCTTTCAATCCAAGTGTAAAGTGATCAGATCAACATCATAGGAGGCTTACAAGGACTTACAGTAAACTGGGGAATTAATTACCAAACAAAAAGAGTCTTTGGCTGCATTTAGCTATCTCGTACGCCCACAAATGTGCTTCCTTTGACTCTCTGACCACTTGTATTTTTTTTATAACTGGAGCCCTTTCCCTCCATCTGCCAGCAGCTTAGCTCCCCTCAGCCTCTGTTCTCGAGCCGTAACCATCTCTTCAAGTTGAAACACACTGTACCTGCCTGCTAAAAATAGCACAATTCCAGTTAATGGCTTTATATAAGCCAGTGGGTGTGGGTCTGTGTTGTAAGAGAACGATTCAGGAACAGTTATGATTCCTGGGGGGTACGTGGGGATAATGGCCGGCGCCGTGGGAGAGAACTTAGTATAGAATAAGTTACAAAGAAAGAGCACTGAGTGCTTCAGAATCTATAGAACCTACAGTAGCCTACTGTATATATTATTTAAATTGAGTGACAAATATATCTGTGTCAATTTGAGTGTGAACAATGTTGAACCACTGTAATTAATAGAGGTAGCACCAATCCCAATTTCTCTTCAGCCAAATCAAATTGCTTCTTTAGTCCAACCAAGAGTCCAAAACCTAAAGACTCTTCATCAACAATCTTAAAACACAAAAAAAAGCAGTGAACCTTAATTTTAAGGAGCTTGAACCATCTATCTGATTTTTTCTCTTCTGGGAAAATGACTGAAAGCATACATCTATAACTCTTTCTAGCTCTAGTTTGAGTTTTCACTCTGACAATTTAACGGCTAAATTGATAATATTGATCAAACACAAGATCTTGGTTTTCAGAGAATGGATTGATGTCTCTACAGCTTTAACACAAAGCATCTGTATGCCTGTTTAGAATAAGCACTGCTGGTAAGAAGGGAAATTCAGCGATGGCTTTGACATCTTCAAAGTAAATTGCAATTGATATTCAAAGCACGCCTCGCTGTCATCAAACATTCGCTTATTCACATTTCAGTGTTTGATATCAGATAAACACTCAGAGCTTCACGCCTGTGGGGAAGGAGGCAGGTGATTGGGTGGAAGACCAAAGAAGGGGGCAAGAGTGGCGATGGTGGCAGAGAGAGGGAAAAAAACGGCGACTAATAAAGCAGAAGGCGCAACAATGCAGGGACCGGCAGCAGTACATATTTGACAGAAAAACACCTCCTTCCCTGGTCGCCTTTTCTTAGCTTGTGCTTGTCTCCACTCAACTCTTTTGAAAACACACGTTCAGTACATTTCTTAAGCCACACACACACACAGGGCTTAGTGCTGCACTTGCTGTCAGATAGATGGGGGGGGGGGAGGAAAAAAGAAGCAGAAAGCCTCTAAAAGCTCAGCAGAAATATATTTATAGACAGAAATAAAAGGATTATACCTCCATGAAGGAGTACGGGGAAAGCCAGTGATTTCCACACATGCTAGATGCTGTAGTTAGAGGGAGGAGGAAGGTGGGCGGGGGGAGGAAGAGGAGATAGAAAGTGGAAAGGACTGACAGATGGGGAGAGACAGATTGACTAAGAGAAACAAGGATTGGCGCTTTCTCGGTTTTACTTCGCTGGCTTCGGATTGGCCTCGGAGCCACATCAGACCTGGGTAATTATCCCCTGCCAGCTTGTGAAAGAAGAGGGTGGCTTTTTTGTGAGGGGTAAGCCTGCTAAGTGATAATTACCAGCATAATGAGAGAGCTACCTTCTCTTTGTGTGCGTGCTGTAAATGAAGGCACTTTCGGATTACTGGCCTTATTTTTAAAGTATTAAAAATGTTATTTTGCTTTCTGTTTCGGAGGGGGGGTAAGAGGCGAAAAATCCACCAAACAGCTGTTAAAAGTGGAACCAGTGCCAAACATGAATTACATAACATCCACGTTTAATTCCCTGCATATTCCATTCATATTCCTACAAATTAAAACCCCTTCACCCTCCCCCTTCTCTATGTTTTTTTTTTTTGACTTCTTCTATGCCTCATGCTGTGCAGATGTTAGCTCCCGGATGTGCGCATGCAAGTGTTAATACCCTGCCTGATTTCTCCCTCTCTTTCTCTCTCTCTCTCTCTCTTGCTGTTGCTAAGGAGAATACAGTCGAGCCTTTAGAGGGGGAAAAAAAAGAAAAGCAAACAGAAAGAGGGCGAGCGAGAGTGTGGGGGGTGGGGGTATGAATAGAAGCTCATGAAAAGAAAGAGGAGGAAATGAGGCAGTGGGTGACAAGATTTCAGCTGGAGGAGACAGTCTGTCAAAGCAGGGGGAAGGTGCAGTGCGATCGCTCATCGCCTTCAGTGACTTCACAGCGAGTGTGTGTAGCTCGCAGAGAGGCTGCAGAGTTATGACACGCACACACACTCATCTTCCGCTGTTAGTTCAAAGAACAGGAAGTGCTTATCAAGCTCATCTACTGCAGGATCTTCTTGTATGAATAGAGGCGCAATTAAATGTTGTTATTAATTGTGGAACACTTAAAAGTGTAACTAACAAGAGAGGCAATTTGACCATGTGTATTGTTGTTTATTTCTGTTGTTTTTATTTATTCATTTATTTATTGTGGAGGCAGCTAAATGTGTGCAGCAGCCGAGTCCAAGACAAATTTACCCAAGGGGACAATAAAGTGTATGGTATGATATCGTAACGTATTGTATTGTATAGTATCGTAACATATGGTATGGTATTGTAAGGTGTGGTATCGTAACGTGTGGTATCGTGACGTATAGTATCGTGACGTATGGTATCGTGACGTATGGTATCGTAACGTGTGGTATCGTAATATGTGGTATCGTGACGTATAGTATCGTGACGTATAGTATCGTAACGTGTGGTATCGTAATATGTGGTATCGTGACGTATAGTATCGTGACGTATAGTATCGTAACGTGTGGTATCGTAACGTATGGTGTCGTAACGTATGGTATTGTAACGTGTGGTATCATAAGTTATCGTGACGTATGGTATCGTAATGTGTGGTATCGTGACGTATAGTATCGTGACGTATAGTATCGTGACGTATGGTATCGTAACGTGTGGTATCGTAATATGTGGTATCGTGACGTATAGTATCGTGACGTATAGTATCGTAACGTGTGGTATCGTAACGTATGGTGTCGTAACGTATGGTATTGTAACGTGTGGTATCATAAGTTATCGTGACGTATGGTATCCTAATGTGTGGTATCGTGACGTATTGTATCGTAATGTATGGTATCGTAACGTAATGTCTTGTTACCTATCATGTCATTTAGTATCGTATTGTAACCCATGTAACTTTAACACCTTTACATTTCCCAATTGTGTGTATATTTTATTCTTACGTTGGAAATATAAAAAAATTACAAAATGTTAACGAGTGCTGTACCCAATATAGCCCGTCTGTAAACAATGTTGCATACACCAATATCAGAAGCCAATGTGTTTCTGTTGTGTTCAATCAATTTTAAAGTTTTTCTTTAGTAAAATTGTTGTCTTTATTGGATAGGACAGCTGAGGAGAGAAGGGAGTGGGGGATGAGATGCAGCCAAGGGGCCGAGGTCGGATTCGATTCATGAACACAGCGACGAGGACGATAGCCTCTCCACATGGGGCGGGCAACATGAGCATTAGGCTTTCTGCCCATAGAGGCTGGCCTACTAAAAAAGAGACACGAAGAATAACCAAGACATAATGGGAAAAAATGGTATCTAAATCAGCAATCGACTAAATCGTTATTTGCAACATCGGTATCTGAATTGGTCCAGATTTTCTCAATCGATGCATCTCTAATGTGTGTCATAGAAAGGCAGTAATTTTAGTGTTTGCCTCTTTTACTGCTCTTGAAAATACACATCATCATTGCTTACCAATGATTCCTCTTGGTTAATTTTATTTTCCATTTGCAAAGCTAAAACCTAGCTTTAGCTGTTTGTTAAATCAAGTAGGTTTTAGGCCCTCAACACAGCTTGATGCCTTGTTCATGAGAGCCCAGAGTCCAATACTCTCATAGTGATATTACAATGATCTGTGACATTTTCAGGAAAATCGTGAGGTATTTTTTTGTTAACTGAAACAAATATTGCTCTTTGAATCCGTTTTATTGCTCCTTCACTTCAGTCAATTTTCTAAATCTTCTCCTGTCAAGGTGAGATGGACAGTTTTGAACATTTTTGGGTGATTTTGTTCCTGTCCATAAAGATTTTTTGCGTCAAAATAAATATTGGTATGGTGAGAAAATCAGTGAAATGATCTGATTCGATCTTGTTTCTGCAGGTTGTAGAGTTGCCGTCTGTCTTCTGAATCACTTCCTGTTTACTCTCAAAAAGATCGACACTTTGTGTCTCTGAGTACTTTGTGTCCATGTTAGACTTGTGAATGCACATGTGTGTTTGTATGATCTAATGTTGGATTAAATTGGGTTTAGAACTGAAACAGAAGCCAACAAATGCTTTTTACACTCCACTTAGTGCCCTATCCATTGGGACGGGTTGCGGACTAATGCGCGAGTTCATGGGTTCAGCTTGTATCCGTCCAAATGGCATGAGTTAGAGGTAGGATTGCACGGATGCTCGCCAGGGATTACAGGCGGGTGAGAATGACCATCGCGTACACTCTGAAATGGTCTCCCATTTCAGCTCTATACAGCAAAGAGCTGCATTCAGATGGGATTAAATATTTAACATTAAGGGCCAAACATAGAGGCAGAGGATGACGTGGACTTCAAGGTTCTTGCTTTTGGAATGTGAGTTTTTACTTGAAAGGATGTAAGAGATTCAATTATAAGCAACAAACTAACATAAAGGATGTTTATGTGGAATCAATTTGAGCGATTTAACGGGCATTATAACTTGAAAACTCATGCAGGAAGTTTTTTTTTTTAACACTTAGTTATGTTATAGAAATGTAAGTCCTATAACTGAATCATTGACTTCTTATAGTGAAGACAAGCTGAAGGAGATTTGTGGCATTGCTCTCAATTTCAGCTCAGGCCACGCACTCCAATTTCACAAGGCCTTCGAAAGCACAGTGAATTCGTGTTTTCACAGAAGTGCCGAGCATTTGTTCTCTCATCTATCACGCTGTGTTTACACTTCCAGTCTCCCATGTGCAGCAGTGGCATCATCTGCTACGTATCACAAGACTCTCTGACACTTCCCATCTGCCCAGGGCCGAGGAGGGAGTGAGCGGCGTAGACCGTCGAAAATACAGCACACGCACAGAGCGGATGGTCCCAGCGGAGCAATGCTCTACTTCTGTGAAAGAGAAGTGAAAATAATCACTCCGGGGGGACCTCCGTGATGTTATTTTTATCGATGTGGGATTGATTGATCGGGCTGCAATCGTTTCTCCTCCTGACGAGATACAGTGAGTTACATAACATGGTTACTGTATCTTTTCATCTACCCATCTGCCAATGTAAAGACACCTCACATGCATGATTACCACACAGGTCTAATACATTATTCCTCTCTTGTTCATTGTAAAGCTGACTTAGGGTCAACTCGCAGGTTAAACCTTTAGGATTATGGCCCAGGAGTAATAAAGCTCAGACAGAGAGCTTAAGCAGACACTGATCTACATTAGTCCTGCAAGTCAGATTAGATCCACATTTGTATTTCAGCAAAACTTTTAGCTCTACATCGCAACAAAAAAAAATCTAAGAAGTGTAAAGCAGAACAAAAAGAATACAAATTAAAGACCTACAGACAAAAAAAAATCCACAACCTTATATTCACATTTTCAGCAGTCAGTTTGGCACAAATAATGTAGACTATACTGTACATACTCATACATGACCACACACCCCAAGTCTCCCACCATTAGCGCTGACGCCTGCAGCATCGAGCCCCTTATCCATTAAAAAAAAAAAAAACTACTTTATTATGCAAAGACATAAATATGCACATGCAGCCAGTTTTTAAAGGATCCACGCTTTAGGCCCACTTCTGCAGGCAATAAAGTACTTCATATACTGCATGATTAATGTAGAGTAAGCCTTCTTTACACTGCAGGGAAGACATCACAACATGTACTGTACTACTCAGCGTGGTTCGTGTCTATGCCTTATGCAGAGAGGACCAATCTGTGCAATCCTAATGGGTCAGAATGTAATTTTTTTTTTTAGAAATAATCTAGATATTATGGACCCCGTGTAGCGCCAAAAAAGGCCCCTCAGAGGTCCCCGGACCCTACGTTGGGGAAACCCTCATGCTCCACTCCACCAGATGTTCACAGTGCCCGCTGGCGATGTGAGCTGGTGTCACTGCTGCTGCTGCTGCTGCCTCTCATTGCGGTGTTTCTGTCAGACTTGGGAGCAATGCCAACAAGAGTGAAGAGCACTGCGCTAAAACATTTTGTTCTTGCTTTAACTGCACCTCGATTGCGGGTTTTTTTTTTTAAAGGAGGGGGGTAAAGAAATAAATATTGGGTCTAACTGCCTGCGCATGCTTGGTGGAGAGATATGTCACGGTGAATTCCGCACAGGTGCGTGATGTTGACTCGAGGGTTTCATTGTAATGGTGTGAAAACGAACACCAGGCGAAAAATGTGCATTAAACAAAAACAGTGAAAACACTGCGCCTGTAAGCTGCGCCGATTGTTTCTTAACTGATATCTGCTGTGAACACGCGCACACTCACCTCGCTCATCTTGGAAACGCGCGCGGAGGGAGTTCTGCAGCAGAAGTGGACTTCACAGCCTTCTCCTCGTGCCCCCGTCTCACTGTCAAAACCGAAGCCAAGCCGTAGTAGAAGAAGAAGAAGAAGAAGAAGAGTGTTGCTTGCCGCAGTGTTTGTTTGACGAGAGAGAGAGTCTGTAGTTGCCGGTGTCCGGGAGCGAGTCGAGCGGCGGGCTGACAAAGTGAAGTGATGCTCGGTTCTTCCTCCGGTACAGATGATGGAAGGAAGCTTTAGTGCCTGTAACGGTGCGGTTTATGGGCAACAGGATCTCTCTCTCTCTCTCTCTCTTTCTCTCTCTCTCTCTCTCTCTCTCTCTCTCGCGCGCGCGCTGTGTCTCGCCCACTCAGGCTCAACCAGTCACCAGGGAGCAGACTATTGCCCTGGTACAGAGATGTAGGCTAATAGGAACATAATAAGAAAGCTAACCCTGGAGCGTTTAACTCTGCCTGTCTCGGACTGCTGTTAATTGATGTTCTACATTCATTAATTCATTTCATTTTCAAATGTCCTGACTGAATTCTCTGTAACCTCACAGCTAACAAATCCACCAGGTTTAAGTTGTTGTTGTTTTTTAGCCTTTTCTAAACACTGTGCAACAGGGCTGATGTTTCCCCATTGAAGCAGAGGGATTACATTTTCCACACACCGCTTTTGTCAAGTTAAACAGAGTACATGTATGTGACTTCCGGTTTTGACTTTCAAAATAAATCCCATTATGGACGTTTATAATGAGGAAGGAATGCGTATTAGGCTACATGATATGAACATTGACCTTTTCCTCTTTATTTTTTTACAGCTTCTTTCAGGCTCACAAACCTCCCCTTTTTTATGACGTTAAACCGAGTCATAGAGTTGTCTTTTTAGTATGTTAGATTGGTCTACTTGTATCAGTAAAGTTTTACCTGGTAGTGAATTGCACAAATCCCTCCAAAGATATTAAAATACCTCCCTGAGCATTGTTTCCTCCATGCACGTGTTCGTCTTCTTAGTCCATACGTAGACTAAAACATTGGCAAATTCTTTATTTACAAATCTATTTTTTGTTCTCATGCCGTCGTACATTCAAGTGTGCATCAGAAGCAGTAGCGTCATACCCATTCAAACTGGGGGAGCTGAAGCCCCCTCAGATTTGTGAGTCTGTTGGGGGCCCTAAGCCAGTGTTCATCACCATTAATTCTGCCAGTGTCCCAACGCTTACTCCTTCCTCTCTTTTCCTGTTTCTCTTAGGGCTGGGAATCTTTGGGTGTCTCGAGAATTCAAAGTCTATTTATGAATTAGTACATACTTCAGGATCTACACAAGTCATCTGTGAGACTGGCGGAATTTCTTGTTGCCCTATTTGGCATTCTACTGATTTAAAGAGCAGGGAGTGACTGATTAGCCCCCCTAAAAAAAAAAAAAATTGAAATTAAATCTATTTTTGGAAATTATGAATCGATTTTAAATCTTAGAAGAGAAGAATCTCGATTTTTACATGAATCGCTTTTTTTTACCACCTCTAGTTTCTCTCCTATAGCTCTCTCTTATATTAGTCCTATTAATTTTTCTTTGTTGGGCAACGAGAGTGAGTCCTGTCAAATGGGGCCCCCTTAGGGAGGTTTCCTACTGTCATGGAAAAATGTGCACATTTTGTGCCAGTGCTTTGGTTTAAGTTTGTGATCCCTCAGGGGCCCCAAGCAGTTTCCTGCCTTGCAGCGCCTCTGCCAAGGACCTATACTCTACCGTTGGTTTCAAAGGTCAGACCTGATTTTTGTTTTTTTGTGGGAGGGGGCTTTTAAGTTAGTTGTTTCCTAGAATAGAATTACAAGAAGACCTGAAACTTGATGAGCTATTCTCATTGGACAATGTTGAGGTGGTTTTGAATAACTAGGAGGCAGACACATCTGACTGTAGATGTCCTAAGCTGATGTATTTACAATTGTGCTCATTCTCTGCAAATCTTTGCTGTTTTACTTTGTTATTTGGTGTCTTTTTAATATAGTCACATATCTTATCTTATATTTGTAGAATTAGCTGCTCATTGTCAGAAACTTAGAAAACTGTGCTGCTGAATGTCTTGGCCGGGACACTCCTGAAAGGGAGATTATTTATTTTAACAAGTTTTTCCTTGGTTTTTTTCCCTGGTTAAATAAAGATTTAAAAAATTGTCCCAATTGGACTTCAGAGCATCAGTTTGGAGAAAGCTGAATTAGACCTACCTATATCTACTGTATAGAAATGATTGACGACACCTATGTGAACACAATCAGACAAAAGTTTAATGCTGGATATGAGGGAAAACGTTTGAATGATTTCTTGTTAAAACCCAAATTACTGCATACGTATATCCAGATCATGCACATTACGGTTACTGAACTTTACTTTAAGGTAAAAGTCAGAGATCTTTGGTAGCTTAGCTGAGAACAAGAATCCATCCTCTGGCTCTTCAAGTCGACAGATTGAAAAATAACATCCAGGAGGAACTCAGAGGATGGCAACTGTTTGAATCATTTGAAGTTTAAAAAGGATTGACATTTGTATTTGTATTGTCCCTTTTATGATGAGTTCAATTCCTGAAAGTGGTGGTGCACGGGGTTGTTTAATTTGAATGCATATAAGTTGGACACTTTGGAGAAGCGTCAGGATGGTTAATTCCTTTGATATAATTAAATGTAATCTGTCACGTTGGGCTTTTGGTCTCTTAGTCCTAGTAATGGTGTCATGTAAGCCTGTTTGGGCCAGAGGTAATCTTTATCATGTACCTTGAAAGAAAATGAACTACTTCAGTTTGTATCGAGGCTTTCTGCTCACTTTGAACGGCCAAAATAATTCAAGCACGTTTTGACTTGCTTGATTAAATACTCATACTAACTTTATCTTAAGAGCTTTTATCTAGAGCAGGACTTGGTTATTTCTACCTTTTCACATACTTCTCCACCAGAGGGCGTCCTCGCATCATATTTAATGACATCCTTTCATCACACTGGTCCTGGTTGGGGGATCTCACAGCTGCTGTAAACTCTCTCCAGGTACACATAACCAGGAAAGAATTAATTAGTCGATGCCTGAGGAGGACACTCTCATGACTGCAGCGGTCTTTCAAGGTAATAACGGATGTTAGCAACACACTCTGCATACCAACGCTCATTTCTCAGCCTTTGTATTTGCTAGTGGTTGGGCGGCGGTGGGACAGTGGTTAGTGTGTATGTCCCATGTACGGAGGGTGTAGTCCTCCAAGCGGGCGGCGGCCAAGGTTTGAATCCAACCTTTGGCTCCCTTCCTGCATGTCATTCCCAACTCTCTCTGTCTCTGATTTCAGACTCTAGCCACTGTCCTATCTCTAAATAAAGGCACAAAAATACTTTTTTATTTACAGTTATATTGAAGCTGCAAATTCTCGCTGACACAAACTTTTACAGGAAAGTGTTTTAAACTACATTTAATATCTACATTTGCCAATTACTCATGGAAACAACGGGACATCATCGCCTGAAAATTCATCCCAAACGGCACGAGTTGATTCTTCGTCTCCAGCCAACTTCAACTTTATGTGTTATGAATGTACAGTAAACAAAAGAATGGCCCCATGATTTCAAAAAGAGTAACAACACTGCTTCTAAGATTTGACCAGACACAACTTAAAAAAAGCCATTCAAGACTTCCCCTTAGCTTTTTTTTTATTGTAAAATAATGGCTCCCAGACCAGGATTTTAAACCCAACAAGTGTACGTAAGATGCTTCCTTTTCTTCCCTTCCTCGTAAACTGGAGGATTCAGCATCCCCACAGCTAAACACAATGTTCTTATATACCTGTATCTAAGAAAATCCCTATTTGGTTGAACTGGTGAGATACTTGTTGAAACTTTGCCAGAGGTGACTTGGTTAAAAACATTCATTGAGCTTGTTTTGTAAGATAGCGAATACAGTCAGATAAAATGATGATTAAAAGGCTGACATGGCGACCTCATATTCTGACAATATTTATCTTTCTATCCATATAAACTATTTTTAAGTGTCATAACCCAATATGTCACTGTCTTTAAACGTTTTGATTTCTTCTTGCACTTCTACTTTGAGCCACAAGAGGGCCACCTTTTCTAACTTTTGTTTCCCTCTTGTGAGAAACAACTACAGCAATTTAAAGCCACCTGATTCAGCCTGGATATTTCACTGACACATCCTCAGCTTCTCTTAACATGAAGAATATTTAGTCCCACGTCTAAGAGGAAGTCACGTTGATCGTCTCTGGATATGAAGATTTCAAACTAAGAGCGAAAAAGAAATCACAGCTGATGCAAAAAGACATGAACAAGAAAGACTCGCTTCATTTGTTTGTGTTTATTTATTTCTAATGCATTTTATTGTCTTTTTTTTTTGTATCTGTCCACAAAGTCATATTAGTCACTACTATGTTAGATCAGTTTTCCCTCACTGCAATGGCAGTAAACTACACAAGAGCCCAAACCCAGCATGGCCCCCTCGCCTCACAGAGATTTGTCATTTCAAATAAACAACACCTTCAGAACCATTAAAGTATTTCCTAATCGATAAAGGATCAGCCCGAGTGATGCAAACTTAATTTGAGAGTTCTCTTTAGTTTGAAGAATGTGATTTACAATCAGGAGAGATAAGGTGCGCTTTTCACATTTGTTTGAAAATTCACATTGGAGACACGTCGTATTCTTTTGTGCAAATGTAAAATGAAAGTACTTTTTCTAGAGACAATGCTAAGAGTCAGACAAACTGATTATTCTTGATGTGTTTTTGTGAACTGTCAGTCAAATTTTACTCAATGAAATACGCCTTTAACGCAAAGTAGTGTGGAACTTTTTGATCCCCAAAATTCTTTCCTCGCTGTGGTCTGAAGCACGCAAAAACAGATGTCTGGTTTAATCTCGCTTCTTAAAGTGAAGTGAACTTCTCTTCAAAGTCATTTCTATGTGACAGGAAGTTTAAATAGGTCAACTGTCAATCACTGGAGAAATGAAAAGGTGCATTTTAACAGTTTCAGCAAAGCTTCCGCCTCTTACATCAATATATTTTGAGCTAAAATTGCGGTCAAATCAAATGGTGCTTTCACTTTTAAAACAAAACTCCTGAAAATCTTTCTGAAGTTTTCGAGGTGAGCTGCATGTGTGAACGAGAACAGCTGGATTTTTTACTCCGACTTTACCCGGAAGTTTTCCCGCCATCCTCCGACAAAATTTTCCACGTGAAGTCGGAGTGAGCTGTGGGGGCACAGCAGGGAGAATTAACCGCGAGGGAGCAGGAGGGGGTGACGACGTTTATATCCTGCACGACCATAGACTGTATGCACGTGACCGATGCGATCTCCGTGCATGTAACGAATCTGCTTCATTACGTTTTTTGTTCGCCAATATGTTCTTCTCTGCTCTTTTGCCGATGTAAGTATTGTCGAACTACATGTAGTGTCAATTTTTTTTCATGTCACGTGCTGCCACCTGCGAGACCCCACCCACCCCATCCAAGAGGGATAGTCTCCCACTGTGAGGTGCGTGTGTGAACAACCAGATCAGGAAGATTTCCTGAAAATGTCACAAAGTTTTGAGGAGTGTATATGTGAAAATGGCGGAACATACTTTCCACTGCGTACGCAAACATAAAAAGTGGCCCATGTGATTGTCTGACTCTTAGGTATTGGGTAAATAGCAATAATGCATCTCCAAAAGTGTGGAAATATTGTCTCGAGTGCAGATTTTAAGTCTCTTAGACTATTTTTTTTTTCTGTGCAGGAAATTATCTAAATAAGTACGAGTCAAACGCTGCCTTTCTACATTCAAATCTCCACAGAACAACTCTTCGTACACAATTGATTTGTTGAGAAAATCTATCATCGCAGAGACAATTTCTGTCATTAGACATTTGGATTGATTGGCAGGCTGTTTTATTCCCATCTGCCGGTGGGAGGAGCAGAAGGGACCATCACTCAGGTTTGTGCTCTCTTTAAAAAACACAACATCTCTAGTGCTATCTGTACAACATTCAACAACACATTTCTCTTGTTTTTTTTTGTTATTTTTTTTTTTACCATAATGCCAAAAACAATAATAATTATCATTATAAGAAGAGCATATTTCCATCTCAACGGCATTGGACAAACACCACACGAACTGAAATAATAATCTAATAAAGGCCTCAATACCAGATAGTACACGTCACCTTCAAGTGGTGCTAGAGATTGACAGTTTACGGACGAGAGAGGGGCGTGGAGAAAGAGCAAGCATGAGAGAGAGAGAGAAAAGGAGAGAGGGGTTCAAGAAAGTAAAAGAAATGGGCGGAAAGAGAGGTGAATTATTAAGTTTTCTGAAGTTTTAGTGTCACATTGGACATGTTTTGGCACCTTTGGAGATGAAATATAACATTTGTTACACTTAGACTTGGGCTTTGGTTTACCAAGGGTTAGTAATAAGACCAAAAGTAGTCTAACCCTACACATATATATATTAATTTTTACGTGTCTAACTTGGTTAGGTAGTCTATGCTTTCAAGTGTCTAGCCATGCTAGATTGTAATAAGGCCTAGTGACCTTGTTTAAGGCCGAACGGGCCTGAATTGTGGCAGAGAAATCTGGTTTGAACAGCTTCCCCAAGGAGAGAGGGGTCAGGAGGTAAAGACACAAGAAAAAGATTAGAAAAATGGGCTGAGGTGATGATGGAAGAGAGAAGGAGGAAAGTAGAAGGTCAAAGATAGAGAGGAAAGAGTGTGTAGATATAGAATAAGTGCTTTTGGTGAGTTTTTACAAAATACACCAGGAAGTGCTTGAAACAGAAGGCACGATGGCGTTGACAGTAGTTGTTAAGGAGACACCACTAAGGGACTTTCACTACAGAACTCATAAGGTGCTCTAAAAAGGAACTTAAACACATGAATGCACATTAAGGTGTGGTCACAATCATAGAATACCTCCATCAAAATGTAGTCCAAGTTGATAAATAGTGTAAGGGGATATTACTGCCTAATGTTCATGTATTTTCCTTTAAAGCTCCTATGAGGAGTTTTTAGCTGCTTATGAAAAAGACTCAAATCAATACTGTGGTCTTTTAACGACCTCCAGAAGCAAACAAAACCATCAGCAGAAGGATCGGTAATTTCTATGTCGTTATTATTACGGTCTGAATCCACTGAAAGGGGGTAGGTGTCAGACGAAGTGATTCGCTGAATGCTGCTGAAACAGCCTTTAAAAAAAAAATTCGGGCAAGATGCTGAAGTATGCTAAAGAAGGAGGAGATTTTCTGTTAAGAAAAACACTACTTTAACATGTACAGGATCGAGGATGTACAATTCCTCACAGGAGCTTTAATATACCTTCAAAACGCAGTAATTAGTTACTAACATTTTTGATTGTATTCCATTTTTTACCACTTTATGTGCTGATTTTGTTTGAATCTGAGCTCTCTTTGACAACCAGTTCACCGGTTGGATCTTTGTTACACTGATGACTGAGCGACATGGCTAATCGATGGGAGTAAATCTATTGAAACCACAGCTTTACACATTTAAAACAACAACAGAAAGTGACAACTTCCATTGAAAAAACGTTTGGTCTATCCATAAATTCAAAATAAAAACAACTACTTTGGGAACTCAAACCTTGCACAGTGCTCTGTATAGACATTCCAACTAGTCTTAGCTCACAAACATTATAATCAATATGACCTATATTGATAACCTTTTTCTGTAAGCATCTTGAAATGAAAATAAACAAAAGTCTGCTTTTTTTTTCTTCTTGTTTTTACAAAAGCTACACATATTCTACTGGGATGTCTATGCATTTGTTAGTGTTTTAATAATAACTCCTACCATTGTCTTTTCTTTTCATATAAAAAAAAAGAAGAAGAGAGGGAACCTACTCATCTAAAAGACGCCGTACCCCGGAGACAACAGTTAGTTTCTCAGATTTAGGCAGGGTTACTGCTCTGTTTGTCCTTCTCTACCTGTATCTTCCCTTCAGCGAAGAAAAAAAAGAGCTTGTTCCATGTTTGACACAGTTACTAAGTCTCTGTCTCTTTGAAAAGGTGTGTCAGTTGATTGTGTTCGTGGGGCTCGAGCTGCGTCCCTACAGCCAGACTCCCACTCTGTGGTTTTGTTCTTTTTTCCATGTATTTAAGCTGCTTGGCAACCCAACCCGGACCATTGTAAACACTGAATTTCTAACTGTAACCCCTTTCTAATCGCTCAGCTTTGAACCTCTTTTATCACATTATTCATTATTTATACCGACTGCTTTTTTTTTTTTCTTCTCAAGTTGAACCAAAAATGGCTACAGCCTGTTTCAAGGACATCACGCTGCAAAGTAGCTTTTCTTTTACAACTTAACTATTCACAACACCCTAGAACCACTTTGAACAAATATACTGTACTTAAATCGTTTTAAACTGTATATTCAGATAAAATAAATGACCTATCAAAGCCTCGATGCGAAGAATTACCAGAGACTCGCTTAACAACATACATGAACAGGCACTAACTGAAAAAGAAAAAAAAAATCGTTCTGTTTTTCTTTAGGACAATCGTCTTGAAACACTTTTCAGACAAACAAGGCAGTGATATATAGTTGAGGAAAAGCACGCAGCCTGCAACAGTGACCTCATATCTTAAATTAATACCAAATAGCTTAGCCAAGGTTCACAGCTTGAAACTTTTCTACAACGTTTTCCCCATATCTATGTGGACTGCGGAGGAACTTGAAGTTTGAGGTTTCAAACTGTTCAGTGGTCAGTCAGGAGAGCATCTCTATTACAGCAAGCTTTAACTTGGGCAGTATAGTAGTCTTGGATAAACAGTCCATTATAAGTGTTGAATAAATGCATGTGGAATGATGTAGGATCTGCCATAGATCTAAATGATCATCTTCTTTCATTATCAAATGGGCGGTCCTCTTCCAAATCATCTATCTTGAAGTAAACTTGAAATAAAACATAGAAAAAAGTGGCCTCCAAAATCTAAGAAGATGCATCTATGCTCTTTTGTACACAGGCTTTACTTTGTTGTTGACCATTGTCAGAAATAAGGTAGATGAATAATGTCAGAGGGAGCACAACAGCAGTGATTCTTCTCTCCATCCTTTCGAAAATCGGAGAAAACAAGAATCCTCCAGAAATTAAAGTATTAAGGTGCAAATATATCTTTGACCTTAAACCCCTTTTCCCTCTGCAGAGCTACCCCCTCCTTCTTTTATCCCGTGTCAATTGTAGTTGAAAATCCATTGAGGTGGTGTCGTGAAAAGCATTTTAGTCTGTTAAGACTCGTTCCTCCTCCCCTACCATGTGATTGGAGCTCAGGGCTGGGGAAAGAGCTAGGGACATCCTCAGATCCTTGTCCTGCGAATCCTCCAAACTACTGTTCTCCAAATTCTCTTCAAATTCGTCGTCTTGTTCTCTGTCATTGCCCTCCAACTTCTCCATGAGCGCAAAACCATCTCTTACATTGTTGCCAATATTGGAGTCTGGGTGGTCGAGGATGTCATCCAGATGTTCTGCTCTATCTTCGGAGAGCCCGTTCAGGGTCTTGGTCTGAGTTGAGGACCATTCCCCCAGGGGTGCCTTGGACTCAACTTCACTCACATGCCTCCATACTGCCAGAGAGTCCAGGTCAGAGTGCTCTGTCCGTGGCTTGGTGGCCTTTGGGACTCCCTCTTCATCCAAGTTAGTAGAAGGGGTTCTTTTGCGTCTGGACTTACTGGTGTGGTTGACCTGGAGATGCATTGCCATCAGCTCTGCTGAGGATGTACGGAATGGGCAGAACAAACACTGGCTCAGTTTGACCCCTGTTGAACTATCCCCTCCGCTATCCCCAACAACATCTCTGCCTTCCTCTAAAATCATGCTTCCATCCTCCTCCATCCCTCCCAGGCTTGGTGAGGTGCGACGTGACAGATCCAGGGGTTCAAACCCTACTCCTTGAGTTGAAGGCGCAGATCCTTCCTTGTCACCTGTAGGCTGAACCATCCGGCTAGTAGTAAGGGGCTTACGACGGGACACTTTAGGGGTCTTAGTTGCAGGAGCCTCCCTTATCCAGCCCCCTTCCATTCCACCTTGATAAAGGGCCCCCATCACCCCAGACAGATACCTGTACTGGGTCTCCAGATCAACATCCCTTAGAGCTGCAAGGGCCTTCCGATGCTCCCGTTGGTCTGGAAGCCCCAGGAGCCAGGACTGCTGGCTTGTCCGAGAGGTCGGGGAGTCGGTTTGGCCTCGGTTGACTGGGCAGTGGTTAAGCTGGGATCTGCGCTGCTTGGCCAGCCCAGAAGTTCCAGAGGTCAGACTGTTGATACCAGAGGTGAGGCCAGAGGAGGAGGAATTGGAGGAGGCTGCTAAAGCATTGCGTTGCTCCCTGTGGTGGCGCTGGAGGTGGTACTTCAGTGAGCCTGACTGGGTACCGGCATAGTCACAGTGGGGACATTTGTAGGGTCTCTCGCCTTAAGAAAATGAGAAACAAAATAAGGCAGGGGAAAGGGTATTGGAGTTCCAACAAGCAGCAAAAATCAGTGAAAGTCACATTGAAGACTTGGACTTTCAAAGTCCAATTTCAGTTTGAGATGTAATTACACATTTTAACGGGAGATGGCAGCATTCCATCACTGGATAAAAGTACACTGCCAGAAAGACATGGAAGAGAGGGCAACATACTGGGGGCATATTAAAAGCAGAAATGTATTACATATGGAAAGGATGAATGATTGTATTCCTAAGAAGGAACACAATAAGCAAACAGTTCTACCAATGAATGCAAATGTACATGCAAAAGTGTGAACCATTTGATCTGTTGCTTAAGCAAGAAATTATAAAGGGATAAAAGTCTCAAGGGGCGATAATCTCAAGTAGACAGCAATATCATGACCGTATTATTATAATTTGATGCCTTCACTTAAATTACTGACCATGTGGTAATCACTTGATGGTACAGAGAAGCAATGGAGCATGAGAGAAAGAGCAGTATGCCATCATGAATAATAAAACTGTGATTTGATAGGTCCTGTCAGCTCTGGATGAGTATTCATAATGGCAAAAAAGATTTAATTCAATGCATTTTGGGCACTGTCTTGCTGAAAAGACTTGGATGTGGTCCAGTTACCAGTTGCTGGGGATTGGTGGCATCTCTAAAATGGAAGAATCGTCTGAATTGTGATCAAGTACATCAAATGGAGGCAAATGAGACATGCTATTGCCTCATGCCATTAAAGTATTATGAATATGGAGTGAGACTGAGTGCTGTGAGAGTTCCCAATGTTTCATTAACGTCACACTCAAACGCTTGTTTTGTTTCTTTATGTGTTGCGAAAGCCTGGTGGTGACTGTCTGATATGGACTGTTGGTACGAAGAATAGTTTAGAAATTATCTGAGGTAAATGAAAGAAAAACAAATAACAGATTTGCCGACTTCAGAGACAGATTTAGAGACTTTCAGAGAGATTAAATGCAAGCATGTTATTGAGAGTTATTGAGAGATCTGCTGAGCATTTACCTTATGTTGTTTACGTACGAAAAAATTAAACTAAAAAAAACTGTGAAAAGCCGGTGCCAAACCATTTTCATACTGCACAAATTTAAAACTAGAAAAAAAGAGAACTACAAAACTACTGGGTAATAAAAGACATGTTTTTGTGTCTTTCTTAGAGTATAAGTTTAGAGGCCAGGGGAAGATTGAGCTTTTCACTGCGACTTAAGCAGTTTGAATCCCTGGAGTAGCTTGATTTTCCTCGAAGAACTACTATTAATATACCCTCAAGCAAGGCACTTAAACAGAAGTTGCTCTGGTAGAGCTGCTCGGTTGCCTGCAGTAAGCGGCTATGATTAGCAGTAGCCAACTCTCTTGGGGGAATGTGTTAAAAGGAGAAAAGTAGTGCTTCTAAAGCGAGGATGCTCAATGAAACCTTTCCAGGGATTTATAAAGGTTAAAAAAATAAAAGGTGGTTTGTTAAACCCACAGCAGTTCTCACCTGTGTGAACTCTCAGGTGCACTTTAAGATGGTGTGAAGAACGGAAGGCTTTACCACAGTAGGGGCAGTCTTTAATCCCTCTACCACGCACTCGCTCCCTGGTGGGAACTGAAGGAATGGAGGAGACTGATGTCATGCCATTTTCTCCTGCAAGAGAAGGAAGGTGGAAAAATGTAAAGATAACAGCTGGTGTAAAGGCCCCCCTGAGAGCTTCTATTTGAAATAGAAGAGCAGTATAAAACCATATTTTCTTGTGATAACACCACCATATGTGAGCAAACACAACCTTAAGACAAAATAGAAAAGCAGGAATGTGATTGTACCTTTGAAGCTTGAGATGACTGAGTGAAACCCCGTAGCTGCTCCAGCTTGTTGGGATCCACCACTGTGCAGTTTTGATTCCTGCCTCACGTCTCCTGTTTGTTGGGATCCACTACTGTGTATCTGAGAATCAAGTCTCATGTCACCACCACCACCACCTCCTCTTCCAAACTCCGCTCCTCTACGCCCACCACTCCCCTCCTCTTCACAGCCACCTCTTTTTTGGGGCCTCTGAGTGTGAACACGAGCATGGACCACAACCTGCTGCAGGCTGCGGAATAGTTTTCCACAATCTGGGCATTCCCATGGCCCTCCTGCTCCTCCAGACTCTTCTCTTGGATCAAGGCCTCCAAGGTATGCTCTGACTTGGTCAGACTCAGTAATTACCGAGCTCCGACCTTGGCCTCGCTGGTCTTGTTGTTGACCTCTCTGATTGGGCCTCTGCTGCTGCTGTTGCTGCTGCTGCTGCTGCTGTTGTTGCTGCTGCTGCTGCTGCTGCTGGGCTACTGCCAAGCTGCGAGCCACCAACTGCCACCAAGTTGCCTGGTCCCCTCCCTCTGAAACTGATGCTGTAGCTTCACCCGCACCCCCTCCTCTAGTTGCTCCCCCTCCTCCTGATCCACCACCACCGTTTCCCATCTCTGCCACCTGAGCCACCGCTTGAAGTCTTTCCATGCAGCTGGCTCCACTGCCATCACTGGGCAACCCCAGATAGCCTAAGATGGCTGACTTGCTCGAGCCCAATCCAATTCTGCCTCCAGTTTCCCTCTCTGATCGTCCTTGTCCACCTCTGCCACCTCCTCGCTGGGCCAGAAGAAGGCTTGAATAGAGGGCGTTGAGAGACTGATTAGTAGCAGAGCCTTTGGCCTGGTGCTCAGCACCTCCTGGTCCCCCGAGGCCTCCCAGCCCTGCCTTCAGCCCAAGTTTGTTAAGATGTACTTTCATGTGGTTTTTGAGGAACCAAGGCTCCTTGAAGCCACGGCCACATACCTGGCACTTATGGTCCAAAGAATCCTTGTGCTTACGCATATGTCCCTTCAGAAACCAAGACTGGGTAAACCTCTGTCCACAAGTTTCACATCGAAATGCTGGCAGCGAGGCGGCTGCTGCCACTGTAGCAGCTGATGTCTGCTGTGGGGTGCTCGGGGTTGGGGCTGGAGTATGTGTCGGGGTGGGAACAGGAGTGTCAGGGGTTGCAATGACTGGCCTGGAATTGAAGGCTGTTGGCAGGGCAGGTATGTCAGGGGAAGGGTGGCACTCCTGCAAGTGAGATGCAAGGCTCTCTTCTTGGCTAGCAGAGAAAGGACAAAGAGTGCATTTATATGGGTTGTGGAGGATGCGGACATGGCGGGTCAATTCTGAAGCTGTGCGGAATTTTCCTTTGCAAGCATGGCAGCGAAACGTAGGTGCTATGGGAGTAGACGCACATTCCAAAATTGTAGAAGAATAGGGAGAGGTCACAGAAATTGGGTCTTCTGTAAGTGGAGGGGTCAGTGGTGTGCTGTCATCCAGTAAATAGTTTGGGTTCTGGTCTGTCTGGCCATCATCTAGAGCTTTGACTTCACCATCAAGATCCTCTTCTTCTGTTAAATGCTGGATAAGAGTCCCTGGCAGTAAACGCTGGTTTGGGTGACTTCTGTGATTCTTGATTAAGTCTTTGTGATTCTTTTGGATTTTGAGGTGCTGCTTTAGCGGCGGTGAGGGGAGTCCAGTCCGGTATAGGGCTGAAGCTCGGCGGTCTCGGTCCAGACTGTGAGCTCTGGCATGAAGGGACAAAATACTTTGGAATCTGAATCTCTTCCCGCAAACGTGACAGGGAAACCTGAGCGCAGGTCCTGATGAGGCCCCTCCAACTCCAGGTATCGCCCTGGTAACAGTATCTTTCTGGAACAACTGGAGGTCTAGTTCGTCGCTGCAGTTTCCACTCTGCCCTGATGAAAGGGCGAGCTCTAGGGCTCCAAACCCAAGGACTGGCGCTGATGGTGTGGCAGGAGGAGAGGAGTCCAAACAAGGGCTGCATGCAGCGTCTTGTCCCCCTCCTCCTGGGAACAAAGCAACTGCCGGGGTCGGGGATGGAGGAACTCCATCCAGCCCTTCCTCTTCATCTTCTTCATCAATTTCAGGTTGATTGTTATTTTCCTCCTGAAGGGGAAAAGGGGAGAGGGGGAAAAAAGGTGTGATGTCCAGGCTTTGAGGGGAAGGTTCGGGGCTCTGAACAGGCAGTGCAACAGGGCTGTCGGGTAGAGAGAGCAGGGTGTGAGGAGAGGAGGCCTGAGGGCTGTGGTCCAGGGATGGCAGTGTTGGGGGAGACTGGGGCTGCTCACAAGAAAGAGACAGCACACACTCTGGTGGAGAATCCATCCTCTATCAGTGCAAAACACAAACAGAAGGAGAGAGGCAGATAGTGAGTGGAGCAGATGACTTAAGAAGGCTTAAAAAAAACCTAGAGGAAAGGTTAAATTTGCATTTGTGCATTTTCATCCTCAACTGCTACGACCTTGACCAGATCTAGAAAAACAACCAAAAACATAGACACAATCAAATGGTAATTGTTCGTATAGTAGGTTACAATGTCTGTGTCTGAATGCATCGTGTATGTATGTCTGAGTGTGAATTAGAAGGGTGAGGATTACCAGCAGTGCGTGTGATGTTATGCCATTCTTTAGTGTCTTGGCTGATTGGGGACACACTTCTGTGGCAGCCTCCTCCTTTAATTGTCTGGGGACAAAAACAAGCAAAATAAAACCCAGATGACACCATGATGACTAATGGGACTTTAATCTGCATCATTTCTTACCCCACAATCCAATAAAGATGCACTTGAAATTAAGTTGTAACCAGTTTTAAAAAGCAGTTTTTTAATGTATTAAATGTATTTTTGGCCTTTTTGACCGTATTTAGGACAGTGGATCGAGTAGGAAATCTGGAGAGAGAGCGGGGAATGACTTGAGGGAAAAGAGCCGCAAGACTGACTTGACTTGACTCGCTTGGAGGACTACGTCCTCTGTACATGGGGCTCAATCTAACTGATAGTCCATCAGCACCAAAAAAAGCACACTTTCGTACTCTATGATGCTTTAAAATAAATACTAAATATAAACTTTATTATCAGTGTGATTGCAGGTGTGAATGCTTTTGAAATTTTGAGCAATGAACTGCAGGTAGCGGACTTCTGTCAAACAGGATGAAAGCCAACTTGCACCGAGACTCTTTTGAATGTATTTAACGATAAATGCTAATTTCAGTAAATCAAATGCATGCTCATTACGGCACCTTTTAATGCATGTTAATGCTTAGTACAAAGTAAATCTGTATTTGATCTCAAATTTTCCTCTTCAGTCTTGCGTGGGTGTGTGCGTACACTTGAACGTGTAACAGGTGTGCACCTGTTCTTCCTTCTGCATGTGTTCTCAAAGCACTCCAGCATAGCCTACTGTTAGCGACATATGGGATGATTAGTCGGAGTGTGAATTTGCACCGGTGTGTATCTGTCTGTATGTGTGTGTGTGTGTTTAGGAGTTAAGGGCACCACCACAGGACATGGACTGTCCCAAACAGGATGGGCGCGCGATGTTTTGACTTCCCCACACACCCTTCCTGTACACTCATACAGTAGCAGCTTTTTTGCTTAAAGTGTGACTGCAAATTGTACACTGAAGCGCATACACACTCACACGCACAGATTGCATGCACTTATGCACAGACATATTTGTTGTATCTGGTACTTGGGTGTGGTGGATTTGACCCGTACACTGCTTAGTCATGGTTACTCCTTTAAGTACAAATGTAAGCTTATTCCAATGTTTTGTTGACTGTACTGCAACCGTCACCCCAGATAACAGAGTCAGCTGAAATGTAAAGTGTGATATACAGCATATTGAACACACACAAGCCTTTTGGCAGGCACGCTCACACACCCAAATATTTTGAGTGCACAGCAGTTTGCATGAGTTAGAGTGGATTTATGCACATCGGCTGTTTTCGTCCATCATTCGGTAGAGTTGAGAAGCAGCAGAGGCGCCCACAACAAAACAAAAGGTCATCAATCATTGTGGCAAAACAATGGAACATCTGTGTTCGCAGGTGTGACGCCCATATTTGTGTTCACGCGGCGGTATGTCCACATATGTGTTTATAAGATCTGTTGGATTTGTGTTTATGCGTGTGTGTGAGTGTCACTGAGCCTGGATGACAAAGAGATTCTCATGTAGCCAGTTGACATTTTAGCTCAGCTATGACTCACAGGGATATCACACCATATCAATCACATAAACACACAACCACAGACACACACTCTCACACATAGAGTCCTTTCTTAATCCACCATTATTGTTCTTTCTCTCCCTGTCTTCCTTTCCCCCTCTGTCTTTCTTTCTCTCCCTGATTCATACTCCTCCCATCCCCCTCTCATTCTCTCGCTCCCTCCCTCCGTCTATTATTCACTAATTTTCTTTCATTCTCTCCCTCTCTCTCTTTCTTTCTCTCCTGCAGTGTTGCCAGTTGGCGGCGTGCCAGGGAATGCTGATATCAGCTGGTAGATTGGGCCCTGCCAACATGGCGAAGAGCAAAAAATTAGAAAGGAGGCAGACAGAGAGAAAGAAAGAAAGAGAGAGACACTAAGGGAAACACAGTGCAGTTAGAAACTGGGCAGTGTTAAGAAAAAAAAAACACTGTCAGAAGCCATGTGAATGAAAATGATTTAACGTGATTGCCAGCATGGTGTTGAGGGGAAAAGAGGGAAAATAAAGGTAAAGGGACAGACATGCTGGAACAGAGAATGGGAGAGAAATCAGAGTGGTGGAGTGGCAGGCTGGGGCATAACATGAAGAGAGAACAACAGATTTGAAAATCATTTGAAAAGTCGACACAAAGACGTATGCATAGAGAGAAACAGAACGGGAAGAGAAAGGGAAAAAAAGCAGACTGGGTACAAAATGTATCTGCAGCAGTGTTAAGTCTGATGGAATTATCATATGAATGTCACCATCACAATGCATTGTTCTACCGTGACGGTGGCCGTCGCCAACCACCGGCCCTGTCATGCCAATAAAGACAATTTGGATAGATGGAGAGAGGGAGATAAGGTGCAGCAAAGGATGCAGGGAAAGGGGGTTGGGGCGAATGAGGGACACAAATCAGATTGGAACAGGTGGAGCTGAAGCACATTAAAACCAGGTGTAAATAAAACAAGAAAGAAGTGAAGATCCAGACACCTACATTAAGCCCCCCCTGGACATGGTCCTAGATACATCTGTCCACATTACCTACAAATAGATTCATTCCAAATTTGCAAATTGCTGTGCTTTTATAGGCAACTGCACTCCTAAATCACACATAAATAGCTCACGCAGGTCTTAACTGTCACTCTTAAAAGACTTGAATACTGTAGAAGAAGTGATGCATGCTGCAGTTTTGCAAGGCACGGAGAAACCTGATTTTTAAAAGCACATCGAGGAAATGCATTTTTAATGTCAAGGTGCAAATGTGAGCCGCTTAAATCGTACAGTCAAATCTTGAAAAAGGGAGCGACAAAAAAAAAAAAAAAGCATTTCTCTGCTCTTTCACTGAGTTGTTTACCTCTGCATTGCTCTACTCCGACGAAATTGCTTTCAGTGTAACGACATTGCAATCCGTACGGTAATGACGGCTTAAAAGCATATGGTTGTTGTGTTAAGCGTTGCCGTGATGTTGTCATTACGGTAATTGCAGCGTAACTTGAAATATGTGATTTCAAAGACCTCATTTATCTTCTCTGGAAATTAGTTTTTATGACAGAGGTCAATATGCCAACTTCCTTTTTTTTTAAGCCACTCCCTCACAGAAGAAGCATTGTTTAAAAAAAACTGACACCTACTGCTGTGTTGCAAGGTGTGTGTAAAGCAAGGGGGGAGGGGGGGTGCTGAGTCATGCATCACGTCCCTTAAAAGTAGTTGCCAAAGGAATTGGAGCACAATATGTTCAGACAAGTTTATTTTGGTTTTCTTTTTTTTTTTTAAGTCATTGTGTAAATATCCAACGAGTGATACGCTTTTATTGTGAAGGCAGTTAGTGCAGGTCTGTACATGCCAGCACAAAACACATCATAATTGTAAATGTGAGAGTGTGAACACCTTTCACTTTGTGACTCCAACAGTGTGTGTGTGTGTGTGTGTGTGGGCAGGAAGCACTATATCTGTTAAGCTTTATATTAATGATACGAGTGTCAATGTGTTGTAAGCTGTATGTTTCCAAACTGTTCGCCTTTTTAGCCTCACGTTACCATTTTGCACTTGCCACTGGTTGCAGAGTTAAGTCCTTGAACACCTAATCTCTATAAACAGATGAAAACACAAACTGTAATTGAGGGATGAGATTTTTGGTGTCTGAAATGTTCCGGTTTTCACTCGTAGTCGGAGTAGTACTGTCCATTAGTGTTTCAGCAGGTGTTGACTGTCTTAAAGAGAACTGTGGATCATGACGACGCTGGACGCAATCTGCCATAACGCAGTCCAAGAACCCATCACCTTTAACTTTGTTATCTGACAACATTTAAGCTTTTGAAGCATTTCTATAAAACAGCTGTCTGCTTACAAGTTCAGCGAACTGTTCACCTTTGGAGGTCGTCCTTTCAACTCCATCCCAAATGTCACATCTCGAGTGTCCATGTGCTTGACAATGTCAAAAATGTCAGGCACATGGAAAAGAAAGTCTTGGTGCATTGTTTAAAAAGTTATCCAAATAACTTGTGACTGCACCCTTGAATCGTGAAATTGCTTCCTGAGTCCAATGTCTTCGTTTGGGAGGTTTGTTAAAATTCTTAGTGATCCAAATGTGCTTCATTGGAAAGAAACGACTTGAGACGCAATGGATTGATGGGCAAAACATTTTGAAATGCAAATATGTACAGTATGCAAAATCGATGAAGGATTAATGTTGTGCCCCTTTGTAGGGCCTAAAGTCTAGGATGGAAACCCTGGAGATTAGAGACAACCAGGAATGAAATGTACTTGAACTACCTTCTTGTAGTGTTTGTCTCCTTAACGTGTGTTTGTTGCCCATGTCCTTCTCTATGACCCTTAAAATAAGCCTCTCCAAGGTCTCAGGCCCGGGCCTCGGGGCTGTGTATTTCTTTGTGCCGGAGTCCTTACAAGTGTATCTTTCTTTCAACTTTATTACTTCGACTCTCATGTGATGAAGTCGGTGCGAGGTGAGGTGTCCTTTGGGGATGATTGTATGTGAGGCTGACCGCAAAGAATGTGTAGGAAAGCGAGGATGAGCGACTTGAGGGAGGAAGAGAGGGGGAGTCGGCGCTCTGTGCGGTACAGTATAATTTGGCCCTGTGGTTTTTATCGCGTGGTCACGTGGCGAACTTCCCCACAGACGGTATTCATTTCCTTTACTTCACCTTTCCCTGAACCCCCCTGCTTCACTCACTGCTTCGCACCAACTTTGTCTGGCTCACGCCCCCCCCCCCCCCCTCCCCTCCCCTCCCCTCCCCTCATCTTCAGCTCTAGTAATGATAAGGGGAAAAGTCTCCCACTGTGCCTCTACCACTTACTGTAAAGATATGACAGGTACAGGAAGTGCAACTTCTGTGAATCAGTTTGGTCTGACTTTTTTTAGTTATGTCGCCAACAAAGAGGCTCAAGTCTACCTTGAAAACGAGGCTACCTGGCACTCATGCTGTTGGAAAGAATCGTCCTTCAAATATCTTTTTGATATTTTGTGATTAAGGCAAAGAAAAAGTTGTGCACAAATGATACCTGAAGCCTCTTGATGTCTTGAAGGTCACCAATGGAATTTGGTGAAAAAAAAAGAAAAAAGCTACTTTTTCCTTCTCTACATTTAACATTACCATTCTGCTTTTTTCTGCATTTACTGCCAAACCTTCCTAATTCTTCTTCTCTCCATCTCCTCCTGCTCTTTCTGAATGAAGTCCTCCAGTTGAGAACACAAGCCAACATTCGCCACTTTCGCCTTTGTCACATTAAACACTATCCTTCTGCTTTTTTCCCCGCGTTTCTTCCTCTCTAACCTTTCCGATCTCTTCTTCTCGCTCTACTCTCCATCTCCTCCTGCTCTTTCTGAATGAATTCCTCCTTCAGCTGAGAACGCGAGCAGACACTTCCCCGCAGTTGCAAAGCGCCAAACTGGGAGATCTGAGCGAGTGAATCTGAAACATCACAGCAACTCAGCAGAGAAACGAGGCCCCTCGCTCGGAGTCATACAGGCCGTGCTGTGTCTAAACCAATGAGCGGAGGCGGCGACTGACTCGTCTGATTCGGGATTTCAAGACTGAGGCCTTAAAAGAAAGAATTGGTTTGGAGCATGCAAAAGGCAAAGCACTGAGCGTGTTTATCTTTGAACATTGAAGATCACCTGCAGGGGTTGAGAGAAAAGAAGCAAATGAAGCGTTGAAACGAACAAGTGCATGATGTTTTTTAATCTCTAATCAAATTTCCCAATGACTACTTAAAACTGTCACTCAAATACCAAACGTTCTCATGTAAATGGTTCCAAACATTTTGAAACCCGCTTGTAACAACTGTCCTTGAAGAAGATACCAGCTACCCCCCAAACCCCCAGGGATGCTGACCCGACACTGCGACCTCCTTGTGGAATATGTGTATCGCAGATCAGACATGTGAGCACCTATAGAGAAAATAGAAACTGTTAACACGGGATGATTCTTTACTCACCCTGGGGAAATCTGCAGAGCATGTGCTCTTTTTCTTAGCAACACCTTCTTAGTGCGCTCCCAATTACTTTTAAAATGTACAAGTGTTCACTTTATGAAGGTGTCAATACCTAAGTCGACACTTATTTTTGATGCTTGCACAATGGCACACAGAACATGAAGACAAACTTTGTAATTGAGGTGAGGGGGTGAGCAAAATATAAGCGTATATAATCCATATAGCTGTTCTGAACAGCAGGACAAGCCGGCCGTCATCAGGGTGGAAATGGCGCAATAATTGCTTTAACATTGGGACGATAGGGCTAGATTTGATTCGGATTGTCACAGCATCACAAGCTTAAAATACATGTGTGAAGATTAAAAAAGAGAGCGTGGGAAACTGCTTTACTCTCTAACTTTCACTGACTAGTACAACGCCTTACCAAAATGGGCGCACGTGTCAGATTTCCAGTTTTGGATAAATTAAGGGAAATGGTCACATCCATTCACGCACGAATTCCAACGAACGAACGAACGAGGTTAGGGAGGAAGATTGATGCTTTTAAACTTCTGCTTCTTTAAGGCCTCCTCCGCTCACAGTGTCTTAGGTGTTTCGACTACTTTGGCTCTATGTTGTGCTGGACCATGCTGTTTTTATTCACAGCGGGCCCCGGGACTTTTTGATGGTAGTTTGAACTGCTTAGCTCGCTTTGCCATCTGTAATTCTGATTTGATTTAAGTCAAGCACGAACAGTAGAAGAATTAAACATGTACCTGTCTGCCTCTGTGGTAAAAAATCGGTTTGAATCTGGTCTGCCAACTCGATACAAGTGGCACAAGTGGCGTACTATTTAAGTAAGACCCTAATGCTCTAAATACACACTAATCCCGAGCAGCCAGCAGAACTCTCAACAGTCTCAAAATGTCACAATGCAGTAGATTCTCCCTAACCGAGGGCAAGCAGGTGCCTCTCCCGCAGCGCACTAATGACCCAATTATATCAATCAGAAGCCTTGATTGGTGCTACACTCCTCTCCTTTTTACTCTCTCTCCCTCTGTGTCTTTCTCCCCCTGCATACAATCTCTTCCCCAAGAGCCACCTGGATGGAGTGTATGTGCCCCCTCAAGTACAGTACAGTGTGTACAAAGATTGGGAGGGGGCGGAGGTGATGGTGGCGGAGGCGGAGGAGGAGGACACTACTTGAGCACAAATAGCAAAAAAAGGTCTGAATGAAGCAAAACCATTAGACACTTTTTAACATGGGGGGCACTATATAATGCATTAATACTGTAGGTTTTTGTTGAGTGTTCGCAATGTGAAGCATCATCTTGTATGGAAAAGGAGACACCGTGTAGGGGTGGAGGGGGATACTTGTATTTAAAAGGGAGAGGATTCTTGTCCTTTTAAAAATTCAATATCGTGTGGAGATGCTTGTCTTAAAGTTTTATGGAGTGGACAGGAAGAATATTTAGAGTTTTAAAAGTGTCTGTGGGAAAATATTCAGTAAAAAGCAATGATTTGAATAAGAATCTTTAGTTTTTTATGGACTTTACACCTTTTTGCGCAGATAGTAAGCACCGTTAATTCAGTGAGAATGTCAAACTAGTATGTGGTTTACGATTTAGGCAATATGAGTTCAATGAATTCATTTAAAAAAATGCCCAAAATGAGAGATGAAGTAAACAGAGTTTAAGAAGCCTTCACAACATCTCTGTTTATAGGACAAGCCAGCAATGTCAACCTACTTCTACTGTGCACTCAGCTCTCAAAAGTGTGACATTTCTGCTGGATTTAAAAATAGGGCATTTCAGGATCCCTAAACATATTCCTCTGGATATAGAAAAGGCGACAGGAGTGTCTTCGGTCAACCCAGATGACACGTCTGCGCCTTATCTCATGAGGAATTTCCTCCTCGCCCCTGTGATGTGCGTCAATAACGTGCAACCATTTTCAGTCGCTCTTTCCCCTCTTCTCTCTCGCGGCCATCTCAATTAGAGGCACATTAATGAAATAAATAACCATCAACAAACAATGCACTAATAAACACCCCCTCTCTAAAATGAGATTAACCCTGCTCGCAGATGCTGTCCGCGCACAATCCAGAAAAAAAAATGCGATTAAACATCAAAAACAGTGGGACGTAGTTTTTTTTGGAAGTCGGGGGTGGCGTGTGTGTCATGTCAGCCTATCTATCGCTCTCTCCCCTGCTCCATTTTGTTCTTAAATTTTCTATACAAAAGATTAAGGGAGGGGAAAAGACGAGTGAGCGAGCGAGGGAGAGGACGGGAGGAAAAAAAAAGTGCCATCATGGTTTTCATCTTGGATCCTCTGCCAATCTCGCAGACCGACATCAGTCCCAAAAAGCGACATCTTGTCCAAAAACGCTCATTTTTACAGCAGGGGTGAAAAACCGGCAACTTCTCTTTGCAGAATACAATTTGGCAACACGCGTTTTTTTGCTCACACACACGACTACAACGTTGCATGCCACACTTGCTATGCTACTTTTCTGAGCTTGAGGTGATGTTAGGACAAGTAAACGGGTTGTAGTAAACATTGTAGTAAAAGGTGGGGAAAGTATAACCGTTTTTAAGAGACTATTAAAGCCTGCGGATGCGTTTGGGGCGCACATCCCAGATCAAAGTGACGGTGCTTATCTCGAAAACAATGCACAACACAATGCCTAATGCGAGTCCAACAAAAGAATTAGTCAAGCTAATCGCATCTACCCACAAATTACGCTTTGTGAATCAACTTGCTAACATGCAAAAATCCACTTTTACGCCCGGACAATATGTCTGCGGCTTGTCAAAATCTGCGGTTACGCACCGAGAACTTATAGTGCCTCTTTTTTGTCAAAGCTACTTTTTTTTTGTCGGTCAAACGTCGTTTTCCAAGAGAGGTTAAAAAGAGAGATTAAAGAAGAAGGAGGTCATAACGCTGCCTCGTTTCAAAACTGCGTTCCTCACGCGGATAGAAATATCTGCTAGCTTACCAGAACTTGGTTAAAGTTACGCGAATTTAAAAGAATACATCTTTAACCACTCCGAGTGACTTTTAGTGCACTTGCAACCATTTTAAAGTCGCCTTTCATCTCTTGTTGACTTACCAAATCGACTTATTTCACATGTTAAACCGAATGTTGCCGGAATTATGTGAGAAAACAGCGCATTTCTCCCGTTTTTTTTTGTCATGTCACGGGCTATAAGAGGGCTCGTGGGGCTACATGGATGTCGGCCACGCGCGCACATACACCGGCTTACATACATGACACACACGTAAAGTGGTCCGGAGCGCGCGGTAACATACATACATATACGTATAGCTTCATGGTATGCTAGCTCACGCGCGCACACACATCCAAAACTGGCTGAGAAATTAAACACAACAACTAAAATTGGCCATTATCCCGAGTGTTGCTCGTGAGCAGAAAAGGGCAACAACAGTCGCAATAAATTCAACAATTTTGGAAATGTTTCATCCCCGGTGTTTCATGCCACCATGCATAAAAGTGTATATGTAAACAGAGTGGTGGATTAAATTAAACTAGATAAATGAAGATATAGGATATATGTTGAAAGTAAAGACTCAGTGTACTTACGGGAGAGGCGGCGAGGAGATTAATGACACGACACGTCATGATTACGTTTCACTTGAATTAAATACATTACGAGTTGGGAAAAAAATGGAAATCAGGGTTGTATACAAGCATACGCCGTTTCCCCCTCCCTCCTCCCTCTCTTTGGTCACCCTCTTCTCTCCCTCTCTCTCTCACTCTCCTCCTCCTTGTCCTCCTCCATCTCCCTTTTCTTTTCTTTTCCTTCTCCCTTTCTCTCCTTTTCTTCTTGCATTTTTTCCCATTTATTGTAGGCTACAGGAGGAGTTGGTGAATAGAGAGAAGCAAAAAAAAGGAGAAGTGGGAGGGAGAGTGATGTAGGTTGGAAATGTTAATTATAATCTCAGCACGGGCACCATTTTACAACGCTGTCATCTCTTCACATTTGTATCCTAAATATGGCATCTGGGGTGGCGGGTAGCTGACAGTAAGAAGAGACATTTTTTTGTAGAAGAAAAAGAAGAAGAGGGGAAAAAAGTTTCGCACTGATTGAAGTGTGTTAAAAGTGATGACAGGGACAAGAGGCAGCCAAAATGTTGTGGTGAACCACCCCGGAAGCACATGGCCACTTTCAGGGTGGAGAGAAACAAAGTGCACATATTTGGATGAAGGCTTCCCAACATAAGGCCTAGGTACCACCAGGAGTGCCTCAGGAGGGTTTCCCGGGGGTCCCCAATAAAATAAAAAAGAACCAAAGTGAAAGTCACTTTACAAGTACTGTATCAGTTTAGAAAAATAAAACAACAAAAAGGAAAGGCGCCCTAGTAAGTTATGGCTCCACTGCATAATTTGATTTTGTCCCAGTCTAAATACACTTGCCAAACCCCCTTTTTAAGTCATTTTTGGTTTGTTTGTAGCAGGTGCTCATCCACTTAAACCCATACACCCCTGTCAACACATCTGCAGAAACAACCTCTCCTATCTGTCCGTTTTATGTCGTGGCATTAAATTCCTGATTGTTGCAAATGCTTTAAAAAAAGTTGAGATCTTTTGAGGCTTTCATTTTTTCAATGACATTAGATGAGCAAGTGAGCTCGCAAAAATAGTTGCAACTGTTTTAGTGTCCTAAGTACCCTTACTAAGAAGGTTGAAGATAATTGTAACAAACATGCTTTAACTGGTGGAGTAATTAAGGTTTAAAGTGCACAAAACATTGAGGAATGTCAGTAACAATGTTAAACCAGTTCTTTAAAGGCACAGTATGTAAAATCAGCCACCAGGGGGCTCTCAATCAAAAGAATAACTTAAGATGACGTCGAGGCTCGCAGGGAATCGTGGCAGTGAATCTCTCTGCTACTCCCCCCCGACCACCTGGTGAAAACGAAACCTTTTAGCACTCGTTACAAAATAATGAACACATTTGTATTGAAAGACTTCCAAAATACAAAGATACACATCCTTCCAGTTCATAGACTTTCACATTATACATATACATAAGTACCACTCTTAACATTATGCTCTTTCTTTACACCATGTGAAGTTTAGGTTTGGTTGGATTTGCGCTAATAGTTTCGGTCGCAAAATCACAACTTCCTGGTGCGCCAAACAGTGCTAAAAGTAAAACATTTCTCACAAGCTACAAAACTACATCGATAGATTTTTAACCAGTTAGAGGCGGAAAAGAAAAAACTGTTTGATGCAGAGTTTGCAGCTCATCAACTTCCACTTCCTGTGGTTGTTGCTTTTTATTCTAAATATGTGAATTGGACTCATTGTACCCCTCTATTCGTACCGAATCTTCATATGTGAGTACCAACACCTTGGTGAGGCAAAACTTTACTCTGACGCGGTAAACTTTATCAACAGCCTTTTAAAAAACCTGCAGGTATAGAGCAACATAGTGATTCCTTTGTAGTGATGATTCATACCACTTAATTAAGTCCGATACTAACTGAACATTCAGAATGAAAATATCTCCGTGTTTAGCTTTACCTGCTAACTTGGACAGGTAGGTTACAGTGGGGTTGTCAGGGCTTTTTTCTGAAACAGCTACTGAGAGCAGTGAGTTTAATACGAACAGAAAATGTGTCCAATTTGCCTGTAGCCTACCCCCCAACCACCCCTCGCTTATTGAAAAAATCCTAATTTGATTAAACTACAAATGCAGTTCTTTTTAAAGTTTATTTGTAAGCTAGTACCTTTATAAGCTAATGACTATGAGTTTGCTTACTTCTCGTTTTTCTCCACCTGCCCTCTTGTCCAGATAAGAGCTGCGTCCAAATTCTTCAGGCGTAGCCCAGCCTTCGAAACCTGCGTAGACGGAGGATTTTCTGCTGCGTCACCAGCTTATCCTTTTGCTACCTTGCGCTGGTCCTGTCTCCTAGCTGCGGCCGCACTAGCTAACATAACTAACGCCACGTAACTTAACCAAATATTTAAAAATAATCGGAAATTTCAAGGCATTTTTTTTTTTTTTAACACAAGTATTGGTAGCTGTTTGATTGAGTTGATACCGATTACTTACATTTAAAAGTGTCTAACTCGGACGCTTCAGAGTCCGCAAGCTCGGATGAATTGGCGCGCAATGAATCTTGAGTAATGTTTGGCTACGAATGATGCACCTTCATTGTCAGAGGAAAGGAGGACACATTCGTCTGGCTTAGATTCGCCACTGTGACATAATCAGTCTTTAAATGCTCCCTTCAAAGGATACAGCCCCGGAATTGGAGCTTCTACAAAAAGGAGGCGAGGCCAAATAAAAATTCGAGACTTCAAATTACAAATCTACAATCCATGGTGTCTTCATGGCAGCTCTGCTCACTTTTTGAATACAGTCTGGAGCTACAACTGGGACCAGGGTATTGATTTAAGAATTGTTGTTTAACTTGGTTACACCCTGTCTGCTTTCAACACAAACACTTGTTTCCTTTAGACAAGAGTTAGTCTTATAACCTACATCTGATACCAATTGATCTAGATGTGCACAGTCACATTAGAAGTTGCAAAAAAGTCATTTCAAAAAGTTTGCTCTCGTTCTAACTCAAATATTTTCACTGGACCTTCGCCATAGGCTTTATCCACTCTGTGTGCATCAGCATTTAAAAGTCTCTGGGGCTGATTAAAAACACAGACTTTGTTTTTCCCCTCGACTTATTCTTGTATAAGTGGCTTGCGCGAGTGAGCACACTGTTTCTGTGTGAGGGGCAAACTACAACAACAAAATGTAAAGAGTCAGATCTCCAGTTTACGTGGGCCAGGATGCGAGTCGAGTGATGAAGCCCACGCTCCTCTTCTACCACCTCTCAGCCTTTATCAAAGAGAGTCACAGAGTGGAGTAAAGAACAGCTTGAACAACAGAAAGTTAAATACACAGAAATGTTCACAGTTAGATTTAGTTGACGCTCTCGCTTAAACATTATTGGATTTTTTTTCTTTTCGATGCTTTAGAATCAATCTAAGAATTATTAGATGTAACCTCGGCCTTTGTGTATTTCCTTTTCTTTTTACTCGACTTTAGAGAGAACTATGACTTTACTGTGAGTGTGAATGTTGTGGAAGCTAAAGGCCTCGGTTTTAACATTGAAATGTGATGTGCTCTGTGTGAAGGTAAATGTTGGCTGGGAAATTCAAATGTCTTTGCTGACGCAGAACATATCTCCTGGATCAGCCATTGTAAGCCTGCTATTGTGTATCTGACTAAGTCTTTGGCATATGTGCAGTGCATGCTTGTCTCAGTGTGTGTGCGTAGTAAATCAATGTGTGTGAGTGTGTGTGTGTGTGTGAGCTCATTTTGCATGTCAGCAGCAGATATATGTGTCTGAAAGTGCATACATGTATGGATGCATTTTCTGTCTCCTGATGCGTCCCTGCAACTGTGCGAAGTGTGTGTCGGTTTTGCGTGTGTGTGTTTGTCTGTGTTTGTGTGTGTGTGTGTGTGTGTGTGTGCTCACAGTACATATGTGTACGTGTTTGCGGCTGCCACAATGGCATCATCACCCGCCCCTGACGCTTTGATTGTTTTCTCCGCCGCAGCAGAAATGCACCAATTAATATTCAGAGAGTGAGTGAGACAGACGCACACACACACACACACACATTAGAAAAAAAACAAAACAACAAAAAAAAAGAAACAGCCGTGAGGGAGGGAGATGGGGAGGGAGGTGTGATGGAGAGAGAGGGGGGCACAGAAAGAGAGAGAGAGAGAAAGAATTGGGGGAGATGAAATAAAAGACGAGGAAAGTGTGTGTGTGTGTGTAAGATGGAGTGAGATAAGGGTGGAGGGGTGAGGGGTGTAGAGATGGAGGGGGATGAAATCTGATAGATGTTTGAGTAAAAACAAGGGAGGGAGAGGGAGAAAAGAGTGAGGGATGAGGCTGAGGAGGGGTGAGGAGGAGAGGATCAATATGTACATATTCAGTGAGATATGGTGGGAAATCAATTTGAGGGGGGGGGAAGAATTGATTCGGGGGGAGGAAGAGTGGAGTGGGTAGGGGGGGTCATGGGGAAGGAGGGAGGGAAGGAGACGACGAAGGAGGAGGAGGAGGAGTGCAGAGGTGGAGTGATATGTGGCTACGGCTGCTGTCCTTTTTGTCGCAGTGTCAGGGTATTGATACTGTAATACACTCCCCCCCCCCTCCTCACCCCCAATCCTCCACCCTCCACCCCACACAGACACACCACCACCACCACCCTCTCCATCACAATGCTGCCGTGACAACGGCTGTCGCGGCGACGCCTACTGGCACAATGCAGCCACAATACAGAGGGCACTGAAGCATCACACACTCAGAGAGAGAGAGAGAGAGAGCAGGCCAAAGAGAGAGAGAGAGAGAGAGAGAGAGGTGGAGAAATGTAAAGAGGGAGAGGTGGAGATTAAGAGAGAAGGAGGGAGAAAAGATGGATGGATGGAAAGGGGGGAAAGGGGATGGAGTTAGAGGAGAAAGAAGGAGAAGACGTGGATTGATGGAGAGACAGGAGAGAGAGTGAGGGGAGAGGAAGGGAGGAAGGAGGAGAGATATGGCGGGATAATATTACATGTGTAAATGCCGGAGGGTGTGTGCCCATAGAAACATGTTTAATGGCTTTTATGATTGCAGGGAAGGTTGTGTGAGGTGTGTTTTTATGGCAAAGTGATGTACGCACTGCATGTGCATTCAACATGGTGTTTATTGTGCAGTTGTGTGGCTCCATGTTGGATGTATTGATTTATATACCTTCCTGTGTCTAGACAGTGCGTGTGAGTATGGATTTATGAACAAGTATGCACGTACAGCTTGTTATTAAAGTAGACTTTTGGATATTATTCAAATATTTTGCATAATAAACGTCGGTTTTGATAACGCTTTTAGGAATTTTTATTTTCTCGACTGTCAATATCTCGCTACCGGTCATTTCTCTCCTGTAAAAAAACACGTATCTCCAACATGACTGACCTATCTTCAGCGATTAAAGGATGCTTTTATACGCTTATCTTCTAGGTATTTAATTGTTTTTTGTATTAGGGAAATTTTAAAAATGTTCACCCCAAAAAAGAAACTTTATATTTTACAGTAAAAAATTTTTCACAATAAAATGCACAGAAATGATGCCTGAAACCTAGAATTTCAAGCTTTTGTTCAGAGGTCATTGTTGCGGTAGATTGCTTCATTGAGCTCGCAATCAACGTTTTCAAACTTGAATTTAAAGAAGAGAAAATTTATCATGAAGAAACACTTCAACTTTACGCAAAAGTTCGTAGATACCTGGTTGTCTCGTGACAGTGACGGTGTGCTCTTACCTGGCAACGTTTCAAACATTGGCAATGTATTTGTTTGTAATTATGCAATTGACAAGATTGCCCGAGAGTTTCGGTAATCAAAAACAAGATGGTACCCAATATTGGGCGCCAATGAGTTCTGTTTCTGTGACAAGGTGTAGACATCATTTGATTTTAAATGGTATTGTGTTGAAGTTTAAAAACGTTGTAGTGTGACATCCCTGTTCCTAAGTCTCTAAATCATTGGTGTAAATCTGTTGCTCAAAGCACTGAATATATATACTCAATGAATATGATAACCTTCAGGTCATGAGGTCATTGATTGGATACATGGTTTTATTTTGAAGGCTTTTTTTCAAAGATTTATTTTTGTGCCTTTATTGTAGAGATAGGAGAGTGGATAGATTCGGAAATCAGGGAGAGAGAGAGAGAGAGAGAGAGAGAGAGTGGGGAATGACGTGCGGGAAGGGAGCCACGGGTCAGATTTGAACCCGGGCCACCCGCCTGCAGCCTCAATACCTTGGGCGCGCACACTAACCACTGCGCCCCTAGCGCCCCAATAATATTCGTTTATATTCAGTATATTGATATTCTGTTTTTTGTACCCCATAACTGCAACATGTTTTTTTAATTGTTCTTGTAAGATTTTATTTGACCTTAATTTTCTTGCCGGAAGGTTTTGTTTTTAAACAAATACATAAAAAAATGAGTTCCTCTGATTCCAATGGAATAAAATGAACTCCAATAATGTTGTAAAGCTTAAACCAGGTTTGTTGAAGAGGTCATCGAAGTGGCAGCTCGTTCCTCTGCGCTCTAAATAAAAGATGTCAAACTTGTTTTCAAAGCTGTAATGTATAAAGAATCACATATACACACACACTTCCTGCTTTGACCTCCCTTCACCAAAATGTCTGCGGCGGCATTTTACTGTATCTCCCCCCAACATGCGCTCTCATTTACAAAAGGAACGCTTGGCTGGCTGCCTATAAGTCAGTTTATCCGCGTGAGATGACCAACGTCCCTCTTTTTCTGTCTTTTTTTCTCCCTTCTCACTATCTCATACAGTGTGTGTGTGTGTGTGTGTGTGTGTGTGTGTGTGTGTGTATGATCTATAGTTCCCTGCCTCCCCCCCTCCTCCTCCTCCCCCCTCCATCCCTTCTCCCTCCCTCACCCTAACCCTTCTTAATATGATGTAAAAAGCTAATCGCATGCAAATGTCTGTTGTCCCGGTAACCGGGCCTGAAAAATCCCTTTGATGTTTCCCCCGACTCATTCTCTTCACGTTCTCTTTGTTCGCCACAGTCTCGCTGCTTTGTCAACATCCCCCCTTTTACCCCGCTCGCTCTCTCTCCTTCATCCATTCTGCAGCTCACTCGGCCCTCTCTTAGCTCTCTCCATTATGAAAAAAAAAAAAGTTCTAACTCTACTTTGTGTCTCCCTCTTTCTATAAGCCCCCCTCTCTATTCTTCCTCTCCTTTTTTTTCCGTCTTCTCTCCCCCTCGTGCTCCTGCTCTCCCCCTTGACTGTGCCTCTCTGTCTGTCTGCCCCTTCGCCCTCGCTCATTTCCCATCATTCCCACCTACTGTCTCCTGTCCTTCTCCTCTGTCGCTCCCTTTCTCTCTCTCCCTCGGTTCTGCCCCTTCCTGTCCTCCCCTCCCTCCCTCCCTCCCACCTCCTCTTTGCCCGGCCTTTATCTCTCATTCCTCTCCCTCTCTCTCCATGTCCCTCACATGCACAGATGGACACACACTCTCTCTCAAACTGCCCTCCCCTGCTTTGGAGAATTTGATCCCTGGAACTATTTGATATGGCGCTGCACTGTAGTTATCTAATCGTTCTGCTCTTTGTGAGGCCTGGAGGAAGCAGCAGCACAGCTGGTCCTCAGATGAGAGACCCCCACTCATTAGAGCCAGTTTAAGGTTGGGAGGTTAGAGGTTTCATTTGAGGTTTTGACCTGCTGCAAGGTTCAAACACAACTTTTAACCCCACACTCAGAGGCTTTCCACTTTGCCATCCAGTTTTAATTCAACACAGAGAATATAAAACAGTAAAAAAAAAAGTACAATATCAAGTAAGCTTAACATGCATTTCAAACATTCCTTCAAAAAAAATGTAAACATCAGGCAGATGTGTCATAGCAAACAAAAGCAAGATAAGTTTCTTTACATAATACTGCCTCGTTGTGGCACACAAAAACAGAGGATTTCTGCATATGACAATCTATACTGCGGTACGAATGAAAGATGGTGTTCATTACATTGCTTCCAATATAACCCAATGTACCAGACAGCTAAAGGCTATGAAGTGTACGAGGCTCCTCCGAAGCCAACAAATTACATATTGATTCAGAGACGGCTCAATAGCCATTTGCAATTTTTGAATTTGGATGCAGATATGAAACGTGCTAAATCTGATAACGGCGACAAAGTGTTGCTGCTGTCTGCAGACTTGGGCTTAACCTCCCGCTGCTGCCAGCTCTCGCTACCTGATGGTTTCATTTTGTACCTTAAGCGTGATATTGTTTGATAGGTGTACACATGCTACCCAATCAAACCCTGTGAGTGGATGATTACAGGCTTTACTGACTGTATGCTTGCTATTATAATCAATGAACTACATCTATATGTGTAATACTGAAAGCTTTCTCTGGAAAACAACATACAAGTGTCATTCATGTAAATGTTGGTTAAGTTATAATGTATTGCCAAACGAGGTACCACAATGGTGAAAATCCTTTGGTCCACTGATTAAAGCTCCTGCATTGAAAGAATTATTTGGTATTACAATGGAGGTATTTGTGGCGACAATCCCGGGAAAATTAATAGTGGCGAAGAGTGAGACGTGCATTTTCCATCAACCAGCAGTGTTTGGTTTAGAGTGGGTAAGTGGGTCTGAAGCACAGTACTTTCTTTTCAGTCTCTGCTGCAACTGGGAGTCAATTGTTACTCTTAATAAAGTAAAAAAAAAATGGAAATGCAAATGGCCACAGGGGTCGCCAAAGGGACCAAAACAATGACCTTTAATATGGTTTCTTTCATGTAAAGCTATGCTTATCGAATTTGCTGCCGAAAGTTGAAGGATTAAATTGACACCACTCTAATGTGAAAGATCCGGTTAGCCTAGCTTAGCATGAAGCCTGTAGGCAGAGGGAAACAGATCCAGCTTCGCTCTGTAAAGAGGTAACAGAGTCTACTCACAAACACCTATAATTCCTATTTAATGAGGTTATATCGTATTTATTAAATCGTGATGCATATTTCTACAGGGGAGTCTAACTACAATTTTTCTGCCAACCTAACATTGATGACAATTACGGTAACGCTCCGGCATTTAACTGCTGTAATAACTTTCTAGTTTTGTTTTAGTACAGATTAAATGACAAGAAGAAATATTTTAACATTTCAGATTTGGAAGTGCTTGTACATGTTTTCTGTCACCTTTGGGCTGAGTCAAGCTAGCTGTTCTCTGCGTTGAATTTTATGCTAGGCTAGGCTAATAAGCTAGTTCGTGAAAGCCTCATAGTTAAACCTACAGACATAAGAGAGGTATCATTTTTCTCAGTTAATCTCAGCCGAGGAAGACAAATGATATATCTATTAAAAAAGTCAGAGTCTTCTTTTAAATTTCTAATATTTTTTGACACATTTAAGGCAGTATACATATTGCTAACACTTTTTGAGCTGTCTTCTCAAACTCAGAGTCAAACCTTTGGGGGCATTGTGGGAAACCTTTTCCTCGAGGTGATTTGAGGTTTCAGAATAGAATCAAATGGTTCATGACTTTTAGCTGCAAGCACACGACAGTTAAACTGGAATATAGCAGAGATCCACCTTTCTCCATTTGATGGAGCGAGATTTCCAATCAGTAAAGCTAAGACTAAACGCAACAACAACGCTTCTTTGTACGCTAATCAACATTGCACAGACACCCATTGTATACCTTTGGCATATAACGAATGGCACCTTATATTAAAAGATATGAAATGAAATTCAATATAAGTGCCTTTCAGTACACTTCAAACACTTTAAAGCAGTAAAAAGCTCATATAGCTGACATAAGTTATACTTCGAAGACTTCATACATTTGGCCCTTGAATAGTAATCACTGTTGATACATTTTAGCTTAAACAAACACTGTCAAATAATCCTCAGCTGGTAGATATGAAACTGTAAAACTTCCCCGTTCATCTTCAAGGCCTCGATAACCGTACGAGTCCAGATGTTTATGTAGTCACTGTACCAGGCTGTAAAACGGCCTCAGTGAGTGTGTGAGCGTGTGAATAGTGCTCCACTGTCTTATAACAATAAGAAGGACTGCATGCGTAGAGGGACAATGTGTGCGTCTCATTTACATAGATGCAATCATACCTGACCTATGCCATGTTTTTCTGCACACAGAGCCTACAGTACTGCATTCAGCGTTCAGAAATAACAAAGTACATAAAACATTCTTAATCTGCCATCCTACGGTGGATATGTATCACTTCCTGTCTTATTATCAGATGTTGGAGCATGTGATGTGTACAGTCAGCCAGCCAGCCAGTCAGTGGTTCAGACCGAGTGGTTTGGCCTAGTGGGGAGCCGCGGGGCAGACAATGGCCGCACTGTGTGGCTGAAGTGCCTTTGGTGTCAATGACTCTGCCAGCAACTGAGACTGGCAGATCCAAAATGGCGGAAGCGCACAGCAGAGCCCCGCTGGTGCTTGTCATGGTCTGAACAGGGCCGTTTTGATCCTTTTTGGAGGCAGTTTTTTTCTTTTTTTTTTATCTGAGCTGGAAGGGGGACGCAGTGCAGCGCTGCTCCGGCTAATCTGCTGGCATTTTATTTGTTTTAGGGAGGTGAAGGGAGAGCGAGTATGTGGGGGAAGTCCAAACAGAGTCAGAGGGTCTCTCTCTCTTTTTGGTCTTCTAGCTCCTCCAAAAGTCCAGTATGGCTCGCCCAGAGGTGGAATCGAGATGTTTAAATCTTCAGAATAGTCCAGGATCCAGTTTCTAGTTGTAAAAAAGTAAAATGAAAAGGCTTACTTCACATCCAATTTGAGCATTTTCAAGACGCATTTTTGTTTTTCTTAGTGCCAGAGCAATAAAATGAGTGATAGACATAAAATCAGAGCGTTAAAAAAACGTGTAAAGAATAGAGTGACTTACTTTAAATGAGATGATAGTTACACAGCTGTAGACGGGGACTGACTCTGAGGGAGGAAGGAAAAAAACACAAAACAGAAACAGTCATTTTTTTTAAACGTGCCAAAGCGTGCGTGTCCGTGGGCACGAGCGTCAATCCTCCCTCTGTTGTCGAATATGTGCGTATCGCTGTCTGTGTGTTTGCCCTATCTGTTTATGCTGCGTGTGTCCGTCTGTCTGTCAATCTGTTCCCAGCACAGTCTGTTTGCCAATCTGTCATATTCTGTTTGCTGGATAAGGAGATTGAGAGAATGTGTGTGTGTATGTGTGTGTGTGTTTACACAGCACATTCATTTGAACCTGAGAGATGGCAGGCAGGTATTCATGTTTCCTTACAGCAGAGAAGATGCATTGTCTTCTCTTACCTAACTATAGCTGTTTGGAGGATCTCAGACATGCAAAGGTTACTTGAAAATGGCGATAATACATTTTTCAACAGTTGAAAAGTGTCTCGAAAGAAGAAGAAACAATGTATGAACATCAGGGTCATTGCTATTTAGACAAATGAACGGCATCTTGTGTTAAATAGAGCTAACAATGTGAGTACTTTCTCTCTTCCTGTTTGCTTTACTGGTGCTGTCAAGTGAAGGAACGATGTTTTGCAGTGATGGTTGATGTGTTTGCATTGTGATGCCTCCATTAAAGGATTATTTTTATGGCTTTTTATGTCTTTATTTAGAGAGACAGGACAGTAAATAGAGTCAGAAATAAGGAGAGAGAGAGAGAGGGGAATGACATGCGGGAAAGGAGCCACAGGTTGGATTTGAACCCGGGCCTCCCGCTTTAAAGGACTATTGCTTTCGTACATGGGGCGCAGCCTAACCGCTAGGCCGTCTGTGCCCCCAACTTATTTGTTTTAAGTCTGGTTTCGGAAGGCGGACGACTCTACATTACTTTATTTAAACATTATAAACAGAGTAAATGCCTCGAGGTTGTATGTCTCCACCAAACAGTTAAACTTCAGGTGAAATCCATTCATGTTTTTTTCCCTCCACAGAATGTCATGTTTCTGTTTTTGGGACTGGAAATATACCCATGTATTGGAAATATTAAACGGAAAACAGTTTCCCATACAACAAAACAGCAGCGTTGATAGGCCTACAACGTTTACAAGAATGGCGTAAAAAAAAAAGAAGAACATCTTTCAGTTTATTTCTAGTAGACCCTCTCCATGCCAGATCAGAACAGGCACATGAGAGGTAGGACAATGGCGGTTGTCCGTTTACTGATCAGTGATAGTGATGAAAAGATCAAATAAAAAGGAAATAATATGCTTCCCTTCAGGCATTGCAGAGGTATATTATATGCACGGAAAATGGGACATACTGTATGTGAGGTTATTGTGGCCTTTTACCGCCAAAATTCTACTCCCCCCGGACATTTCTTAGATATTGTGTGGTAAAGACTGGGAGGAGAATAGTAGCTAGAAAAGTGTTTCCAAAGACACTTTTCCAATGTTCCAAGTTTCTTGTTCTAAATCCACTCTGATCCTGTATTTGATCATGCCTATAAACCCCTCTATTTCAGCCCTGCTCAGAACAGGCTGTTTCTGTGTCTGTAGCTTTAAATGTAAATGAGCTGTGTCTGACCACGCCCCTCTCTGGAAGGGGATGTGTCTTGGACTTTCTCGCGCCATGCCCGATTGTTCACAGTGAGAAGGCAGACTCAGAGGGCGGAACAAACACCTAGCTGTGGGAGTGTCACCCACCTGGGGGGAGGGGTTACTGCCCTTTGTGATGTCACAAAGGGAAAATCTCCAAACGGCCTGTTTGAGCACACATTTTCTGAAAAGTGGAGCAGGCAAAAGACGGAGAGGATGGACTTTTCTCATCATTGGGGGGTTTGTAGACAGACGAGGGACACATATTAGTGTTAGAAAAGCATGGTAGCAACCATGACCTTTTACTGTTGACCACTGAAATGGAACATATTTTTCCTCGAGTCAGATTGGATGTGCCAACTTTGAATGTTTTCCTTGAAACTGCTTTTTGCAATATTAAGCTGTAAATGTTCTATATTCACATTATGACATCTACATTCTCTGTATGTTAGCTGGTTGAGTGAACTGATACGAGTGACAACCAGTGCACAGTTTGAAAGAATGCTCTGCTAATTAAGCGTCTCAAGGTTTATCTTTCAACATATTTGGCATTGCAATCTCCACCCTGATAGTTCTTGGACCATAGGGAAGTCCAATAACGGGCTTCTTCGAGTTCCTGATAAGTATTGCTGGAAAGGCTTCTGCCATTGGAAAAAAAAAAGGTCCCAGCGGGACAACCCCTGATGTTAATCATCACTTCACATTCCTCACATTTCATAGTCTATATTTAAACATGGTCAAGTTTTGGGGGTAAATTCTGCAACTATAAATGCTTTTGGAGTCACTGGATCATGTGTGCTGTTAACTCCCCCACCTGTGAGTAACTTGTTGATCCAGAGCTTCTCCGGGGGTCCCTCCCAGACGCCGGGGATCCCCCCTCCTTCTGACTGCCGACGGAGGAGGAGTCTGAGCAGCTACTGTGGACTGAGAGAGAGAGAGAGAGAGAGAGAGGTTGGTTAACAGCTACCATGAAAACACAGTGAATCTACTGTAACAGGTTTTATATACATATTTTGTCTTTCTTTTTGCAGCAGGTAGTGGAGTTAACATAATGAAACCATCCTGCATCATGCACAGATTGTTGTCTATCTCCATTACCCTCACATGTCTGCACTTTCAGAAGGTACAAACCACATTATCATAATATTCTCTTGGAGTAACAAACAGGAGAACTGGGGGGGGGAAAGGAGAGACAAAGAGAGAGAGAGGAGTCAGAGAGAGAATGCTGTTTTCTCTCTCTCTCTCTCTCTCTCTCTCTCATCCTGTTCAATGAATTTCTAACACTGTGCTCTGTCCCGGAGGACAATTCATGCATTGAAATCGAGAGGCGCTGTACTCAATGAGACACCTGGTGAGCAGTGCGTGCATTACACCCGGCTATGAATGGGAAATGACTTTGGCTGGAGGGCAGCAGTGGCCTTTTGAGACTGGATGGTGGGTCTGGAATCTGAGGTTTATATTTATGGTTGTGTGTTTTTGATTTGATTTTTTCTATGTTTTAACTCCATGGACAGGCTTTGTTTCTTAAAGGGACACACCACCCTTACACATTGGACATCACAGATTTTTTACGAGTGGTCTTGGGGTGTTGTTTATGCCTTACATGGTTTCTATCCGAGTTTGTAATTCCCTCGTTTTTTTAATTTGAGTTGTGACTAACACTCAGTGAATTCAGCAGGGAGCTATTGTGAACCTGTTGCTGATTAGAAGTGTAGGAGGAGAGGGCTCTTATGCTGCTGACAGCATTAATAGTAAGAGCAATTCTGTTTTTTTTTTTACAAAGACTTGAATGGATTTGGCATAAAATTTGCAGATTTGATGTCTTCATACAGCAGGCTGAACATTGAATAGATCATTCAAAGTGCTCTGCAGTGAACTGGAATATATTGCAATCTTTCACAAGTATTAGGAATGAATGGGGAATGTGTGTAGGTTCTCAGTCACCCAGGTCATGGTCGATTTCAAAGCTTGATCTCAAGGTGAATGGACTGGCTGAAGATCTTGAAGATGTTTCACCTCTCCAAGAACTGAAGGATCTTCAACAAGTCCAGTCGCCTTTGGATCAGGCTTCGAAATGATCATAGTTTAAATATAACCATCGACTGTTGAGAAAGGAGATGATGCTTGGGGACGATCATTTTGAAGCCTCAAATCTGGTATTTAGGATGTAACATCTTATTTTTCTTAAGCCAGCTGACCCCTGCTGGCCATTAGAAAAAATGTAGGTTAAAGGCCCTTTTCACCTGTTTTGCTTTTCAGACCAGTAGGCTAAGTCCTCTTTATAAATGCAGTGTATGTACGCCAAAGTTTTCCTCAGCTTTTGAGCATCTTTTAGCCTGTTGGTTTTTTTGTTTTTAAAGCACTTCACTTGACTGTTTTAGGGCCTCCATTACAGGTCTTGTTAGCTCCACGAATAGCCACTAGGGATATTTCTAGGTGGCTATTTTCCTACTTTGTCAAACAGGAAGTTGAATTCCGACTAACTAGCTGGTACAAAGGGAAACTCCTACAAGATGCAATCCGTCACTGTGCTTGTTTACATCCTGGTGCTAGAGCAGGGAGAGTAGGCCTAGTAACCAGAGCTACAGCCAGTCTATAGCCCCTGCTAGTGGCAGGTGGCTGCGTTGCAATTTGAGCACAATATCTCACCGACATCACGGGCCAACTTATAAGCCACTAGTAACTCGTGCCGACCAGCGAGGGTGATGATTTTAATTGGTTTAAAGCTGTTTCTGCTGCCCCCTTGCTGCCATTAAAAGATGGCAGATATTTTCTGGTATGACTACATTTGACGAATACAATAATCAAACCATGTTTTACTTTCACTTAAATAACACAAAAAAATCTGTTATGAAATAATAAGGTAGTCATTTCAAGATATGATCCTGCTAAGAGTCAATGTCAAACCCTTGAAGCACAGAAAGCTGCAGATGTTCTCTTTAAAAAAGTCCACCAGCATTTCAGGCTGAATATTTCCTTTCATATTCTGCGCGTGTGGTTTCAGTACAGGATGACAAAGCTCCGGTTTAACAGAGACTGAAGCCTGTCATGGGATTTGATCATAGCAGCGCTGAAACATGTTTCCATAATGGAGCTTACATATTCTCTGCAAATTTCTCAGTGTGAGACAAATATCAAAAATTCATAGAGTAGCCCGGGGGCATGAGATTGAAAAAAAAAAAAAAAACATGTAGTGTGTTATTACCTTGTCACATGGGAAGATTCACATAGGACTCGTTTTTGTTTCCTGTCTGTAATCTCAGGAACACATCGCTTCAGCTCAGGAAGTAACATGTGAACAATCCAGTAATCTAATCAGGTAAATTTGAACCTCGTGATTTCCTGGAACTGCTTTTTTAACTGATGACAGTTTGGATTTCCTGTATTTGTAAGGTGAGATAAGGAAGCGTAAAAAGATCTGTGCCAAAGACTTATTTTATGTCAGTTCTTTGCCATTTCCCATTGAAACACATTAATAATTCAAAGCTTTTACACAAATGCTTGTGTTCCTGTGTAACCTCCAAAGAGCACAGTGGTTCTTCATAGGTACCTGCTTTAACCCACACATATTGTATTAGTGGTACAGCTGTTTGTCCCTCTGAGCTTACCCCTGTCATTCAGACTGTAGATGGAGTCCAGCTCTGAGCCTGGAGTTCCTGTCGCGTCCAGCAGCAGCTTACTGGAAACTGCCATACACAGCGTCTCCTTCAGACACAACTCTGGAAGAAGGAAGAGGAGAACACATTTTTAAAACATCTGTCTTATGCAGAAATCACGTAACTTTAGCAGCTGCTTATGCTAGGCATGTTGTAGCTCCGGCTAACCGCTACTGCCATACTGCTCTGCTACCTGGATGTAAACCAGCACAGTGGACAGATAGCATCTTATAGCCTGAAGCGGTTTGTCAGTAATTTGATCCAGGAAATTGAGCTAGAAAAGGAATGTAGGCTGTGGCAGGGTAAACTTGCATATCGACTGGAGCAATGATTTGGCACATTCAGCACAGGCAAGTGGGCGTTAACCTGCAAGGACGATCGAAGGCTGGTGGTGCTAACATTGCTAACTTTAGCCACTCTGCACACTTTTTTATTTCTCTAATACTTTGATACAGGACACTAGAAAACAAAACAGGCGGCTGTGGCTCAGTTGGTAGACTTGGTTGTCTCCTAACCCGAAGGTCGGGGGTTTGATTCCCAGCTCCTGCAGCTACATGTCCGATGTGTCCTAGGGCAAGACACTTAACCCCAATTTGCTTCTCGGGGTCGTATTAATGGGGTTAGTTACTTCTGATGGTCACTTCACATAGCAACCTCAGCCTCTCAGTGTGTGAATGTGTAGGTGTGACCTGCGGTAGTCAGAAGACTAGAAAAGGGCTCTACAAGCTCAAGTCCATTTACCGAAACAGCACTTCCCTCCCCTCCTTCCACTTGGGGAAGTGGGCATAACGTGTTAAAAAGAACCCATGGAGCCTTTACATTTCCAGCACCCATTACTCTCAATTAGACCAAGCTTCCTAAGTCTGACTGGAGTCAAATAATAACCATGAATTGTTTTATAATGTAAAGATGTACCCTTACAATCTTATACTGGTAAACCTACAATATCCCAGTGTTTTCTTAAATGTAGACCAAGCTAAATTTACATTTGTGTTGAATCGACAGGGAAATTTGTCGCATGGAACATCCCCCAGCTTTTGCATGAGTTGATGCAGAATCCCCTCCTATTTTTTTTTATAAGAGAAAATGAGGGTGTAAGGGGGGTGGGGGGGGAGACGGAAAGAGAATGGAGTTTGTTTTACTGTTTGGGTGCACTGAACAATAACATTTGAACACAAAGTGATCAGTGTCTAAAATGTGTCAGCTCTTCATTCGATGCCAGCTGCTGTGCATTTGATCCAGTGTGATACTGAAACCTGAGCCAGCAGCAGGAAGAGATCCAGAGATGAGAGGTTTCATAGATACCAGGAGGTGGATATGAAACGTGATAGCCTCAGTGGCTGTGCTTAGAAAGCAGACGAGACTGCTGCTTATATTTTTAATGCGTTCTGTATTAATAGAACGCAAAATGTAATAACATATCCTGGATAGAGTTACGCAGAGAAATCTGATTTGCTTTAACCTATATCTTTGCAGCCCGCCTTCAAAATAAAAGCTTCAACCACTAAACCACTGACTAAGAGTCAACTGACTTAGCATTGCACTCAAAACATCGTCCGACTCAAGATGAACAGTTTAAAATAAGATACTCAGCAGATAAATTAATCTAGTTTCAAGACGCTTAAGAAAAAAACGTTTGCTTGCCCAATTGGCAGATAGTTAAGCTTATTTCCAGCAATTCGGGCCTTTTTTTTGGCTTAAAATATCTTTAAATAAGATGTTGAGACCTGTGTTGTTGATGGCGTGTGTCCACAGCAGGTGGGCGATGTCGTGAGTCCAGGCCACCCTGTGGTCCCGGTCCTTCGCCTGCAGCGTGATGCAGTCTTTGGTTCGAGGAGCCTGTCGGACCCAAACCTCGAACTTCAGCCCGTCCTCCCCCACGCTCTGAGTCAGACCCATCTCACCCGTCTGTGAGGAGGGGGGAGATGAAAACATTCAAATCAAGAAAAAGCCTGGAACAGAGTAAAAGGCAGACTGAAACTTTCAATTTCACAAGACAGAAACAAGATGTTTCCTCAAAACTCCTGAAACACGGAGCGTTTTGGAAGAGAGAAAAATATGACACAGATGGTGTGTGCGTGTGTTTGTGTGTGTGAAACAGAGACAGTGTCGGTGTGTGTGTGTGTGTACCTTGATGCTGTGTTTGTAGCTGTAGGTGGTGCGTCCCGGGCTGGGGCTCTTCTGTTTGGTGAAGATGACGACATGCTGGTAGAGGAAAATGTTCCTGATGCCAGCTCGCTTCCTCCGAGCTCCCCCGCACACCGTCAGCTCGCCCTGACGCACGAGCTCGCCGCGCTCCGCAACCGGGATCTGAAACACACATCAAGCATACATTATATACACAAACACACACACACACACACACACACACACACACATCATTTTAGGATTCACTTTAGGTGGCCTGGGGCGGAGACTCGGGCCCTAAATTTCTATCTCACGTAGCTGGTATGGCTTTGTTCAAGTTTAAAAATAAATTGTTTTCATTTCTATTTCACCTCCTTCTGATTGAGTTTGGTTTAACTGTTTGAAAAAACATCGCAAAGGCAGATTACTAAACTGGGTTAACAAAACAAATGGTGTTGGAAATAAGAAATAATCTCAGACGTTTTGCAGCATTTTAAAGGGCCAGTAACACAAACCAAAAGCTGTCTTTAATCTGAAAGGGCTCATGAGATTATTGAGAGGGCATTAGTCATTGAGGGCAAGTCTCAAGTCAAGTCTCAAGTCTTTGAGGGGAAGTCTCAAGGCAAGTCTCAAGTCATTGAGGGCAAGTCTCAAGTCAAGTCTCAAGTCTTTGAGGGGAAGTCTCAAGTCAAGTCTCAAGTCTTTAAGGGCAAGTCTCAAGTATTTGAGGGCAAGTCTTAAGTCAAGTCTCAACTCTTTAAGGGCAAGTCTCAAGTCTTTGAGAGCAAGTCCAGGTCGTCAAGTCTCAAGTGAAGTCTCAAGTTCTTGAGGGCAAGTCCAGGTAAAGTCTCAAGTCACATCTATACAGACTTAAGTGCGACTCGAGTCTGAGTTTCAAACTTGAGTCCTCATCTCTGGATTATCAAGACTTTCGTCATTTTAGAAGAGCACATTTTAAACTTCAAGAAACTGGCCTCCTCTTCAGACTTTGAATTTGAAGAGCCACAAAGACGGAGTCGAGTTATTGTCAAGTCAATAGAAAAGGACAAAGCATCATTATTAATTCGGTGCATTGCATGCTGACATTCTGACTTAACAAGGAGGCTTTCTTTGTGTTGGATCTTCGCTGTAATTGGCGAGCTGACTCACTCCTTTTGTCAAAATGTGACTTCTTTGTTCATGTCAATTACAGAGTGAGAAGACTTGTCACAACTCCCACCAGACGCTCATGGAGGTCAATGAAAGTCACGTTTTATGTCAAACTCCTAAATAAGGCCTCGTAACTCGGCAAAAACAAGCAGCTCAACATAAACGCAAAACTCTCTGCAGGTAACTGATTTGCTATTTTCATCGCAATCAGTTTGTACAGGACTTTTTATTTTTAAACCTCGAGAGATGTGTGGGCCATGATGTAAGTGATACTTCACACTAATAATGAACACCTCCAGCACACCAACCAACACAAAGACACACACACCTGCACAAACCTTTTTTTTTGTTAACTTGAAGAGCTTTTTCGGCGCAATTTGGAGGAGCTCGATGGGAGTGTTTGTGCTGCTGTAGTGTGTGTGTGTGTGTGTGTGTGTGTGTGTGTGTGTGTGTGTGGGAGTCAAACATGCATCACGACTAGATTTAGATGATCCTGCTGTGTCAGAGAAGCACAATGTGGGGCAAGTGGATGACGTGTTATCTGATGTTTTTAACCAGCGTAGAGACATCACAGTACAACAGAGAGAGTAGAAGAAGAGAGTTTACAGAGGAGTCTGAGGAAAAGGAAACATCTTTTCTCACTTATTTCCTTTCTTTTTTCTTTCCTTTGCATTCAGAGCGAGTTTAAACAAATGACAGATGCTCCTTATTCGGGATTCTTGTAAACGTGGACGATTACAACTGTAGTGTTTTCGCCTACAGACTAAGGCAGTTCATATTCGAGATCCTTCAATACTTTTTTTTTGATTCCACGTTTGAATCTCTGTTTGTTTTAAAGGACCATTACGTAAGATATTTACTGACCTAGAGGTGGGACAAAGTCATTGTCTTGTAAGTCTCAAGTCTTTGGTCTCAACCGTCCTGTTGTCAAGCAGCGCCTCTGGTTTTGTTGCTATGGTAACTGAACAGGTATCGATATCATTTGAGTTAAACGAGCATGGTGTTGAAGTTTAAATATCTGGTCTCTCGACAATCCTTCTGCACACACTCTGTGACGAAAGTGGTTGTGTTTCCTCGTGCACGAGGAAGTAAATCGTTGCTCTCTGCCGTTCTGTTGCGAACAGCGACGCCTGCAACTTTTTCCACTGCTTGTTGAAAAAAAAAATTCAAATGAGGTTCTGTTGATGCACTCCAAAGGATTCCTTTGAAGTTGTGTTTCAATAGAGAGAGAAAAAGTATTTGTGCATGTTGTCTTCTAAATAAATATTATTCGATTCCCCATTTGAATCAAACACAAACTGTAAATAATGAAGCGTAGCTGAAAAAGTGATAAAACGGTTCTTCCCTCTCAGCTGCCTGACCTCATCAACATGACTTTGATTATCTAAGAAAAGAATCTGGGACTTGATTCACACTTGCAGAGTCATAAACTGGGACAGGCGTTCTCACCGGACATCCCGCGATGAGGTCACTGGCCCGGAGGTCTTCGCCGTGCCGCTGGGCGTGTCTCAGGATGGAGAGGGCGGAGTCGGAGGCGGGGTTCATCCCTCCCAGCTCCTCCAGGGCCTCGCAGTACTGCTCCAGTCTCTGAGTGGGAGCCTGCAGACAGTGAGGGAAGGAGAGGGGGGAGAGCGGGGAGGCCGGGGGGAGTTTGGACTGAGAGAGGAGGGGAGAGACATGTTAGAATAGATCGTTTCTTTTAGAGCGTCACAACACACTTCACCATGATTCACTTCCCATGATGCATTTCACAGACAAACATACATTAAGATGTATGCAGGTCATCTCCATCTGACACGACACGAAGAACTCTGCACAGTGACAAGTGAATCAAGGGAGTACTACAAAATAAAAGCCTCTTAGCCTGTCAAAGGAAGTTTCCTAAATGGAAACATATTCTTTTTTACATTTCATTATATTTTTGTAAAGGAACCACGTAGAATAACGATCATGAATGTTGCCTTTTGGTGCATTAGTTAGCTTAGAGTCACACACACACACACACACACACACACACACACACACACACACACACACACACACACACACACACACACACACACAAACACACCATTAATGCATAAAGGCAAAGCAATAGTCAAAGTGGAAATAAAAGCACAGGTACAAAACGTGGAGAGCCTTCATGATCGTGAAATCACGGACTCAAAATAAGCCACAAAGAAGCTGTCATCATCTCTGTGTTCTCTGATGTGCGGACGTCGATTCGACCCTGCGTCCCTTTTTATTTTGTGTATTATTTAAGCACGGTATAGGACGACTTTGCCTAGTGCGAGTGCGCCCTAAGTGGGCCGGCTCCGGTTCGAATCCGGCCTGGGCTCCTTTCCTGCATGTAATCCCTGCCTCTCTTGTTCATCACCGGTAACTCAAACACGTCAGAAATATGTACTAGTATAAGAAAACAAATCAATTGCAATTATCAGAAAATGTTTAAAAAAGAACCCGTCTTAGAACACAAAGCTGGTTTTACAATATAAATAAAAACACTCACAAACAGTCACATTTTGTACAAATATCCCTTTTAGACTGACGAGAATCTGACACTGATGTTAACATTTAAAACTCTTAGATGTAACGTTATTAGTTTGGGGCATGTTTAGTTTGTTTTTAAGGACGTGCAAAAACACAACTTCGTCTTATTGGTCTAAAAATGTAAATATATTAAAGCTATGATGACCATTTTTTCAGCTTCTTTCTTTTTCACTGCTAGGAGAAACTGTGAAACTGTGATACCACAAACTGTGATTCCACATGTTCTCTTTGTTTCTTTATCCTTCAAACGATCATCTCCTCCATCCCTCAAATGTTCCCCATCATCATTCAGCCTGAGCGCCGGCTTCTCGTCCATCACCATCACGTTAACCATAAACCCTCCTGCAGCTTGTAATCCCCAGTGTGTGCTCATCTGTTTTAAAGCAGGATGTGGGATTGTCTCACACCGCCCCCTGGTGGCTGTTCCTTTTACATTCTTCTTAATGAATCCCTCGGATGCAGCCTCGGAGATCTTCAGCTCTGTGATCTCTGCTTGTAAGGTCCTCTCAGTGATGCTGTCGATGTATCGGTTTGAGTTAATTGTAGCCTGCGAGCTCAAATTACTCTCTCTATAATCCGCCTTTAATTGGCTTTTCTAGTGTACATTAAACACGTAATTAGCTTTACTGTATACAGCTCATTTTTTAATTGCAGCCACAGCTGAATAAAGCAACTTTAATTGGTTTGTGCTTGTGATGCACTCCAGAAATACTCATAATGATGTTTTTTACAGTCAGATTTAAGAGATTTCTAAAGAGAGAATAACCAAAGAAAAACTCTGCGACCCTGACGCCCCTTAGTCTGTGTATATATATTCAAGAATGTGTGGTGATAAGTGGAAAACTGGGAGCTTTCATTTCATTAAAAGTGTGTTTACTGACGCGAAATGAGAGAGGCAGAACGTGGAAAACTACGGTGGCTGGGAAGTGCAAAACACACTTACAAAGTGTGAAACACTTTTACAAAGCTTGAGACACTTTCATTTTGAAAAACAAATTTACAAGATTCCAAACATTAACTCTACTCTGCTAATCAGGAGCACACAGCGTTGCAGGACTCTCATTTGTCAACAGAGCTGTCAATCATGACTGTACTTCCCTTTTTTATACCATCTAATAACTCATTCAAACTGAACTTCTCAGAAAAATGAACACTCAGACATAAATCAGCACGATAAGAACAAATTATAATGACAAAAAAATGATTGAGGATAATGTCTTTGACTTGTATTTAGATTTTGTAGTTTGACCCATGTCCAATCTTTCTATAAAGTACGGTAGAGACACACTGAATGTTTACCTTAAAGAAGTCTGCAGCCTGAGTGACCAGCGGAGAGTCCAGTTCTGGTTTGGCCCTGATGTAGTGTGAATACTGCAGAAACTGCTCCCGCTGTGAGAGAGGAAAGGATTAGTATAAATAGTAGGACATAGTGAAAGTTCATGTCGTGTAAAGACAAAGTTCTTCTCTCTTATGGCCTTGAATTTCCTGAATAAAACAATACACGAGTTGAGAACAGTGGGTCTTACACAAGCAGCAACCTCTGGTTTTGGAAAAAAAACAAAAAAAATGGTAAAGTTCAATAAACTGCAGTTCCTCTGGTGTCCACTTGAGGCTGGCCGCAAAAGCAAAGGAATCCCTGCGTATGAAACCGTCGATTTTAACAGCAGAAATAAACATGTTTACAGCCGGGAACATTTAACTCATCTGTGATGACGATATTCAGGCTACGAGTTTGACATGAATATGCATAACGGGGGGTAAAACCAGTCGACTGACAGGTGATCACATTAGGCTTAAGGGCCTGTCTCAGCTCCACCTCTTTGCCTATTTCTAGATTGTTCAAAAGTTATGTAGAGTCAGCATTTCCAATATGGCTACCAACATTATTGGGCTTCATAAAGTCTTTTCAGAAACTAACGGGCGGCGTCATAAAGACTATGTCCATGTTTTATACAACATATGGTGTAAACTTCTGTTTTGAGAAGTTATTCTTAAAGAGTGGTTTCATATTTATGCTTGGAAATTGAAGCAGTTTAAGATAACATTTTCTAATGCGGGACAATGAGGCCTCATCAAAGTTATAACAGCATGATTTTTCCACTGTCAAAAGATCTGAACATTGTTGGTCTTCATTCTGTGATGCTCAGTTTTATGCACGTAAATCCAAGCTGGACGTCAACAACCCGATGAAACTGCTCACACCTCATTGACTCATATCATGGTCTGGTAGCTGGAGAGGTGCTAGGGCACTTCCCAAACTGCCCTTGAGCAAGGCACCGAACCCCCAACAGCTCTGGCCGGCCCGCCTGTGTAACAGTGTGTAGCAGCCTCACTCTGACATCTCTCCTCTAATGCATGTCCACAGGTCCTGTTTGTGCATGTCTGTATCTCGGGCCTATGTGTGTGAGAAGCATGTCTCTAAAGTCACAGAGGGTAAAGCCTTATGTTTTATCTTCCACCTTACAGTTCTTACATATTTGCTGAAGCAGTCCTGTTGTAACAAGCTCTGCACGAGAGCGCCCTCCATGGCCGGGAGCAGGTTCTGCAAGTGAAAGGAGCTCAGACTGGCCCAGTTGGGGAAAAGTGCATCCGCCTTCCCCCTGATGGAGGCCGGGGTGTCTGAGAGCTCCAGCAAAGGGAGGTACGTCTCCTCTACGCCCCTCAAGACGGTCACATACTGCCTCTCTGAACTGAGCATCCGGCACCAGAGCAGGTAGAGCTTACTGCAGGACATACAGGGGAGAGAAAATCAATGAGTGAATAAGCAAAAGAGACACAAATGTGAGAGAAAAAGAAGAGGAAGTGGGAGTGAAGATATCAGGCAGAGATCAAACAGTTAGTAATGATACAGTTATCTCAGATTGCACGCTGACTGATTCTCAAAGAGACTTCTGTAAATTATATCAAAACATAGGAGTGACTTCTCCCTTTCATCTCAGCCTGGCTCTCCTCTTAATCTAATTTAACATGTTGGTCTTGTTTCGGAGCTCTAGGCGAACTTCTGACCCTTCATTTCCCCCCAAAGAGAAATAAAAAAACAGAAGAGACTTTTTACAAAAATGGGAATCGACTGAAAAAAGAAGTTTAAAAAAAAAAAGTCACAAACTCGCCTCTGTGCAGTGGAACCGGCTCTATCCGTCCCAGTCTCCCTCTCAGTCCTCCCAAGCAGAACATGCTGCCGTGGCGACCCCGTGTGGTCCACCACCTCCTTACTGCTAACTTCCACACCTCGGATTAACACCCCTCCACCTCCTCCTCCTCCTGTGCCCCATCCAGGTATAGCTGCTGCCATGCTAGTGGTAATAACAGGGTCGGCTACCGCTCGTCTCCCCAGCCAGGACATGGGGGAGTTACGGCTGACCCCGCCGACCGGGGACTCGGGTTTTGGGGTGGCTGCGCCTCTTCGGGGAGCCAGAAGAGCCTGGAGGTCAAAGCTCGGGTGGCGTTTCCTGGGAGGCTTGGGAGGAAGCGGGGTGTCGTTTGGCTGTAGGAGAAGGGAAATGGTATTCAGTAATACACAGATTAATGTTAAACCAATAATATCTCTAAAGGTGTGTTCAGGAAGAGTAAACTGGAATGAATCATTTGCTTCTTTGTTCATGTACATAATGTATTTAAAAATAACACAAACTCACACTTTTCTTCGCGGGATTTAGAAGATTCTGCAGAAACTTCCCTCCTCCTGCTCCACCTGTTCCTCCTCCACTTCCTCCTCCTGCCCCGTCCTTCCTGTTCCCTTTCTCCTCTCCTATCTTCAGAGTTGAGCAGGTCTGTGGTCTGAACAGCGATGCCAGGGATCCCCAGGACTGAAGCCCACCTTCACCTCCTCCTGCTCCTAGTCCCCAGTCGCCTTCCCCCTCTGGACCCATCAGGTCCCACAGGGAGCTGGCAGAGGGTGTTTTTGGCTTCCCCTGGCCCTGATTCTGGTTCCTATCAGACTGGAGGAACCGGGGTTTGACCTGGGCTACGGTCCGCTGGTAGCGCTCTACAGTCTGGGTCCAGAGATCCAGTAGCTGCCCACCACCGAGCTCTATAGCCAAGGATCGGGCATCCTGGAAACGGGACGGAGGGATGGGAGGGAGAGAGGCAAGGGGGCAGGTCGAAGCAGAGGAGAGGGGGGAGGTGGAGACTGCATCGCACCACTGTGTGGCCTGTGAAAGAGATGGGAAAAGGGATGAGTCCTTCTTTGCCCTTAGGAAGATTTAAACCATTAATGTGTGTTCATAATTTCCTGTGTGCTTAATAAGGTTTGCCTCCTGAGATGAATTACCTCAGTCAGTGTGGACAGCAGCCTCTGTGTGTTATCCAGGGTGGTCCAGCAGTCGGACAGACAGTGGGACATGTCTCTCAGCTTCTCCCTGACCGGAGGGAGACGGATCTGGACGTTGTTCAGGCCCGCCCAGTCCAGCTCACACCAGCCCTCTAAATCACTGAGCACTGAGAGAGTCTCACTGTGCAGATCCTAAAGGGTCAACAAGATCAACTGTGGGTTATGTTTTGGAAAAAAAATCCTGCAGTGTTAACGGATACACTTTGGGAAATGATCCTCTCCGGAAAAAGTTCTACATTAGCTTAAAGAATGACACCAATATTAGACTAAACATACTATGCTAAACACATCTGTAGCTAAATCACCCCTTAAGTCTTTCAGTTATTCAGATGAAATGTGTGGCTTTAGTCTTTTAGTTTTAGAAGTTGACTCTCTCTAGTTTACTCTTAATACACGGAAACTTCGAGGTTATGTCCAAGAAGAGAAATAACCTCATTAAAAAACAATTAGTAGGCTACATAAACAGCTAAAAACGTATTCCTAGAACATTAGCATGCCGTGCATTTCACATCATTTTTATCTGGACAGGAATGGTTAACTAAAAGGAAGGCAATGTTCTGTCGAAATCTATTTCATATTTCTATTTTTACTGACCCTTAAAGTCAACATTCTCAGGAGCTCAAAACCTCTGTGGAATAAACTTTAAGAGCTAAACCTTAGCAAGCTAGCTTGACAGAATTTGGCTAGCTGATTAGCCGTGGCTAACAGTAGTGAGAAAAGATGAGTTTTGGACAGCAGAGGTTACTACTAAAACACAAAGAAACCACTGGTGTATGATTATAGATAACTACTTTATCTATAATAATTGTATAAGTGTATTTAGAAAACTCATCAAAATAAATTCTATCTGACTGGATGAATGGAGTCACAGAAGCTAGCAGAGAACAGCCATAGACACTTATAAAGCTCATGTTGCTGTAGAGTTTGAACAAATACTGTCCTAAATATAAGAATTCAAACCAGTATCAAACACTCACATTGGCTGTTTCTCTAAACGTCTTGAACTTCTGCTGTTTGAGTGACAGCCTGCTGAGGGACAGAGGAGGCTCCTTGTAGTCTTCCAGCTGGGACTGGACTTGCTCAATCTCCTTATCACACTGGGGTGAGAGACAGTGAGGAAAGAGGGGTGAGAAGAGGACACAAAAAAATGTACTGTAGCCTACATGTTGGGTAAAAAAATGACGAGGGAATTGAAAGTCTGCAGAGGAGTTAAGAAAGTTACACTAGACCAAGGGAAGCGGGGTGAGAGGTCACTTAATTTTGTCCAACATTTTTTATCCAACATTGATTTCCATACCTTTGCTGTTGGGTTGTATGTGAGCAGAACAAGAGAGTAGAGTGAGAAAAAGCACATCGTTTACAGGGCAACCAAAGCTAATCAGAGAGTTTTCAATCAATCCCATTCAATATCGAAAAGTTTGGCATTTAGGTTGTCGTCATCTCGGATGTTTGGAGTTATAAGTGAGCTTTTAATGATGCGAGGATGGAGTTGGAGAGGTAGTCAGTGGTCAGCAAACACTACGGTATCAACTTGTTCAAACGTAAGCTTGTGTTACAAGGTGAATTTTAAGTTTAGGCGAGCTAGAAACAGGCTTCATCAGAATGTTGTGTGTGGGAAATGAATGCTGACTCATGCTCTGTGTCCACCTATTGTTTTTTCCAGGCAGAAAATCGCTGGCTGTGCGCTCGGAAGCGCATGAAACGTTTGTGTGCTGAGAATAAAAGCCCTGCACATCTTTCCTGTCTCTATGACAACAGTCTGTTGACAATGACTGCTGTAATACCGACACTAGTACATTTCTCATTACTTCATGATATATTTGAGACATTTGTTTTCCCCCCAATCAGACACGGAGCAAAGAGGATGTAAGTACAAGACACGATTCGTGGGAGGTAAAAATACGGAAAATATCTTATATGTGGAAAAGAGCGCCGATGACTTCACCAGCACTTTTCTGAAAAGTTGAAAGATTTTCAACTCAAAGCACTCGGAGCGGCCGCACAAAAAAACACGCCCTGACAGAAAAAAAGACGCTGGGCTTTTCCTCCATGAGGCCGCCTGCTGCTGCTAAAACTTTCTACTCATTGAAAAACATTTTAAAAAAGTCGCAGGTGCTTAGAAAAAAATGCTAGGTGGACACAGGGCCTCAATGAGTATTTTGGAGCGAAGAAAAATGCAAAGTAACCTTTTTTTTGGACGTTATAGCAAACTGACAATCACAAGGTAGCCACGCCCTCAGGTATACCTTCCTTTACTCCATGTTTTATTTTGAAGGGGGGCCGTGGTTTACAAAATAAACATCATGCTTTGTTGAAGAAGACTTGAAATGAGTGATGAGGTTCATTAACACATCAGAAACATGTTTTCATGTTTCCGGGCGTACTCAATCATGTGAGAAGTAGGGGCATTTTTTCATAGACTTCTGTATTATCAGACTTTTTTAAGAGTGGATATGCCCCCTGCTGGCCATGAGAAGGAATACAGGTTAAAACCACCTTGGGCAACATCTCTACATTTCTTTGGACTGCCTTTAAGAAGGAGTAATTTCAAAAAGGCGGATAAAACCAAACTCGTCCTTTTTTCTCCCCTCACACACCTTTTCCAGTTTGTCCACCAGCCCCGCTAGCCGTCCCAGAGCATCAAGGTCACGACCTCTTTGGTTGGACACTCGGACTAGCCGATGGAGGGCATCATCCACGCTGTCGTAGAGCTTTGAAGTTGCAGTGAGAGCAGCCCTGATGGGACCAAAGTTAAAAAGAATCACAAACAGGAGCAAGAAGTATTTCCTGTTCTTTCTTTTATTCAGATTCTAATTTAAAGTGAGGAGTTGTCATCGGCGTGCATCACAGATGGCAGAAATGTTTTCATTATAAAGAACAACAAAAAAACGAACACACTGCAGACAAACTGTCGGGGCAGAGAGAGGAACAGAATCAGTAATCAGCCCATACTTGTGTTTGGCCTATTTCTTGTAAAGATGGAGCCAAAACTCATTACTGGATAAGAAGAGCAGCTACAAATACAGCCGTCTTCAGATCGTCTTAAAGCTGCAGACACACAAACAAACAAACAAGCTGCAGTGCTCTGACCTCAAACTCATGTTTCCTTTACACTCCTTTTCTCCATCAGCTGCTTTTTATTTATTGGTTTAAAAAAAAAGAAGAAGACATCTTTATTTGCAAGATGAGGAGTATTTTTAACCCATGACTCATCTGGACAAAAAAAGCAACAGAACCAGAGAACTGGGGGGAGCACAGAATGTGCAGATCCCTTTTTCTGCCCCTTGAGACAACACTATGTGGTGCTTTTATTTGTGTTTCTGCATTGTTGCCCCAGCAGTACTGTTGTCAACAAGTCTTAAAGTCGTACTACTGCAACAGCCTGTGTCTGCTGTGTTTCACACCAGAAAACGAGAATAATATTGTTCAAGGAATGCAGACACAAAACTAGTTACTGTAAACAACAAGTGTTGACTTCTAAATCTGTCTTTAAAGAGAATTTTAAAAAAGAGAAGTCGAATTTTAAACTTTGAAGGATACTAGCAAAAAATGACACCAAATCTAAATCTGTTTCCATACCACAGTGACTAAAATAGAAGTCCTAGGCCCCCCCCAACTCTGGAAAACTTCTTGTTTTTAATCACTAAAAATTCTAGGTCCACATTGGCAACATTTTGGTGTTGAAATGTTGCCAATGTTTTTGCGCAATTTGGGGTGGCAGTAGCGCAGTCTGAAGGGGCTTGGGTTGGGAACCGGAGAGTCGTCGGTTCAAGTCCCGGTGGGGACCAAATGTGGAAATTGGTCTGATAGCTGGAGAGATGCGAGTTCACTTCCTGAGCACTGTGGACGCGCCCTTAAGTAAGGCACCGAACCCCCACACCAGCTCTGGAGTGCTCGCTGTGGGCAGCCCCCTAACTCTGACATCTCTCCTTTAGTGCATGTCCACAGGATCCTGTTTGTGTATTTCAGCCTATGTTCAACAGAGTGTAACATTGAATTTCCCCTCGCGGGATTTATTAAGTTTATCTTCTTCTATATCTGTTTCAATGCCACAGTGAGGTCACCCAACACTGGGTAACGTTTTGTTTATAATTAAGAAATAATTGCAAGCAAACTCTTGCACTCTGTCCACATATTGGCCATATTGAAACGTGGCCAGTGTATTTGTGCAATGTAGACAGTGCTCACTCTCTTTCAGCTTGCAGCAGCTTGGGATCCATCATTAAAATAATGAAGATTATGTTGTTTAAAAAACGTGGTATGAAAAAAGAAGTCCAAATTAAATGTAAATTCTGTAAATTCTTGTCATATTTTCCTTCAATTAATCCTCTCACGATGCATTCAGAAACTGTCTTAAATGTGGTATCTCTTAGCGGTTGGGGGTGGTAATTTTGCAAAGTTTGGTTCTCTTTGTGAATTTGAAATAGGAGGAATTCCAACAATAAGCTGCAGGTTTTGATTTAACGTTTAATTTGTGGAAAAAAAATCAGAAATCTCAAAACTGGAACCTCAAAAGCGTCAAAAATTGTGTGAAGAGTTTGAGAGGTGACCTCTTCTAATGTACCTGCAGTCTGGTGACTTCTGAGCCAGCCCTGACGTGCTGTTGGTCAGTCCGGCGAGCCAAGCCCCGCCCCTTTGCTGCAATTCGGTTAAACGTTGGTCGGCCAGGACGCTCGCCATGAGTTGTCTGTGTTTGTCAATGCTAAGAGGAACAGCCTGAAGAAAAACACATTGAGCTTGTTCATTTGTTTTACGTTCTTTGGTGAATTGATCCCATCAGTTTTAAAATGTTTTATGTCTGTCACGTTCACCACAGTCATAGGGAGGGTGAAAAGCACGCCATGTTGCACTTCGTTACCTTGATGTTGTCTGGCATCGGCTCAGTGTCCAAAGACTGCAATGCCTCTCCTAGCAGTGAGAGGGCGCTCTCACAGCGTTCTGTCAGACTCTCCAGGCTCTGCATGGGAAAAATGAGAGAAAAATCACTGATTTTTTTTCTTATTCCATCAAAAACCAGACACAGGCTAAAATCCTTTCTTTCTCTTTGTTGAAGTTCAGGGAAAGTGCAGAGGACAGGGACATGTTTTCATCTGTTTGGATTAGTTACATAAACGGTCTGCTACAAAGCCATTAAGAGTCCTTAAGATCCCTCTAAGACCTTCTCTCTCGATTTATCCTCCACACCCAGTCCATCACTAATGTTTGAAATCATCGACCACCATCAGACGAGCGCTTCTTACAGCCAACATCCTCTTAAGTGTGCCTCCTCCTCCACAAACTGTGCTTTCTCCCACTGTCACGTAAATCCTCTGAACAAGAGGTAGGCAAAAAGTAAATGAGGTTGTTTGTATGATCTTTGATTACCAAAAGTTTTAAGTCAGAATTATTCTTAAGATTATCTTGAAATGTCGTCTCGAAAAAACTCCGGACATGTGACAACTCGAATTTCTTTCTTGAAATACTGGATCATAAAATCTGCATTTAAAGTGAAACTAAAATGAAATGTAAAATAACAGTAAAGTCTCTCTGGACATCTATGTGTGTATAAGACCCGAACAGCAAGCCTAGAACCAGTTTTCAGTGAGGGGCGGTCCTTAATTATCATCTTGTATCATATCGTGTGGTATCCAATCGTAGTCTAGTATCGTAGTGTATCCTACTATGTAATGTATCGCAACATATCTCAGACTATCTTTTCTCTTATAAAGTATCATATTTTTTCCTATCCTACCATAACTCAGGCTTTCCCAACCTCTGGGTCGTGTCCCCATGTTGGGTCGCATGGAATTCAAATGGGGTCGCCTGAAATGTTTTATTTATTGATCAATAAAAAATATATTGTAAATAAAAATATATTGAACACAGGTTACAGGTTACTGCGGGCCATAGCCAACGCCAAAACAAAAAACTTGCAGTGGTCAGTCATCCATTGTGCAGAAATCTCCTCCCAGCCTTTGTTCGTCTGTCCTCGATCATTTTTTTTTTTAAATACTTTATTTAAAGCTTTTTCAAAGACATAAAACATTCAACAGATTAACAAAGAACAGTACCCACCTCCCCCCAACCCACTCTACACACAAATAAAAATACATACATATACACAAAATACACAAGAAAAAGGCAACAAAATAAAAATAAAAATACACACATCTATGTAGTACTCTAATTTACACATTGCTATGGTCATCCTTTTGTGCAATTATAGTGCGTAACTGATAATGAAAGGCATTGAGGCGTCATGTGGGCCCTCTAAGAGCTGTGATGTAGTCAAGAAAGGGTTGCCATGTCTGTTTGAACGTGGTTGCTTTGCCCAGCAACTCATATCTGATCCTCTCCATATACAAGGTACTAGAGAATTCTGTAAGCCAGGCCTCAAAGCAGGGCGATGCCTCTTTGTTCCAGACTTTTAGAATAATTTTTTTTGCAATTACCATTCCATACTGAATTGAGGAGGATTTACAATGTCTTAGAGTTTCTAGCTGTTGTGACCAGCCGAGAATGGCTGTTTCTGGGTTTAGAGGAAGATCATGTCCATAAACATCTGAGTAGCGAAGAAAAATTTCAGACCAAAACTTTTGGAGCTTCACACAGAACCAAAACATATGGGCCAATGTACCCTCAGAGTGTTTACATTTAATGCAGAGTGGTGATGAAGATGGGTAGAATGCTGTCCTCGATCATTTTACACGAAAACGTCTAAATGAGGTTTAAAATGAATGTTTAGAGTTTTGTAAATTCAAAGTGTGGACACGAGCCAGAAAAGGTTGAAACCACTGGCATAACTTAACGTATCGTAACGTATCCCATCATTTCCTATCTTATCTAATGTTATTTAATTAGTCAATCTTAAATGCCTGAAGTGATTGTTCTCTGTTCAATTTTCCACTCTATCCGGCTCAGACGAGTACATCTACCACCTCAGCTTTGTATATAAAGAAGGACAAACGATGAGATATAGAGGACTTCATGAATTAAACGTACTAGTCTGAAGACCAGCCAGTCTGAGTGGCAGTGTGTGAAGTCTCCGTCCAGCTCTGCGGGCAGCTGCTGCTTGTCCACGTGTTGCTGAAGGACCCCTGTTCCTCGAACCGTGTGGACCTGGGCAGGACGGGAAAGGATCAAAATGAAGGGCAGGAAATGAAACAAGAAGAAAACAGACGGTAAACAAATATCAGAAGATCATGCTGAGGATTTAAGCATTAACATTTTTATCTTAATGCTTTATGAATCAGATGATATGAGAATATTCTGCAGGCTTGGTATCAGATCATTTCTCCTCTTTTTTAATTCAGAGAGCTTCTAACTATTCATGTTTCATTCAGAGAAAACCCCACATGATTGTATATAAAAATGGACAATGCATCTCTGCTCAGTTGTACAAATATGAAGCCAAAATGCTCGATGACATTTGAGCAGGTGACATAATATGAAGCCAGAGTTTCGCAGTAGAAACCCCGTCACTAACCAAAACAGACATAAAACTTTCCCATAAAACAGCAAACATCACACAGGTCGTTACAGTCTACAGCAGAACTGATTCTTGTGTTTGTTTGAAGTGGATGAATCCTGTGTTAGGGTTTGTTACGTTCTCTCTCGCCTTTTCTCCTCTCCTCCGCAAATCCGGTGCACATAGTGCTGCAGGAGCCGCCTTCGTCGACAGAGCTGTCCATCGTGGCTTTTTTTTAAAACTACTTTACAGCAACAAATAATTAATCAAATAGAAACTTATCAGGATTTTTTTTTTTATTTGAACATGAATCAGCGTGATAATAATTATTCTGACAAATCCGGGTTTTAGAAACATTTATTTGACGTGTATTTCGATTTTAAAGTTTGACCCATGGCCCATCTGTTAACATGGAGGAGGCGGGGTTTATGACCTATACTGCAACCAGTCAGTAGGCGGAGCTCCAAATCTTTTGGCTTCACTTCAGTTGAGGTGTTTCACTGTCCATTCTTTATAGACTCTTAATTACCCAAAGGAGTACAAATAATTACTTCCAAGTGTTAAAACGGGTCAAAACTGCAGCTGTTGTTTTTCTAGCGGTGTTTGCAGCACTGCTTATGGGTGGGATTTCCATTTTTATTGTGATAATTTACCTCTGAAATAATATCATGCATGTGTGTAACAAAAGGAAAAAACAACCGTGTAGATCAGGGCCTTGAATTACCTGCAAAAATGGGAGTTATTTGCAACTCCACATGTGCCAAATGTGTGGAAATCAGGTTCATTTAGATTAATGCACAGTGTGAGTGTTGGCTGCGGCTGAAAGCATCTGTTATTGATCTAATTTTAGCAATGAATGGAACCAAAGCATGGCTTATGAATTTGTATTCCCCCTTGAACTATTTGCATTTCACATATGAGCAATTATCGCCGCTTTTATGATGATAATGGATGATGGAGGTTCAGGATCTTTCATTTTAGCTAATGTTCCACGTGGGTGTTCGAACCTGTTTTAACATTTAGTCATGCAAATAGGAGAAATTAAACTAACTGAAACAAACGCCCCGCTGCGTGTGCTGGATCTTAAAAATGTGAAACATGTGATTTGTATGAGCTCACCTCTGCTCCTTCCAGGTTAGGAGACGGGGACTCCTGCTGCTCCTCTACAAGAACCAGAACAGATCCCAGACCGCCAGGAACCAACACCTGGAAATTACCACAAAAAAACACACACAGAAACACGTGTTTTAGCTACTTTATCACAACGTCACACAGGCAAACGTGAAGCACATTTTGGCAGAACAACTTTGTGTTTTTTTTATCTCACCTGGAACAACTTAAGAGCAGAGAGGCAGAGAGTGGAGGGCGGAGAGCGTCTGCTGTCCATTAACACCGTGAGACCTTTTTCTTTGGCTTCAGGCCTGATGAAGAGAACGTTTATGTTTGAAATAAGAGTTGTGGTTAGAAAAGAAGAGCTTTAATCTACAACAACATTTCCTAAACAGTTGGGGCGTTGCGTTAAATGTAAATAAAAACAGAGTGTGAGGATTTCCAAGCCATTGAAACCCCATATTGAAGTGAAAACATGGCAAATGTTGAAACAGAAAATGTCGTCGTTTTTGTTGAATTATTTGAGTGAGTTCTTTTTCTTTTCAGTGTCATCGTTCGATGTCCTACTTCACGAGAACGTTGGATGTGCGAACACCAACTTAAAACCCTTTTTTTGTTGTTGCCATTGTCCCAACTTTTTTGGAAAGGTGTTGCTGCCCAAAAACCAATGGGACATCAAAAAGTGTAAATATACTTTCTAATGTAATCCAGTAATACTACATTTGTCAAACAAATAGGGACTCTTCAATCTTTTGCAAACATTAAGTCTTACATAACGTGCCTGGGAACTTTGGTTGAGACTTGTTTGGACCAAAAGACAAATGGTAAGTGTGCCAGGTCGACTGTCAAGCTCAGTGACTTTCTTCATAATGCCTTCTGGCACATGCTGCGATAACTTAGCCCAACCTTTTACTGCTTTTGCCAAAGTCAGCAAACTGCACGTCAAGTCATTTAAAGATATGACATGCTTCTGGATCAACAGGTCTGTAAATGAGTGGGATACAAAGTAACAGATCAAAATATACTGTCGATCATAACAGCTCATTTTGATGAGAGGTACCGACTTAGTTTTTGAGTGTTCTAGCCGAGCGTGAGCATGAGGGGGAATCACAAACAACAGTTCAACTTTGTAGAGTATTAAATGGGATCATGTGCACAGATGGGTTTGCTTAATTTACAAGCTTTCATGGCCTGGTGAGATCTAGAATCTTGTTGTGCTGAAATGTCAGGGTGGTTTCGAACTAGGGACACGGGCCTGGATCTGACTACGCTTGACCCCAATGTCCGGTTCATTTGAAGAGGCGGTCTCGGGCATGATTTATGTGTAATTGAGTGCGGTCCGTGAACGCATCCTTGCTCAAACAAGGAAGTGAATCGCTGTGTGACTTAATTGTAAATAGCTCTTGTTGCTTAAAAAAACGTTGTATCCGGGCAGCGCAAGCCGGTTTTATCCTCTGAGCTGCATGGAAGATGTGGAAATAGGAAGAGGGGTCATTGTTGGCATCTCAGAAATAACATCCACAGTAGGCAGGATGGACTCAGCCCACGGGTAGTTGCCATGGTTGCTGCTTCTTCTTTCTGCTTTTTGGCGGATTTACAAACCAGCTGCGTGCCCCCTGCTGTATCTGACTGTGTACATACACAAGTGTACTCAGGCACGTAACAATGTTACTGATGTGAACACAGCCCTTAAACAATCTACACTGAAGTATATCTATGGACTGATAGAAGTAGCAGCCTTTACCGTGTGATTCTGTGGTAACAGGCCAGGACCCGGGCAATCTCCTCCTCAGACTGGCTCTCCTCTGATGCATCTGTCTCCGTCACCACCAGAGCACGTCCCAGTCTGTCCACTGTACCTGCGGTCGGCAAGCATCGTGTTAAGCTATTAGCGGCAAAGCTAACAGAAGTTTGAACTAGCTGAAACAACCTTAACAAAAAATGTACCTGTCAACTTTAGCTTCCCCGATTGGAGAAGCTCTGTGTCGAGCTCTCTCAGAAGAGGGGGGTCTTTAGATACAACCCCATTAAGTTGGTCGGGACTTGTCTCTCCTGAACATGTCTCGTCATTTGAGCTGTTAAGTAAAGATGTTCCTGATTGGCCATTGCAGATTGGCATGGAATCTACATCTGTGTCTGTTGAGAGATCAAAAACATGTTATAGCGATTGTTCTCTGGAGTTGTTCAGGACAGAAGTCATGCATTAGCCTTTGATATTCTACTCACCTGTACTGCTTATCCTTGTGCCCCCTGTCGCCTCATTAGTTGAAGTGGGCACTCCATCCGGTTCATCTGCCTGTTCTCTTTGCTCCAATTGGTTCTCCTCTGTGATTGGCAGGTTCGCCACAGCCGGGGAGACGGTTGGACTTGGTTGCAAAGCTTTCCCCTGCTGTTTTGATCCTCTGTGGTGTGCGCGGCCCCCAGACCTGGCCCTACTCTTGGCCCCCTTTCCCTTCCTTTTCCTCCTAAAGACAAAGCACAGGAAGTTCGAATGATGTATAGCAGACAGTTAATAATTTGTATCACTTTAGGAATTACATTGTTTTGACATAGAATGGGTTTAGAAGGTTTGATTTGCGCCATTAGTTTCAGGCTGATATGTGCAAAAGTTGGGACAACCTAAACGTTGTGCGAAGAGTTTGCACCAAAGTGTTAAAGATCTGCATGTTCATATGGAAGTGTGAAGCTAAAAACAAATAAGAAGAAGGGATGTGGTGTCCCAAAAGACATGAATCAGTACCTTGGTGCTCTGAATCCTGCTGTTCTCACTTCCTTTCCCCTAGGACACGCCCTCTCCTCTGTCTTTCCTTCGTCCCTTTCTTCTGGGTTCTTTGGGTTTGATGCGCTTTTCATTTTAGATCCACTGCTGGTTGTCTCATCACTTTCCAAAACCCCAGTGAATGGTCTCTCGGATGCATCTGACGTTGGAGTGGTGGCATCACTGTCGCCACTCAGCGGTTTATCAGTGTCCTCGAAAACAGAGTCTGAATGAGATCCATGATCTGAGTGGCCCTCTATAACAAGCCCGATTTTGTGGTTCGTCGTGTCAATGTTTCCATTTGGGACCAAACTTTCGCCACTCTCTGAGTCTTTAACTCTGTGGTCTTCTTTGCACAGTTGTGGGAGACTGTTACTGTCTCTCTCCTTGCCCACGCCAGGCTTTCTCTCTTTGAATGGACCATCAAAGAACAGTCGATGGCTTTCCAGGCCTTCCGAGTCTCTGCTTATTTTATCTCCTTCGTCAGAGTCGTGGACGGAAGAGGAGTAGGAGCGCCTCCCTCTCCCTGGTTCAGGGACCACCAATGGAGGCCGAGGTGGTAAAATGTCTCGTTTTGGGTATAATGCGTCTCTTTTGGCGCCAAGGACAGAACGAAAGCTTCCTGACCCTTCCAGTCTCCCATATCCCCAAGCTTTACCCTTCCTGAGTTTGATAGCTTTACCCCTCCTGACCAGAGGCAATGTCTTGGTCTTACAAATTCCATGCATCTCCAGGTACCTCTGCTTTGTATCAACCCCTCCATCAGGACCCACCCTAGGCTCCAACAGCTCAACATAGTCCCCGTCCAGCTGAGGGTGCCTCGCTGTCCGCCCGAGCCCATCTTCACTGCGCCTTCGTCTGGGAAGCGCAGGACCCTGGTCCAAACCATCTGGTGGTAAACTCTCATCTTCCTCCTCATCCCAGGACCAGGAGTCAGGTTCTCCAGAGGATGAGCCACCCCAGCCCCCGAGGCTGCTGCCCCCCCTCACTGGGCAGGCGGTTGTCGTGGTTGGACATCAGGCCAAGCCCCTCAGAAGGGTCGTGGATGAATTTTGGGTAGACAACCTCCTTCCACGGAAGTCGTACCACACCATCACAGGTACTGACCAGGCAGGTGTCCAGTCCTCCTCCAACTATGAACAGATAAAAAGACCAATTTGAACAAAACGGAGAGCAATGTTTAAACATATTCTTTGCCGCCTGCTTGGTGTGTCAGGGCCTTAAAAGCTCTAAACAAAATAAATTCAAAAAAGCAGCATTGGACTAACATCTCTTACCTTCTCTCTTGTGGCCTCGCTCTTTGTTGATGCTGTGCAGCCACTCAGTGGTGAACACAAGAGGATGCTGTGACTCGGGTACCAGGATCTCCTGAACGGTGCGACCCCCAGGGGCCAGACATTTTAGAGCAAGCCGGGGGCAACGTGTCGAGAAGGGCACCACCTGCAGATAGAAGTCGTTACTGCGCAGGAGCCTCCAGTCCAAGGTGGAAAGCTGTACGACCACTTTCTCGCCGAGACACAGAGGCCAGCCGGAGTGAAGGAACAAGCAACCCAGGTACTGAGACTGTGTTGACAAGACAAGAGGAAGAGGAAAGGGAGAGGAAAAGAGTGTGTTAAATAAGTGACAAAAACGAGTGTAGTGTGCCAAGTCTTCTTTCTGTACCTCTTTAGATTGCGAGCTAATCTTTCCTTTAGAGCCCCCTTTCACCAAAAAATATCCGATTTAATGCTCATGCACAATCTTGCAGTCCCATTCACAAATCCCAGCCCACGTGAGCCAATTGGAGCCTGCTTGCATGTCAGCCCTTGGCTTAGCTATTCAATGAGTCGAATTTCCAGAACTGATACCACACCAGTCAACAGAATCTGCTGGCTGCAACTGGCCAAGCGCCAGTGCCACATACAAACATCAGACATGTGACTCACTCGGTGTTTTCTAATCTGTAAAACAGCTTAGCTGGCATGACACAACGGGAAGACTCCAGAGAGCAGCAGAGTGAGTCAGACAGACGGATGACCACCTCGTCACAACAGTCTGCCACTGTTTAAACAGTCCACTGTTTCACAAGCAGAAAGCACAACAAGAGCCTCCCTAAGACTGAGGAAATCGATCTAAATAAAGCACACTGAGCGAAAAGGGTCTAAGTATAGAACAGTTCACAACGAACCGTTGACTCAAGAGCCATGTGAACTTAGGTGGAAAGAATGAAAGCACACCTCAGTCCAAACGCTATCCAAGCCTTAATCAATTCTGTGTCAGATCTGTATCCTCTCTTTTGCAGTCTGAGGGAGAAGAACCCATCTCAGCTGCTCCCGGTCACGTCTAATCGACTGACACAAGGCTGCTCCCTCTTCCCTCCGTGCCCTCCAGACTCACGAGTCATGATCAAATTATATTCCTCACTCAACCTCTCCAACATCGTCTGTATCCTACCTCTCTGTACCTGATTACATTTCTTCTCTTTAAAGTCTCTCTTCTTGCCTTTTCTCTTGCTAAAAGTTTGGGAGAGTAAACAATGATATCTGTCAGGGCATTTTTGCATTTAAAAGCATGTGTTACTTTCTCTCTCTGTTGTGAGTCAGTTCACATTCTGTAACCCTCTACATCCTCTCCGCTTTGCTCCTCCTTCCCCCCCTGTTTCTCCCTCAATGTACCCCAGTGTTTGCTCCCTCTACCACACCTACCATTTCACAGAAGTCCCTCAATCAGTCTACTCTAATCCACCAAGGCCGGCATTCTCTTTCTTTTAAGGACACACAAGTGTCTGTGAATGGAAGACATGCTCATTCTCTCCTTCTCCGATCCTCACTCTCTCTTTCCCACACAGCTAACACACTCACATATGGAAGGAATTATTGTCATGACTCACAGTCTAACTCCCGTCCCAGGCTGCTCCACTCAGCGAAAATGAAAACATAGTTTGCTCACAATGCCAGTGCATACGTGTGTGTGTGTGTGTGTAAATCTAGGAAAACTGTAAAGGGGAAATATGAGACAGTTCTTAGCCTTCTCCTAAACACTGTGTGTTGTTTATCTGTGTGTGTGTGTGTGTGTGTGTGTGTGTGTGTGTGTGTGTGTGTGTTTGGAAGTTGAACTAAAGGAATGCTGTTCAGTGTAAACACAAACCAGAGCGTGATGTGAGAACACAAAGTCAGAGTCGCAAATTCACAGTGTGCCTTGTGCACTCCATAGCATACTGCTACCATGCAAACATAAACATCAGACCTCTTTTTTATTTACGCTCGACTACACTGTATTTCATTCATCTCCGTCCATTCAGTGCAGCTTCCAAGGCAGGAAACCACCTCTTTTGTCTGCAGGTCAACGCGGCTGGGAAAGCTCAAATTTCACCAGCCACTTTCACTCATTTCAACGGCCGTGTACAGCTTTAGAGGCAGACTCGACCCTCCACAGCGCAAGTCAGGTCACACATGTGTCAAATTATAAATGCCTTGAACTCTCCTTTGCACTCGTTCATCTGTTATATGGTGCTGTGATAGGAGACTGGAGACTTGACAATTAGATTCATGGCACAAAAACAAGGAGTTGAGATTGACTTTGACTGGACTGCCGTGAGTCTTAGGTTGTGATTGTTGTGGCATGGAACTTGACTTGAACTTGTGCTTGGTTGCCCCAAAGACTTAAATAATGCCATGAAAGCAAATGAAATCGCTTTCTCACACTTCATATTTACTTTACGTTCGACAGCTGGTTCTGCTTCTGATTAAACATCTGTGTGTGTGTTCCCATCCACATTGTTTGCATTATTGTACTCACACAGGCGTGCTGCTGGAGTTTGTGCAGGAGGTGCTTAGCAGGGACGAAGTAGTCCAGGAGGTAGCGAAGACTGTCGTGCTGATAGGTGGACTCCAGGACTGAAAAGACCTGAGAAGTATTACAACAAAGAGGGACAAAAAGAGTTCAGAGATTGCGGCTGAACACTTTTTTATGAACAAAACAAAAAGCATAGGAGTTAACATGCCATTGCTGTGCGTGGGAAAACTTCCATCTTTAAATCTCAGCTTCGCATTAACTATGACCAGTTTCAGCTACGTAGGCCTCCGTGCATTTTTGAGTGAGTCCAATGGATTCTAAAGGGGGTTTCAATTTCTCGAGGGTGGAAAAATGTCCTCAACCCAGACAGCATGAAATCAGAAAGAAAAACAAGGAAGTCACAAAGACTGCTTCATTGTATGTATTAATTTACCCCACAACTTTCTGCATGGCAACAACACACACATGATTGGAAGCTTCATAGCAACCTGGACCAAACCAACTGAGAAATGTCCATAAATCTGAATGGAGTTAGTCCAAAAGCTGTGGCTAATATGCCCCTCTGTCCATTGTTTTAAGGCAAACAAAGCCGAGAGAATGTGAAAAATTGTGACTTTAGCCCACAAATATTTCCCACAATGCACCTTCAACAGCTTGAACAGTGTTGCCCAGCTGACTGCTCTTGCTGAAAATAAATGTTAGGGCGTAAAAGCAGAAGCAGTGTTGAATTTTTGGTAAGACGGGTCATAAAAAACTCCTTGTTAGAGGAAGAGGGTTTGGCAGTAATTGACCAGATGGCTGGATTTGTTTGTGTTGGCTCCGAGCAGCAGTTTATATCTGGAGAAATCCACATTATCTGCTCGTAACATCGCCTCTCCCACACACTCCAACGCCGTCTTATCATTTAATTGAATTTGCATTATTTAGATCCCCTGTTTGGACTGGAGAAGATGGAAAAGGTTTAAAGAGGTGTGCGCGTGCTTGCAGGACCTAACCTGAGAGAGGAGGGGTGGTGCCGTGCTCTCAAAAGGGGGATAAAGTGACGAGAGCGCCCCCTGCACGCAGTCCTCCATTGCCTCCGAACCCTGAGAGAGTGAGATAGACAAAGAAATGGTTAATCCTTCACCGGAAACTGAATCAACTCCTAATGTCTGTGTTTGTGTTTAACAGCCGGGTTGTCTCGGATTTTGCTGACATACACACTCACCATGCAAATATACACACATATTCTTCTCTCCACTTCCCATTGTATGGTCTGGGGAGTGTCAAACATTTCCTCCAAGGGCCAGTAAATGTAACAACCTTCAAAACAAAAGAGTCAAACCACGTAAACATGGTAACTCCCCTCATACGCACACACACACCAGGCATGCACATTCACACACACATCATAGGAGTGGGCGGGCCTCTGAGGCCAACAGTGCACACAACACATACACTATTTATTTTTCTACATAGACCGTTAGCATGGCAACCCCAAACCTTTTTTTCTCTCCTTTCCAACTTCTCTCTTTTTCTCACATTTCCTCTCAAACTTCCCAGCTGCTTCTCTCCCTCTTTTACCCAAGCTGCATCCCCCTTGCTGCTCTTTTAAAATGATCCCAACTTTCTTTGTTTCCCCTTCATCCGACTCTCTGATTGTCATCTGACAACAATTACACCGGGATTCTCTTCAACAGACAGCATTACTGTGCTCCAAAACTACAACAACCGTGGGGATGGATAGAGAACCCACAACGGGAGAACATGGTGTACGGAAAAAGAACAGAGCGGCTTTAGCAAGAGAGAGTGAGAGAGAGAGAGAGAGAGAGAGAGAGAGAGAGAGAGAGGGGGGGGGGGGGGGGGGGGGGCCAGGAGCGAATGAGTTGTCGGTGGTGTTGATGAGGGGGGTTTATGGAAGAAGAAGAAGAAGAAGACCTCGGTTCAACTGTATTTAAGAATTATTTTTTGGGGTTGTTTTTGTGTATGGAGAGGGGGTTTTGGTTAGCCACAGGAGAGGACAGAATGAGTATGACAACCACAGACATCTTTGAGACAAGCTCAATTTTTTTTTCTCTTTACAACTTATGCAACTTATTCTGTGCCCAAACAAATTAAACACATCTGGTATTCAAACTAATGTTGAAACAAATGTCAAGTCTTATTTGAAATGTTGTGGACAAAAACTCTGGAAGAAACAGGGAGAAAAATGGAACTTTAGCCGCAGAAAAGGTCAAGCTACTCTGAAGTGTAACAGAAATACAGGAAATGACCAACGGGGGACTGAAAACTGAAGAGGAAAAAGTCTGAGAAATGTAAATACAACTGTATCAGAAAAACCTCAAACAGCCTCAACTTCATTACCAGATACTAGCGAGTATGCTAGCAAATGCTACAATCTGATACCATCATAATAGCCCTTCCAAATAATCAGTTTGTTTCTTCTCCTTCAAAACAGAAGCCTTAACTACAACCATGAGTTATGCTCGATACTCTTCTGTGTAAGAGGAGGAAAAAACTGTTTCAGCTGAATTATCACAAAACGATAGCAAACAATGACAGCGGACTAGCAGAAAAAGAATGTATATAGTATAGTTAAAAAATGTGAATGTTCAATAAGTTAAAAATTAAAATGTTTTATGATAAAGAATCACACCATCACTTACACATTTCTAAGCTTCCGCTAACATTAGCCTAGCTTGTTTCTAGGTGCTCAGCTTGTTATTTTTTTTGTTAGGATTCCTCATTGCGCTGAGCCAAGCAATACCAATGTGAGCATCATACGAAACATTTTAAAGTCCTCAAGAAAAATGGACACAGCTAAATCGTCAATAGGTTATAGCAAACAACAGCGATACAGTCCTAGCTTAGAATACGTCCGTCTGAGCTAGCCAAATGTTAAAAATCTGTGTTTTAAATGTATACACTTAAAGGCCGAGTTCTTTTAACTCAAATGTAATGATAATAAAACTTGTAAAAACACAAAATAAGCAGTTCTATTTTTTTAAGTGTTTTACAAGCTGTCGGAAGAGCCTGTTCGCCAAGCTGCTGCTAGCATTAGCATAACTTGAATGGTGCATAGTAGCTTGTTTGCTAATATTTCGCAAACACACTGAAGCCATACAACAAATGCCATTACTTCCCAGTAATACAGAGTGAGCATACAGCTGGTCAAAAGTTAACAATTTTAGTACCTGAGCTGTAACATGTCGGCCAATGATTAAGTCTAGGTATCAGAATCTGTTAAGGCAAGGACATTTTTTATTCAGAACATCACTTCTTACTGAACAAAGCAGAAACACTGAAAAGGGACAGTTTAACGAATACAACTGCATTTGGAGACCTTCTTTGTAGAGGTTGCTCAAGGTAACTCAAAGGAAATGTTTGTTTCTCTTTCCTATCCGTCCTCTTGGCTGCAAAGCGGATTTGTGACTTCAGCTCTTATGGCACGGCTGGGCTCACACTCATGCAGCTTTATTTTTTTCCATAGTAACAGAGACGTTTGGATGGCAGCCATAAAGTAATTTGTGAAGGAAAAAAGAAAAAAAAACTTCAATAAATGTTCTGAAATACAGCTCTAGGATCATGTGAGTCTGAACAAAACCTCAAAATCACCTAGAGAGAGATTTCTGCGGAAACGAGACATGCAATGTACCTCGATTACGGACATGCAGGTAAAGGGCAAATCATTCTAATATATCTTAAGACATGTTACTACTTAGCCCAGGTTGGCATGTTGTATGATTTCCCATGTAATTAACCTTATTTAGTCATTTTTAGATAAAGGCAGAAAAAAGTAATTGTGCACCTTGATGTGGTTTTCCAGCAAGTTGATATTTAAAGAGATACTCTTATTTTGAAAATGTTAGTAAGAATGTTTACACAAAGAGCAAATAAAAAGAAACTAAACTTCCTAGATGAACATTTTGATATCACAAAAATTAAATACATTTTATACTATTTAAAGTTTTTAAAATAAGACATACATAATGTATACAGGAGGAGGTGTATGAGTGGGCGTTCTATAGTTAACAACAGTCTGCTGGAGAGCATGTTGTAAAAGGTGCAGTGGTTGTAAAACAGCCTTCTGGCTCACTGACAGAACATACTGAGTCCAGTAAAAACACAGCAGGGGGTCCACGGGATTGCAGGGCGAGCCTGCAGGAGCTTCCTCTTAGACTAAAGCCCCTTTAAAGCATCCCAAAAGACTTGATTTAATTCAACACAACAGTAAATTATAGCAAAAAATAAACGTAATGGACGCCCTTCGGATGTCCCTTAATATCTGTTTTCTCAAAAACAAGACTCTCTGTTTGTCAAACTGACTGTACATGTCCATATAAGGAGCTGCTGTACTATTAGAACTATCTGAGATGGGACGCTGCAAATGAGAGCAATTAAGCACCAAATGGCTCAAATATGTTCCTTGTGATTGAGACAATCAACTAACAGTCATTGTTGATTTGAACAAGTCAACCTCCATTTTTGCACTTAGACTGGCAGGTAGCTAGCTTATTTGTTGACAAGATCTTTTGGTTGTTAGGTAGAACTGTTGATATTAAATTTACCAGCATTGTTCATATAAAGACTGGCAGATGGCTATCTTTACTAGCGACAAGATATGTAGGCCTACTTATTAGCATTGACGATTTGAACAGTTTCACCAAATGTTTTGGTATTATTGAACCTGATAGAGCTGGTTTTTGTAGTGACCTGGTATTGTAGGCGACATATTAGCCTGTAAGCATATTTAATTTAAACAAATCTTATGTTCTTTTTTTGTGTTACTGTGACTGGCATATAGCTAGCTTAATTAGAGGCAATATGTTGCATTTGTTAGCATATTAGCATCGCTGAATTGAACAGTATTCCAATGTTTTTGTTTATATTGAGACTGGCAAAATAGCTAGCTTATTATGTGACAAGTTGTTTCAGTTATTAGCTTATATTAGCATTGCAGACTAACAATTTTACCATTGTTTTTATATTGCTACTGACAGCTAGCTATCAGTGACAAGATATAGATAGTGTTGATTCACCAAATTTACACAAAGTTTTGCTAATATTGGCAGAAAGCTAGTTTTCTTAGTGACAAGATATTCTATTATTTATTAGCTTATATTGCTGATGCCGAAGTTTCTTTGTTCATATTGGGACTTGCAGAAAGCAAGCTAACTTTGTGACAAGCTAACTAGTTTGCCACAATATTTGGTTTGGATGAGTGTTGTACAATTGGATACCACCACCGGCACATCCCCCACTTGTTTTCCTCTCAGCACTGTCTCTGTGTTTGCAGGTGAACACACATCTTTCAACAGGATATAAGCCTACCCCTGCTAAAATCAGTCTGGAAGCACAATCACTTGTATACATGTTTGATCATTTCTAACATAACACAAAGTCATGTTGAGGTTGGAATATCCAGTAAAACAGACGATATTTCAGCAACATAGCTCTACCATCGTGTGTTTGGCCTCGCTGAAGGGTCAAGTCCATTTACAAGTTCTTGACTCCTCTTTGACCTACAGTGCGGCTAATGAAATCAGTCACTGGTCTGTTTGAACACAGACCCATACATGTACAAGAAACAAAGAAACCTCTATCAAATTTGCAAATTAGATTTCCTTTCTGACTCCAAGACAGGAAAAGGCTCTTACGTTAAGCCTGGTGCCTCCTTTTAAAGACATCAGTATCTACATCAGATACTTAATGCTAAAGCACTCAGGTGTCTTACTTTCAATAACTCACTTGGGAAACATCAGCATACTGTATGTAATATGATGTAATGTAAATAACTCTGAAATAAAGGCTTTGGTTTTAATATAATGCAGATTTCATATCATCTGATGCTGAGTATGCTTTATGAGAAAAAGCTGTACTCACGTTATCACCACATGAACGCAAACTAGAAAAATGATGGAAAACAGATCTCAAATAGAGCTTGACCAGAAACAGCAGATCATTTTTGTTTCGCTAAGAATAGCTCTTACGTGAGAATTATGAGACTTTACCGAGATATAAAAGAAGTGACACGTCTCGTTCTTACGATGGGTGATACTGTAGGTTATAATTAAACTACTGCATGTCTTCAAAAACACCAAAACATTTAGACAGAACAAAAACACAAGTTAATGTATTCTTTGTGTAGTCTAATTATTGTTGTTTTTATTAAGGTTTATACATGATGAGCCATTTAAAAACATTGTAATTTTATAGCTTTTTTATGTTGCTGAAGAATGCATTATAGTATAGCCAACAACTTTTTAAGAGCTGTAGACCTTTGGAAATGCATGGTTTTCACAGAGTATAGACTGAAATGGGATTTTTGGGGCCGATACAGATATCGATATTTGGGAGAGAAAAAAACTGCTATATTGGCCGATATCTTTTTTAGATCTATCTTCAACCTGTAGAGATGGATACATATAGATATACAAATGTTTTGCGTTGATCCCTTAAATGCAGTTATCAAACACTTGTGGAAAAGATATAAAATAACATATAATGAAGACAAGATGGTCACTGTCACTCAACTAGAAAGTAAGCTGGCATGTACTTGTATCACCGTGTCTAGTGTAATACAACGATACTCAAATTAAATGCTAAAGGACTGGTGAATAAATCTAGTAATATCGGCTCATATCTGTGATAAAATTAGCCGATACCAATAGTCACTGGATATGCTAATATTAAGACATTGCTCTCTCTCTCTAAATCTCGCGGCAGCTTGTGGTTAAAAATATGGCTATACTTTTCAGAACTATTCGATACTATGAACCATTAAAATAACGGAGATTGTATCACTTTAAAACAAGTGTTATCAAAAATGATCAAAGCACTGAAAATGTTGACATCCTTAATGTCAAGTGCATTATACATCCTGTCTTCAAACTACCAGCTAAGTGTTAGTTACAGCCTGTGGTCATAAAGCACGTGAAGTATTTGTGAGGACAACCAGTACAGTGTGCATGAGTGTGCATCCTCCTATTTGTGTCAAATATGGAGACACTGTACTGAATCAGGGCATGTCACCATTCTTGCGTCACATTTCCTGTGTTTCTCTCCTTTACGCAGACAGAAAAGGAAGAGGCCTGTTGTCTTCCAAACAGACGCTTGCATAGAAGGAAAAAAAAGAGAGAGAGAGCAGGAAGATAGAGAAAATGGTTATGAAATGAAGGACAACAAGGATAAAGTGGAAATTCATGTGTTTTGCGAGATACAGTACATAGCCCTTGAACATGTCCGTTATGTCAACTCTGCCTATTGAAGAGTGATAGAATTTAAGATAGAAGTAAACATGGAAACATTGAGAGAACCAGACAGCCCAACAGAGACCATGCGTTTGACCAAAAAAAAAGAAGGAAAAGAGGAAAAAGGAAAGAGGAGGAGGCTGACCAGTGGGAGAGATCGATGGGAAACAAGAGCAGCAGCAACCATGATAGAAACCAGATGTAGACCCCTACAGTACACCAAGGACGGAGAAACAGAGGAGGACAGATAGAGAGGAGAAAGCTCTGGGAAGGTGGGGGTGACAGAAGATGACATGATTAGGGGAAACTATGAAAAGGATGCAGACAGGGTGAGAGGGAACAGAGAAGGTGAGAGGAGGTGAAGAGAGGCGACAGGAAAAGAGAAATGCAGACAGACACAGAAAAGGGAGGATGGAGAGGAAGAAAGAGGAGAGGCCTGAGGCTGATTTCCTCTCCTAAATCTTCATGTATGATCTAACCTGATCTACAGTAGGTCAGACAGCTCGGCGGGAGTTTTTACGGATTGCTTTAGACTACTTAAATGCTACAGTCTGGTCCTGCATTGGGAGAAAAGGCAAATTCCACAGCAGATACAATTTCATACATCACTCTACCTCCATTCATCGTCTATTATTTGATTAGTGTGTATAGATGAGAATTGCCTTTTATCACATTTATAGGTGTTCTTGGTCTTCCTGTAGTGCCTGACATTCCCTAAGATAACCTATCTTAGTCTTTGCGAGGCTAACAAGAATGTTAGCTTGCTAGCAAAGATGTCCAATTGCATCAAAACATGCACAGTAGCAACATATAGCCTAGCTCACACTTAAAGAATGTTCATTAGAGCTGGTGTCTTCTTTCCATGGTTTACACCAGTGGTACTCAACTGGTGGGTCGGGACCCAAAAGTGGGACGAGGAGCTGTTTTCAGTGGGTCAGGGAGATGGGCCTAGAAAAAAAATTGTAGCAGAGTCTATGAAACGCTTTTTAAACATGTTGGTTTTGTTGCGTTTCTTCGTTCGGTCACATGTTTTGTACCATGTGAGGTCAAAAATGGCACAATTTTCCATTAAATAAATCAGATTGGTTGAAAAATATCCCAAAATTTGGGTCGCGAGTTGGTGGTGGGTCCTTCGGCTAGACTAGTTGAGAACCACTGGTTTAGACTATAGTTAATAACTGTCAGTGGAAAAGTGTCAATGCTTGGTCTGCAAGCACTTTAACTCTTTTACACTTTCCCTTTGTAGTCCAATTAGCTAAGTCCAAGTAGCATTTCAGGCTAACAATTTAGCTCTAATTGTTGTCTTTAAACATTCCAACGTCATTCTCGCTTCTTAACTTGTTAGTCAGACTGTAAACAATGGTGATGTACGGGAAAATGAAGTCTTGGCCCTGAAGTCCTGAACTGCTAACCACTGGTTGCATCTGAAGCCCCAAAGACTTGGCTGTCCCTCCCATATTGAATAATGCAATCAGAAGTTAGCTCACGGGTTTCGAGATTGGCACACACTGTAAATGTGCAGACAATGACGGGAAAACTCAGTTAAAGAGTCCTGTGACTGGCAGCATCACTGAGCCTGTCTGGCTTGTTTATGTTCTGTTATCTCCAACCGCCTTGTGCTCCAAGAAGGTTAAAACTAACACAGACAATCATTAGCAGGAACTTTTCTTCAGTTCCAGTCTGCTCCCAGGCTAGACTTCAGGACTGGTACATCGTGTAAGTGTTTCAAAACCAGAGCTCACCCAGACAGAGGGAATGGAAATACCATCTGTTATAGATCCCCGGCATATTCAGAGGGTAATGTTCTGCGTACTAGGCTACTCCATAACTGTTTGCTGATACATTTTAACACCTACTGTATGTGCATGAGTTAGCAGTCATATTTGTCCCTGAGTGTGTATGTTTGGATGCATTCATTCCTTGTGTGTTTACTGTTTGTACACTTGTTGTTTGGAGGGCTGGTTGCTTGCACAGCTCTGTTGAAGTGTTGAGCAGGAAAAGTTTAACGCTTTGTTATGTATTCTTGTGTGGACATCTGTTGCTGTTTCCATCCTAAAATTCCCTAACTGGTTATTGGGGAAGATAAAACTGTACTGCACATGTTCTTCCTCCCCTGAAGTCAGTGCCATCCCTTGTTCCCCCTCTCTTTGTCTTTTTTTCTTCTTCTCTCTTTTCTCCCAGGTCCAATGTGGAAAATGCGGCATCACCGAAACCACTGTTGCTGCCGTCCAAGTCTCCTAAAATAAAAAAAAGTAACCCTACCCTCCTCTTTTATTCCGCTCTTTCCCACTCCAGCTCTCTCTGCTTTTCTTCTTCCTCTCCCTGCCAAACTGCTCCACCCATTCCCAACGCACAGAAGCGAGAATTTAACCTTTCTTTAATATCATCTCCTCATCTGTGCGCATGTGTTTTGCCTGCCTGACTCTAGCCTCTGTCTCCCAGCCTCCGCATGTCACTGATCACACCACGAGTGGGTGGGGATGGTAAACAAAATCCCCAGAGATGCAACAGAGGGCTCTTTTTTCTCTTGTGATTCCCCCTGCGAGTCAACCACAAAACTCAGCAACGTCACACATCTTTAATCATGTCAGTATGATTTGCTGCCTCTGGGATTTGACAACATTACAAGTGCTGACTTTTACATCTTCCAAAATCAAGTGCATGACTTTGTGAGAGGTTGGTTAAAAGTCAAATTATGATAATTGATGCTGTTTGAGGTTTTTAGAGCACATGTGGAAGTTTGGCAGTTGGTAAAATGTTAAAATTCAAAAGAAAATCTTAAAAGCAAATCTTAAATGTCATGTTGTCACGGGTCAAACACAGAAATTCTACCATATTCTTATATGGGACTGTAAATCATTGCTAGAAACACCTTTGAGTTCCTGAGGGGTTTTAGAAAGGGGTTACATTCTGAACAATGACATTGTATTTTCAATTAGCAAATTAGTATTATTATTTAGCATTTTTCAAACAAAAATGAGGTTATAGCGTCAGAAAAAGGGACTTACCATGACTTCAGTCGGGAATTCCTACATAGTCCTCAGCTCCTTTCCTGCATGTGCTTCCTCTCTGCATCCTCCGGCAAAAAAAAAACTTTCCCCACTCAGTTTCTAGCAAACAGCCGCCATTATCTCCTTCTTCAAGTTATTTTCTCCGCTTTTTAAGTCTTTCTGTTATGAGAGATCCCGGCGCGTAAAAACCAACCTCTCGTCTCTTCTCCGCTATATTCCGCAGCCTGGGAATGTCCAACTAAGCTGTATTTTTTTTTTCCTCCTCTCGTTGTCTACCCGGCAGTCCCACGCACTCCCCCTCCCCAGTCGTCTTTCCCCCACCCCTCTGCACCTCCCCACACTCTCCTCCTCTCACCTAACAAGAGCACTACAGTCCTTCTCCACACTCAAACTTTCCATTCCCCCTTTTAGAGTTACTTAAATGAATAGACAATGAAAAGCCGTTACCACACCCAGAGTTAATAGTGTAAAAAAACCTTTATGTTTTGTTGTTGGCTATTGGTTTGATTGCTTGTTCTTTATTCTTAGTGGGAGACGATTAGGTCTGTACGCAATTAAGCTTAATTTGAAGAAAAGCGTTGGGGCAATTACTGAAAATTCATAATAAATGTAAAAGTACGTCTGTTATTTTGGGTAAATATGCTCAAATATGTGTCAAACAGCAAACAGGGAACAAACACTTTGCATTTACAAGCAGTTCAAATTAAGCAAATCAGATTTTACTCCACCAGTAGGCCTATGGTGTTTTTGATTGCCCTTTTTTGGTGCCCATATGACATCAAAAACATGGGTTAAAGGGCAACTCCAACAATTTTGTTTTTCACTTTAGCAGCATTCTGGGACATTCAATGGACCCGTTTTCAAAAGAATCGTCATTATTGAGTAAACAGGGGTCGTAATATCTAGGTTTTTTCGTGTCCACAAAACAGAAGCTCCAGAATCAGCAGATCCTACATTTCCCATAATGCAACTTAATACTGTTTTTTGTTCAAAATGTTCTACGTTACATAAGTGACTTGACTGGAGTCTTTCAAACTCCTCTGAATTGTTTGTGACGTATGAGTCAGAAATTTGTGTCCTAAAATATTTGCAAACAAAGGACTGAACTTGATGATGTCATGACCTGATGATGTCATCAAGGGTTAAGTGTAACTCGTAACTTTGATTTTGAAAGTGGCTCAGTGGTAGAGTCGTCATCTCTCAATCGGAAGGTTGGGGGTTCGATCCCCAGCTGCTGCAGCAACATGTCCAATGTGTCCTTGTGCAAGACACTTAACCCCGAATTGCTCCCGCTGCTTCGTCGGCGGCGTATGAATGGGATTAGTTACATCTGATGGTCTTACTACATAGCGACCACTGCCATCAGTGTGTGACCTGAAGTGTAAAAGCACTTTATCAGCTCAAGTTAATTTACCATATTATTTACAGGCTTTGAAGTGTTTGAGAGTACTGATTACGTGATGTAACATCACAACTAGAAGTTACATTCAGATTATATGATTAGTGTTCAATTTCACCTCAATTATTAAGTGACATTGCCTTTTAAATCAACGTGTTAAGTCACCACCAAATGCTCTTTAAACGTACCAACTCTCTGTGAATTAGAGGCCTTTTTGACAGTAGAGGACAAATAAAATAAAGCCATGGAAGCTTTGTGATTATACCATCCAGTAGAGCTGCAGCAGAGGCATGTTTATATCACGGTGAAGCACACTACATTTTTCCTTATGTCTAAAATAAAGTCACGTTTTTTGGCTTTAGGTGCCATTACTCACTACTTCTTAAACCTTGTACTGCTTCACTGGCCCGTAATGGTACCACACTGGTTGCTTTACCACTCCTAAATATAAACTCTATGGTTTGTTTATAGACCACTGTACTAACTGAAGGAATGAAGTCTGTTTGAACTTCCACTGCAATAGTTAAACAGCGCCTCCCTGTGGTTATTATGTAGTATTGCAAACATGGAAGCGGAGGATATGCTTCAAAGTTATCAGTTCAGTTTGAGAAAAGTAAGAAATTATAAATAAATACCGCTACAATGGATGGAAATAAAAACAGTTTTGATCCAATTCCAATAAGAAGTAACAAAATTGTGTTCTCAGACTTTTTATATTAATCATTCGTATCAAGAAGAGTGATACATATATATATGGAGTGTATGGCAGTGCCTTTTAAATTCATCTGATTATTAAATACATACAGCGTGGACTCAGAGATCATGCTGGAGAGAAAAGGCCTGAGCAGGTAAATCAGAATCACTGAGACTCCTGAGGCCAGAACTGGTTGAAGAAGTCTTTATTTGATCCCTCTTCTGTTCCTCTAGTGACTGCAGACTAAACAACAGAGAGGTTCAGCTTCACTTACAAAGCCTTCAAAGACGCTTCATATTTCAACATCTTAAGACCCACAAGCACTTTCTTTATAAATAGATTTATTCTAAAGGCTATTCAGACAATAACAGGATACATGTACAGAACTGTAACACGTTCTATTTATTACAAAGCATTATGATTATAGTGATGTAATAAATATTTATATCAATAAATCAAGTCTGAATTTCTAAACTACGAAACATTTCACACACTATTCACCAGCTGAAGTGATGTGAAAACACAATATTCATTTAAAGCATGCACTGTTCACACTTAACGAGCCATAGAACAAAAGTAAAAGTTATCATGGGATATATTATGACGTCTGTTTTGATTTTACGTGTTATCCATAGTTAGGCGCGTAGCTGACATGATTGACATGTTGGGCGCGATGTAACGCTTCATCAAGAGGCTCAAAACCCGCCTCAGATTCGGCTCTAAGCCTGTCGTTAGGTTGACTGAAAGTTAGACTGAGACAGGATTTCCAGCATGTGGAGCCCCCTGCAGGAACAGATGGCTGATGTCACTCAGGCCCCCTCCATTCATATTTATAGTCTACTGCATGTGACACACACATTGCTTCTGAAGAGTATGAAGGACGCGGCGCCTTTGTCAAATCCAGACGGTTGAAATTGTTTTGTGGATAAAACTGAAATGTTATTCAAGCAGCAGATTAAATGATACAAGTGGTGCTTTCTCTGACTTCAAAAAGAATTGTCCAAGAAGTGTTGGACATAAGGGAAATACACACATCGCACAAAAAGTAAGGAATTTTAGTTTGGTAGCTTATTTCTAACAATGCTTCTTGGCAATAAATCTGTTACCGTTGGAAAGCCTGTTTATTTCTCTTTTAAATGGTGCCACATTTGTAAGGAACATTCATTTGTGGGATGAGCAGCAGAGCTGAGTATGTGGGTTGCGCCCATGAAAAACTTGCCAAATCTTCTCTGCCAATGTAGAAGGGAGAAGATTTTTTTTTAATTGCAAATTACAAAAAGTTCAAATGTTGAGAAAAAGTTGAAGGGTCAGTATTGTTGCTAGGTACAGGCTTAAATCATTTGGGAAAATTTCTTCTCTGATTTTTAGCATTTTATTCTCATTTAGATTTTTTTCTCTTGACTATCCAGCTTATTTGATTTGTTTTAGGGTGAAGTTTTGACAACATTATAAACATATAAAATGTATTTGTCAATATGCTGAATCTGAAAAGATATCTCCTATACATTTTTATTAAGCCTGTCCCTATTACTGCGCTGTAGGCTCTTATATAACCCTTAAGTACTAGGTGCCTGTTTCTGTGCGGCTGCTGTAGAAATACACTCTACGTGCTTTATCCACGGCACCTGAGGCACAAAAAAAGGAACGTTTTAGATATTCTGGTGGAATACAGAATGTGCAGATATGAAAGGTGGGAGGTGATACCCTCACCTGATTGGCAGATAAAGTTGAGGTGCTCCTCACAAGGCCTGTCATTCCATAGGAAGCTCTCTCCTCTGGCTACAGCTCCGCAGGCGTGACTCACATGTTCAGGGGCAAAATCGTACTGCCATTTGGTAAAATCCATGTCTTCACCGGACATCCAGAACCAGATGTCCGCCATTATCTGTCTGCCCAATCAAATAAACAGGTTTACACATTAAAATTGCCATGTTAAGGTACAGTACTTATGTTTTTTCCGGTCTCAAACACATCCTGGCATTTCAGAAGGTGTAACGGCCAAATTCCACCAGATGTGTGTTCGGTCCGTCTCCGCTCCGTTCCGGCAGCGGAGCTGATACGTTTCACTTTATTCAATGTGTGTGCTTCCACTGGGTCCGCTGCGCTGCGTCTCAACTCCGTCAGTCCGGAGCCCTCCGGAGCTGATACGCAAGACTTCTGTTTTTGCCGGATGCCGGAGCACGACACATCAATTCAGCACACAAAAGAACAAGCGGGACGGGAAGTCAGACACAGATACAACATTAAAACATCCGGTTTATTTTCAGAATAAAAGACTCCGTTTTAACGGTTCAGAGAAACGACTGTATGTGTGTTTGTTTATGTGTTTATAAGGTTAATATAGAGTTTAATACCATGTACATCGTATTATCTCGCGCTGTCGGGAGTTAATCTTTAAAATACCGCGGGAATTCCTTTGTCTCTGCACCCCAGCTGACCGGCTGTGCTCTGCGTGCTGCGGACGGAGCACGCAGCCGGTGGGTATTGAAGGAAGGGGGTGCACGGAGCCGTCACACACCGGAGCGGACACGCAATGCACACGGATCTGGTGGAAATTCGGCGTAACAGTCAAATGTAACACTATGCTGAAAAAAAAGAAAGGCAAACTGTGGCTTGTAATTTTCTGTTAGCATCAAATAGTTTTCAGTTTGTTTCTAAAGTTATTATTATTATTTTTTTTCTCAAGGTGTGGCTTCAATGAGAGCTGTTTTCAATGCATCGAAGCATGTCCATGTAAATGGGGCACAAAAACAAAGGACACGCAACATTTGACTTGAAGACCTGTGTCTTTTGGATAAACAGAATACATTTGCAACATTTAAGTCTTTAAGCCCTCGGATAATGTTGAGGGAGAGAGCAGGAATCTTCCATCTGAGTCTTCATCAGGACCTTAGACTTCAGTCAAAAGTGCTTTTTTCGGATGCAAATGTTTCTGCACTTAGAATAGACAATGTTGGTGCAAACTTAAAGGTCACATATTATCCTCCTTTCCAACCGGTTTAAATAAGTCTCAGAGCTCCCCAAAACACATCTGTGAAGTTTCTCAGAATAGGCTGTTTCTGTGTCTGTAGCTTTAAATGCAAATGAGCTGTGTCTGTGGCTTTAAATGCAAATGAGCACTTTATCCAGGTTTGTTTTGAACAACATCACACAGCCTACCACCTGTACCACCAACCTGCCAAGTGACTACAGGTGGAATTAAGTCTATGCACGTATTCATTAATGTGCACTGTCCCTATTTTTAAATTAATAAATAAAGCGGTGGGTGGCCACGCCCCTCTCTGTAACGGCCTGTTTGAGCACACATTGTCTGAAAAGTGGAGCAGGCAAACACGGAGAGGATGGACTTTTCTCATCATTGGGGGGCTGTAGACTGACTAGGGACACAGATTAGTGTTAAAAAATATAGTGAAGTGTATTTTGCATCATATGTGACCTTTAAGTTATATCAGATGTTGCACAAGAGATTGGAAAAGTAAAGTGACACCTTGAAGATCAAAATCCAAGGTTCTGTCGTTTATACACATTTATACAGCCACCTTGAATAAGAGCACCGACTGTTCCCCCTAAACTGTCATCATGGACTGCAGTACCTGCGCAATCCCAGCCAGACATGATCTGTGAGCGGGAAAGAACCGCGGCTCAGCAGCTGCTCCACCTCGCTCTGCTCCTCTTGGCTGTGAAGGCTCAGCAGGTCCCAGTGATGACGTCTACAGTAGAGGAGAGCATCGGACCAGCAAAGCTGCTCACCCACCACCGTCACATTTTCTGCCATTCAGCAGCATACTCTCAGTCGCAGGAGGAGGAGCGGTGGGAGGAGAAGGAGTGGTAACTTCTGGCGCTGCTGAGAAACAGCGTTGTTAGGTGTCTGCTAGATGTTTGTTTTTTCGTGGCTGATCTTTAAAAACCAAAAGCAAGGAGCACAGAGCTCCTTTGTGATTTAGCAGCAGAATGCAGAACATAGAATGTGCATGAGGTAAACGTTATCAAGATAAATACACTCGCAATGCTGCTTGCTACAGCTAATATGCTGCATGTACTAAAATGTGAAACTACTACTAAAAAAACGATTGCTATGAACAACATATCAAAATATATCATTTTTAACGTCAATTGTTGACGCCGTTGGCAAGTTTTCCGCCAATTTTGCTGCCCTGCAACATAACGCAAATGTCACAACTCAGCAACTTGAGTATCATCGAAATTTCCCAATTTCCCAATCGTAATCACGACTTTGGAGGCCCGTTCATGTGCTCATAACTCCGTAATAAATACGGTTGTTTCCCATGAGCACATGAAGAACCATCATGAAAATCATCAGAAAGACAAGCTTTGTCTACAGGGGGACGCCAAACTGGAACTTCTGAAATGTGCTATTTCGCCCGTTCGTCTTTACTACGTCAACGCGGATGTCGTTTGATTCCCCGCTAGCCGTGACGTCATCTTTTGTTATTGTAGTATTGATTGAGAGCCCCCTGGCGGCGGAACCAACATATTGTATCTTTTAATAACCAGGTCTTTTTTTTATATTATGGACAAAAAGGAGGAGCAACATACCTTTTGGAGAAGCATACACTTCCACTTCACAGAGTGTCAAAATCTTATACTGTCCTGGAATGATCACAACCACATAGCGACCTTCCATGTCTTCACAATGGAAGGTTTGTGATAATGGACCTTGAACCGATATGATAGTACCACATCTAATGGAGGAAGAGCATGGAAATGTGTGTCAGTTTATATACTAAACTAAGAATTTTAATCACCACTGGTGCTTCTAAGGCTTTTTGATGGCTGTTTGAGCAATAAGCTGAATTGAATCTAAGGAATTATAGTTCTATCGTGCTGCTAGACTAAGGCTGAAGAATTATTTCTTAAAGAGATTAGTCGCCTTACCTGGGGTTTGTGGCGATGTCGGTTGACGGAGAGTTCCCAATCAGGATCTGTGCTCCAATGAGCCTTTCGGGACAACAGTCTGGCCTGTTGAAGAGAGTAACAGCACGAACCCTGTGCACAGCTAACAAGTCCAATTTCCACCAAGGAGAGGACTGTTTTGCAGTATGGGTACATGATCCACTTGTATCCCCATTTAAAGCAATGGATGCAATTACATAGCTGTTGTAATTGGATGACTGCATTGCTTGTCCGTTTGGGGCCACGTTTGCAAGAGGTTCCACTAAAGTGGAAAAAAAAAAAAAAAAGAGTAATTAACCATTATCAGACTTTTTGATAAAAACAAAACAAAAACAAGGCAAGTCAGTGACAGTTGTACCTGCTGGAGCGGCATACACCTCCACTTCACAAAGAGTGAGAGTCTTAACCGGTCCAGGGATAATCACGTTTACATAGCGACCCACCATGCTGCCTCCCTCACAGTAAAATGTGACCGTTTTACCCAATCTGATGTGGGAGATGGAAGCACACCTATGGTGAAAGAATGTAAATTGTTACAACCATTTGCCATGTAGATAGTAGATACTATAAAAATGACAAAAAAACTATGTGCTATTACTGCTTGAATGAAAATTTAAGAAGGGTTGAAGTGACACCAGTTGATCTTGAAGCTTTAAAGCTAACTGAAGCCTAGCATTGGCTGTCCACTAGCCTGTGAGGTGCAGGTTTTATAGATAAAACTTTTTGGAGATTATCTTTAAAATATGCGTGAATACATACGCCTGCTGTTCGCTGTAGTTTTAATAGGCTCCGGTGAAAACACTTGGAAAAACAATATATTGTTATAATATTGCCATATATGAGTCTGGAGCCATAGCTAGGGTGACCATACGTCGCGATTTGACTGGGACTACTGTTTTCAAGCTGTGTCCTGTGTCCCCACAAATATCTATGAAACACTAATACGTCCCGGTTTTGAACAATTCCTGTCTCGGTTTTAACTAAACAAAACGATACACCATGCTTGCAACACTGATTTGTCTGTAAATAGGTCAATCAATGTCGTTGCCAAGGCTGTTGCTGTTTTAACCAATAGAAAAACATCCCTAATGCACCCTGAGTCAAAGTTCAATACAGATGTGTGTGTCCATGTGTCAATCCATACCAGGGTTGCGGCTGTTGCTTAGCTAGCCTGGCTTATCATGCTAATAGGACCTGCTGTGTAACGACAGGTAGGCTAGCTGTAATACTGAAAAGGAAGTCAGCGTTTTCCAAAGAGCTCCAGGAGAGTTACAGCTCACTTCGAAAAGTAGCAGCCAATAAATATTCTGCATTTTGTACACACTGCAAGTGTCCATTTTCAGTAGGTCACGATGGAACTGCCGACATTCAAAGCCATATGAAAACCTACTTCAGTGACGCAAACGCCGGTGACGAAAAACTTAAACGAGTTGCTCAGGATGGCACCTTGTGTGACCAGTGAAGGTCGATACATGTATGTATATACAGTTAAATTTAAGTGTCCTGATATGGAGGTTCGAAAATATGGTCAATTGCCTTGCTGGGCGATTAGCTATTGAGCAGCGACTATTTTGTGAGTGTTATGTCCCTGGTCTAGGGGAACCAAGATACAACATAATAAGTGCCCCTACTCTTCCCACTCCCAAGACTCATATGTCTCAGGGTCATAACAGTGAGGATATACTGCTTGATAAAAAGAATATATTAGTCTGATAGTTATTAAAAAATGAAATTGACATTAATGCTGAATGCTCCCTTATTATGGTCATTACTTGGGGTTGTCATTTCCGTTGTTCTCTAGCGAGTTCCCAATTCGGATCTCAGCTCCTTCCAGCCTCTCAGCGCAGCAGTCTCCTCTATTGGTTACTTTGACAAATGTGACTGCGTGTGTTTCTTGCAGGTCCAACCTCCACCATGGGTTTGCTTCCAGTATAGTGTGGGTACAAGACCTGTCACCGAAGGAGGAATCGCGTCGCCCATCGATAGCGTTGGACGCAGAAGCATTACGTGTTGTTGAGGACTGGAATGCGTTGCCTGTTAGTGCCAGATTGGGTAAACGATTTCCTTGAAACAAAGAAAGACAGACATCCTTCTTTAAAATGATGCATCAAGTGCATAAAAATGTAAATACATTTGCTTTGTTGAAGGTAGAGAAGGGACATTTCAGAAAGACAACTTAACTCTTGACAGTGTTGCCAAAAAGGATTGGAAGCCAAAATGACTCAAAGGAACTCACGCAAACAGCACTGCCAAGCAGACAGCGTCCTGCGTGCGCCAATCCCATTTGCATCTTTGTAAATTAGTGAATATTCAAAAATTTGGGCCAAAATGTCCCCCTTCCTATGCAAATAAGCCTTGTTACAAAGCAGTGAAAGTCATTTTACATTTTTCAAGTCTGGCATCAAAGTAAACTCTGAAAAATCTCCCCTCCCCTCCAGCTAATCATTTTTACGCGGACAAAACAAGCTCAATCAGCACGAGTTCTCAATCCGTGCAGAGTTGAGGTGCAGACGGCTTTTCTCCACATTCAGGCGCAAAACAAGATCAAACTGCACGGAGCAGGACGACTTTATGGGAGTGTTGGCGACGGCATATGAGTAGTGCATTTTTTTTTGAGGATAGGGTGCTATGAGCTGGCACATTTACATTCTTAGTGAATCAGTTCACAATAACAGGGTGGACAATACTTCAAAGGGGCCTTGAATTCTTCTAAATCTACATTACCCTTGAATCCTGACGGACCTATTGCCAAATTGGGAGGAATTCTCTCAAAGCATTTCTGGTTTATGACATTCATGACATTGGTTTTTGAACACCATAATCCAAACAATTCATATTTAAGTCCAAGTGGACTTTTCTGAAAATGTAGAGAAATTCTCAGTAGGTCCCGTCATACTAATAGGATGGATGGACAGGTGAACATTCACGAAAACTCAATCATTTTATCCTGTTAAACTATTAAAAAAACAAAACATTTGCTCATAAATGATTGTGTTATTGCCCAAAATATGTTGTGAGAGTTCACAGTGACATTGATCTTAGACGTTATTACAAATTCAGTCTTATCAGACTCAATCTTTGAGTTGAAGTCTGCAAATTGGCCAAATTTGAAGAAAAGTCCTCAAGGCGTCACTGAGATTCAAAGTTTAAGAGAATGGGACTGATGATGGACAATTTGAAGGCATAATTCCCCCTGGCTCCTGTCACAGGTCTCATCATTCCAAAAGCAGAAGCCTCAAAAACACCATGCCTATACCGGTTGATTTTTGTCAACACAACAACTCTGAAATCTCCAAATTTATTCAATCATAAAAACAGTGGGATTTCCATCAGTTCCAAAGATGTTGTCTGTTACTGACTGGTTTAATAAAGTGGAACTCAATTCAGTCCAGTCAGGCTACTCAAGGGGGCACATGTCAATGTCCATTCATGGTTCTATTATATGTGATGGTGCCCTTGTTCACAATTATTTTAATATTTTTGGCCCTAGACCGAAGAGTTCTTGTACTTCAAAACTTATTTGAATCATATGTACGTACCATTAGCATAATCCAAAGGGAACACTTCGACCTCGCAGAGAGTAAGAACCTTTTCTGTTCCTGGAAGAGAAACTGTGACGTAGCGTCCCTCTGTAGAGCTACATGGGAAGTAGAATGTGCGTCCTTTGGGAATGTGTGAGATTATTGCACACCTGAGTTTGAGAAAAGGATCAGAAAAGAAAACACAAAGTAAGGTAGTCAAAAGCTTTTCCTGGTCCCAATGGGGGATGTATTATAGAAGTCTGTGTCAAGCACCTGGATTTTTTGGCGCCATTGTCCTCCAATGAGGTTCCAATCCAGATTTCAGCACCGTTTAGCCTGTCTTCAAATTCATTTCTGTTGGTTATCATCACAGCATAAACTGTGTACACCTTCTTCAGGTCTACCCTCCACCAGGGATTGGACTCTTTAAGGGTATGTGAGCAGGATCCATCATTATAATTTGGTTCTCGGTTTCCGTCAACAGCATTTCCGGCAGGACCATCAGCGCGCGAAGAAGACTGGACTGCATTCTGATTCAGAGCCACATTTTGCATAAGAACACCTAGTTGAGCAAACCAATCAGTCAAAAGAACAACAAATAAATAAGTCTTAAACATCAAGCTTTCCAAAAATATAAATTAAAGATACAGTAAACCAAATCCTTGGTGTCTATACAGTAAAGTGAAAGTGATCAATATTCTGAACATCAATGAAGTGAGTTTAAAGAAAAACTGTTTACCTGCCAGTGCTCCAGATGTCATTATGAGGGAAATGCCTGTTAAGCGATTCGACAACAGAGTTAGAGGTTTGGACTTAGAAAACTTTATGTATGTTGGGTCCCGTTTCAGAAAGAAGGTTTTGTGCAAACACTGAGTCAGTTAACCCTGAAATGAGGGAAACTCTGGGTTTTTCATTTCAGAGGGGGAGGTCACTTAAACCTGAAAAAGATGGGTAACTCAGGCCCGTTCCAGAGAGGGGGGTAACTTTAGCTCTGAGTCAGTAACTATGGTAACTGAGTCGGTGAACCTAACCTGGTTGTGAGCAGGTTTTCCTCAATGAACCCCAAGTTTCTCTGTCTCCTCTTTCAGACAGAAACGCAGTTTCATTTCCTCATTCTTGTATACAGTCCGTATCACACGCATAACTAACAAAGATTGACCGTTTGTCTGAATACAAATCCAGGTTTTTTAATATTATATGTTAGGTAGGCTATACTCTAGCGTATAAAATGAACTATTTTGTCGAACATGGCATGTTTTTAAGTCGAGGAGCCTCGAGGAGATGAATGGGCTAAATTACTCCGCAGGGAATACGAGCCTTTATTTATGTCTGGAGATGTTAATTTAATTAAGACTAATTTATAAAATAAACAGGAACAAGGTGAGAGGACATTTCGCCTGTGTGTGTGAATACAGCATTATGTTGGGGATAAAGATAATGCACATTCAAATAGACACTGAATGAAGTTTACTTTGTTTAATATGTCAAATATGATTAAAATACCACCATGAGCCTAGTTTGTTCTTATATTTCATTTAGTTTAAAGTCCCTATTCTGGATTGCATCTTAATTAGAATACATTTTAGGTTTAACATCATTCCACCACTTTTGACCTGCAATATTATAATTCTTATTAAATATTAAATGAATAGACTTCATTACGTGCTGACGCGAGCAGCCGTCGTACCCCACATCACTTCTCTCTCTACTTTGCGCTGCAGCAGTGATACTTTTTTTCCCTCATTAAAACCTGTTCATATTCGCCGTATGTCCGCATGAAGATGTAGGCTATATTTGGAGATAGTTAAAGTACAAGGATCTCTTTTTTGTCACCTGTTGCCATGGTGAATCGTAATATCGGGGCTCCATTAAAGTTGGCTCTTTATCCTCATGGTGCACGCGCTGAACACCGAGTGAACTTACTCAGAGTTGATTTAACAAACTCAAATCAGCTGATCTGGAATCAAAAACTCAGAGTTTCCCACCTGTGGGTAAATCAACTCAGAGCTCAGGTTAGACGTATGGAAGAGGATTAGGGCCACTGAAAAAAAGACATTTTGCTTCTGACTTTTTTTTTTTGAATTCTGACTTTAAATGTTTCTTGGATTATGAGGGTATTTCTTGATAATCCAATAAACATCTTTTTTTTTTCATTTAACATTAATGTGAAGTGCAACCAAATACAAAGAGAAACACAACACCAGGGATGAGTTGTGTCTAAAAGCAACCTGCTTCTTCCAAAAAGAAGCTCTGATATTAGACTCACATTGAGTGATATGTTTTAAATGAACACTGTGTAGACTCAACTATAAAGGTGCAAAGACTTCACACTTAGTACACAGTTCTAATTATTCTTTGAGGTTGTTGTTTTTGCCCATATGAAAAAATGGCCTAAAAAATGCACAGTATGAAGTAACTAAAGAGATATGTATTTGTCCTCTGGAGACTATGAAGCCAAAAAATATTCAATTTTCACTGAAACATAATGGTCATGATGTCTGCTGGATATGACAGCACGAAAGCAACTGCAACCTTGATTTTAAAACCAACCTTGTTGAATGTTTTTTTCTACCTACTGTTAGCAGGAAAAAAAATTATCCTGCCGCTTTAAATCAGATATTTTTGACTAAATGTGTCATTGAGTACTTTCATAAACTAATGAAAATAAAATTAAAAAAACAAATAAAATTGAATTGTTCAAATGAATACAAAATTAACCAATAATGGGTGTAATTTAAAATACTCTGACTCACCATTTAGGATCCAGATGTACTGACTCCCGTTCATGGCTTTGGAGGCGAGCAAAGAGTCAAGGTGACAATAATTTTACTAAAAAGACAATCAAGAGGGATACTCATCAGTCACTTTGTAGACTGTCCCTCTCCCTCTGTATTTCCAGTTTACCCTTGAGCACTTCCAACTACATTATTTACTGGATAATTTGTCTTGCTACATTAGAATATGCAAATTGGAAATCAAGGAAGTTTGCATGAAAGGCAAAACATCCAGATGGGTAAACAGCCCATGCCTATTACACCAACTTGGACTATTAAGTATTCCTTTGTTTTTGAAACAATTATTTCATCTCCAAACAAACTTGCTTAACATTTCCTTGACAATTAAACGGAAAGAAAACTCTAGTTTGACTTCTTAAAGGTTACTCATGCAAATCATGGTTAGGTGTCATAAAAACAACGTTGAATACTTCCAAGAGTTTACCGAATGCCCCAATATTGTCATACAATGGAACAAATAGATGAGTGGCATATGGGGTCTGAAACTAAAGAACAAAAAGCAACAGTTTCCCCAGTATATTTCACCAAGAATGTCCCCTGTAAAAGTCATCCCCTCCAGGAGTCATTTTAAGCACATTTTTTCTGATCATTTGCATCTACTGTCTTCTGTAAAGTTATATTTAAAATAATTTAAACATAAATAAATTAATATTTAAATAACATAGCCCATCTACACCTGTTCAATTACTAAAAGAACATATCTCAATGTGCTATGCTGTGTAGTATCTCTAAGATCACCAAGAAATGAGAAACAGAACTATTGTGACAAACATGTCTATATTATTGCTACTGCAGCCTGCTGCTGTAAAAGGAAAATATCAATGTCATTGTGAAGAGCAACATTGACCAGAACTTTGAAAAATCTGTCAAAGGTTTAATGTAAAAATACAAAAACTGCAAAAAAGGAGTACACTCGACAGTAAACACAGTTTCAGGTGCACGACCGCAACAAGACTAAATAGGGACAGACTAATCAGCACACTGAATTTCCTTTAAATGTTCCGTTGTTTTTCTGCTAATTACCCAGATCAAGAAAATTTAAAGGAAATTCAGTGTGCTGATTGTTCTGTCTCTTATTGTAAAAATATAACATTAATGAAAAATTTTAATTTTGGTGGTGTACCATTGAAGCCGGAAGTAGCTTATCATCTTCGATAAGCTACTTCCGGCGACCATTTCTGTTTGTTTGGGGGGAAAAATAAGCTATTTTGGAATGTTTGTATGTGTGCATGTATTTAGTATATATATGTATTTTTTCTCTCTCATTGTTTCTTTTTTATCTGCTCACCGTCATTGTAAATAACGACCATGCTCTCAATGATTTTCGAGTTTAGATAAAGACATCAGATGTAGCCTAAATATTTTTCTCCACAATTTGTTTCTTGTGTAAATTTGTGTCGTAAAATGTAAATAAACTATACAAATGTTTTCGCTAACAGCTAAACTATTAAAAGATCTTTAAAGCTATCAGTGAATGTATTGACTAACATGATATACTGTTAGCAGTGTATCTTTGCTGGCAGTGTATTTTAGCGTAAAGGAAATGTATTTAATACTTTAATGTTGAAGTTTTTGTCTTTATTTTTTATCAGTTACGTTTAATTGATGTTATCCAATTTACAAGACAAAAAAGAGCTTCATAAAATGTTGAATATCATATTATGGAGTACTTTGGATTATAAATCTGCTCGTTAATCTAATCAAATATGCAGCATCATAAAGACATATCTCACATTGTAACAAACTAAATTGTATTAAATACGGTTTATACCTTTTCTCTCGTTAGACGTGCAGTAGGAGGTGCGCCTTTCCCTTGAACCAACATGGAGGCCAAGTTGATGCACTGCTAACATGACCCTCAGCTGAAAATAAGGTGACGTGCATAGACTCTGATAGAGCTAACTCTACTTACATCTTGTCTCATTTTGATACAAAACATCTCTTAAAAAACAAAGCTAATGGACACAGGAATCGATGGAGCTCTTATATTGTTTGTAAGTTATTACTTATGCTTCTGCCTTTCACTGCAATGGAATTTCTTGAAGAAGATACACGTGCTTCTTCTATACCCTATTTCAATTTTCTGTTGTTTGTTTTACAACACATTTAGACTTGGCATTTTATCCTACAATTATTGTCACATTGGCTACATATAGTTTCCAGTAAATAAATGAATAGATAATTGGAATTTCTCCTACCTTTAAAGCTCTTGTATTATTTTTAGAGCCTGACTGCTTAATCGGCCAGCCGATAATATCGGCCGATATTAGCATATCAGTGACTATTGGTATTTGCTAATTTTATCGTAGCTATGTGCCGATATTACTAGATTTATTCACCAGTCAAATAGCATTTCATTTGAGTTTTAATTGTGTTACACTAGCAGTTCTCTTTCTGGCTGTCACCAGCAGAGGGCGCTATATGGATTACAACAAGCATCATCACTCTCCAGAGTGTCAAGTGGTGATGCATGTACATGCACCTTTACTTTCCAGTTGAGTGACCATCTTGTCTTCATTACATACAGTTTGTTTTCCACAAGTGTTTGATCCACAGTTGAGCGATCTCTACAGATCAAACATAGTTCTAAAAAGATATCAGCCGATGTGCTGGTGTCAGATTCTTTTCCTTCCCCGACATCGATATCATCATCGCCCCCTAAAATCCCAAATCTGTCGGGCCCCAATTATTTTAAGCATGTTACTCATTTGATTTTAGATTCAAGTTTTCATATTAACGAATCTGATGATTGAAGTTTGTGTCACCGCCCACTTCAGTAGTCAGCTTAATGTGTTCATTATGCCGTCTATCACTCCGCCCTCAGGTTTATAACTGGTGATCCACTTTGCACTCATCATTGTGACCTTTATGAGAAGGTCGGTTGGCCTTCTCTTAAAGAGAGGCGCAACAAACACTGGTTTTTATATATTTTCAAGGCACTTATTGGTAAACTTCCACCCTACATAACAGACCTGTTGGAGTGGAATTCAGGCACCTACATGACTCGTTCTTCTGAGTGGCTCGTTCTTAAAGTCCCTCGAGCTTTTACTGAACTCGGTAAATCTGCCTTTTCTTTTGATGCCCCAAACTCGTGGAATGCCCTCCAGCAAACTCTAAGGATCCAAGTTCTTCCCTCTCTTCCAGAGTTTAGGAATTCAAATTCGAGCCACTATGTCTCCAATTGTAACTGTTTTTATTGGATCACAGTGGTTTTTCACTGATTGAGTGTTTGTTGTGTTTTTTGCTTGTTTTACTTTGCTTGTAATCTTGACGGCATTGGAAATGAGGGAAACCTCAGTGTCCTTTCGAGAATAAATAAAGGTTTGAATTGAAATTCCATGATCACAGGTAATTCATTTGAGAGTTAAATAAACCTAACCAAAAAAATATTACAAATATTACATCTTTCATACTTTCCTTGTCTTGTACAGTATGTGCCACGAGAACACATCAATGAGCTTTGGAGGAAGCGAAATAACTCTGGTCCTTAATAAGGGTACACCTACCTATTCTGAGGGTCAAAAGATAATAATAGAATAACTAAATGTTCTTCATTAGTTCCTCAGCTTTTGATTAGAAGTTTTGACATAAATCCACTGTTGAATTTGACTGATTAAAGTGTTGCTGGCATCACAGGAACTAGATGGCACCAGAGGTCACACCGACTCATGAGGTTTTTGCCCAACAGTCGAGATGTGGGAAAGAAAACGACCAGACCCTGCAAGCAAAATGTGTATTTACTGACCTCTGCTGGTGAAAACAAGGTATTGGTTCATTTGATTTCGATTTTTTTCAGGGTTGATTAATATTCATGGTTGTTTTTGCAAGATTCTAGCCGTTCAAAGATTAAGGCCCCGTGTCCACTTAGCATTTTGTTTCTGAGCGCCAGCATCTTTTTTCAATTATTTCCAATGAAGAGAGAGCTTTCAAAAAAAGGCGCAGCTTTTCCTGTGGGCTGCGCCTTTTTTGTGCGGCCCCTCTTAGCGCTTCAAGTTGAAAATCTTTCTACTTCCAGAAAGGCGCTATTGACGTCAACTGCGCTTTTTTCAAAAAAATAATTTATTCCCCATATTTCTTTGCCTACAACGGATCGTGTCTCGTACCAACATCCTCTTTGCTCTGTGTCCGATTGGGAAAAAAAACAATATCAGATTTAAAACATGCAGTAATAAGCAACAGAGCAGTGTGGGTCATACAGCAGTCGTTGTCAACAGAATGTTGTTATAGAGACAGGATGGACGTGCAGCACTTTTATTCTCAGCGCACAAACGCTTCATACAAGCGCTCCAGAGGTCAAAGCCAGCGCTTTTCTGCCCGGAAAAAAATGCAGGGCTTAACTTGTGCCCAGAGCAGACAGTCAAACATTTTTCTCTGCATTGAATAACTCTTTGGACAGAAATCCAGCAGTCCTATAGTTACAAAACAATAAAATGCTCAAACATAACAATAAATCAAGAAGTCTTCAAACTTGTTTTAGAGCCCTTAAAAGATGTGAAAGCAGTCAGAAGGATATTGAAGAGTTACCACCCTCCACCTTTACTTTTTTCTCCCGCAGTGAGCTGACACAGAATGAAGCATGATGCAAATAAATTTGGGATGCACTGTGTGAATTAAACCTCCAGTGACATTTTTAACAGTTTATATGTAGCAGTAGCATTTGTATAAGAGTAGGGGGGTGATGGTTGTCTTCTTGTCTTGACTTATTTCAGTTTCCTCAGAGCATGGCCAGACAGAGCACACTCACAGTGATCAGCAGAGCTATAGAGGAAGATAGAAGAGCAGGGAAAAAACAGGATTAGGCATTGTTCAAACACATCTGACATTTTGGATAACTTTGCTTTCTAACTGATTATGCTTACCATGCGTGAGTGATTGCTGGAGTGTAATGGCATGGCTAGCAGTGATAACGGAAGCGGGAGCGGCAGTGGTGGTGGTGGAGGAATCTTGATTGGTGACAGTGGCAGCAGGATTTCCCAGGTCAACAGAATTGCTCCTTAATTGGGTCTTTGCGGCTCCCAAAGCACCAGAAGCTGAAAGTATAAGCAAAAGAATGATATTATTATCACAATATAAAAGTCATGTTCTTTGTGATTGTTGATGGTTCATACAATATGTATGAACTTCTTTTTGTGTTAGCTTACTGCCGTTAAAAGATCCCGTGACTATTCCAAGTGTCGTAGTTGTTGCTCTTTGTTGTGGGGTTGGTACAGTGGCAGTAAATGTACACTGGATTGTATTTCCAGTAATTCTTCCTCTCACAGAGTTAGCAGTGACCTACAGAGCATAGAAAGAAAATACAGATAAAACTGTTATTGCTTACCGGTAAGTAGTAGCATTTATGTGCATCCTGTTCGAACAAGTCAGTTTAACGATGTGATTTATAACCTAGAACTACAGAACATTAAAGATCTTTTGCTTCAGAGATTCATGTCAAAATCTACATCATACTCTGTTTGATTTTTTTTTGTCTTACTTAGTCTTAATCAAAGTAAAACTGACCTCAGTCCTTGTCAGCTGGCCATTGTTGAGGAGAGCGCCGAAGAATTCTACTTTACCGTTGTTATTTGCACAGACATAGGTTATGTCGTCTCCCTCCTGTAGAAAAATAAACAGAAATGGTCAATACGTGTTCATAAGATGACTCTAAACAAACTGGTTTAAGGCCTTTGAGTATTTGAGTATATTGAGTTTCGGATGCGTTTTTTGGATCCGTTATCTAATAAAAAAACGCACAGAAACCTTGTACACTGATTCCGATGTGTTTATTGTTAAATTAATTGAGACATTTTGCAGTATGAGAAAAAACGTCTCGTACTCATCGAGCAGAGTCATCAAGCAATGAAGAGGATTTTCTGGTTCTTTCATTCCTTGAAAAAAGGGATCACTGGGTCTGTCCAGTGATATTCTGCTAACTATACTGGCACCACATAGTAAAAAGAACAACAATTTCCACAAAGCAATTGACCCTGAACAGCGGCTTGAAGTACGTTTGACAAAAGTTACGGTGTCAGTGTGCTAACATGACTAACACAACATGAGATTGTATTTCTTTTTAAACGTGTGGAAACTTCGGAGGAAAATAGGAGACTCGATGTGCAAAGGCCTTTAGACTTGAATGTAAATTTATTTATTAGTGAGTGACAGAACTTGACTAACCAGTGAGGCGTCATTTGACAAGGTGGCTCCAAGATAGCCTTGTGACTCTCCTGAGAGCTGAAACTCAAAGTTTTGACCACTCTGCCTCTTCGCACCAAGAAAGAAACATGATCCTGAAGTTGAGGGGTCGCACGCAGAGGGCTCAGCTGCACAGAGGTTTTCACTTCCACAACCACTTCTATTAAAAGATGTCTGCAAAGGAAATGAGAAACATTTGAGTAATTAAAAATTGAAGGTCACTATCAATAAAAGCAACTTCTTTTGATTCTACTCTGCTCTATTCTACTTTTTGTATCACTCGCCTCAAGATTTGACACTGTAGTGTTGGGCGTTAGTGGGGGTGCTACTGCAGTTGTGGCTGCTGCCGTAGTGGTCGCTGCCTTAGTGGTTGCTGTCTTAGTGGTCGCTGTCTTAGTGGTCGCTGCCTTAGTGGTCGCTGCCGTAGTGGTCGCTGCCGTAGTGGTCGCTGTCGTAGTGGTCGCTGCCGTAGTGGTCGCTGCCTTAGTGGTCGTTGCTGTAGTGGTCGCTGCCGTAGTGCTCGCTGCCGTAGTGGTCACTGTCGTAGTGGTCGCTGCCGTAGTGGTTGCTGTCTTAGTGGTCGCTGTCTTAGTGGTCGCTGCCTTAGTGGTCGCTGCCTTAGTGGTCGCTGCCGTAGTGGTCGCTGTCGTAGTGGTCGCTGCCGTAGTGGTCGCTGCCTTAGTGGTCGTTGCTGTAGTGGTCGCTGCCGTAGTGCTCGCTGCCGTAGTGGTCACTGTCGTAGTGGTCGCTGCCGTAGTGGTCGCTGTCTTAGTGGTCGCTGTCTTAGTGGTCGCTGCCTTAGTGGTCGCTGCCTTAGTGGTCGCTGCCGTAGTGGTCGCTGTCGTAGTGGTCGCTGCCGTAGTGGTCGCTGCCTTAGTGGTTGCTGTCTTAGTGGTCGCTGTCTTAGTGGTCGCTGCCTTAGTGGTCGCTGCCTTAGTGGTCGCTGCCGTAGTGGTCGCTGTCGTAGTGGTCGCTGCCGTAGTGGTCGCTGCCTTAGTGGTCGTTGCTGTAGTGGTCGCTGCCGTAGTGCTCGCTGCCGTAGTGGTCACTGTCGTAGTGGTCGCTGCCGTAGTGGTCGCTGCCTTAGTGGTCGTTGCTGTAGTGGTCGCTGCCTTAGTGGTCGCTGCCGTAGTGGTCGCTGCCGTAGTGGTCGCTGCCTTAGTGGTCGCTGCCGTAGTGGTCGCTGCCGTAGTGTTCGCTGCCGTAGTGTTCACTGCCATAGTGTTTGGCTTGTCTTCTGTTTTATATGTGCCAACAGATATCCAGGACAGCGTCACAAACAGGACAGTAAAGATGAGTCTGTTGTCCATACCTAGAGTAGGAAGGGTTCATATTAGTTCAATAATAAAGTTGGACACTTGATCTTGAGTTATTTATGTGGTAGCAAGTTCAGGTTCTAAATAATACCAAAAAGCAAAATATGAATGTGCTTTACACAACCAAACTCAGTAACAATAATCTATCAGTGACTGTATTCAGAAACCTTTTACAAACTCGGTTGGGAAGCAGGATTTAACTTTGTTACAGGCATTAACGTGTAATGTAGTATATATTTTTAAAACCATACCAAAACCTATTTTCACATAATAATGAACCACTTACTGTATGTACAGTATATCTTCCACATTTAGGTATTCATTGAGTATTATAGTTACAGAATCAATTTATCAGTTGATTATTATTTGAACTCTTTTTTTTTGCTGATTAGAAAATATATCAAACATTGGCTGTTTTATCCTCTGAAATTAGTGGATTTCTTGTTTTCCCTTTGTTTATTATAGAGGTCAGTGTTTCCCACAGAATGAACCTGTACCTGTGGCGACGGAGGTTGCGCCCAGGGAGTGGTTCGTCAGCTTGAACAAACATTGAAATATAATACAAAATTGATATTAGGTCCGTTCATATATTCCAAACGTATACGTGGCAAAGACTTTAATCTTCTCACCTTACTTCCTCTCAGTTCTAATTATCTGCAAACACACACACACAGTTCGCCCTGCCTCCAACCGTTTCTCTATGCTTGTATGAGTCTGATCTTTTGACATCAGACTTCCCATCTCTACCACAGTTTATGAACGTTTCTAAAGACAGCCAAATAACGCAACCTGTCACGCGAGACGTCGCACCCCTTCAGTGTATAGACAGGAGTATGAGAAGACGTCTCTCTCTCTCTGATCACCTGCAGGGCATGTGTCAGACACACGGCAGAGAGCGAGGGGAGTTAGAAAACTAGTTAACTGAACACGGATGGCGATCTATTTGGACAAAGTAAAGAATGACAAAAGTAAAAATGGTCTGAAATCATACTTTGGCGTCCTCAGATGTACTCGCACAGGTGTTGTCTATGTGAGGGAAACACTGTTGGTATTTGGGCTTTTGATTGTTGGATGTACTAGAAGAAACCAAATTGAAGATGTGACTGAAAAAAAAAAGCTTAGAACAAGTTGAAAGGAGTACGATGTTTTTTGAACTGTATTAACTAAAGGAAAATAATCAACTGAGAAATCGGTAATGAAAAAGACCCTTTAAAATATCATAAAGTTCAGTATTAATTGTAATTTATTTTAAACCTGTAGTTAAAGAATCACAAATATTAACATAGTCAAAGTGTAAATCTTACATATCATTTAACGTTCTGTGTTTTATTTGTGAATACATTTAATTTGAAACTTTTCTTATTATACAATTTTTTTAAGAAATTATACTTTCCTAAGTTATTAACTTGATCTTAAAATGATCCTATTTAAAGAAACAACCTTCATTTTGTTAAAATGAAAATATGAATGTTTGAATGAATAACATATTAATGAATTCACAGCAGCTTTTTGTCTTTTATGAAACAATTGGCTTTCAGTAAACTACAAAAGAAAAACCTTCAAGACATTATTTTCCAACACAGTAAAATCCAAATCATGAAGAAATCCTCTGAACGTCATTTATAAATAATTAATAATCTACAGTTGAATCCTACCTGTAGCTCTTCTTGTCATCTTTACTTCCAGAGATGGGTGAAATTAGTTTAGAAGCAAAGTGATATGTGCAGCTCCTTGGTATAAAGATCCGGTGTAGGTTTTAGTCAGGTGTGGCACTGCTGGTGTTCTTAACGGGGTTCCAGGTAAGGATGTGACACTTGTTTGCTTGGTGTCACTATTTAAACTTAGTCCTCAGGTAGAGTAGAGACACTGATGGCAAAAAAAACAACAACTCCCTGGCATCACGAGGGTTGGGTCAGGTGGAAACTCAATGTGATGGAAACCAAACCATGACATGTCACTGCACTTTCAGGTAAATTGTCTCTGACTGTTGGAGTTTAGTTTAAAAATGTCCTGCTTCCTTCAGGGCTCACAATGCCCGTAACTTCCCTTATCAGACGATGGTAACGACAAGGAGACAAACGCCATCTGTTCAGGAAAAATGTATCCCTGGATGGTTGTCTTATCTCATGTGATGGTGTCACTTTAAACAATGTCATAGTTTTTCAACGTCTCTGAAATGTAAAATGTAGTCTTACTTTTTTGCTACCTTATATTTTGGCATGGTTTTGCTCACAGCCAATCCTTGTATGCCTTTTTCATATAGTGCTTCTTCACTTTCACAGCAGTTGGTCATGTGGTGAAGCCAATTCCCAAATTACAATTACAACACAACTTTCCCCAAGGGGACAATAAAGTGTATCCTATCGTACATAAACTGTCCTCTACAGCCTGCTGCCGCTGATTGTTTAGTGACAGGTCTGCTCGCATTCAGCAGCCATTTAAAAGGTTAAAGCTGAAACTGGGTTTCTACTTTAGAAGGAAACCTTGCCTCTCTTTTGAATCTAAGAAGAGGCTGGTTGCTACTTTTATGTCTGTGCTGGATTACGGTGATGTTTTATATGCATGCCTCCTCACTAAGTTTACATGCTCTGAACACTGTGCATCATGGAGCTCTGAGGTTCATCACTTATTTTAAAATCCTCACTCATCACTGTTTGTTGTATGAACGCTGATGGACTTCACTGACCCTACGCAGACTTAAGCACTTGTGTATTCTTATCTACAAGTCTATTTGAGCTCTACTTCCTTCATACCTTCTGACCTTTATCACTCAGAAAAGTACAGGGATTTACAATCTTCGATCCCAGGACCTTTTCTTACTGTCTTTTCCAAAAGTCAGAACTGAACTCGGGAAAAAGGAAAGTTTCCCTCTGAAACCTCTGACGGAGAGTTGACAAACACTTAGGAGGGTAGTCGTCTTTTTACTGTGTTTACTTTCATCCAGAAGTCAAAGACCTTGTGTAAATATTGAAAACCAAATATTTGTCTGCTACTCCCTTATTACACGGTGAATATCCAAGGTATATTGCTATGGTGTTTGATGGATGGTGGGGAGCACTGAATCAGGCGCAGCCCTTCATGTAGCGTCTACGCTAACGAGAGAATATGGTTGATGAGTAGAGAGGAGTCAGTGTGCATGGATGGGAGAAGTATTTGCCTGTAGAGTTACTAATAAATTACTGCAGTTGTTTGTTACAAATTGGATACCTCCTTTTATTCTTTATTTTTGTACTTATCGGTAATGACTTTCAAGTGTTTGAGAGTTATTGACTCTGGGTTCCCTAGGACTACTTTAGAAGATGTTCCAGATGTGATTCGTGTGCAAGAAACTTGGTTGCGGCCTCAGCTAGATTTTATAATCCCGGGGTTTAGTTCAATAAGACATGATCGAGGAAAAAAATCAAAACAGAGGAAGGTGCGCCACTTTTATTAAAGAAGGGTTAGCCTATAAGAAGATTTCATCCCCTGAGGAGATAGAGTGTGTCATAGTAGAGATTTGTAGCCTTAGGAATGATGGTAATATAAAGTTGATTCATTTTTATAATTCATGTAAAAAAGTAATCAGTGACATGTTCAAAGAAATAGCAGGGGAAATATATAGAAGAGGAGAACTTATCCAGTGACTATTGGTATTGACTAATTCTATCAATATTATTATGCCGATATTACTCGAGTTATTCACCAGTCAAATGGCATTTCATTTGAGCTTTATTGTATTACACTAGCAGTTCTCTTTCTTGCTGTCACCAGCAGAGGGTGCTATATGGATTACAACTAGCATCATCACTCTCCACAGTGTCAAGCGGTGAAGCACGTACTGATTTTGGGCGATATAATGGTATCAGATATTTTTCTCCCTCCCCAACATCGATATCAGTATCGGCCCCTAAAATCCCAAATCTGTCGGGCCCTAATTATTTTATGTATGTCACTCATTTTGAATTTAGGTTCAAGTTTTCATATTAATGAATCTGATGATTGAAGTTTGTGTCATCGCCCACTTCAGGAGTCAGCTTAATGTGTTCATTACTCCATGATCACAGGAAATTAATTTGAGTTAAATAAACCTAAACAAAAAAAACGCATACTGCTAAAATTTCAGATTCAACAAATTACCATTTAGACATTTTGACATTACATATTTATTTAAAAAAAATATATACAAATAAAACTCAACCTTAACATAATGCAATGTGCAAAGTCAGTTTCTCCAATATTAGCATTCTACTGTAAATGCTCATATGCATTTGCTGTGTATTTTCTTCATACTTACACATATACACGTATACACACACACACACACACACACACACACACACACACACACAATAAAATATCAGCCAATGATGGCTTCATTAAGACAATTTTTCAAGCATACACATTCACATCTCAAAAATAAAATAATATAATATTAGTAATAATAACAAAATCAACATATTTCAGAAACACGTAATCTGTGAAAGAGGAACATCTTTCATACTTTCCTTGTCTTGTACAGTATGTGTCACGAGAACACATCAATGAGCATGGGATGAAGCAAAATAACTCTGGTCCTTAATAAGGGTACACCTACCTATTCTGAGGGTCAAAAGATAATAATAGAATAACTAAATGTTCTTCATTAGTTCCTCAGCTTTTGATTAGAAGTTTTGACATAAATCCACTGTTGAATTTGACTGATTAAAGTGTTGCTGGCATCACAGGAACTAGATGGCACCAGAGGTCACACCGACTCATGAAGTTTTTGCCCAATAGTCGAGATGTGGGAAAGAAAACAACCAGACCCTGCAAGCAAAATTTGTATTTGCTGACCTCTGCTGGTGAAAACAAGGTATTGGTTCATTTGATTTTGATTTTTTTCAGGGTTGATTAATATTCATGGTTGTTTTTGCAAGATTCTAGCCGTTCAAAGATTAAGGCCCCGTGTCCACTTAGCATTTTGTTTCTGAGTGCCAGCATCTTTCTTCAATTACTTTAAGTGAAGAGAGAGCTTTCAAAAAAAGGCGCAGCTTTTCCTGTGGGCTGCGCCTTTTTTGTGCGGCCACTCTTAGCGCTTCAAGTTGAAAATCTTTCTACTTTCGGATCGTGTCTTGTAATAACATCCTCTTTGCTCTGTGTCTGATTGGGAAAAAAACAATATCAGATATAAAACATGCAGTAATAAGCAACGGAGCAGTGTGGGTCATACAGCAGTCGTTGTCAACAGAATGTTGTTATAGAGACAGGATGGACGTGCAGCGCTTTTATTCTCAGCACACAAACGCTTCATACAAGCGCTCCAGAGGTCAAAGCCTGCCCAGGAAAAAATGCAGGGGGGACTCTGCATTAAATAACTCTTTGGACAGAAATCCAGCAGTCCTATAGTTACAAAGCAATAAAATGCTCAAACATAACAATACATCAAGAAGTCTTCAAACTTGTTTTAGAGCCCTTAAAAGATGTGAAAGCAGTCAGAAGGATATTGAAGAGTTACCACCCTCCACCTTTACTTTTTTCTCCCGCAGTGAGCTGACACAGAATGAAGCATGATGCAAATAAATTTGGGATGCACTGTGTGAATTAAACCTCCAGTGACATTTTTTAACAGTTTATATGTAGCAGTAGCATTTGTATAAGAGTAGGGGGATGATGGTTGTCTTTTGTGTTGATTGTCAGTGTCCTCAGAGCATGGCCAGACAGAGCACACTCACAGTGATCAGCAGAGCTATAGAGGAAGATAGAAGAGCAGGGAAAAAACAGGATTAGGCATTGTTCAAACACATCTCACATTTTGGATAACTTTGCTTTCTAACTGATTATGCTTACCTTGCGTGAGTGATTGCTGGAGTGTAATGGCATGGCTAGCAGTGGTAACGGAAGCGGTAGTGGGAGCCATAGTGGTGGCGTTGGCGGAAATCTGATTGGTGACAGTGGCATTAGGATTTCCCAGGTCAACAGGATTGCTCCTTAATTGGGTGTTTGCGGCTCCCAAAGCACCAGAAGCTGAAAACACAAGCAAAAGAATGATATTATTATCACAATATAAAAGTCATGTTCTTTGTGATTGTTGATGGTTCATACAATATGTATGAACTTCTTTTTGTGTTAGCTTACTGCCGTTAAAAGATCCCGTGACTATTCCAAGTGTCGTAGTTGTTGCTCTTTGTTGTGGGGTTGGTACAGTGGCAGTAAATGTACACTGGATTGTATTTCCATTAACTCTTCCTCTCACAGAGTTTGCGTTGACCTACAGAGCATAGAAAGAAAACACATATTAAACTGTTATTGCTTAAGTAGTAGCATTTATGTTCACCCTGTTTGAATAAGTCAGATGATTTATGACCTAGAACTACAGAACATTAAAGCACTCTTTGCTTCAGAGATTCATGTCAAAAACTACATCATACTAGATTTTTTTTTCTTGCTTAGTCTTAATAAAAGTAAAACTGACCTCAGTCCTTGTCAGCTGGCCATTGTTGAGGAGAGCGCCGAAGAATTCTACTCTACCGTTGTTATTTGCACAGACATAGGTTATGTCGTTTCCCCCCTGTAGAAAAATAAACAGAAATGGTCAATACGTGTTCATAAGATGACTCTAAACAAACTGGTTTAAGGCCTTCGCACACTGAGTATTTTTTCCGATGCATTTATTGGATCCGTTATCTGATTAAAAAAAACGTTACGCACAGAAACCTTGTACACTGAGTCCGATGTGTTTATTGTTAAATTAATTGAGACATTTTGCAGTATGAGAAAAAACGTCTCGTACTCATCGAGCAGAGTCATCAAGCAATGAAGAGGATTTTCTGGTTCTTTCATTCCTTGAAAAAAGGGATCACTGGGTCTGTCCAGTGATATTCTGCTAACTATACTGGCACCACATAGTAAAAAGAAAACAACAATTTCCACAAAGCAATTGACCCTGAACAGCGGCTTGAAGTAAGTTTGACAAAAGTTACGGTGTCAGTGTGCTAACATGACTAACACAACTTGAGATTGTATTTCTTTTTAAACGTGTGGAAACTTCGGAGGAAAATAACAGACTCGATGTGCAAAGGCCTTTAGACTTGAATGTAAATTTATTTATTAGTGAGTGACAGAACTTGACTAACCAGTGAGGCGTCATTTGACAAGGTGGCTCCAAGATAGCCTTGTGACTCTCCTGAGAGCTGAAACTCAAAGTTTTGACCACTCTGCCTCTTCGCACCAAGAAAGAAACATGATCCTGAAGTTGAAGGGTCGCATGCAGAGGGCTCAGCTGCACAGAGGTTTTCAGTTCCACAACCACTTCTATTAAAAGATGTCTGCAAAGGAAATGAGAAACATTTGAGTAATTCAATATCGAATGTCAACACTATCAACAAAAGCAACTTCTCTTGATTCTACTCTGTTCTACTTTTTGTATCACTCACCTCAAGATTTGACACTGTAGTGTTGGGCATTAGTGGGGGTGCAGTTGTGGCTGTTGCTGTCGTGGTTGCTGCCATGGTTGTATTTGGTGCGTTTGTCATGTTGTTTCCCCCTGCTGTTGTCATGGATGGTGCCATTGTTGCATTTGGTGCGTTTGTCATGTTGTTTCCCCCTGCTGTTGTCATGGGTGGTGCCATGGTTGTATTTGGTGCGTTTGTCATGTTGTTTCCACCTGCAGTTGTCATGGATGGTGCCATTGTTGCATTTGGTGCGTTTGTCATGTTGTTTCCACCTGCAGTTGACATGGATGGTGCCATTGCTGCATTTGGTGCGTTTGTCATGTTGTTTCCCCCTGCAGACGTCATGGATGGTGCCATTGTTGCATTTGGTGCGTTTGTCATGTTGTTTCCCCCTGCAGACGTCATGGATGGTGCCATTGTTGCATTTGGTGCGTTTGTCATGTTGTTTCCCCCTGCAGTTGTCATGGATGGTGCCATTGTTGCATTTGGTGCGTTTGTCATGTTGTTTCCCCCTGCAGACGTCATGGATGGTGCCATTGTTGCATTTGGTGCGTTTGTCATGTTGTTTCCCCCTGCAGACGTCATGGATGGTGCCATTGTTGCATTTGGTGCGTTTGTCAAGTTGTTTCCCCCTGCTGTTGTCATGGATGGTGCCATTGTTGCATTTGGTGCGTTTGTCATGTTGTTTCCCCCTGCAGACGTCATGGATGGTGCCATTGTTGCATTTGGTGCGTTTGTCATGTTGTTTCCCCCTGCTGTTGTCATGGATGGTGCCATTGTTGCATTTGGTGCGTTTGTCATGTTGTTTCCCCCTGCTGTTGTCATGGATGGTGCCATTGTTGCATTTGGTGCGTTTGTCATGTTGTTTCCTGTCGTCATTGATGGCGCCATTGTTGCATTTGGTGCATTTGTCATGTTGTTTCCTGTTGTCATGGATGGTGCCATTGTTGCATTTGTTGCGTTTGTCATGTTTGCTGCTGTTGTTTGAGCATATGTTCCAACAGATATCCAGGACAGCGTCACAAACAGGACAGTAAAGATGAGTCTGTTGTCCATACCTAGAGTAAGAAGGGTTGAAATTTGTTAAATAATAATTTGGACACTTGATCTTGAGTTATTTATGTGGTAGCAGGTCTAGAAGTTCAGATTCTAGATAATACCAAAAAGCAAAATATTAATGTGCTTTACACAACCAAACTCAGTAACCATGATCTATCAGTGACCTACAAACTCGTTTGGTTAGCAGAATTTAACCTTTTATAAGCTTTAACGTGTAATGTAGTATACATTTTTAAAACCCTACAAAAGCCATTAATGTATATAGCCTCCACATTTAGATATTCATTGGGTATTATAGTTACAGAAAATGAACAGCAACCAATTATTTGAACTCTTTTTTTTGCTGATTAGAAAATATGTTAAACATTGGCTGTTTTATCCTCTGAAATTAGTGGATTTCTTGTTTTCCCTTTGTTTATTATAGAGGTCAGTGTTTCCCACAGAATGAACCTGTACCTGTGGCGATGGAGGTTGCGCTCAGGGAGTGGTTCGTCAGCTTGAAAAACATTGAAATATAATAAAAAAGTAAAGATTAAGTTGGGTTATCTACTAATATTTGGTCCGTTTATATATTAATAATCGGATGTTCCCAAACTCATATATGTGGCACAAATACTTGAATCTGCTCACATTACTTCCTCTCAGTTCAATTTATCTGCACACACGCGCGCGCACACACACAAACCACCACCACACAGACCTAAAAAACGACCCGTTTTGCCCGGCAAGTCCCCTGTTTGTGGGTGTCTAACGACGCCGAAGACCCCTTTTAGATAGGTACGCTAGTGCACACACACACACACACACACACACACACACACACACAGTTTGCCCTGCCTTCTACCGTTTCTCTATGCTTGTATGTGTCTGATCTTTTGACAGCAGATTTCCGCACCACAGTCTATACGCATTTCCAAAGACAGCCAAATAACGAAATTCCTGTTTAGAAATGACAGGTTATACCTGTGTTGACGAGGCTTGTTAATTATAAAAGCAGTGGTATGAGACAGAGTTCATATGTTACGTGAGACGTCCCATCCCCTTCAGTGTATTGACAGGAGTATGAGAAGACGTCTCTCTCTATCTGATCACCTGCAGGGCATGTGTAAGGCTCTGCAGGTGATCAGACACAAGGCAGAGAGCGAGGGGAGTTAGAAAACTAGTTAACTGAACACGGATGGCGATCTATATGGACAAAGTAAAGAATGGCAAAAGTAAAAATGGTCCGAAATCATACTTTGGCGTCCTCAGATATACTCGCACAGGTGTTGTCTATGTGAGGGAAACACTGTTGGTATTTGGGCTTTTGATTGTTGGATGTACTAGAAAAAACCAAATTGAAGATGTGACTGAAAAAAAAAAAGCTTAGAACAAGTTGAAAGGAGTACGATGTTTTTTGAACTGTATTAACTAAAGGAAAATAATCAACTGAGAAATCGGTAATGAAAAAGACCCTTTAAAATATCATAAAGTTCAGTATTAATTGTAATTTAATTTAAACCTGTAGTTAAAGAATCATAAATATTAACCTAGTCAAAGTGTAAATCTTACATATCATTTAACGTTCTGTGTTTTATTTGTGAATACATTTAATTTAAAACTTTTCTTATTATACAATTTTTTTAAGAAATTATACTTTTCCTAAGTTATTAACTCAAATTTAAAAATGATCCTATTTAAAGAAACAACCTTCATTTTTAAATCAATAACGTATTAAAGATTTCACACCAGCTTTTTGTATTTTATGAAACAGTTGTCTTTTAAAAACACTACAAAAGAAAAACCTTAGAGAAGTTATTTTTCCAACACAGTAAATGATAAACCTTCGATGAGATATATCTATAGAAACTCTAAATCCAAATCATGAAGAAATCCTCTGAACGTCATTTATAAATAATTAATAATCTACAGTTGAATCCTACCTGTAGCTCTTCTTGTCATCTTTACTTCCAGAGATGGGTGAAATTTGTTTTGAAGCAAAATGATATGTGCAGCTCCTTGATATAAAGATCCGATGTAGGTTTTAGTCAGGTGTGGCACTGCTGGTGTTCTTAACGGGATTATAGGTAAGGATGTGACACTTGTTTGCTTGGTGTCACTATTTAAACTAAGTCCTCAGGTAGAGTAGAGACACTGGAGGCAAAAAAACCAACAACTCTCTGACATCACGAGGGTGGGGTCAGGTGGAAACTCAGGTCTTAAGGGCGTGTGTGATGGAAACCAAACCATGACATGTCACTGCACTTTCAGGTAAATTGTCTCTGACTGTTGGAGTTTAGTTTAAGAATGTCCTGCTTCCTTCAGGGCTCACAATGCCCGTAACTTCCCTTATCAGACGATGGTAACGATAAGGAAACAAACGCCATCTGTTCAGTGAAACATGTATCCCTGGATGGTTGTCTTACATCATGTGATGGTGTCACTTTAAACAATGTCATAGTTTTTTAACGACTCTGAAATGTAAAATGTAGACTTACTAATGTAAGGGGGAAGCTGTGGATACTAAATTTGGGGGGGGAGGTAAATGATTTTATAAAATCCAGTCTGACAAAACTCAAGCGCCTTCAATAATTAAATCTTCCAAAGAAGATTTCTAGTAGCGGTCCCCCTTTACAGTATGTCGGTCACTTTGTGTTTTTTTTTTCTATTGGCTGCCTTTGCCAGGCCCTCTTGGAAAAGAGGTTCTTAATATTAACGGGACAAATCTGATTAAATAAAAAGGGTATCTGCTAGATTCTATATACAGATAATATATTATCCATATTTATCAGCATTATCAAACTGATAGTTCATTCAGTATCCAGATGATGACTGTAACGCCAAAGACCAAAGGGTTCATTAGTCAAAGCTAGGAGTATGCTTTGTTTAAATGCACTAAAATTGTTGGTCACATTTATTAAAGGTTGCATTTTTTTTAAGTAAAGAAAATGAAACCTTAAAACATAGAAAAAGCAGTATAAATCGTGTACTAAAAAGTGTCTTTCTGATGCTGTTGTTAAAAAAAACCTCCACATTGTTTAAATTGCACAAGAATACAGAGTTTATCACCATACATTTTTAATCACAACCCAGAAAAGAGAAAGTGCTAATTGGCAGTGCCAAAAGTGGGCGTCAAATATCCAAGATTGTGTTTCCCATAATCAAAGAGAAGCACTTTGAGTTGTGCGTGCACTGGTTGGTATATGAAACCAGTCATGACACCAGCAACACAATGCCAAGAACTGGTTTTATCAGTGGCTGAGCAAGCTCCTGTGTGTGCTTCAATATGTCCATTGTGTTCTGTGGTTGCTTATTAACATCAACCCTCCCTAATGATAGAAGAGGCAAATCAAGGCTATTCTGAACTCTGCTTATAGTTCTGCGTTGTGTTTCACAAGTGCAACCCTAATATTAGAGCACAATGATCAGCAGAGGCCCCCTCCTCGAAACAAACACACCCCAATATTAAAACAGCCTACAAAAAAACTGAAAAAGTAAATAGGCATTACAATCTTCACTTAGTTTATTTGAACACACACAGGAGAGAAATTCAAATTCAAAAATTCAAAACAGCCAAGCAAGTTTTTTTAAACCTCAGTCAGTTTTAGAATTTCCCAGTGGACAGTGGAAAAGGGATGATGAGAAGGATTTATCTTTCCTACTGATTCATTCATTTTTATTTATTTAACCTTTTATTAACTAGGAAAGAAAACTCGTCGAGATTAATAATCTCTTGTTCTAGACTAGAGTGTCCTGGCCAAGACAGGCAGAAGCACAATTGACAGAGGTTCACACAGATGTGACAGATGTTTCTGCCTCCAAGTCATGTGACATCCAAATTAAACGGTGATGAGCTCATGCAGTTTCTTTAGAGATAGGACAGTGATAGAGTCAGAAATTGGGGAGAGAGAGAGAGAGTGGGAAATGACATGTAGCAAAGAAAAGGTCTGACTCGAACATGGGCCGTCCTGCCGGAGGACCTCAGCCTCTGTACATGGCGCACTGGGCTACCGGCGCCCCAATTCATTTTTTAAACTTTTTATTACTTTTAATTCATCATAGGGAACTTACGTTAAATAGTATTTTTTCCCAGAAAGCTATCATTTCCGGTACACACTTCCTCAAACTGTCCTCCACAGCTTGCTGGTGTTAATGAAATCCTTTTAAACACAGACTGGCAGAATCTCAGTCTTAGTTTTACTTGATCTCACTCCAGTTCTGAGGACTTTACACTGGCTCACAGTCTGTCAGAGATTAGATTTTAAAATACTGCTGCTATTGTTTAGTGACAGGTTAGGCCCACGGCAAAACCTCCACTTCACTACCTGAAGATAAAACTGGCAACGTTTATGGTATAACACTCCTTATTGTAAGAGATCAATGCTAATAATGTCCTCAATGTCAACACACAGCTGTTGCTGTTGTTTGTTGTCATGTATAAGAAATAGTAAAGAAAGTTGAAGTAGTGTTTCAACATTGATACAAACCTTTGTTTTTTAAGCAACATTTAAAGCAACATTTCAACATAGTAAGGGCAAACCAGGATAACGTAAACAATGATTTCAGCCTCATGACAAACAGTGGAATGGACTGTGAGTCATCTTGTGCCATGACAGTTTCCTTCATGGTCTCTTTGTGTGAAACCAGTTTTGCGCCCATGGAAGAGTAGCATTTTAGTTGAAAAAGGGAACGGATCTTGTGAGTAGTTTCAGTTCATACTCTTAAGGCGAATCAGATAACTTCTTTTACCTTGCATGACATTGACACTGTAGCTCCTTGTTGGTGAGTTGCACAACTCTAAGGCTTGGTATGTGGTGCGTCATGACAAAGTTTAATGACTCTACAAAGGTAATTAAGTAATTGGAAAAGTATGACAAGCTCCAGGAGTCCATCGGCATTAACACAATGTTCTTTTTACCAATACACTATGATTTCTTATACATGTGAAACCTACATATGTTTATGTCAGTGAAAGGGAAAAAACAAATCAACAGACACTTTTATTGCCAATCAAATTTCTGAACTATAAGTTGTTTTGAAGTGTATAATTTAGAAAAGAAACTCAAGCAATCATATGGAGGGTGTGGTGGTTGTTAAGGTCAATGGTTGTGGAACCTGATTGCCTGTTTTGTAAGTCTAACTCTAGAATAATTTGAAGCTCATCAAAACGTTGGCACGGGGGATGTGGAACGTGTTGCTCTGAGGAGCAGTTTCATAACTTGAGGAAGCCGTATTTTCATCTCTTTTATACGTGTTTCTGTGGTGCACTGATTGTGCCGTCTTAAAAAGTGAAGCTGTAGGCTGCTTAGTTATGCTGTATTGTCTTTGAAGCGTTTTTATTTTCACCCTTCTGACTTGTTCAAATAGGCAAGGATGTAAAGACACACAGTATGAAGCGGGAAAATCGTCAATCTTGTTATTGAATTTTGGAAGTTTATGATCAATTTTGGACTGGGAATTTAAATTGTGATACTCCTGGTAGAGAAACATTACTAAATCAGAATAGATCGCTGTCGTTTTTTTACGTTTCAAGTCAAAGTACATTCTGTTAGTTTCCCTCTGAAACCTCTGACGGAGAGTTGACAAACACATGGTCGTCTTTTTACTGTGTTTACTTTCATCCAGAAGTCAAAGACCTTATGCAAATATTGAAAACCAAATATTTGTCTGCTACTCCCTTATCACAATGTGTATATCCAAGGTATATTGCTATGGTGTTTGATGGATGGTGGGGAGCACTGAATCAGGCGCAGCCCTTCATGTAGCGTCTACACTAACTAGAGAATATGATTGATGAGTGGAGAGGAGTCAGTGTGCATGGATGGGAGAAGTATTTGCCTGTAGAGTTAGGAATAAATTACTGCAGTTGTTTGTTACAAATTGGATACCTCCTTTTATTCTTTATTTTTTTTACTCACCGGTAATGACCTTCAAGTGTTTGAGAGTTATTGACTCTGGTTTCCCCGACATAGGACTACTTTTTAACCCAAACTCTTCAAGTTATTCATCACGTCAGTGGGTCATGGCAACTTTCCACAATCATTGGAACTTGTAAAATTATTGAAACATTTCTTTACTCCCAGCTGACTGAAATGTTGACCATGCAGTGCGGCATCACACATTGAACTTGTGTCCCCGAGGCCTTTTCTGTGAAGGTCGTAAACTTCAAACAAACACATACAATGGTTAACATTAGGCTACCTGTTGTATTGTACCTAATGTGAAGCTTGGAGTTTGCCATTTAAGATGTTTCAATCTCCTGTTTTTGGTGTAGTTTTTGAGCTTTAAGTGACCATATTTGGACAACAGGGTGTATATTAATTTCCACCCCTCTGTCCTTGTTGACAGGTCGCTGTGGTAGTAACACTCAAAAGAATACTCAGCTTTGTAACTATATAACAATACATTGGAACATGTTTTACAAAACACAATGCTGTATTGAAGGACACTTGAAACTAGCGATTGTGTCTTTTAACTATTTTTAAAAGTGGTAAGTGAGTTAATTAATCAACTGAGCAGCAGATTCATCTTTGCAAACTATGACCGTCAAAACGAATCAGTTTATCCAACAGATTACTTCTTAGGCCTAGTAGTAACCCTCTTCTCTGAATCAGCAGCGACGGTATCTCAGCTTGCCAGGGCTGATATCAATCAATCAATCAATCAATCAATCTTTATTTGTATAGCGCCAATTCATAACAAGTGTTATCTCAAGACGCTTTACAAAAAGCAGGTAAAGGACCTTACTCTTTGTCTATTAATATTACAAAAGAGCAGGTAAAAAGACCATGCTCATTGTTATGTTACAAAAAGCAGGTAAAAGACCTTACTTATTGCTATATTACAAGGACCCAGTTTAATCCATCATGAGCACTTTAGCAAAGCAGCAAAAGTTACATTGGTCAGAAAAAAACTGCCTTATTAAAAGGCAGAAATCTTCGGCGTGATCCCAGGCTCATGACGAAACAGCCTTCACAGCCTAGACTGCGCCGGGCTTGGAAAGGGATAGGGGGAGATGGGATAAGATGCAGGAAGAGGGATAGGGAACAAGGGAAAAAGGGGGGGGGGGGTGTTGTTCAGGTAGACCGTCCACCTACGATCCCGAAGGGAGGGGGGAGGGTTGTTTTGGCAGGCCGTCCACCAACGATCCCGTGGAGCCTAAGAGAGCTCAGCAGGAGCAACAATCCCGAGGAACCTAAGAGAGCTCAGGAGCTCCCAGAAGAAGATGTGGTTCAGCCAATACCAATGTTCAGCCATACATCCGTGCATCCATAGTTCCAGGCAGAGACCTTCTATTCTGTGTGATGGTCATTAATTACGCTCCCACTATCAAATGGAGAAAAGAAATTTGTTGTGCAGTTGACAGACAACATCTATGACTAAGCTGTCTGATTATAGAAGGCTAAAATGTCATGGGGCACAGGTAGCGTAGTGGTTAGCTGGGGCGCCCCATGTACGGAGGCTATAGTCCTCCCAGGTTCAGATCCGACCTTTTGCTCCATTCCCGCATGTTGATCCCCACTCTTTCTGTCCCATCTCTTAAATAAAGGCACAAAAAACTCCCCAAAATTAATCTTTAAATAAAAAGAAAGCCAAAACGTCATCAGGTTATGTTCATGGATTGCATTTTGGCGTATGCATCCCATCTCGTTTGGTCCCAACACTAACGTTTGTCCTGCATACAGCCAAAGCCTGCTAAACCCTGCAAGTGGAGTCACTCCTGCTGACCACTAGAAAGAATGTAGTTTTAAAGCTCTTTGTCATTGGCCCGACTTCTGAAGCCAAGAGTCAATATCCATGTCTTGTATACAGTCTATGTTGCAGGCCTGCTGCCTATGTCTGGAGTTTCTGTGGAGCGACACAAACAAGTTTTCAACCTACACGATGAATGCTGTTATGGGTGACCATTGGCTCTTTGTTCTTGTTTCTCTAAACTGTGGTTTGCTAATCTTGACCCTGTTCCCCAGTAGACCTGTACATAGCCTCAATCTTTACGAATGTAAAGACAAAACACACACACAAATGTGTTGATACAACACCTGACATGCAGCCTGAAGCATAATTACAGCCTACACATACGTAGCCTGCTAAGCATTTTGTCCCCTAAGCAACACAGACAGGTTACACAAGGCAGCTAAACATTTGAACAATCTTTTTCATTATCACCTTCACCTTTCCACCATTACTGACTTTAAAGACCATGTAACCCAATAAACTCTGTCAGGCGTCACACGTATGGGCGTATGAAGTTATGTGGCTGTAACTGTCATCTCAGATGCTATTATTGGCAGGTCTTGATTGTAAAAACTTCACTAATGACAAATAAACATAAAAAAGAGGTGTTCCTTGGAAGGATTTCACAGATATCAAGTGTTTATTTGGATATATTTGAGTTAAAAGGTCATGATTTAAATACACATGCAAAACTAATGTTTGTTCACCTTAAGTTCAGTTGTAGAAATTAGAAACACTGTAGTACGCCAATCCTTACTCTTATCACAGCCATACCACGCAAGCGTTATGCATGCTTTATTGGATCACATTCATTTCTGCTACGGCTCAGCGGTAAAGTTGGCCGTCATTTAACTGAAACAGTGGCAGTTTGATCCCAAGCCAAGTTCTGTCAAAGGGTCATTGGGCAAGACCCCCGATCCCCAAGTTGCTCTGGGTGGCATTAAACATCGGCATGAATGTGCATGCATGTAGATATGATTAACTAACGCTAATAGTCACTTTTGATAGAATCATCTGCCATCCGTGTGTTTTAATATGTGAATGTGACATGCAGTGTAAGAAGTGCCTTGAGTTGTCAGAAGACTAGAAAAGAGCTTTATACATACAAGTCCATTTGACCATTTAGCATTTCTTGACGGTGCCTATCAGATTCTGCTCTGTAGTTCTTGTCCATACCAAACGTACTACACAGGCAGGGTTTGAAGACTTTCTAGGTTCCAGTGGACAAATGTATTGAATTACATACAACTACAATTATATATAGTCTTCTCGTATGTGTTAGACACATGTAGAATAATCATGAAATCATTCGATGAAATGCTACTTTTTAGCTGAACTTTTAAACATTTTTATAATAGCACTTTGATTCTGTTTATTTGGAGGTGAAGGAACAACACTGTAAAAACAAGAATTGCTCAATCATTTCGTGGAAGTAAAGTCATTTTATTTCATTAAATTAAAGCACAAATCAAGGTGGTGTGCATTTGATTAAACTTAAATCACAAAAGCTTGCTGACTTTGATTGTAACCAACCAGTTTCAGATTATCCTGACAACTATTTCTATCTCTGAAGTTTTTGTAGTTGACTCACAGGATACACTTCATGGTTTGGGCTGAAGATTTATCACATAACAAACGGGAAAATGCTTAAAAATTCTCACTCAGACATCATTAATACACTTAAAGTACTTCAAACTCTTACGCACAATTCAGCTGTCCATATTTAAATTGGCATACTCGCATGGAACCATCCACCATCCTCTTGATCTTTAGACATTAACATTTCTGTACTCTGATGCAATTCTGTCAGTACCTTTTGACTTTCTGCCACACCAGCCGCTGTGCACAGGAAGGTTCTTTCTCAAGAGAGGAACTGGGATCTGTAATTAAATGCTTCTCAACAAAATACTTTTTACCCACCCAAAATATTCAAAACATTAAGACACAAAAATGCAGCTCTGCCTGTCAGTCTGCTTCATTGCCACGTGGTGTTATGTTTCCTTATAGACTTACAGTAAACGTTTAAAGGAAGACTTCTGGCATCTACTGGGTATAATTAACTCCTGTTCTCAAAACTAGGCAAACATGTTAGAATGGAATTCACACACTGATGCAAACTAAGCCACAATCTGCGTTTCTATTGAGAGTATACAAGTTTCTCCATGCAAAAAAAAAAGACAAATAAATCTTCATAACTGTGAACACAATCTGCACAGATAATGCATGTGTTTACTGTATTTTTCAAGTTGACATCATGCAGCATTTGCTGACTCTTGTGAAAAGTAAATACATTATTTCACATCCTTGTCGTCAAGGACTACAGACGTGTGTGCTTATGATTAGCAAGACTGTGCTTAAGCTTCATCATCAAGTTTGAAAAACCCAGGCGGTATCTGTGTCAGTTATTCAATTAAACATTCATAAAGACATTTATTTGATGAACCACTCGTATTTTACACTTGAAGAATAAAACCATTTCATTAACGAGTTTGGGGCATCAATAGAAAATGCAGATTTACTGAGTTCAGTAAAAGGAGCAAGTGAAAGCTATCACATAGAAATGAGATTGCATGTGTGTGTGATTTTTTCATGATTAATCAAGCAGCCCTAGCAGCCATATAAACAAGCTAGATCAGATTATTTCTTTTACACAACAAGAAGGAAAAAAAACCTTTTATGATGTTAACGATTTTAAGTACATTAGCTGCACCACCTATATAATTGGCACTGTTATCAGGAACGTCTCGTTCTTCCTGCTAGTCAGAAAAGAAAGAAAAGGTCATTCACGAGGAGCTGGAATCAGGAAATAATATAAACATACAAGTTAGAAAAGGTGGAGCATTTACTGAAAGCTAAGTGACATTGAGGAAATGTCTAATATTAAAAGTGGTGTGGGTGTTGAACATTATTACTCAGGTGTTTAAGTAGGCAATAACAAAACAAAATGAAGGTCTAGTATGTTCTATATGTACTATATTCAAAATCAAATCAGTCATCTAAGTTATTGAATAATCTCTCACATGGTCTGTGAACCAGCTCAACGTAACAGTAGGACTCAAACTGGATGAATAATTTGAGGTTTGTCCCAGTGATTAAAAGGAACAAGCTTTATTTTCTAATCATTGGGAGTTGTTCTATACTTTCAAAGGTTCCCAAAACACTTCTGGAGGATATATATTCAAACAAAATAAACTAAGATTGAACCGCCAAGAACGCAAACAAGCAGCGTTAGCTTTATTTAAGGTTCCACAAGCCAAAAAGCTATACTACCTAAACTCTATAATCCAGGTCTACACTCCCTCCTGCCCACTATGCTCTATTACAACGTGTCCTGTAAAACAAACCACAATCCAACTGACAAGGAAAGGAGTTTGACCAAAATGTTTACCGTAATGGATCTACTAGCTAACAGCTAGCCACATTTAGCTTGCCCGTCACGTTTGTTTACTCGTCTGATCGCGCGAGACACGTTTTGATAGTCGAGACTCTGGTTGTTGGCGAATGAATCGATTAGTGTGTGGTGTGCTGAGTTTATCGTCTCGTTGCACACCACACACTACGAGATCTGAAATGTTAATAGGTCATGATTGTTGTAATGTGTGGTGTCTCACATTTTCAAAATCGTTTAGTGTGTACCAGGCATTAATGGTCACAAGCCCATTTAGTCAGACCCATCCCGTCTTTTGTTCGTGTTGCTCAACCTTTTTTTACCTCATTCAAAGACAAACACGTATGCTTATCATGTGCTTACACACGCTTCAGTGGAGAGATCTCATCAAGTCATATGCAAATACTTCCTCATTCAGATACAATTGAGTAAATAAATACTTTACTGAAGAAGGTTATTTTTCACCTTTCTTTTTAGGGAACGTAATACTCTTTGTGGGACTCTTTACTTTAGGCTTTTTGTTGTGAAGGTCACACTAGGATTTTATAATTAACTGAAATTGTAGTTTCTCAAATTGTTGTTGACCAAGATATGGAACTGAGGACTTTTTTTAAAAGGGGCTTTGAAATGCGGAGGGGCAGGATTATCAGCATTTTTCTTGCATCAGTGCATCACTCTCTGAGCACGAGGTGTTCACGCCTCATGTGTCCTTGAAACCCCCCCTTAGCTGGTCTGTTGGGTATTACCGGTAAGTTCCAATCTTTCACAACTTCAGGAACTGACAGAAAAAGAACAGACAAATAAGCATAAAACCACTTTTATTGCTAGGAAACATTGTAATAACAAGATGGCAACTTTTGGTTTCGTACATATAATTAAAACTACTACTTTCAATAATTTAAATATTAAAATTAACAAAGAAAAAAACTACAGCATTATCAGATTTAGCTAAAACTTCATTTTGTGGAATAAATTGTTTTAGTGACAGCTTTGGTTTGGTTTATAAACCATTGTCCTTCATTCTTCAAGTTCAAGGAGTTTCTTCAAATCAGACTTCAACATCTCTTCATCCACTTCCTCCTCCTCTACCTCCACCTCCACCCCATCCATGGTTCTCTGCAGCTCTTCCTTGATGCGGTTCAGCTCCAGCAGCCCGTCCTGCAGATCCTTACAAACCTCCCGGATCTTGGCCGCGAATTCCGTCTTCGCTCCCTTGTTGAGCTCCACTGAATCCTTGGCCAGGAAGAAGACATCCAGAGCAAGGAAGAGACCTGACATGACTCCAGTTGTGACGCTCATCACCTGGGCAGCTTTGGCAGCACTCCCCGCAGCACCAAGGACCTGAACGGTGCCAATCAGGCTCTCCGTGTTGATCACCAAAGCCTTACCGGCCCGGCCACCCTCCTTCATCACGTGTTTGACGTTCTGGTTGAGGTGCTTCTTTGAGATGCTATCGGCGTACTGCTCAAAGTTCCACTCGTCGAGCGCCTCCATCCCCTCCTGTTAGGTGAGTAATGGTAACTTATACAGTAAGTGGTATGCTTTTAAGCTTTGCACGCAACTGACACAAACTGCTTGAAAAAAAAACATCTTCTCACCTGCAAAAACTCCAGGCACTCCTTGATGTCCTTCATCTCTTCCTCGTAGTCTTGGATCATCTTCTCCACCTTCTTGCGGTCCGTCTTTGAATGCACCGTGTCTGTGATGTTTGCCGAGGCAGATGTCACCCCACCCGCTGTGGCTACACCGATGCCTACGGCAGTGACGATGAGCGATGTACCCATTGTGAAAGGCGCCAGAATGAGGCCGGTTATGGTAGTGATGGACCCTGCGACACTGGCCACACCGCCGCCGATGCTGGCTGAGACCGTTTTCTTATGGAACACGTCTGCTGCATCAGCCAAGGAGAGCAGCTCCAGGATCCTCTGCTGTAGCGAGGCGCCTCGCTGGTTGAAAAAGCGCACAAAAAGACGAGCCGCCATGAAGACACGATCAGCTGCTTGTTCCACCACTCTGAGACGAGGAAACAAGGAAAATGTGTTACATTGGATTGAAATGAATACGATTTTGTTCAGAGTAAGTCTAAAGCAAGAAGCAGAACATTTTTATTTTTCATCATTAGGGGGGCTGCTGTGGCTCAGTGGTGGAGTCAGACATCTTTCAATTGGAAAGCTGGCGGTTTAATCTAAGCTCCAACATGCCCCATGGGGAAGTTTTCTTTGGCAAGACAATGAACCCCAAATCTCCCGGTGGCATTAATATCAGGGTGTGAATGTGGTGTAAATGGGTGAATTGACATGTAGTGTAAGCGCATTTTGAGTAGTCAGAAGACTAGAAAAGTGATTTATAAGTCCATTTACCATTTAAAGGCAGGGTTGGTAACACAAGCCCACACTCAAAGCATGAGCTGAGGTCCGCTTCTGGACCAATGGCGCTCGTGCATGTAAGTGAGGGGCGTGGCTTTTGAGGGAGCACAGAGGAGAGGGGGTGGGTTCAGACGGAGCACTGAGGCAATGCTACTTTCAAAATCATGCTAGTTTTCGAAAAATTACCAACCCTGCCTTTAAAGAAGCGAGATTTGGACATTTCCTGAAACCATGTTGTCTGGAAATGTAATCATAGTAATGTGATAGTTTAAAAGGTGTGCATTTCTATTAAGTTGTCCAAATTAATACCTTCAGTAGTTGTGATACTTACTCTTCAGCTGCATCATCCTGGTTCGCTTCAGTCCACTCGTCCCATCCTAACAAGAATTTAGATCATTTCAGCAACAGCATTCAACTTCAAACATCATTATCACCAATAGATCATCAAACATACCCTCTACTGTTCTCCACCACGCTACCAGGCCATCCTCATCCTGGAAAAGACCAATTATAACACATTTTAAAAAAATGTATGTGCAGGGTTATTAAATTAAAGCTGTATGTGGTGTCTTATTATTGACTTCAAAGTCAGCTTACGTCTAGAGGGTCCGGAACAGTTCCTTCACTGGGCACTGGTATTTCTGCCATCTCTAGAGTCTGAACTTCCACCGTCTCCTAAAACATAAAGTACAGCTGTGTCACAATCTTTGGACACAATGTTACATAGTACTATTAGTGTAAAATCCAGTTTTGCTGACAGAGGTTAGAGGGGTTAGACTTGCATCAGTCACAGTCCTCATATGTGTAAATGTACTTGGCAATAAAAAAGGAAATCTGATTCGCCTTTAAACAAGGGAAGAAGCCTGCTGACGTTTAATGCTGCGATGCAGGTGCCAGATTTACAAACATTTTCTTAAGATAAAACTTAGGAAGATTTTTAATAAAAAGGGAGCACCAGAGACAGAAGACTTACACGCAAGCTAAAATGAACTAAGACAAGTTTAGTAAAACTGAAAATCCAAACGGATTGTCTAAAATGTGTTTAAATGGATGAATTTAGAGGCTTACCTGATTACTCTAACTATTTTAGGACAAGTGTACTGTGATCTTAAAGTGACCAAGAAAATTAGGAAGAAATTTAAGAAGTCTGTTTTTAAGAATCTCGTTTCTTCTTAGAAAAAAACACAAGAAAGTTAAAAGAAAAATAAGCACTTTATTCCTGAATATCAACTCTTCTTAAGAACTTAAGACGCCCCTGCTACCATTTTCAAGGCCTCAACTACGTCTAACCGACTACCATCAGACGTATGAAAATAAACAAACAAATCTTTCAAACTCCATTTCTGCTTTTCTATTTATTTAATAATCATCTTCCTAAAACAAAAATGTTTCACTATACACTTTTCTATTTCAAAAAAAACAACACAAATGTCTCTTTCACCATCCGTCACGTCTCTATTAAGTTTTCTCTACGGTAGTTTCAGTGAAAAGGAACATGTCCACATAAGATGTTGATGTAAGGTGTTGATGTAAGGGCCTCAGACAAACACACCATTCAAACCAGGATGAGGAATCAAGCATTCTTACTTTTCAATATCATATTTCATCTGCTGTGTAAATAAATCTCCTCCAGTACAAAGACTGAACACACTGAGGTGTTGGATTTCTTACATTTGACCAAACATGTGTTAACTAACTTTAATCACCTACCAGTAAGTGACACTTTCCCCCCCAGTTTAGTGATGTCCCCACAGTCTCAATAATTGATCGTTGTAAAATGCATTGTAAAAGTATTAACTTGAACAACGTTATCTCCTCACCCCAATGGTTTTGGACTAAAATAACATTTGAAGTCAAAGTGAGCTGCCTCAGGATATCACGACATACAAGCTCATAGTATATGCACATTATCAAAAGATAAAGGCGAATGTCTTCCATCTTGATTACAGACTCATTAAAATGACCAGAATTGTAGATAAGCCACTTTATTTTAATCCAACTTCAGTTAAACCCTAAGAGAAATAACCGCCTGGCAGAAAGTATAAACGAACTTCTGCAGTCCTACATAAGCTCTCTAACGCTTCATTCCTATTCTTTAAAATGAGGCATGCAGAGCAGGTGTCATTTCATTCTCCATTGTTCCTTTAAAAGTTCCCCTGTCATGTACTGCAGGCCTCGGAGTTGCCATGACTAAGCGATTTGCTTGCCAACAGGAAAACGCACAATACAGTTGACCTGAGAAACCAAAAGGCGGCTGTGCTTTGATGGGGTTGAAATGGGACAGAATGTGCTCCAACAAAGAGATGTGTTTGAATTGCATGGGCAAATAGAACATTGCCCATCTCTACACACCCTTTATAAATAAATGAGCCTGCCTGGGTTATTGAAACAGCGGTGAGCAGTGTTTGCTTTTATTTACACGCTTTCATAAGCGTGTAAATAAAAGCAAAGTGACTCGCATGCGAGGAAGTTATTACTTGCCAAGCAGCTAAAGTAAACTGCACTGCAGACACAGCAGCAATACTTTCACTATCAGTTCAATGTCTATCCTGCAAGAAAAACAATTAGGACAGCACTCCAACACTGTGTTTTAGTTACCACGTAAACGTTTCGAGCAGAAGCTCTTCTTCAGCTTGTAACATGCAGTTTTCTCAAACATACACAGGTGGGACTAATTTATACTATCCCAGCAGAGGGAGTCTCCAGCAGACATCTTTCAACACCGAAGTAGCTTCTTTAAAATCGAGGTGTATAGGCTATGTAATATAAATCCACACAAAACACAATTTAAAATGTCAAGTCTTACAACAGGTAAAGAAATGTATGTGATCATTTCACAAGAAACTAGTGGTGTGCAAAACCTGTAGGAGCGCGAGGGCGGCGTCTGGCTTGTTAAATGAACGCAGTGTTTCCCACACATAGGCGATACCTGGGCGGGCCACTCAAGTAACATATATTACTGGCCGCCCCAGTAGCCTATATTTCCGACCTGTTTTTATTACATTTTTCTTTTATTCATAAAATTGCTGCATGCAAGAGAGAGAGCGGGGAGAGACAGCGCGTGAGAGAGAGTGCAGACGCGAGGCCCTCACGGCTCCGCAGGACTTCTGAAGAGGTTGGTTCTTCGGGCCGCTCTGACCGCAATCAATATGAAATGACTTGACGGTCGCAGGGACCGTGGGGCGCCGTCCACAACACGCCCACTGCGAGAAGCATGAATCAGGCTTAAAAAAAACTTCCCTCTCGACTCCTGCGGAGAGATAAGACTCAGCACAACCAAGAGTGCAGAATCACATCACCAGAGAGAGAGAGGGAGAGATAATGTCCGCTGTCCGTACATCCCTCTTGTAACAGCTGTTGGTCTGTGCTTTGAGCAGTGACATGCACACGTTACCACGTTTAAAAAAAACAATAATTAACGTTTCAACGTTTAGAAGTCACACCTCTACAAGAAACAAATGAATGACATGTCCTCATTTAAACCATTCGGAATGAGAGTACCTAAAGAATGAATCCAAAAGGTTTCTCGCTGCAGAAGGATTCTGTCTCTGTCCCCACCTCTGCGTGGCATATTCACAACTTCAATGCCCATGTAATGTAAGTCGCTCAGAATGTGATTAGGACTATTAAAATGTCTGGCCACAGATGATTTATCATCATGATTACGTAGAGAAGATTTGTGTGTTTTGTTTTACCCAGTCAATATCTATCCTGCACATCGGTTTTCTTTATTTATTTCTGCTTTTGAACTGAAAGTACATCATGTTGTCTATTCTACCAAGCTTTTACACCTGATGTAAAGTGGGTATTGGAAAGGTCGTATTCACATAAAGCTCTCTCTCTTACTCACCTGGGTCAGCTCCTGGGAGTCAGATGATGCAGAGTCCTGTGGAGTAAGAACATATATAAGAATTCTACACGTAAGAAAAAGTGTAAAAACTCAAAAATGGTCCCGTTTTTTTTTAACCAGCTAAACCAAACTGCTATGTAATGTCATTGATTTATGAAGTAGACCATTGGTTTAGCTGTAGAATTACTGACTGGTACCTTTGTTCCCGACCCAAACAATGCACTCGGTAGAATTCTCTTTAACTTGAAAGTCTGGAGAGGAAATCAAGAACACAAACGTTACTCTCACATCCTCAACCTCCCCTCAGTTCATGAGTCATAACCGTATGAAGATTAGGAGTCACCTTGACAAAGTCTTAAGTGTGAAAGAAAACTTTTATTTATTAACCACTGTCGAACGTACCATTCTTCTTTTCTTTGGCGCCTCTGTAGGCTGGCTTTTCACTTCACAGCTAGCGTCGCCATCAGTGTACCAAATAGACTGTGAAGAGGCGGAAGGATTAGTTTTCTCTTAAACAGAATATCATACATCTTACAATCATTGAGATTCTCTGATAGGTGCTTTATCTTACATCTTTTGGAATATGATGATACACTCTATTGGCTGTTCCCCAGTGACTCATAGGCCAGCACAATGAGCCTTTCATTTTAAACCTTGTTATGATAAAACTGTAAGCCAGGGTCAGACTGATGCATTAGTGCTGACTCATGTTAAGACACTGAAGTGCAACTTCATGAAATATGAGTAATCTTTGTTTCCTTGTTAGCACATCATGTGCTTTCTCACTTGGCAGTTGGTGCGCATTTTTCCTTTAAGCCTACCCAGAGATCGAGTTGCGTTAATCAGGCTGAAGGTCAAAACTAAATTAGAATCATAAACTAAATGAAAACACGTCTTACATGTCTCTCTATGGTGCTGTCGTCCAAGCTTTCAGTGCTGGTGGAGAGCTCTTTTTGTAAGCTTTTGAGTTCCTGAGAGGAAATAAGAAAGTTAGGTTAAATTAATAAATGGTTCTTTAACAAAAAGGTAAGCGAACTATTGGCATCCAAAGATCAAATTACATGATATTGTTGATATAAAGGCAACCGTGTTCCAAGTATTGATTCCACGGTCGAATACAGGAAATGTAATGGAGTTAGGCTAACGACAGTCAAGGCATCAAGGGTCTGATTATTGCTTAAACACCATGCATCAAGGTGATCTCTGACGTATTAAAGCCAGAGCACGGGGGGTGGAAGGTATGTGTATAGATGTATACTATGTATGTGGGTGTGTGGATTAGCTTTTTCTGTAAGCTAGTTCTCCATTTATTTTGATCATATCAGGGTTTTTCCTTGCTCAGTAAACGGGCCTTTGGGGGGTGACGGAGGGGAGTAGACAGCTGGAAGTCAGAGACGTCAAATTTAAGTTTATGTTCTACTTGTTCAACAGTCCTGTGATGTGTTGTTATTTTAAACATACATTCAGAGAGGATTTGAATTGTCTTTTTTTCCCCCCTTTCTTTTGGCACTGGTGATTTTCCTTTGGCGCTGGGTACCAAATATTCTCTATGCAAAAAAAAAACACGCATATATGTTATGTATTTTATATAGAAGGCCTTTTCAGGGACAGGCATTGGAAATTAGCATTAGCTATAAATGCTGTGGTGCAGTGCATGTAAAAATGTCTGTTCAGTATCTGCATCGGTCGCTGCCAAATAAACAAGAAAAAAAACATGTTTCTCCTCCCCTAAAACAACTCCCCTTCACCTTTACCTGCGTCTTCAATGACGACTCTGTTCTTGGAACAGCAGAGTCCGTTTCACATTCCTCCTCTGGCATCTGCAATGTGACAAAACAGCCTTAAAAATACATCCATCAAACAGATACGTGTCTTGGCAAAATTTCAACATAGACTTAATTTTTTCAAAAACTTGACATGTGATTACGAAATCTGACGTTGACATAGTTTGATTAACGTTCTCTACTCTACCTGTGTGTAAGACCTAAAGGGGTTGACTTTCTGCATCATCCCTTTGAACATCCCAGGGTTCTACCAAATAATCCAGCAACAAAAGAAGAGAAGTAAAAGTTAATACCATCATTCATCACATTTTGTTGAGACAACAAAGAACAGTCATTGTATCTAAGGTAGGTCACATTTTGAAAGCAGACTTTCAATAAGGCTTGATTCTCTTCTCTGGCGCCATCTGGTGGTAGATGGTATTAAAACATTGGCAGACAGCTATGCAGGCTGCCCTCATGTTTTCTCCGTTTGCTACTTTAAAATACGGCTGTTTGTTCACAGAACCACGTCGAGAATGAACACGCAACGCTTACTGTATTAAGATTAACTTTATTGTCCCAGTGGGAAATTTGCCTTGGACTTGTTAAGGATGCTGATATATAAAAGGGATTTAATTGGCCCAAAAACTCCCTATTAAGATGATCTAACATGACTTAATATTCACATCCTTCAACCCCCTTAAAACTCTTTTCTTGAGTCGTGTTTGTTTCTCTATTTAAGCACATCTTAAAGCTAAGGGCTTGTATTATCATTATTTTTACATTCGCTTCTACCTGCTTCTCCGGCAGGTTGTTGTTTTCTGCTAAGCTTCCCTTGCTGGAGGACAGCTCGTTGCTGAGAGGCTGGGAGTCCTGAAATGTCAACATGAGAGTCAGAGAAAAACAAACTTTTTTTAAAACAGCGAAACAGAAACTGTGGACGAGATTGAATCGCTTTGTTGTGGTATCGGTATTAAAACCTGCCCTGATACCTTTGGCTGGGAGGTTTTGAATGGGTTGACCTTTTGCATCACTCCTGCAAACATCCCTGGATTCTAAAGGTATAAAACAATTAGACAATGACTATACAGAACACACTGCAAATATGCAAATTAGTAGCATCTCTGTGTAGGTCTTCAATCATCCAGGTCGTGCTAAATCGAAGCTTGATCTTCAACTGGACTGAGTTGAAGATCTTGAAGAGATTTCTCCTCTCTTCTGAAATGCTTTTTTAAAAACGTCTTCAGTAGCTTAAACTAAGTCCAGTTCCCTTTGGATCAAGCTTCGATTTGCAAGTTAGTAAGGCCACGTGTCCACCTAGCGTTTTTTTCCGGGCAGAAAAGCGCTGGCTGTGCGCTGTTGACAACAGCCGCTGTATGACCAACACGGCTCCGTTACTTTTTACTACATGTTTTATATTTGAGATCGTTTTTACCCGATCAGACACGGAGAAAAGAGGATGTGGGTACAAAACACGATCTGTAGGCGGGAAAAAATACAGGGAATATAATACATTTGGAAAAGAGCGCCGGTGACATCAACAGCGCCTTTCTTAAAAGTTGAAAGATTTTCACCTTGAGCGCTCGGAGCAGCCGCACAAAAAAGGCGGAGTGCTCGGAAGAAAAGACACTTGGCGCTGCACTTTTTCTCCAGCCGATTTCTGCTGCGAGCGCTCTATACCCACTAAAAACAACTGAAAAAAAGACACTCGCGCTCGGAAAAAAACACTAGGTGAACACAGAGCCTAAGACTTTTCGATCCATGGATGATATACAGACTAGAGCAAACAGAATTTACCTCTTTGACTTCAGTTTCTTTCTCAATCTCTGCTGGATCTGCGGCTTCACTTTGAGCCTCGCTCTTTGGCACCTGCTGCCAAAATATAAGAAATAAAAAGAAACCCCACAAAGTGCTCAGAACTAAATGAATCCCAAGCTAGTCCGAGTTTTTTTATGTTCAATATTCGGAGAAGATACCTGTGTGGAGGGCTTGAACGGGTTGACTTTCTGCATCTTGTCTTTAAACGTACTAGGATTCTGAAACACAAGGAGATCATTCTGTGCTTAATCAAGTGACATCCATGAGCTTAAAGAGAACTGTTGTTGTTTTTGCTGAACTGCACAGCTCTACCTGTTTCTCTGGCAAGTTATTGTCTGCTAAGCTTCCAGTGCTGGAGGAGAGTTCATTGTTGAGAGCCTGGGAGTCCTAAAAAGTCAACATGCAAGATAAACAAACTCATTGAGAATGCAAAGAAGAAAAGAGGTCCGAAACAGTAAACAGCAACAGTGGAGAGCTTTCCTTCAATTGGTGTCAACATTATAATATTCTGATACCTTTGGCTGGGAGGATCTGAATGGGTTGACCTTCTGCATCATCCCTGCAAACATCCCTGGATTCTAAATAAAAGAGACATTCATTGGACAATCAGAGTCGGATAAATTGTTAGAATAAACCAGCCGCAGGTTTAAGAGTCAGTCGAACTTTAAAATCCAGAGATTATGAGCAGTACAGAACAGTTTACCTCTTTAGCTTCACTTTCTTTCCCAGTCTCTGCTGATTCATTTTGAGCATCGCTCTGTGGCACCTGCTGCTGAGAGTACAAAGACAGTGGTAAAAAAAAAAAAAGATTGAGTTAAAGGTATTGGTATATTGCATGTACAGAGAAGATCCCTGTGTCAACGGCTTGTACGGGTTGACTTTCTGCATCATGTCTTTGAACATCCCGGGGTTCTGAAACAAAAGCTCCAACTTAACTCTGCTACATCAAGTAAAATTCATTCAAATAGAGAGTGAAAATGATTGTCCTCTGATCGAGAGCTGTCCATGAAAAAAACAAAACGGAAGAAAGAGATTGAAAAACAGATTAATTGGGTTTTCTTAATGACGTTAATCGCGTTCTTTCACCCACCTGTTTGGAGTCTGAATCTCTTCCCTGCTCCAGTGACTCTGACGATGATGAAGCTTTAGGGACCTGCTTTAGAACATTTAGCTGAGTTGACTGCTCATTGTCCAATCACAGATCCTTCATTTTCATGGTTGCTGATACAACTAGCAGAAAATGCTCTGGTTACCTGCGGAGTCGATTTAAACGGGTTGACCTTCTGCATGACCCCTCTCAGCATGCCCGGGTTCTGAAATACACGTTTCAAATATTCAGAAAAGGATGCACTAGTTTAGCGTCTGCTAAATGAATTGTAGAATCACGATACTCAGGTCACTGGTTTATACATTTAAACTGTATTGGAGTTCTTGTTACCTGTGTGGAGTCTGCTCCCTGATCTAGTGAATCAGAGGAAGGAGCTTTGCTGACTGTGGAAGGAGCCTGAATGAAGAAAAAAATTATTCACAAACTGCTTTTGTGAGGAACTTTTGGTTTGTGTCTATTTTGTTTCCCCCCTGTTGATAAAAAAGTACCTAGTATCTCTTTGCTGATCTTGTTCTGCACATGTACAAGTAAATATCTCCCTGTTGTCTTTTACCAGTCAAACGTATCACTCATGGGGAATTTTTGCAGTGGAGAATGTAAACAAAGTCTCTTTCTTTAATCGCCTTTTCTGACACAGACCCAGTGGCGGCGGTAACACACGAAAGAATTGTGATATAGATTTTCAACCCTCTTCTTAAAAGTCTGTTGTGCTTTCTTAGCTCATAAAGATGCATCAGTGTCAACTTCAGTTGGTTTTAGAACGAGCCCAAAAACTCCTCAAATGAGCTCCATGTGGTCTAAAGTACAACAACTGCTTTTATTCAAATGTTGTAATGTTTTACCTGTGACGCGTACTTGAATGGGTTGACCTTGTGCATAACTCCCATCATGCCAGTCCTCTGATGTTTATACAAAACATACAGATTAAATAAGGTCAAACATACTCAGCAGCAGTTGTTGTTGAGATAGTATAAATGTGGGACTCTTTCTTACCTTCGTTTTGGGGTTTATCTCCCTTGTGACCTCTTTGGTATTTTCCTATTAGAGAGAATAACAGTCAGAATGTGGGGAGACATCTTTTATCCGTGTGGGTGGGTTTTAACAATCACCTGTGAGGCTTCAGCCACTTCAGCATCCTGTCCGCCCATGCTGTGTGTGATGGGGCCGTCTAGTTCCTGGTGATGTTGAATAAGCCCTCAATGAATTAAACAAACACATCAAGACAAACAAAATACTGTCCCTTGAGTTCTTCATACCTCCTTGCTGGGTCTCGGTGTGACATCTGGAGTTGTTGAAGAGCCTTTGTCTCTTCTGAACATATTCATGCTGAAATACAAAAGTTTGAAATATAAGCAGGTGGTGAGGCCAGTATACAGAGCTCTACATAAACTCTGACAGTCACGTGGGCCAAGGTCGCCCCCGTTCTCCCCACTCTCGAGAGCACCGACAAACCAAACTCCGGCCATATTTTTTAGTATTTTGGATGCAATATTTATCGAATAAACGTTCAAATGTAATTGAATGTGAGTGAGATGCTTCGTGGAAAATAACATTTAAATGTCAAAAACAACAACAACAACCTTTCACTCAAAGAACCGGTTGTTTCCACTGTGTGTACACTACGTCAGCTGATAGCTTACGTCAGTTTAGCCTGAGCATGAAAGCACAGCAAGCTAATCAGAAAAGTTACGAAGTGTCGGTCCAGTAGAAGTTTTGTCAAAAAAGATTTAGCCGAATTAAAAAATGAGTCAAACTGAGAGGGGCTACGTGAGGAATTCGCTTTCATCGACGTGTATCGAGCGAAAAACACAACAAACCTTTCAATTGGCAGAATTTTGAACCGAGTTTGGCTTGAACGTCACATACGCTTCAGAAACAGCATCGCTCTTTGTATGAGCGACTATGGAGGAATGTTTGACAACACAAAACGACACAGTGAAACAAGCAGGGTGCCTACCTCGGTGCTGCGACAGAAAAATAATAATAAAAGAAAAGGCTGTGTTGCTAAAACACAACAGAAGAGCAAACTAGTTTAAAAGTTGAACGCCTAAAGTGCCTCACTTCCCGTTCATCACGTAGAGTCGTCAAACTGGTTTGGCGTAAACTGAGGCGTACCTCACAGGTGTTTGATTTCCGATGATAATGACACTTTTGCCAGCTCTGATTTCAGGTGAACATTCAGTTAAAAAAAAGCAAACAATGGATAAGTACAGAGTATCTCCAACAAGTACTTCACTCCAGCCTCAAGCTATGCATAGTTCTTGTTAAGAGAGTCCCATGCCCTCATTTGACGCACCTGAGTTTCCTGAGCTGGGGCGTGGCCTTTTTCCTCCGGGATTTATTTGGTCCCATCATGGATCTGTTGCCTGATACCTGACCCCTCAAATAAAACCATCAGCATCATTAACTCTGCTTTATACTATAAGGCTTCTGTTCTGACTAACCATTTTTTTTATTTATTCAAGAATTTTCTATCGATTAACTTTTTTAATAATAGTAATATAATAATAATGGAAGTATTACAAGCAAGTGAATACCTTATTGGGATTTTATTGAATACGTCATAAAGAAACGTCACCTTAAACCTTAGCTAAATTGTACTTTTTGTAAATTGGATGGACAAACTGAAACAAACAACAAAATACATATTGACGCTTTTAAATATAACAAAATACTATATATTCAGTTTGAGTAAATCATAGTAATTACTAAAGGTGGGGAAAAAATCGTTTTATGGAAAAATCGAGATTCTTAACTTCTGAGATTTTAAATCGATTCATTACTTCCAAAAATCGATTTATTTTTTTTTGGGCTAATCAGTCACTCCCTGCTAAGTGCTAATGCTAGCTCTTTAACTCAGTAGAATGCCAAATAGAGCAGCAAGAAATTCAGCCAGTCTCACAGATGACTGGAGTAGATCCTGAAGTATGTACTAAAATAGACTTTGAATCCATGGATCCATGAATCCAGAACTATTTTGAATCGAAAACCGATTTTGACTCAAATCTTGACCCTAAGAATCGAAATCGAATTGAATCAAATCGAATCGTGAGACATCTAAAGATTCCCAGCCCTAGTAATTACGTCTCTTTTTGTTTTTTTCTTCAAAGTACCTTCAGAATAACTTCATCACATCCTCTTGTATCAGTCATGTCTGCTCAGTTTCATTTAAAATAAAGTCTTTATTTCGCAGAGACAATTTTACATCACAATATCTGAATATACTTAAAGAGAATATTTCATTTTTTTACATTCTTTTCAGGTTAACATAGGTAATATCAGGTTAATATAATGCAGAAAGATACACTGATTGTGTGGATCACTGACAAGATCAAACAAGGGCGATATACAGAAGGGGTCGTGTGATTGACTGGCGACCAGTCCATGGTGAACCCCGCCTCTCGCCCAATAACAGCCGGGATCGGCTCCAGCCACCCCATGATCCCAAAACTGGATAAGCCACTTAGATAATGGATGGATGGTATATAGAAGAACAACAAGTTTTCCCTAAACATTTCACAATTATGACATTTATGACATGTAATGATATACCGGTAAGTCTATTTACAACATCTGAACACATAAGAGTGATAACAGGATATTACAGGGGCACAAACAGGTTAAAACCATGAAGCTAGGCACACCTTAACGCTTCTGCACATATACATACATTTACATGGATGACACACGGTAAACCAAAAGTGTATCAGGTTTTTGTTTAAACGTTTTTTGGTACTCATCTAATAACTCACCTGCAATACCTTTAAAAACAGTGAACAGTGTATTTTTTAGAGGCCTTTTAGGTACCGGTAAGAGACCATTTTTGTGATGTGTCTTAAAGCTTAAATACACCAAAAGATACACAAATAAAATAGCTGTGATACAAATAGTTGAAGGTCTGTGTAACTGACCCACCAGCCAACCAGTTCCACCAATTCAGCATTAGAGAAATTGGCATGAGTGGGATGTGTCGTGAAATCTTGTTATAAAGCATCGTTTTGGTTTGTGGATCTCTATCTTCGGCTTCAAAAGATTAACACAGGGTATACTTATGAGGACACGTGAGCAGAAGGTTACTATTCACACGCTGAGTCCTGTGGCTAAACTAAATATTGCAATTTTAACTATTTACATTTCAACTTCAACACTTTCACACTCCCTAAGGCAACGCATTTATCACTTTGTTGTCTGCAGTTTCCTCTTTTTTTTATTCTCATTAACACTTGAAATATAAACTTTACGTTGATTACACTCCTCAAATTTAGAGAGCAAATGAAATATACTTTAAAATTGAGATTGAATACAATAGCCCTTCAAAAATAGTTACTTTGTGACTGTATTTCTTTATCTACTCTGTGGTATATGGCTCTAATGGACTCCATGACATGGAAAGGTTTGCTTTATAGTTTATCTTCACTGTAGTGGGTGGTGATGATGCTAAAACACAGTTCAAGTGTCTAAACCAAACCGTCTTTGGATACAGAGCAACTTTTAGATTCACCTCATGTTGAACCGCTTACAATAGTGCCTAAAGTGCTCAATTAAAGGTGTCAGTTGTCCTGGTATTTGGACCAGCCCATGTGTGTTTAGTAAACATCTTACAATATAGTGCAAATACAAAAGGAAAAATCATAATTCACCAGAGTTCATTTAACATTTCTTAGTCATTATTTGGTTGTGATTTTCATTTACTCCCAGTGGATTTTTTTTGTTTTTTTTGCTGGACTTGCAATGTAGTGATTCTCAAATAAATAAAATGTGTTATCATATCCTGAGTCTGTTTTTAGCAGGCTGATTATAGAAAAGTTTGCGTTGAACACACTTTTAATGTCCCCCATTGTCGGTTTAACAGCAGATATTGACCTTCTGTTGCCATGAATTCCTTTCAACCAACAGTTCCCTTCTTTAGCCAGTAGAGGGGGTTAACGATCTTTGTAAGTCAAAGTGGCGTCTTTCACAATGTGGCTCACAAGTTTCCAGTAGCATCCTGTAGCTCCTCTCTGATTGCATTTAGCTCCACTACTCCATCATTGAGAACAGCCGCCACCTCCTTTATCTGACACACCACCTCTTTCTTGCATCCTTTCTTCAACTCTCTGGAGTCCTTGGTGAAGTACTTGTCCATGCCTCCAAAGAGTCCTTGAACAGCGGCCAGTAATGCATCTGTTATCTCTGTCGCTCGCATGATGGGCGAGTCCACTAAGCTGATCATCTGAACTGCCCGGCGGATCTCCCAGTCCTTTGAGTAGTGCTGGGTGCCCGACCTGAGGAAAGGATGGCCGCGGAGTTTGTACAAGCCCTGGTTCACAAAGTGGAGGATCTTCCCAATGTCCAGCAGGTGATCCTCATACTCCTCCAGTACTGTCTCCACCTTGAGAAGTAGAAGGGAAACAACAGAATCGTTGATAAGCTTGGAAAAGTCAACAGTAAGTTTAGCCAGGAAGTCAACGCTGGTCACTGGTGCCAATGTCAGGCATTTTTAACTATTTTTTGGTGTAAACACTTAAAGTGAATAAATCTATCTGAAACAAAGGGTAATGACAAATCGTGGGCTTAAAAGTTTAGAGTTGATGAACTTTCAAAAGGCTTCCCAATCTGAGACCTTCAGCCTCCTCGAGACGTCTATAATGTATTAGGTCAATATCAGAGTTTGGGAAATTCAACAGAAATTTTCCAGAATCGTTCGTGTTCTGTCATTTGAATAAACCAAGTTTTTTAAACTATACAACAATGACAGTCAACAAGTCAGGCGATGACTTTTCATTTCAGAAAATGTTGCCAGTGAATGTACATTGGATGAGAGACATTGCATGCATACAAAAATTGGAGCTTACCTTCTTGCGGTCGTGCATGTTGTGAACATTATCCGATATTGCCGCAGAGGCGGAAGTGATTCCACCAGCTGTTGCCACGCCAACACCAACAGCGGTTATTATGAGAGAGGTCCCAAAAGTAAAGGGGGACAGTGCCAAACCGGCAATGGCTGCTACACCCCCCACAGCTGTGGTGGTGCCCCCGGTGATGCCAGCAATCTTTGCCTTGTGGTGGAAAGTGCTGATATTGTCTGCGATGGCGTGGAGCTTAATGACAGACTGCCATAGGACCTCGGCACGCTCTGTGAAGACCTTGTTGTAGACACGCATGCCACGTTGAACTTTATCTGCCAAGATGCTGAATGACCTGAGAATCATTTGGGAGGGAAAGCCTTGTAAGTGCAGCATGAGGTCAGGAACAGCATTTCAAATTTTGGTTTAGTGTGAACAAAGAAAAATATCCAATATTTACCAAATTCCCCAAATATTCCATCAACTCTACAACCCAAAGCTTAATGCTCCCTTATCTTCATATCTTCTTTTGACTCAGATTTTTATGATCCTAAGGTGAGATGGTAGCTTGTCCTTCATGGCTGACCAGATCAACTGCATTACAATGTCACTGATGCATAAGTTCTCTTCTGTATCTGTGATGGTCCACGCTACACAAGTCCTCAAGTTTGGCAACAGGAAGCTACAGCTGCCCAACGTTTTGATTTTATCCAAGTCGAGCAAAGAGTCAAATTACTCAACTCATCTAACCCCGCTACAAACCAAAGTCCATTAGTCCTAAAGATGATGATGGAGTGCTACAATCAAAATGTTTTGGTATTTTTGGCTTGAAATGTACTTAATGATCAATTTATCTTCAAAAATGTGCAGCATATATTTTTGTCGATCCATTAAAACACTTTGCATTGCACAACTTTTGACAATTCATTTTGTTTCAGCACCATACTTACTGGTATTGCAGCACCAGAAATAAATCCTCTAGCGTACTTTAAACTATTAGCTTGGTTACAATATTATCACTTCCAATTCGGTCAAATTCAAATAAGGAGAAATACCGCTCTTCGTCCTCCTTTAAGACTTGGTCCTCATCATCTGATGGCACCTCATCCCATTCTGAAACAAAGTCAGGTAACGGGTTACAATAAACTTGGAAAATGTGATTTATTTGTTAATTTCTTCGATCAGTATCCGTCATAACTGCTGTGGTTTGAGACTCACTTTCCACAGTGTTCCACCACTCCATCAGACTGTCAGTGTCCTGTGACAAAACAAACAACATGATGACAAACGAGTTTCCCATCAGGATTAATGAAATATTTCTGATTCTGAAATCAAAAGACACACATTAGCACTAAACTACCAGGATTAAAAAGATCCAGTAGTGGATGATAAAATGCTTGTGTTTTGGGTGCAGATGGACTAGCGTTTAGGTCGGGCCCCATGTATGGAGAAGATAATCCTCCAAGCGGATAGCCCGGGTCAAGTTTGGCCTGTAGCTCCTTTCACGCATGTCACCCCCCCACCTCTCTCTCCCTGGTTTCCTACTCTATTCACTGTCCTATCCAATAAAGGCAAAAAGCCCAAAAAGAAATCTTTAAAAAGAAAAAAGAAATGCTCGTATTTTAAGTCCCAGTTTTAAGACAAACTGACCCCTTCCCCGTCGTAATCCTCCAGACCTGCTCCAGCTTGCTCATCCATCTGAGCAGCTAACCACTCCGCCTGAAACAAAGGGGACAGAAATAAACCAGGAAATATGTCAATAGTTCTTTGCTTCATACTTAGATTCAAAGATCAGTCATCGAAACCTGGCTTTATTTAGCCAAGACCTTTGACGTATTAAGATTTGAAAAAAAACTAGTGGATGCTAATATGCTAGCATGTTTGCTATGTTGCTGAACTGGCTCAGTCACACGTTAAAGGAATGTGTCTGATCAGGAACAGAGAAACGGAGATAACTAGGCCAACAGTGGAAAACAACAACATTTTAAAATAGCTCGTCAGTTGGAAGAGGAAGTCAACAGAGTACATCTTGTATAAATGACTGTAGCTGTTTTGTAATCAACATTTTGAACATTTGGCCGTTGTCTTTAACACCAAGGCTATGCAAGACTTCTAAAATCATATTCAACCATTAGGAACAAGTTAATATCACGAGTGTACAATCGAAATAATAGATGCTTCAAAGTCAGCTCTACGTTATCTCGACAAATAAAGATACCAATGCTAAAAAGGCACATTAAAAAGACAAGATGTATTTTACTCTAAATCTGATCGATGTCCATTAGGCTTGCCAGGTCTGACTCACTGGAACATTTGAGACCACAAAGTTATTCTTATCAACGTCAGCAGTCATGTTGACCAATTTAAACAATGTGTTGCTTCATCGTGAGTTCCAGTTGCACAGTTGTTCATGTACACAAAGCAAAGGTGGAGTCGGATCATTCCTGAAATCTAGGTCATTTTTTAAGGTTGTTTATTCTTTGAACCAAACATGACAAAACCGATCAATGGATTACCGACATGTAATCACCATCAACCATTTTGACAGTAATCACTGTCCAAAGAGTCCATGTCTGATGCCAAGTTTTAGCCAATTAAGGCTCATTTTAAAAAGTGCAAACTCACCTTGGCGGCCTCTGACAGGTAGTCTCCAGATGTAGCTCCCGATGGATCGTCAGACTCTAAATCCATTGCTTTGTTCTGTCAAGACGATGAAATAGAAAAAGGAAATCGAAACCGTTGACTTTTTGTAAAGATGTGGTAGCAAGACAAGCACAATCTTTCTTTCCTCATAGGATTAGCAATATGTTTGAGCACATTGGTTTCACCTTGGCCTTGAGTTTTTTGAAGTGTTTCAGTTTGGATGACTTCTTCTGTTAGACAAGAACAATGGATGAGAATAATGGATGAGAAACCCAAAAGTAAAGCATCAAAATGTGAGAAAATGAGCGACATTGATACCGGTTTGCAGGTGTCCTGTTCATCTAGGTCGCTGGCGTACATCCCTGGACTCATGAATTCCTTTCCTGTTTGATTAAAATCCTCAGCAAAGAAATCCTGCAAGACATATATGTTAGTAATTCATCAAGCCAATGGGGTCACTCTGGCCATTGGCCGTCTTTGATTTGCATTGTGGGGGATCAGCGCCTTTATGTTGAGACTTTTTCCTGACAGAGGAAAGAAACAAAAGACATCTAGTTGGAAAAGAATCGTCTTCTCTGCTGCATTCTCAGTCTCATTAAAACAGTCTGGCGTTGAGCGAAGGTTTGCTCTTCTATTTACGGAGTGTGAAAGGGATCATGTACTGTGAAATGAGACATTTCAGCTCAGTGATGCGTTCAGCAGCACAAGCAGCTTTGATAACTTTGTTTTGTTTCTAATCTTCTCTGTCAGAATGATCTGTGCTTTCTTTGGTCTTTGCGTTGGGTAACAGGGTGTTTATACAAAAAAAATTACACTTCCCTTATATACACACAACAGCTGCTTCTGTAAGCTTGTTACTGATGCCATTGTTAAAAAGATACTTTCATCACATTGAAATATACCTGTTTATCCATCCCCTTTAGATCTTCATCGTCTAACTCTTCTGCGGAGAAGCTGCTCTTCTTCTTTTGGAGATAGGGGTCATCCAGCATGTCCTCCTGATTAAAAGAAACATTTGTCTTTCTTTAATGCACATTTACTTGAAGCCTTAATTGGATCACTTCCAAACATCTCATAAAAAAGTTATTTACTTTGGAGCTTCGACGACCCACGTGCAGCATTTTCATCTTTGTCGGCTTCTTCTGTGGATGGGAAAAAAAACATTTGGTAATGAGAGGCCACATAGCCGTCAATAAAACTCTGTATGATCACAAAAGAAACGTACAGGTTTAACATCTTCCATTCCATATGGGTCCATGTCTCCATTCAATCCAGCAGACATGTGGAGCGCCCTCTGTAATTCTTCATCCTCCATAAAATCAGCCTAGGAAACAAAATCAAAACCTTTACTCTTAGTGAAAACCATATCTTCTGGTTTAAAAACTTCTAACCACTTCAGCACAAAAGTATGGAACAAAATGTATTTTTAGGAAATAATTACAAAAAATAACTCAAAATGTAAAGTTTGAACACATTGACACATCATGCAAACATACCACATTTGTATCATAACAGTACCTTGCTAGTTGACTGAAGACTCTGGCGTTTCATCTCCTCTACATTCTCGAAAGCATTGTCCTAAGATACAGGGGAATACAATTATACTGTAGATGTGGAAAACCAAGAAACGGCAAAAGTGATGGGAGTCATTCATGCTGTAGAAGGGAATTAATATCACTTCTTTTTTAAGATCTATTTTGGTGCTTTCTATGCCCCCATTTGAGAGACAGGACAGTGGATAGAGTCGGGAATCAGGGAGAGAGAGAGAGAGAGTGGGGAACAACATGAAGCTAAGGAGCCTCAGGTCGGGTTCTAACCAATGCCGCTGCTTTGATGCCTGTAGCCTTTATACATGGGGCGTGTGAAATAACCACTAAGCCACCGGCGCCTCAAAGAGGATTATTTTTTAAATAAAACAATGATTTATACACTTAAGTGGTACCAAATGCTATTCTTAAACTCCCATTGCTACAATTATGTAAGGCAAAACTTAAAATCATGAATAAATCAAGTAATCGGATATGATGCACGGAGGCTCGCAACACTATGGCTCCCAAAGATTTACTTATTTATTTGCTATACGCATTAAAGAACACAACGTTTGGAGCCCGGCCGGGCTCTTCATTAGGTGCTGGCACTGATATCCAGTGTGGGTTTTTTTACAACTCAGCACCTAAATAAGTGATGAGCGTGTGTGCTGACTTTTTCTGGACAAATCAAGTCATCCACACAAAAAAGATGTCACAGGGAACATAGAGAAAATTCGACCTTATTAGAGTGAACATGAGAATGAATGAGTCTTTGTCATACGAGGTGAAGTTAAGGTCACTGAACTGAAGCAGACCCTTACCTGGGACTTTTTTCGGGGTGTGTAGCCATATGCGCCCAAAACCTCATCTTGTGATTTATCCTGAGGGGGTAAAAAAATCCAAACATGTTGAACTGCTTAGATTCTGCTTCAATGTGAACACAGCCTGCACACACTGTTCAAACCCACCATACTCCAAAGTATAGAGTCCTACCTTTGAGCTTTTACGAGGTGTGTATCCGTGTGCTCCCTTTGGTTCATCACCCTGGAGAAATTAAACATGAAAAATGTCATTAAGTCTTAAACAAAAACCCACGACATAGCAAAGTGTAAAGTAAAAGACTGATACCTTTTCTACAGTGATAGTATATCCCCTTTGTGGTACAAACTTGATCTTCATCTTCTTTGTCTTCTTCTGTAGAGAGAGAGAAATAGACTGTCCAAATCAGTGCATGTCAGAATATTCATAGGTCTACCTTTAAAGAGGACATATTATCCCCCTTTGTCACCTTTTCAAACAGTCCCCTGTGGTCCAAATGAAACATCTGTGCTGTGCTTTGGTCAAAATAAAACATGAATCAAGCACCAGAGGAGGTTTGTGACCCTGTATAAACCAGCTCTCTCAGAACGCTCCGTTTTGGTGTGCAACTCCTTAAATGCAATGAGGCCCCCCCCGAGTTTTTCTAGTAGACATCACTCCTCTGTAGCGAGAATAAAAGTTTTGCTTTAGGCTGGGTGGAGATACCAGGGGAGGGGAGGATTTTTTTTAACCAGAATCCCACTGTGACATCACAAGGAGAGCAAATTTGAAACGGAGCATTTTTCTTTGTGTTGTAAGACTTATGCAGACCACAAAGAAAGGACTGGATGGGTTTATTTCACATTTTGTGAATCGGTAGACACTCAGGTTACCCAAATATATGTTCAAAAACACTGTACAAGCGAAATTTTTTATAATATGTCCCCTTTAAAGGCCAAAGAGAGTGTGAAATATCTGAAGTATGAGTCTGCTTTTGTCCATTAAACATCCCAGCATCATTGCTATCTATCTTTATTCAAATTATAACAACCTCTCTATGATGGGCTTCTCCTCCATTCTCCTCTTCCTCACCAGTGCTGCCATCCAAAACGGTCCCCTGTTGAAAAATGACACACTGAATCAAAAACCGTCTCTATGAACCGTTTAGTAAGATTTAAATTGGTCTTCGAGTACTTAGATAAAAAAATATTGTGGGTAAAAATTGATGAAATAAGGACAAAAATAATGCATCTCATTGCTTTGCATTTTTCTACTAAAAAATAATTTTTCTAGACTTTAAGGTTCTAAAGAAAGTCTTTGAAGCTTGAAATGATGTTGATGAACTTCTCATCCATTTGCACCTGGTCTGCAAGAGGGGAAGGAAATTGAGTTATACAATATTATTAAGCGTAGGTTACCTCTGACCATCGGCGTATGATGGAGTTTTTCTTGCTGACACTTTTCTTATCACCATCCTGTTGTGGAATTGGATAAATAAAATTATCAAAATGTGAACATTGTTCTTAGAAGTCAGGTGTATGCACATGTTTCAGGTACACTGTAGGATGGCTGGTTAGCAACAGACTTCACGGGCAGATTCAGAGACAGAAAAAAAAAATCACTTTCCTTCTGCAAAACTGCCTCAGACGATCTCACCTTCGATTCTTGGAGTAAATGTCCGTTCATGTGCGTTCCATCTGGCACAGAGGAATTAGTGGATGCTCTTCTTAGCAGCTGATTGACTTTGGTCTTTAGTTGTTTCTTCTGTAAGAGAAGACAATTAAGCAACACTGGTTTACAGATGCTGTTCATTAACAGAATATATATATCTTTTTAAAAGCTGACATACTCTGTAGTCCATCCCATTCTGTTCCCCGTCATCATTTTCTCCGGCTGAATTCCATTCTGAATAAGAATCCTGACAAACAAAAGGACTCACATTTAAACAAGTACTGTTATGACTGTTCTCTTACAGTTTTAATTACAGACACATGCTTGTAGATTTTATATTTATCGTCTTACCTTTGAAGATTTACGTGCAGTGGGTATTGTACTGCTCTTCCCTTCTTTTGCGTCATCAGGAAACTTCCACTACAAAATCAAAATCATGACTGAACACCTTAACACGATCAAGGCAGAACCACGGTACTTTCTTTTGCTTCATTTACCTTCGACCCTCTTCTGGAAAGTAGTGACATTCTGTGTTTTCGTTCCTTTTTCTGTAAGAAAGAAAAAGTTGGTCAGAAAACTGAAACGTATTAAATAACCACAAACTCTGCCGGTTTGGATTGTTTCATGGTACCTTGCCCTGACTGCCGGGGCCGTCTTGATCTTCCCCACTTCCGCCATCAGAGTCCCCCTTCATCTAAGAAAAAGGTTAGCCTTTATTAGCATTGTCTTTGTGCTTCCTAACATACAGTACAAAGCTGAATAGAAAAAAACTGGGGTCTTAACCTTAAAGGACTCTCGTCGTAGTCTCAATGTTCCAGACTTAATGAAAAAAGAACAGAAAAATAAGACTTGTCAGATTAAAGGCCTTGGAAAGAATATGGATTTTGAAGAGGACATTGCTGTTTGACACATAACAACATATTTAAAGTGGAAAGAGAATCAGGTTAAAAATTAAAAAGTTTTTTACTGGTTTGAAGTCGGGGTTGAGCTCTGGACTGTCTTCGGGCCAATCTTCGACACACTTTTCCTATTTCGGCAAAGCAAACATTTATATAGACAGTTCTACTTCTGTCTCCGGTTTGCAAAGAAATCCAACATCCTTAATCCAATTAAAGCTAACGCTCCACCTGAGAATAACTCAGTTCCATATTTAGAATCTCTTTCTCTTGTACCAATGTTAGGCCAATCTGCATTCAAATGTTCTCAATGTCTGATCACACTAGCACCCATTCACTGTAAAATGACCTGATGGCGTTTTTTTTCTTATTATTGTCAAACTAAACTTCACATTTTTAGCACTACCACTCCTTCAGTTTTGAACCATCCACCATGTTTGTCATTATCATAGCCTTAGGGGTTCAAATCTATAATGATGTTTCTCTCTTGTCTTGTAAATTACTTAATAACTGTGACACACTTATTTATACATTTTGTAGTTAATAGTGAAAACACACCTGTCCAAGAAGCAGGACGTCTTCGTAGACAACATTGTTTTCAGGGTCTGTTGGTTTATTTTCCTGTAAAAAGAATCATAAACACAAACGTCCCAAACATAATCTGGAATAACCTGGATGACTGAAAAACCTGCACAGACTTCCCAAGCATAGCACATACTGTAGCCTGTGGTTATTATAATGAGGTCAGATGTAATCAGAATGCCTACCGGTGTTTTGGGTCTAAGTCGAATAACCGGTTTTGGGATCCCTTTGAAGGAAAGTTTCGGTGATGTTTTCGGCACAGGCGGCTCAGGTTTAATCTAGACACAATCCAAAATAATAAATTAAATTAACTATGAGCACAGCAGTTACTGTAACAAGGAAATTAGTGAGTTACTGTAAACAAGCAGACAATATTAAGGTTAAACTCTGTTCTGAACATACATGGTTTGCTGGTAAGGGTGGTCTTTCTGGTTTCGGTGGCTTTTCAGGCCCGGGTGACTTTTCGGTCTTCTGTAGTTTAGTTCGAGGAAGCGGCTTTGGTGGACGTTTGAAGGTTTGTACCTGGAGGATTTGTTATAAAAAGGTAAAAGGTGTATGACATATAAATCAGAATACGTCTTAGATTATCAACAACGTGCATTTGGCTTTAAATATTCTTACAAATATAAAATATTACTAGTGACATACATGGTTCATTTGAGCTTGGGATTGGCTGGGTGTCATGGACAGATTCCTGGCCCGACTGAAGGGAGACGGCTGAAGGATATTATGTTTAGTACCCGCAGGAGTTGTCAAGACAACGTCCTGTGGCCTGTCAGAAGACGAGGCTTGGATCGCCAGATTGGATTCAAATGGTGTTGCCTTGAAGAGATCTGGTGATGATATATCCGTCTTTGTTTCTGACCAACCATCCTTGCAGTTAGTCTTTGATGGAAGTGGTTGGAAGATGTCTGGAGTACCAATAGAATCATCTTGGAAAGGGTCATATTGTTTTGAGGGAGTAGTACCAAAGGGGTCATCCAAACTGGAAGTGTCTTGGAATAAATTCCTTGTAATTGGGCTTGGGAATGGGTCGACTGCAGATGTGGATGACGCTGAAAATATATCCACAAATTCCTTGGAAGACCTTTTAAAACCATGCTCTTTGTTGTCGACTTCCCCACTCTTAATGGGAACACCTTGAAACAAATCCACTTCATTGTTTGTGGCTGTATAAAAAGGGTTTGCCACCATAGGCTGAGTAGACTCAGACAGATTAGGAGATTTAAATGGGTCGTCAAAGGCACTTGGAGATTTTCCAAAAAAGTTCTCCTCCCTATTGTATCCAGCATGGGACTGTAAGGGTTTGGACAGATTTGGGGTTTCAGTAGATGCTGACTTCAATAAGCCTGGCGAGCTCAGGGTTACATCATGAAAATGGCCATTGGTAGATGCGTCTTGGGCCGACGTTGACTTCTGGAAGAGCCCTTGTACATGGCTTGGTGTAATGGCATCTTTAGGTTCTGAAAAATTAGCTCCATTTTCCACAGTTTTAATTTCAGCTTGAAGATCCAGAGGTGAACTCTGGAATTCAGGTGGTGGGACAAAGATGTCATCAAAATGTTGTTCCTGTGAAGTTTTCCTCCCTGCGTCTTCCTTTAAATGGCCTTTGCTGCCCGATTCCTGATAAAAAAAACACAAGGTCACTCGGAACGTGTTTTGGAAAAATTGAGGTCTTTAGGTGATACAGTAATCTGGCTTTAGAAACAGGAACCTTGTTACTCACCAAATAATACGAATACAAAGCGATCGATATGAATTAAACAATGACATAGCAGAAATTTGACATTTTAAGTGGCTATTGAGAAAGGGCGTTGCATGAATGAAATACTATGTGAGCAAAATCTTCATTAAAGATTTGCCTCCTACGAGACGAAATGCATCTCCAAAAAAAAGTAATTGTCTAATTTTCAAAACTATATTGACCTACAAATAGTATAGGTGCATTTTACAGTAGAGATCAAAGATTTTTGGAAAAACTCCAAGATACTGTCTTTTAAAAAGTTAACGACTAAAGTGGAAATGATGGCTGTCTCATTACTACGAAAATATATTTAGACTGCCAAAGATAAACACGCCTACACTATGAAGAGATCTCCTGATAATAGTGAGTCACATTAAAGATGTTGTCATACCTGTGCCGCAGGAGAAATATTTGTATCCTCTGCCTTCAAGCCGTTCTGAGGACAAACAAAGATTAAACATGTTTAAAACACGAAGAGGCGTTTGTCCCATTGTGTCACTGGTATTTAACACTTGTGCAAACTACCACTCAACACTGATACATTCATGTTAAAAACACTTGAGGCATTTCAGATAAATCACAGCAGACATTTCTCTGATTTTTATTGCATGACATTTGTGTATACTCTGTAGACGGTGAATATCACCTGTCCAAAGTGTAGCTTGTGGTTGTCCGTCACGTCTGCAGCAGCTAAAAGATCACTTAAAAACTCGCCATCCTGTGGACAACACAAAGGTTATTGATGAGCGACAACTTGGTTATGGAGGGGTAAACATGGGAAGTCACGCATTGTGCTTTTCTTGGATTCTAAAACGCTTTGATGAAAAACTCACGCGTCGCTTGTCAGAAATGTAAACGGAAAATTGACAACAACTGGCTGTTCGTACGAAACAACAAGCAAGTCTAGAGTGGCTGCTGGTTATCCAACAACCTTGAAATTGTTTTTTGCTCTTGCCTTTGTGAAGACAATAACTGGGAGTGTCCTTATAATGCACTTGGTAATACACAGATGAAGTATGACTTAAGGCACTCAGCCTGCACTTCTCTTGGTGCTGTTTTAGCCGTGACTTCTAACCTGTTTGTTGACAGAGTCGTTCGCAGATGATCCACTGGATTCAGAGTTAGATGAAACAAGAGTCTGAGTATGGAAAAAAACGAATCATAGGTAGTTATAGTCATTTCTTCCGAATATGTATTCTCAGTGGAAAATGGTAATTAAGTACTGCAATCAAAGTGTAGTTACTCACCCTGTATTGATTTTGGAAAGGGCTCTGGGAAACTTTCTTTAGCATATGTTGTAGCTTCACAAGACTCTGAAGAAAAGACCCATCAACATGACATTCTTTAGTCTCTCATTGAGCTTACCGAGCTGAAAGTTTCTTTAGTTACAGATTCACCTTAAAGAATGGAGTGCATGTGTACTAAACTAGTTTAACTACTTCTCTGCTTGCTAGATTCCCCATTCAAGTCAAAATACAATCACTGACCAGAAAACATGTCAAACAGATACCAAAGTTTAGCTTTTGGTTTCCACAAAGATACACACTTGAGCCTGCTTTTACTTACGATCAAGAACTTTGATTAATATCGCAAGATTCATATGCGATTATGAATCATTTTGTAAACAAAGTTTTGTTATGTTCTTTATACAATCACAATAAAGAGTCTATCTATCTCTATCTGAAATCAAACAAAAACTGAATTAAATATATGTTGGTCACTGACAACAGGAAGAGGAGCTTTAGTTCCACTTCCTCTATTATGATATAATAGCATAATTAGACATTAACTAGGTAATTGCGATTTCTAATGCTGTAGTCTAAAGTATTTCGTCTTTGATCATTCCTAAGTCTTGATGTTCAACATCACCTTTCCAGAAGGCATTTATATTTGAGATATTGGTTATATTTCATTAACTCTTTAACTTCCACTGATTTTATGTAAAGACTCTTGCTTTAAGTTTTCAGGCTTGGTGGAAACAGCAGTCTGAGCACTGAAAAGAAGTTGTTCTATTTCTTTTCTGAGGCTTTGCTATTAAAATAAATGATCCAAAGTTCACAGAAACATTTTAATGACGGTGTGACGAGAGCAGATTCCTTCTGCTCTGTGGGCTAAACTTGAACAAATAGAGCCATCAATCACAGACATGACAGTGCAAAAAACATTCAAAACAGCTGACATCATGATCCTCAAGGCTTGGCTACCCGGTCTGTTGTCCTTAAAGGTGCACTATGTAGATTTGGTAGTGACATTTAAAAGTTGGAGAAGTGAAACAATTCTGTGCTATATTTTCTGAACTAAATACACAAACTTTATTCAAAGGAAAAATTGGGTCGCTGAAACACTGTTTGGACCTAAAAAGCTACCAGGAGAGTTACGGTGCCACTGTAGCGGGCCCACCACCATGACTTCTTGTGTAGCATTTTATCTTCAGTGTTACAGGGACCAAATGTTCCTCTGAGGACAGTCTGTGTATAGAGTTATGAACATATACCACAGAATCTGTAATTTTCTACAACTTTCAAATTTCTCTACCAAAACTCCATAGTGCACCTTTAAAGCAAAATACACAAGTAACATTTTTTTAATAGGAATACTTTATTTTATTTACAAAAAACACATCTGATCTACAAAAAAAGATAGATTCAAGAAAGTTTGATGACGTTTAGTGTTTTGATTTTGATTGATGGATGTCTCCTTTCCTACTGCAGAGAAATACATTCATGCACTATGTCATTTAGAAATATTATTCTGCTTAGGCCTACATAACATTTACGTTTTTTGATTTGTGTAAATGTTAGCTACAAATGTCAACTAGTGTACCAGCACAGTGCAGGGAAATAGATGAACCAAGTTGTTTACTTGCTGCTTGAGGATAAAATGACAAACATGGAAGACTTATGTAAAGCGCTGGTTGTGTTGTTTACTGGCATATCTCTCAATCAAATCTCCAAAATCACAGCACCATCAAAAAAACAACATAGTCCACGACAGATTTATTCATGGAAAGAAAGTTACTTACATGCCGTCTTTCACCGGATACAGAGTCTGTTGCTGCTACATCTTCTCCATTTTCGTCCGACCCCGCCTCGTTCTCCTAATTATCAGCATTTAAATGTAAATTACAGAAAAAAGAGACGAGCTTAAATGTGTTATCTTATCGTCAAATAAACTCACGGAAATGTTTGACAACTTTAAATCGATGCTTCACTAAAAACAAGCTTGCCTCAATCCCACCCCTCACCCAAATGTCAACTTTTGAACAGCTCAACTCTTACCGTAGTTGTGTCTTCTCTCATGGTCACAACAATTGGTTTAAAAATGATTCACTCCTCGGTTGAGTCTGCGATAACGTTTCTTTAGCATTGAAACACCTCAGCGCGTCTGCAGGAATGACAGCACTAACGGAGGTAATTATCTCCCAGGTGTGATGCACCTGTGTGAAGTCAGCGCGTTCGCGTTCAGACATTTCAAAATAAAAGTCGTTAACGTGCATGCACCGTCCAGGCTGCAACCACCTTGGTTATAAATTAGGCAAATGCAGAAGTGCCAAAAAAAACTGTAGTTCGTTGAGTGTCCACTCTAGGCTTGCTGCAAAAGCCAAGAAATCCCCCGTAGGTTCAATATTAAAATACACTTTTTTTTATTTACAGCAGAAATAAAAATGTTTAAAGCCTGGTAGAAAAAAAAAAAGTCATTTGGTATCAATCGTTAATTTCTGTACTGGTGCACACCGTACCGTACAGAGTTATATTACTTTGTCATAATTCATCTGTTTGGACTTTTATTAAGCCTAACAGGTTTCTGCCCACTGAAAGCGACCAACTCGCCCTGAGTCTCGCCTCCCACCTTATGGTCACTTGTTGTCTTGAATTAAGGTTTCTCTTTAAACGAACCAGCACCCCACAAGGTGTATTTACCAAACCCATTTCATTTGTTGTATTCAACTTTGAATACATTTTCCTCCATAATAATACTTCTTGCACTATTATTTTGAAGGTAAATTCACTTTTCCTGATTTGCACTAACTTGATAGGAGGATGTTATCTTCCCACAGACTGACATCTCAATGCGAACAGACCGGTTGTTCTCGCCCAGCCCAACAGGGGGGTGTGGTGCTGGTGTGTTGATGTGCTGAAGCTCTGTGTTGATGGATGAGGAAACTCAGCATACTTCAATCACGCACCAGTGACACCTTCTGCAGAAATAGGACAAAGACTTTGACATTTGAAATGAATAATAAGAGAGCAAATACAGCAGCCTGACTAAGACAGCAAAAACACAAAGTCACAGGCAGAGACACAAAGGGAGACAAAGTAGGATTAGCAAAAACACTCAAATTTGCATTAAGAGAGAAAAACCATCTGTGAGTCAAATCTGGGAGTCAGTCGTTCAAGGAGTCATGCTAAAAACATCGACATCCATGTGTTTCATTTTAGATTCAAAAACATTAAAGGACACCAGCTCCTTGATGAAAGTTATCAGATCACACGCACAAAACACACATGTCAAGCACAGATGGGCCTTCAGAGAGAGAGAAGCAGTGATCTGTTTATGCTCCTTGAAAGTGAAAGTGAATGCAGACACACTTGGCTGTATAGTTTATTTCAACACTGGGTTTGTATTAGTTATAATATGACATAATTTACATATTTACAGTACCATGAAACCGGCTTGACATTTTCTCTCAGCCGTTCAGTAACATTTAGAGGCGCAGTTGAAATATTTGTCCACTAGATGTCATAATGTCTTTAAAGCCTGTAAATGAGACTCAAGCTTTTGGTAGTCATGTTAAAATACATTTTATTACACCTCCAGGTTGGAATGCTGATTTCTTAAATGGATTTACCATCTTCAAAATATCTTATTAAGAGACTGTTCAAATGAGTAAGTGCATTATAACAAAGAGTTCGGTCTAGACCTGCTTCTTTTGTAAAGTGTCTTCAGATGACATTTGTTATGTAGTGGTGATATACAAATAAAGCTTGATTGATGGGTTGTTCATCAATCAAGCTTGTTGGGGGGGGTTGTTCAGGTTTAATAGAAAGTCATGTGATTGTCAGCAGAGTGAAAGAAAAAAAACACACACCCTGGAACAAAACAAAAGATGTAACGCATGGTGTGACTTTTGCTATCAGCCTTTCTCACGACATTTGGTCGTCATCAATCCCACTGTAGAAGAGCAGAAAGCAAAACAGAAAGTTTATAAATAGGTGTATAGGTTTGATTCGGCGAGCTTTTAAAACTGATTTGTGTAATTAAGTGCATTTCCTTCTTAGAATGTATCTATCTACTAGTAATATGTTTAATGTAGTGGTTTAGTCAAGACCACTCTAACCAAGACCAAGACATACCCGAGACCAGAGAGCTCCGAGACCAAGACACGACTGAGTAATTTAGGGATCGAGACCGAGACAAGACCAAGACCCTAAATATCACTGAAAATCATCATCTCGTGTGCAGGGGGCGTGTCACTCACTTAGACCGTAACACCGGGAAGTTTGCAGCCATAACCGGGGGATAAAAATCAAACTACAAATGAATTGAAGATATATGTTGTTTTACAAAGGGGTGTTTTCCTTCTAATCACAGTAGTGATGTGGAAAAATGGCCTATCAGTGGTGGTCTTGCCCGGTCTTTATATAAAATCTGGAGTCTGCCCAGTCTCAGACCCAGTGATGAAATTTCTAAAAATACAAATAAAAGTCAAAACACTGAAGGTAAGGTTAGCTTCCAGTTTTGGTTAATTGCTCTTACTTGTCTGTAAAGCTAGGTGTTGCTGATACAGAGTGAAACAAGCCAAGGTGGTTCAGTGTTTTATCTTCTTTTTGACCATTTCATTGAGTGTAATTCATCGTTACACCCAATGGAGAGTATTTCATGTAAAAAAAAAACTTTCTGCCACAGCTGTGTTAAAAAAAGGGCTAATTTGAAGACGAGGAATGATGTTTTTGTAAAAATTGCAATGGAGTTTCACATTGCCATCTGCAAACACCATTGTACAAAGTGTTGTCTTTGTGTGTTCTGATTTAAAGATGCATATAAATTCAAGCTAGTATTACAATAATAATATTTATGATAACAATAACTAACTTGGTTTACAAGAAGTCACATGTGTAAATCTTAAACACATCAGGAATTTCCCTCGGGGCGTTATGTGGGCGTGGCTGGCGAAAAAGAAACAAAAACAAAGACACATAAAAGAAAGAATCAAGTTTTCGTGATGCATAACCTCTCCAGGTATTCTTTGAAACGCTCAGCACATCCACATCTCTACACCTTTTCCATCTTGTTACCAGGTGAGTTTCAAACTTCAATAACAGTTATTATTTATGTGTTGCACTTTGCTGGATTTATACAAGCAAAAAGAGCTAGATATAAACTCTGAATGAAAACTGTTGAACACGTTTGTTTCCCTTACCTTTGGGTCAAAGGTACAGAGACCTCTGTGGAAAGAAAAACTTTTTTTTTTTTAAATCATTTTCCCAGTTTTTATTTAATATCTCAATCAGTAAGCCAAGTTTAAAGTCAGAAGTCAAGCTTCTTAATATCATTTGTATTATTAATAAATGAATGAATTAACATCCCTTTAGTATGTACTTTGAGAATCTGCTGCTGTGCTTTGCCATGTACTGTAACGCTGATGTGTTTGTTTTTATTCTTGTTTTAAAGGTGCACTGTGTAGTTTTGGTAGAGAAATGTGAAAGTTGTAGAAGTGTACAGATTCTGTGGTATATGTTCATAACTCTATATACAAACTAAAAATGTGGTCCTTGTCACAATGTTTGAAGATAAAATGCTACGTGAGAAGTTATGGTGGTGGGGGAGCCCGCAACAGTGAAACCGTAACTCTCCTGGTAGCTTTTTAACTCCAAACTGTGTTCAGGCACCCATAGTTTTCTTTGAGTGAAGTTTGTGTATTCAGTTCAGAAAATATTGCATACTGTAGAATTGTTTCACTTCTCCAACTTTCAAATTTCACCTCAAAAACTCCATAGTGCACCTTTAATGTATGTAGATATAGTGTGATTAATGGTTTTTAGTGGGCCGCCCGGTTTGAATGTATCATCTTGTGTTTTAAACGGCACACTTAAGTCAAAGACACATTTCTGCCTTTGAATGCAAAAGTAAACATTAAAGTAATTCTTTTGTATTTTAGTCTATATAGATGTGTTGTGCAGATCATTTTGTACTAATACAACTATACACATTTATAAGATTTTACTGGAGAAGCCAGTCGACATTACGGTCAGAGTTTGACTGGATTGCAGCTCTTTGTCTGTATAGAAAGTGTGTCTGTGTTGAAAGAAATAATCTAAAGTTTTGATCTTTTTTCACTTATGTTTACCAGATTTGACAACTTGTCAACAAAATGGATGAATCTGACACAGATACTGAAGATTTGGTTGACATGTTAAGAATTCGACTAATTGCTCACAGTCGGTTGACCCCAAATGATGACGAGACGCATCTGCTTAACAAACTTAGAGGGCTGGTCACAAACATCGAATGGAAGCCAACGGATGCTGCTGAGTTGTTCGATGCCCTCTTGAAGCGATTCGAGTCGACAACAAATGACCGCTCTCATTTCCTCACATGGATGACGGAAATGTTGCACTGCATCGAGAGTAACTACATCACTCCCACTTGGAAAAAGAAAAAGACACTAATGGAACTGGTTCGAGACGAGAATGTAACAGATGAAGAACTCAAAAAATGTCTCGCAAATGACGAAGAAAAAACACTGAAAGAAATTCTTCAGGAGATCCGCCAGCAAAAGTTAAACCAAATTGATGAAACGCTTTTAAGTGAAGTGGAAGACATTGTATCATCAGTTAATGCCAATCTTACTTTGCGCAAGAATGCATCACAGGAGACTGGCTTGAAAAAAGATCTGCTGAGGCTCTGTCAGGCAGCAGAAAAAAAGAAATTCAGACCCAGACTGACACAGATGGTGAGCTTGTGTATAATGGCTCTTTCCAAAACAGGGCGGTTAATTCAGGTTGGCACTGGAGAGGGAAAGTCGTGTATCGTGGCTATGTTTGCTGCTTTTCGAGCCTTGAGAGGGGAAAAGGTAGACATCATGTCCAGCTCATCAGTTCTTGCAGAGAGAGATTTACATGAATGGAAAGATTTTTATGAGGAATTGAAAGTCAAAGTCAGCTGCAACTGCAACAAACAAGATGAAGCGTTAAAAAAATGCTTTGAGTGTCAGGTTGTTTATGGTACAGTGGAGGACTTTGCCGGAAACTGGCTTAGGCACAACTTTCAAAGGAAGGACATATTTGGGCAACGGAAATTTGAATGCGCAATTGTGGATGAGGTAGATTCTTTGATGCTAGATAAAGGTCTTCATGTGGTGTATATAGGTAGTGAAATGCCTGCTTTGCAACACCTCAGTCCACTCTTGGCATTCATATGGACCACTGTTAATCGGTACAGTAAGATTGGTAGAGAAACAAATGTGGAGAGTAGAATTTTACGGAGAGTTGCAGAAGAAGAAATAAAACAGGCTGTACGTTATACACCATGTGATCTGAGCCAAGATAAAGGTATTTGCTATGTGCCAGGCTTCCTCTCAGATCTGGTCGAATCTAAGCTCAAGGTTTGGATTGAAAATGCATTCCTTGCTCAAACCATGTCAAAAGATCATGAATATGTTATCGAGACACATGGGGTAGTGCCTGTCGACTACAGCTGCACAGGTGTTGTTGAAAACAACATGAAATGGACGGATGGGCTTCAGCAGTTTCTTGAAATGAAACACGGGTGCAAGCTGAGTGACATGACAGCCATCACAAACTATATGTCCAATGTTGGCATGCTTCAAAAGTACGGAGATCAGATCTTTGGAATCTCCGGGACTCTTGGCCAACAAACAGAAACTGAAACCTTGCAGGAAATCTACAAAGGAATCCACACCTGTCAGATACCATCATTCAAGCGCAGAAAGCTTTTTGAGGTTGAAGGAGTGATTGTAGAAAATGAAAAGGAATGGATTGAGACAATTTGTGATGTTGTCACTACACAAACCAAGCCTACATCATTTAGGGGTCAGAGAGCTGTCTTGGTCATCTGTGAGACCATCAGTCGAGCGAAGGTTCTCCACCGTGCTTTAGGAGACAGAGTCCCTAACAAAAAGCTTTATATAAGCAACAACATGGACAATACTGCAATTCTTGCTCATAAGCTTGAAGCAGGAGAAGTCATCATAGCAACTAATCTTGCAGGTCGGGGAACAGATCTTAAGGTCTCTGAACCAGTAAATACAGCAGGAGGATTGTTTGTTTTGCAGACCTTCCTGCCAAAAAATGCCCGTGTCGAGGCCCAGGCATTTGGCCGCACTGCTCGACAAGGAGCTCCTGGATCTGCTCAAGTCATCGTCTGCTCCGACCATCTGTCAGAACCAATCCAGTTGCTTACTTTGTTGAAGAAACTTGAGTCTTTACTGGAGAATATTATAAATGTCACCACAATGCTTCAGGTTTGCTTTTTGAGGCTTTTAAGGGTCTATCAAAGAGGTATTGCTGGTGATGAACTTCTGTCTTCAATGCTGTCAGATATTTTGTCTGAAAACTCCAATTCAGAAATAAAGACAGTTAAAAAGATCAGAGATGACTCAGTAGCTGAAAGACTAGCTAGCTTCTTGGAGAATGATATCCCAACGATAAGGAAGAAGGAAGAGCTCTTCAACCAGTATCTGGGGATACTTGAAGAAGTGTACAAAAGCCGGGACAACAAACCAGAGGATTCATATGTGTCTGCACTGAATGAATTCTGGGGAATGTGGCTACTCACAAACTTCAAGGTGAGTGAGTCCAGTACAGACTTAAAAGACACGTTGAAAGAAGACCTGAAAAAAGCCATGGAAAAGCTCAACCAGAGAGAGTCACCTTTATCAAACCTGCACCACTACACTGCAGCTGGAAACGAGCTGCGTGAAAAGGGACATCTTGCAGAGTGTATCCAGTTGTACACAAAGGCCATCGAGACGGATCGCTGTTGGGCGGCAGTTGCATATTACAACCGTGCTTTCGCATCTTTAGCTCAACGAAACAGTCATCAGGATCCAAAATGCTTCGATCAAGCTCTGGAAGATTTGAAGAACGCACTGAAGTCTGTTGAGCTTTACTGTGAGCAAAATGAGGTCACATGTAGATACTCAAAGCAACAAATCAAGAACCTTAGCAGCGATTTAGTAACAAGATCTGAGAGTCACATGCAAGCCAGAAAAGAAATGTGGCTGTTATTCAAGGCAAACATCAATGAGGCTATCAAGAAGGTAGACAGAGCCAGTGACTTAGGTCAGGCTGTAAAAGTGAAACAGAGTCTTGTCTACTTCCTGGTTCCACCTTTGCATTTACTGCACTTGTCAATACTCGTAGCCCGATCACTGACTGAAATCCACTCCAGAGACCCTCTGAAGATTCAACAACTCAACAGTCATCCCTCCTTTGACATTTTCAATGAACTCAGGTGTCTTGAATCTCTGGGTCTGACTCATGTCTTTACTTTAGACACACTGTTCTCTCTGGGTGGATTTTTCTCAAAGATAACAAGGAAAATGTTTTCTGACTCCTGATAGATGGCAAGAAATGTAGATCTTGAGCAAACAATGGATTTGTAAAGAGGTCTTGTCAACCACAAACTTTAGAAGGAACTGAAAAACAAGGCCCAGCTCCAGCTTGCAGTGGGTTTTTAAGTTAACCTCTTTCTTTCCTCATCAGACTTGTGGAAATGTCTCTGTCTTCAGAAAGCATGAGATCCCAAAGGAACTGAAACTCAGAGGAAGAAAAACCCCTGTCTTTAATATATATTTTACATGTTCATCAGCACAGATTCCTGTTCAGTTTTATGGTAAATATAACATGGTATACATACTAATTGATGTTGTTTATTCAAATGAACAAATTTAAATCAAATATTTTTGCAAATATCTTTTTTGTTGTATTTATTTTTACATAAATCTCTATATTGAGCATTTCAACATTTGTTGGTACCAGTTTGTACTACATTTTGGTTTTGAGATTCTTTAGTTAATTTATCATTTACATTCATTTAAATGACAGAAAGCTTTAACGGATACTGACTATTCATTTACAGTATATTCTATGTAACATTTTAATGTTTTGAAAAGCACCTAAAACTCTGAAACTTTCATTGTAATTATTGATTTTAAAAAAAGTTGCATGTTTGTGAAATTTGACTGTGCGATAAAAATCATGCTACCATCTAAACCATCTTCATTGACTATTGGCACTTGAAGTACACGTCTACACTGTTTTAACATTTAGAAACAATCTAATTGTAAGATCAAATTCCCACACGATTTGAAGAAGAAGAAGCATAAAATTGAGACTGCAGAACAAAAAGGTAAGTAAATGTAGTCATGTTAATACTGCCACTGTGTGGTCAAAAATGATGCATCAGAAGTATAAATGAATAGATAATATAACTATAATAATAATACATATAATGATTAATATAGGAATGAATATTCATTTATGTATACAGTGGTGTAGTGCAGGGTTTACGCAGGTATACGGAGTATTCCCACTTCTAAATCTCCTCTGATTCACACCGTTGATTTATTGATGATATTCAATAGTATGCTGATATTTGTTTCCTAGGATGGTGAAGGGATGACCCTCCCTACTCTGTCTCTAATTGGCTAGTGCGCACTGACCACTGTTTTTAACAGAGGCTGTTTATCCTTTGGTGGACAGACCCCTTAAAAGAAACATTCTGGGGAAAAATGTGGAGTATACCCACTTTTTCAGGCACCACTTCACCACTGTATGTATATATGAGAAGTCAGTTGGAAACCTGATGTGTTTGTGTGTGTGTGTGTGTGTGTGTGTGTGTGTGTGTGTGTGTGTGTGCGTGTGTGTGTGTGACTGTATAAAGCAAATAAACACAAGTATGGCAAAGGCAAACTGAATTAAACAAACATACTTTTTCCTTTACATCAAAATCTCTTAAAAGACAGGAGACAGGATGTTTCTCATAACCTTTTATTAATATTTAAGGTTGCTTTTTTTTAAGGATGTCCATTGTATTACACAGAGAAATTAGCCACACAAGTAAATCTGATTGTATTCTCTTTACCTTTTCTCTTTTTTTTTTTTTTATTGTTATTCATATTATTCTCCCTTATCAGCTCTAATGCTAAAAAAGTTACACAAGAACTATCACACGGTTAACTAACTTGTGAGCACATTTGGACGGTAAAACTAACACTTCACATGGGTAAAAACCCGAAAATAAAAAAGTCAAAACCAAGAGGGGAAAGAAAAATATGATGGAAGAAAGAAAAAAAAAGAGACAAACAAAAGACAAATTGGACAAGCATTTACAATCGCACAGCCTTGCTCAACTCTGAACAAAAAAGTACCGCTCCTCTTCCATATTTGGCAATTTTATTTCCTAGACTCCACCCATTGTCCCTTATTTGGTAGATGTTCCCGCGTCCTGTTGTTTGAGTTTAAATTGAAGTTTGGGCAGAGCCAAACATTTACATTCTACTCTCCAGCCCTCTGGAAAATGACCAAAAACATGGCAGCCTCCTGGTTTTACACTTCAAGCACAAATCATCCTAACTTTAAGATTTGCGTTTGTCTTATTAAGCGCAACAGTTGTTAACCTTTTAAAGGCTGGTTGTGAACTGCACTATGTGATGGGCCAGAGGGGAAGCGACTTAAAAACAGATCACTGTTGTCATCATCAATACCTCCCAAGTACCATTTTATTGAGATCTCCGATCTGAGGCTCTCCATCCGACTCTACAGTCATTGCTCGGTCTCTGCTTCATCAAACACGTTTAGGAGAGGAGCACTAGAAAGTAAATGACATAGGCAACACTAAAAATGATACTGCTTATTTCACAAAAAAATCAGATGCAACAGTGCATCAGAAAAAAGGAGCCCATTACAAATGCACATGCTCTCCAAGGGTATCAGTTCGGGTCCAACTAGGGCCACTTTTAAGAGTATGGTCCATCCAAATGGCTACTTGATGTAGGGCAGTGGTAAGCTTTGTGTTTATCTGCATTTGAAATATCACGTAACAAAATTGAATTCAGTGAGACACTATAAAAGATGCTAGCCAGGTGCATATTTAGCTTACATCACTGCTAATGGCAGGATTTGGACAGAAACCCTACCCCCCAGAAAAACTCAGCCTCTTATTTTTGGCAGTAAGAATACTTATTGGCGGCCAATTTCAATTGGCTGTTTTCATTCTCATAACCGGCTAAATATTTGAAGCTGACACTGAGGTTGTTCCAAGAGGGTGCAGCCCTAGTTTTACTTTCTTATTCTCTTTTTTCACGGTTGTTTTGGCAGTGAAGGGGCTGGTACATTGTCATCAATAAGTCACAGGGGGCTTTCTTGGTCTCAGCACTAATCAAAACTGAAGTTTTCTAAAGGACCCTGGCCCTCTTTGCTGCATTACTTGTGCTTACAGGATACAAGCGCTTCCACTCACCTCACATATCCTTCCTCAGACATACGCACACATTGCAACGATCACATACAAACACAATTCTCCTGACCCCTTTGCTTAAAATAAAGCTGCTTGTTGATAGAGTGTGTGTTCAATATACCTCACTTGAACTCAGGTATGCTAGCTGGGTTTTTTAGGAGGTATCCATGCCCAAGTCTAAGAGCTTACAACCGAGGTGATACACAGTGATCCCTTCTGGCCACGCGTAACACCTAAATGTAATATCTATGCTAGCATGCTACTTTAGTGATGTAATGCTTCATGTTGAGTAGTTCATGTACGTGAATATTAGGTCACGCAGTGCGAGACTGCCACTAATATTGGAAGCACTATTTTTGGGCCATGTCCCAATTTAGGGGCGCTGTCCCATTCCGAAGACTCCATCAAATGGAGACGACAAAAGCATCCTTCTAAACCCGGCTAATGAAGGATCCATCCTGTGCATCCCTTTATAGCCCGATTCATTGAACGCCAATTCAAATGAGATGGCGGACTCTGAAGCGGTCGAGTAATACACTTTCTAATGAAGGGTAAGGGCAGGGACAGCTGGTGACGTAAAAGGGAATCCTCCGCAAACCAGACCGCCTCGTTTCAGTTTGGCCTGAGCGGTCTACACAGGCGATGAAGTCTGGGTGCTTAGTAAGCTAGGTCTTTCAAGGAACGGGGCCCCTGAATTGGGACACAGAGAGTTTTACTACGGGTACTAGCTAGCTAGCTAAAAGCAACACAAAATCTCTCAGTCTCACATATGCTTTTCTTCAGTCCTCCATGTTAGCTAAACATTTAAAGCTAACAAAGCAGCACATGTACACACATACACACCCAAATCCAAAATATAAAAGAAACATATTATCCAGTCAATATTCACATGGGCTGATACCAGACATGCACTACCCAAACTGTCCAAAAGAAGAAGAATTAGAAAAAGAAAAAAGAAAAGCTTCCTGCCCGACTCCTCATACCAACGGGAAAACAAAACAGTCACTTATAGACGGGGCGAATGGAAGACATAAACAACCTGGCAACATCAAGGAGGAAGTAGTCACTATAATGGCTCTCATTGGCTGTTACCACACAAAAGGTCAACCAACCAGTAGCTTTGGCCCCTTGCTGAGGCAGGTTACAGTTAAGAAAAATTAAATCCGATTATAATAAGAAAAAAAAAATTACACAGTAAAAACTAGCTTAAAAAGTAGTAGACACACATTGTTATATCTGCTATAGTATTTTTTTTTTATCTATGTCATTTTAAACGCATTGCTTAATAAAGAGAAAAGTGTTACAGTTTTTTTCTGTTACATTATCATCATCATCATTAGCTGTAATATCATCATCGAGAACATTATCAGCATCAACAACATTGTCATTTTTAGGATTATTACTATTAGTTAATGTAAGGTGTGCGGTCTCTATAGGCCTCCTTATCTAAATTAAAGGGCTCTATTGGCTGCTCCAATAGAGGGAGGAAGAGAGGACTGGTGTCTAATCTTTCCCCACATCCCCCCTTTTTATATTAATCTCTTTTAGACTATACTTTGTTGATTCTTTTTAGAACAGCCCAATCCGTAGTTTACAGCTGGAAAAGGGATGTGAGGAAAAGGAGTGGACTTGTATGTGGTGTGCAAAGTGTGAAGATATTCCTCAGAAATCTTTCCCTCCCTCTCCTCGTCTGTTTTCCTATCCTGCTCTTGTGGGGAATGATGGTAGTTGTTTAGTGACAAATAAGTAACCCATTCATCTTGTTCCTGCGTTACTATCACGCTTCATCTTTCCCTTCCTTCAGCCCTCCACCTCTTCTCTTTCTCGCTCTTACTCGCTCTCTCTCTCTTTCACAATTTATTTATTTTTTTGCTTCAGCAAGACACCTCCATCGTTTGGGAGGGGCTGGGCGGCATCTGACCGCCCTGCGAGCCCTGGGACAGGGTGCGAGAGCGAGAGCGGGACCCCTCCATGGAGTAAGAGGAGGAGAGGGAGGTGGTGCGTGAGCGGGACAGGCGGGTCATGCAAGATGAAGCCACTGTGGAGGGAAAGAAACAGAGTAAAGGATTAGATTTATTAGGAATGCTATTAAACATCTAAAGAATAAGGATTCATTATAATGCATTGAATCCACATTTTAAAGCTCTTGAGAATATTTGGAGCACTGGGGAGATGGATTTGTGAAAGTGAAGGTCACAGGGGAACTTATTTTCCATAGTTTTGGGACAGCAATGGACCACTATCTCACAGGAAGATTAAACTGGACTGGGATTTGGCTACAAATACAATACTTGTTAGTTGAATGAATTCATTGTTGACTTTGATCTTTTGACTGGATTTGTTGAAATTAGTGAATGAACATTTTGAGCAAGCCTGCACACAACAGACCAACATACTTTAAAACATATCAAAGCTTTGAGTACAGTCATGCCCTCTGTGTTTATAACATCATGTATCACTCTGTATGCAACCTGTACAACTTACTGTAGCCCATTCCCTGGATGAAGTACTTGAACGCCTCAGTCAGTTTTGCTGGCTGTAAATACAAAGAAAACAAATGTTTTACATTCAGGTTAACCTACAAGTATACCATTCTGCACTAACACATAGCTATAATTAGGACCCATGTAGCAGCCAAGTGAAACAGTAATCATTTAACTCCAGGAAGCTCTGTTTAAACAGTCAGATTTGATCAGTGGTGTGTTTGGTTGGTTTTACTGAATTTGTAAAAAGGCCTTATAAGTGTTACTAACTTGTGCTTGATATTTGTGTTGATAGCTGACATGTTGGATCATGTTTGTGCACAGCAAAGAATTGATGCATTCATTTGACAAACAGGGTGCATAATATTGAGTGATAGCATGGGGTTGTTTTTTTTTGTCTTGAAGGCCCTTATTTTGATAACTGATTTACGGGTATGTCAAAATCGTGCCTGTTTTAACATCTGGGTTGTGTTACCTGAGTCAGCTGAGGGAGACCACCAGCGTCAGCCATCTGTGAAGGACGGACAGAGGAAGTCAAGAGATGTGAATTAAAAAATAAAAAAAGTATGGAAAACTAGAAAAATATTTCAAATAAATATTACGCAGAGTCAAAAAAAACCCTGACATGACGGTTAGTTACCTTTAGGAATGAGGTTGTTGTGGGGTCCATTTTGCTGTTGCACTCCACCTAGTGGTAACAAAAGGGAACACTTAATAACACTCAGCTCAAATAGCAACATTTTAAAGTCTACTTAACCATGTTAACGACCTGGTAGTCTGTTAATATCCATTAAAAATGGGTTCGTAATCGTACTGGTCTATTTCTGTTTGAATATGTCTACTTCCTGGCTTCATGGAAGAGAATGGAAGTCCTTCAACTTTTACCAAGCAGGTGACCTGAAGCTTCTCTTTATTTGGTCTCAAGTTTCCCACTGGGCACAGCTCTCTGCGCCCCAGACACTCCCACTTTCATTAGCAGAGAATTGGTATTTCTATAATGCTTTCTTCTGATGCGATTGGACAACTGACGCCGTCTGTCATTCTCATGTTTTTTCAAATAAACTTTATTAATACAGCACCATGTACATATCCAAACCGTCAACCCAGCCCTTTAGCTAACTGAGTGACCAAACTTTAGACATAACGGGAGTTACTAAGACTTACGGCTGCTTCTTCATACGGAGCTTGATCTCCCACCACCAGCATCACTGGACATCTGAGGGTGTCAGAAGATAAGATCAGGGGGTTGGCTTTGACAACTTGACAGTTTTTTCAGATTTTACTTCAAAAAAGATAAAAGTTTAGAGGGTTTTTACTTGAAGCTGCTGTTGCGGTCGATGTTCAAGTCTCTGCGACTGGAGGGAAAAGAAAAGAGTTCTTGTAGTTGGCTGTTTGATGTGGAGTGTTAAATGTGTTTATCCCGTAATATCTGCAGGTGTGTTTTTTAACCTGTTGTAAGTCTTCCAGAGGAGCTCTATGTTGATCAGATTAGAAGCTTTGGAGATGCGCTCTCTGTGAGACTGCACTAGATCTGTGTTTGATGACAGCTCCTCCTACAGAAACAATACTTGTTTGAGAACACATTTTCAAACTGCAACAAAAAAAAAAGGGTCAGGAAATTGTTTTGTATTTTGATACCTGACTGAAAAGGTGGGACAGGATCTGCTCTGTGAGGGAGGAAGTCACAGAGCTGAGCTGGAGAGGGGAGGACGAAAGAGAGAAATCAATGCAACTGGTCATCAATTACTAAGTGTAATATGATAAACAATGACTCAGTCAAATCAACTTTGGGACAAATCTCATAGAACTCACTTTAGTGGCTAAATAGATTAAAATAGTAAATGCTTCTGTACAGTCGATAATGCTGTCTGGCCTAGGAAAGGATATAAAGAATGATGTAAAGGAAAGGTACCTTCTGAGCGGCCCAGTCTATCCATCCTCGGGCGTTGGTGTCGATGTTGACCAGAACCAGACCCTCCACTGAATCTGGGTTTGCCATCTATAGAGAGGGACAAGAAGCAAAGCAGAGTTGAGACATGTAGACATGTTAAGCTCTGTGTAAGTGGTTCAGATTGGATATCAGTCAGGGTGTTGGATTGAAAAAATAGCTTTTTCAGATACGATAAGAATCAATACGCCAGTGTTGTAGTCAAGACCCTAACAAGACACTAACCGAGACCAAGACATACCAAGACCAGAGTGCTTTAAGACCAAGTCATTTAGGGATAGAGACCGAGTCAAGATCAAGACCAAGGCAGGACGGGACCGAGACAAAACCAAGACCATACAGTACATGTCACTGAAAATCATCATCTTGTGTGCAGTGGGCGTGTCACTCACTTAGACCGTAACACCGGGAAGGTTGCAGACGTAACCAGGGGATAAAAATCAAATTAAGCATTGAATTGAAGTTCTTGGTTCTTTTAGAAAGAGGTGTTTTTTGAAAGAGGTGGAATAAAAGCCTGTCAGTGGTGGTCTTGACTTGATTCCGTCCAGTCTGACACCGAGACAAGGCCGAGTTAAAATGCTTTTAATTCCGAGACGAGACCTTCAAAAATTGGTCGTGAGAAATATCTGTCTCGGACTTGGTGGCTTCACTCACTACTACAATATGAACTGCTGCTTGACCAATGAAACAACACATAAGAGCATTCAGAACATGAGAGAGCAAAAGACGAGACTCACCGCAAACTTGGAGAGGATGTACGCTCCAGCTCCCACACCCACTCCAATGACGGTACGGAAGCTGAAAAAGGACATAAGAAGTTAATAACAGAATATAAAGATGGAGCTCACTCACAACTTAAACCACAGGAAACGTTTATCTTCTTTTTCAATCTATTAATGTTAGATCCATTTTTTAAACTTTAAACAAAATTAAATGTGATCAGTGTCCAAGATGACGTCTTGTTTTGTTCTTTCTTAAGACATAAGAATATTGATCAATTGATCCTCAAAGGTCTACTGTTAGGTTTTGCTGGATGGGTGTGCTAGTGGAAAGTGCCGAAAAAATGGGAACTATGCTGCTGTTTCTTGTTCAATAAAAAAAAAAAAACTCTGTAGAGTCCAATCAAGGACGTCGTCAAATGATGTGTCTCCCAAGGAATTCATTATTTGGCCCATTCATTTTCAATGAAACGTGAATCAATGTGCAAATAAGATTCTTTTCATCCACCTAACTGTGCGGCCTGACACCACACAGTGCTATCCTGACACACTTCAGGAGTGGACGTTTGAGATGTACTGTATGATGGTTCCCCACCCTGCATCTTCATAAAACTCAAAGTGCCAGCAGCGGAAAAGCATCGTCCCACTTTAGTGAACTAATACATTCACTGTACATAACATGGCTTAAACATTAGGAACGATCAGAGGGGAATTCTACAATCCCTTTTGTTTCCATTTGCTCAGTATTATTTTACACGTGATGAGGTCAAAAGAAATCCTGTTGACTCACTTGAAAAACTGCAGGACGGCAGGGATCATCTCTGCTACGGTGTCCATGGAGGGATACTGGTAACTACAACAGAAGACACAAAACATTTCTATGTAAAGTGAACTGAAACCCAAATAGCGAATGAACAGCCCAATTTGTATTACTAATTCAAAAAGGAAAAGTATTTCCTTGGAAGAAGAAGTGATGTCCTAACAGACCTCTTTGTAGTTTTTCTGGAAATTACAAAAGATGATTCCATGTCTTATGGTTTCACAATAAGAACATACAGTAGCTGGCCGTTTCACCCACAGGGGTTTAAAGCCGAGATAAAATAGAAGAATAAGCCTCAATTCCTAGAATCACCAGCAGGATTCAAGGGTCACAGTCGCGTTGCTGTGACAATACACGAGTCAAAATCCTCCTGAGCCCCTCAAACGGTCACGCAAAGGAAGAGAAGTGATAGAGAAAGTGTCGGGGGAAGAAATGAGAAGAGACAGAGAAAGGGATGGATTTTATTTAAATCTCTGACAAGAGCGTATTAGAGAGCAGTGAAGAGGGAGATACGAGCGATGGGACTGTTGAGTATTTTTGGAAGAGATTAAGTTTAAGCCTTCCACAGAGGATTGTCTCCATTTCTGAGAAGTTTACTTAAAAAATAAAAGGTTACATCAGGATGACGAGGGAACACCAGCACGTGAATACTGATACAATCATACAGAGTGGATTTCGTACCCCATTGGGTAGGCAGCAGCCCCTTCCTCCTGTCCCGGAGCATCCACATGGATCAGGGTGAAGTTCTTGACAATCTCCTGCATCTCCTCGAACTTGAACAGAGAGGAGAAGCAGCTCTTACCTGCCAGAGAGAGAGAGACAGGAATCAGTGAATGAAAACGTGAAACATTTCCGAAGACTTGAGAGACTAAAAAGGCAAAGAGAGAGAGAATGACTTACTGTCCAGACCCACGTCATGGAAGGTCAGGATAGCAGGCCTGCGGGTGGTCCGTGTGCCATGGAGGGTCACATGCAGGACACCATGAGGGGTCTCGATACTGTGCTCCTGGAGAGAGCATAAAGGAAACCCCAACAAATTCAATATGCAATATTGACATTCCTTCAATGAAGTCTAATTTATTAAACAGCTTCATCCCCCCATTGTTTTTTATTTTGCCTTTTTGGATAGATCAAATCACAGCTGGACAAGACATGAATGAAGACATGAAATTCTGTCCGTCATATATCGCATTACCCATCAGATGCCATTGAACTGGACAAGACTTCCTTTCTGGTGCACTTATAATCAATGTTTGCAGTCTAACTAGAAACTTGATATGCGAGAATGAAGTTGGAGTTGACAGACTGTGTCTACGACCGGATTCTTAGCTGAACTTGTATGCAGATATTTGTTGATTTTTTTATTTTTAAGATTTAGTTTTGGGCTTTTTGGGCCTTTATTGGAGGGACAGGACAGTGGATAGAGTCTGAAATGAAAGACAGAGAGATTGGGGAATTACATACTGGGGAACCACAGGTTGGATTTGAATCCTCGCTTCGAGTACTACAGCCTCTGTACATGGGGTTCACACCCTAACCACTCGGCCAACAGTGCCCCAGATTTTACGATGAAATTTGATTAAAAAAGCTCAGTCGTTGTCAGGTTTCAGCCCATGCAATCCGTCTCTTTTGCTCTCCACAAAGAACGTTTACATGTTTACGATCAATGCCTGCTTAAACCCTTTAAGACCATTCTACTCAGACTTTAAAAAAAACCCTGATACCCTTGAGAGTTTGTATGCAGAATCTGATATAGAGAGCACAAAAAGAGATGCGCCTAAACAGTCCTCAACTATGAGGATTATACAGAGAATAGACACAATACAACTGACTATTTGTATCAGTTCCAACACAATTTATTACTTCACACAAACAAGTTACAACACTTATTGTTAATTTGAACTCTTCAGTCAACAAAGTTCAATCCTGAAATCTTAAACCTTCAACTAAAGACAAAAAGTCTTACCTGCCCTTGGTCCAGCAGTATCCTGGCAGCGGCCTCAGCATCCTGTGACAAATGAAGAAGAGTTCATTAGGAGGCAAATCTGAGAGACACTAACTCAACTTGAATGTATTTATTCAAAAAGGACGATTAACTTCAACAAAGTTTAAATACAAAGAATGAAACTGCTGTGCTACACAGAGAGATTATAGCTATTGCTCATTTCTAACTCTTTGTCCCTAGTTGGGCCTTTGGATAAATAGAGTATACTGCGGCTGGGGGCCCCTGGGACTTGGGGTTGGTGGCCTGGGGGGGGTTCTCATGCGTGCCTGTTCGGTCCCTGCTGGTGCGGTGACTCTCGGTGGGCTGCGGGGGCTGGATCGGTTGGCCTGGTGGGCGCTGTGGCTGTGGCGCGGGCTGGCTGTGTGTGGTGGCTTGGTTCTGGTTGGGGGTCGGGGCGCATCTTGGGGTGCGGGGGCCCTGGGCACGCCGCGCTCCCCCTGGGGGGTGGTACGGGAGGTATGCGGGGCGCCTCCCCTCTTGCGGCGCCAGCACCTGCTGCCCCGTCCACATTTGCCCTCTGGGCTTGCATTGGGCCCTGACTTCGATTTCCTCATGCCGACACCCGGTGGCAGCCTGTTTGGCGCTGGGCTGGTTGCCCTCCCTGCGGGGGGGCGCTCGGCTCCTACATCTGGCCTCCTGGCCTGCGTGGGGCCTCCTGCCTTCTCGGGGGTGGGGGATTGGGCGTGGTGTGGGCGGGTGGGGGGTGCTGGGGTGGGGGGGCTGGGTGTTGGGTGATGGGTTTGCCCTCGTGCCCCATGCCGCCTGGGCCTGTCCTGGCGCGCTGGGTGTGGCGGTCGCTGCCCCTCTTGTTCCCCGGGTCCGCGTGGCTCTCGGTTGCTCTGGTGGTTCTCTGGGGATACCTCCTGGGTGCTCCTGTGATCCGCGGGGGGGTGCGCGCTCTGCCCGCCTGGCCCTGCTGTGCTGTGATGGCTGCTCTAGGCTTTGGAGTTCATCACACTTGCATGTTGATCAGGGCTTACTAGCTCCTGTTGAGTCCCATTGCCGAGAAAAGTTGGGACCCTCCAGAATGTGCTGAGTCTCTCCCCAGAGACCCTACACTAAACACATGCCCTCTTCTCACCTGTATCCTCGGGCGGCCTACTCTATACTTTCAGGGCATCCACAATAATGGCGTCTGACACAACTTCTTTTTTGGGTCTGATTCTCTGTTTTTTGTCTTGTCTTGTTTCTTTTTAGATGTGGAGCTGGTGGTTAGAAATAACACAGCACTCTTCGATTCTGATAGCACTGCCTGCCTATTCCCTCCCCTGTTCGCCTTGTCTCGTCCTGTCCAGCCTTTGTTTCCCCCTCAGATCACTGCGGTGCAGCACTGCCCTCCCTGGCACATAATAGGGAAATCTAATAAAGAATGTCAACTTAGCTTCCAGAGAGGGCCGGTGATGGTCACGCACACGCACTAAATATGAAAATATTTGGCTGCAAGACTAAAATATGCCTCAATCTCATAAAAAGTTGACACCCCCCTTTGTGGTGTTAAACGATGAGAAAAAATGCAGACAAATAAAAAAGAAAGAAAAAAAAAAAAAAAAAAAAAAAAAAAAGGATAAATAGAGTATAAAATATGCAACTTTTGGTCACATAGAACTACATCACACTAGGGCCATTACTTCTTAATAAATAGTTTGGTCTACTGTATGTGACCTCGTGGAGCTATTAAAGAAATATCTATAAGGCCATTAGGGAAATCCATATTCTCACATTTGTAAACCTAGAACCCTCAGAGTTTTAGATTATTTACATGAACAAAAGAAGTAGCCAGCTCTCGTGATAACATACACCAACTGTTAAGTACATTTTCAGCCAATGGGCAACAGTGTTTGCACATGGTTTAAGTAACTTTCCTACATCAACTCATTTCTATATCATATCTGAATCTTTGAAATCTAAAGGATCGAAAAATTCTCACTAGTTTCCCAATGACTGAAACAAAAACTATCTGATGAGGAATATGAGGATGAAAACTGATCTTTTATGGTCTTTATCGTGTGCATAAATAACGTATAGAGCATATGTGAGAGAGGAATTATGTATATGTTCTTTCATGCTCCTATTATGATAATTTCGTCCTCGTTTCCTAATTAAAACCCACTCGGGCCCCGTGTGGAGCTTTACACTCTTTCCACAGCAGCAGAGGAGAAGCTCTTCAGAGGAGCAGGTGTTTGTGGGGTTCGGAGGATTAGACGGAGGAAGTCAGTCAGTGGGAGGTTTAAAATGGAGATGCTCAATTGCAACCTTTGATCCATTTACCCTCGCTAATGAATTACTAACATCACACGCTCTTCGGAAATTAGAAGAGTGGTAAGTAGAAATGGAGGAGGGCGTGGCCTTCTAAAGGCCTGGGAGTTTGTGGTTACGCTGTATGATAAAAGGAAGCGGGTGCAATCCATCGATACAATACAACAAAGTCGACCATATAGCTCAGCATGTGTTCAGAGTCAGAGGGGAGATGCATGTGGGTGGAGGCAGGAGATCACGATGACAGATGGAGGTCTTGATAATTCATTTTTTTCATCACATTTGCAACTCAGATCCCCCAATTCAAACCCCCAGAAGTCATTGTGTCACAGACGTTGCAAGTAAGAATAATGACTATAAAGCAAAAGTGAGTATTCGTCATTGCAGCAGATTGATCGCAAAACAAACCATTGATGTCTTTCCAGTTTTTCATTAACGTCAATGAGAAAAAGAGGTTTTAAGTCATCATTTTTTACTCTGAAATGCCACTAAAGGGGTTTTTGACCTTTTGTTGTTGAGGCTAGAATCCTGTCAGTGTGTTGTTGATTCTGGACACTATTGTCTTTGTATTTCGGCAGATGGCTGTTCATATTGAGTCTGGTTTTGCCCAAGGTTTCTGCCTCTTAAAGGAAGTTTTTCCTGTTAGTAAATGTTGCTTAGTGATGAATTAATGTTGTTTCTTTGTGGATAATATAACAATGAGTACGGTCTTTTACCCGCTTTTTGTAAAGTGTCTCCAGATAAGATTTGTTATGAATTGGCGCTAAACAAATAAAGACTGACTGATTGATTGATATTTCAACTTTTTGTGCCATAGACCTCCATTTCTCTACAGAAACAAAATGACACAACAAGTGACGGTCTTCATGTTAGCATCATTCATCTATTTGAGTTGCATTGCCCTTTTAAATAATCACTAATCACTTACACATGCTCTCCTAAATAACTGTGTATTCTTCCACGGCTGAAAAGAGTCCCAACAAATTAACTTTTCATTTCTGCTCGAGTAACTTTATTTCTGGAAACTACAGAGCCCAGCTGTTTGAGCAGCTGTTACACACAGTTACAATCAGTGTGGTTGGGGCCTGAACGACAGAGGCACTGTGGTGACTCAGATATGATTCACTTAAGGAGCTCAAATTGGATTTTTGTTAAAGATTTGTTGACAATAAGAGACAAAAAGAAAATCTGTGGATCAGTTTAACTCTTTGTAGAGCTTAAAAGCTGCATGAACGATCAATCCTCTACCTGTTCACTGACTGGCTCCCAATTACAAGAATACAATTGTGTAATTGTGTACAATTGCTTTTTTTTAAGTGTTGTAGTTCCCAGTCTTGCCAGCAGGTGTCCGCAGTGAGAAACAGACAGCTCTGCGGCGCTGTGTCTGCTCGGCAACATCGGCACAGCAGAGCAGAGGAGCTGCTCGTGCTCCCTCTGGGCTTTGACGTCAACGCAGCACATCCAAGCCAGCGCTGCAGCTGTGCACACACACACACACACACACACACACACACACACTCTACACATACACACGCACACACACACACACACACACACTCTACACATACATACATACACACACACAGTCGTGAACACATGTGTTGGCAACACATGTTGTCATATGTAGGCTTTACTCAAAATCAAAAACATGCAAACTCACATTCATACACAAAGCAAGGACACAATTGGAAACAGACACAAACCAGCCCTTGTTTTTTTTGCCTCCTGGGACAGACGCATGTACACACACTTTCTCTGTGGTTTCAGATTAATTAATTATTTTTACATGCAGTCTGCAGTGTGTGTACAAACAGTACATTTGTGTGCGTTGCATCATCTCTGACCTTTGCTTCAGCCTGACCCGTGAGTAAAGGCTTCTCCTCTGTGATGGCGATCTCTTGCATTTCTGTCGTCATGGTGTCACGTCCTGTACAGGTGAAAGAGAGCACAGCATGAAAATGGGGCAACTGTTTTTCTTCTAATCTGTTTGCTGCAGTGTAACATTAAACACATGCTATTTGAACTGTCATCATTAAATATTCGGCGCTGTGAGGAGGGAACAGATGTGCAAAACACACACATGAAAAAAAGGCTCACACATGTGGACACAAGCACGCACACACAGCAAGCGATTAAATACAGTATGTAGCTGTTTTCCTCTGAGATTAACACCGAAGTTAATTAGTACTTAGTGCCAGCTGAAATGTGCAGAAAAGGATTGTGGGACGGAAGAAAAAAGAGCAACACGATACATACTTGACTTATTGTTGGAAACACATGTGAAGCGTATAAAACACACAGACGGTAAGATAGCTTTCAGACTAAATGACAAAGAATTAGTTCGATATAACAAAGAAAAGGAAGCGGGAAGATGGATTAAGGCAGTTGTGATGACATGAGAAAAGAGGAATAAAAGCGAAGCAAGATGAAGGTGTAAGAAACAGAAATTTGAGACACAGTTGTGCATAATAAAAACCAGAGGGGAGGCTGACTGTGACAAATAAGTGGCTGATAAGGATGAAGAAAAGAGTTTTATCTGAGGATGGTAAGTCGAGCATGCAGCTTACTCTCAGGCGCCGTTTACAGCTAACAGCGTGTGTTACTGTGAGTTTACAGGAGCAGGTGGAAGTTAACTGCCACGCCCAAGGGCACCAGAAAGGTAGTAGGTCAATTTGAGATAAGTTAATTTAATTTAGCATCATTGATGCCTGCAAACAATGGGCTAAAGGGACCTGTATCTGGAAAGATTGCGTTTTGCTGCAAGTGTATGCAAATAAATGAGATTCTATCTTTTTCACCGCTTTCCCAGTCCTCCCTGAAAACAAATCATATTATGCAACTTGACGACTTAGGCAGCCGTTTCTGTTATATCAGGCTAATAAAGTAGCAAACAGCTCATTCCTGCTGTTGCGCGTACTCCCCCTGCTTCTTTAAATTTTCATTCTGTCCTATTTTCTAAATGCTTTATGTTTATTGCTTTGCGGAAAAATGACAAATCCAACCAGATCTTGCATCCTGTTATTTTTTCCAAATCTCTCTTGCTGAGGAGCTTGATTGTTATACATCAACAATTTTAGGTTGTGCTTCTGAATTGCTTCAAGCTGAAAGGGCATATTAATAGTAAGTGAGCAAGCACAGGTTGTTATTGTGTCCAGTTGACAGCGTTACATCCCCTCTGACATTTCAAGATGAAATACGGGACCTTTTATTTTGTGTGTGTGTGAGCGTGTGCACAATTCATGCCCTTATAAACCCATGGCTATATTCCATCGGCAGATTTGGGGTTACATTGGAAGGGGGGCGAGGCATGTTGAGGCATGTGTGTGTGTGTGTGTGTGTGTGTGTGTGTGTTTGTGTGTCTGTGTGCACTCATCAGAAAATGAATTGCTGCCCCAGGGGACCTGTGTCTTAGTGGGTCTCAAACGGAAATGATTCATCAACCTCTAGACCCACCAACACACATAAACGTACACACATGTACACACATGTACACACACACACACACACACACACACACACACACACACACACACACGTACACACATGTACACACACACAGTCATCACTACAATTGTTTGCCATCCATCTCTCCTGCCCTCCTTTTCCATTCATTTATGTATTGGTCCTCTATTTCGAAGTAAGCGTCCACTTTCAATGATTTATTTCCCAGCATGCAAAAGCTGCTGCAGCCTCTGTCACAACAAACACAGTCTCAATCGTAAAGGTGTCAAATATTGCAGCTTGGTGAGTTGATGATGAAGCTATCTGAAATAAATACACAACATTCACTTAGACTTTCCAAATGAAGCAGTGAAACAGGCAGCATCAGCTAGATTTTCCCCAAAAAACGTTTCACTTGTAAGACTTTCGTATTTGTAGTTTGTGTTGTGGACTAGTGTTTGTTTGGATAAATATAAAGGCACCAAAACTAGGATCGTAGTTTAGGTTTAAACAAGTATCAGTGTAGCTGGTTATGCTAATTACTGACTTAAACATGTGACAAAAGCATCGCAATCGATGGGACAAAACTCACGCAACATTAGGTTACGAATTTGTGTTACGTCACTTACGTCCTTTTAAACGACCCATTGTTTGACTGAACTTTTGACCCTGTTTGCCACATAAAGCAGATTTTCATACTCTTCTACAACATCGTATAACTTTAACACAACATCATAGAAACGCGGCAGGACATCGTCCAGAAATAATCTGGTATCTGGTTACTACTTTTTTCTTCTTCTTCCCATTTCAGTCGTCAGAGTAAACATGCTGGTTCTTGTTAATGGTGTAATTGAAGCAGACTACACACAAAATTCAATCAGCGGACAAAAATTGAATTCAAAACCACATCACTGTATTTTTCACATCAACTGATCCACGGGGTAGAACATCCCGGCAGCTCAGGCAGTCACAGAAGTCCTCACATACTCTAAATGCCATCCATCTATAATAACTTGCATTCATGTCTGCATACCAAGCTGTGCCTCCTCACTGCTTCACCACTGTCTGCTTTCAAAATTATTTAAACTTCCCTTTCTTGACCCATTACTTTCATTGGCACCTGATTGGTTCTTTCAACACCATGTTTAGTGAATAATATCTGGAAATAGATAGATAAATAGTTGTAAATTGCCCATCACAATTCTTGAAAAGGTCAAAATGGCAGCCTAATAAGTGAATCTCCATTAATAATGTATTAATCTAAAATTGAACTAAATACAGATGTATCTTATTTAGGGGAAAAAACCCTACTTGAATCTTTACCAAACAGTTAATCCATTGATAAAGAAAAACAAATGTCAGATTAGTTATATGAGAAGGTAATCTTTAGCTGCAGTCCAGTATTTACATAAGCCTCTGGAATATATCAGGATCTTCGACGACGATAATACTGACAATCCTGACCACACATGACAACAAAAAGCAACAAATCCAAAACCATTTGAGTGATTGTGTGCTCTTCCTTACTGCCCCTCCCCTCCCTTTACTCCCCCCCCACCTCCTCCGTGACCGACGGGCTTATCGAGCCTGTTTCTGGACTGTGGCTTTGCCAAGGACTTTGGTGGCTCCACTGCAGTTTATACGCTTCTAGCATCTTGTACATACACAAATACATAAGCGCAAACGACGCACCAAAGCACATACAATGGATACCCACAACTGCGTATGAACTGACATGCATTTTAACTTAATACTGGGCTTAATTAAATCAGTGGTGCCTGACATGAGTGACAGAGGAGATTAAGTGTTTGTGGGTTAAATGCAAATAAGATGAAACCAATCTATGTGAAAGTAGCTGCCATTTGCTTGAGCACACTACAGCACAAGCTTCTGAATATGTCTCAAAGACTGAGACGTTATACATGTTTTGGCAGATGTTTAAAAATGTGTGATAAATTAGGAATCCAGGCCCCCATGATAATCAAAATCTAACATGAAGATTAAGGGGTGTTATATAAAATTAACTTTTCCATTGAAAATATAATTCTTAGAATATCACTCTGAAGTATCCTGACTGAAGTAGGCCATATGATTAAAGCTACAACAAGCAATGAGAAGCAAAGGTGCAATGAGTTAATCCAGCCACAATGAAAACAAAAGCTTTCTGAAATGTATGCTGTTTGAATTGTCAATAGCCCACAGAGGTGAGAATGACCCCACACAGCATGCTGCTGCATTATTAGCAACAGGGGTTACAGGGGGCCCCGAGCTAAGAGTGGTAGACAAGTAACACAGTGACACTTCCTGTAATAAAAATATCTAGACAGCCCGCTGCTTGCCCAAGAGTAGCTTTAAACCTGACCCCTCTGGCTGACCAAGATCTCTCTCATAGTCTAGATTGGCCTGCCCCTCCCCCACTATATTTGTAGGTTGGGCATGTCCTGACATGACTGCAGAGTAAACTTGTATAAATGTGTCTCTGTGTTTATTTATAGGTCTCTGGTATTTCTTCATGTGAGTGTTTGTAAGGGCAAGTTCTGCTGAAGTGTATACAAGTCTCTGTAGTGTCTATGTGTAACAAATGAGCCACAGAGAATCTGCACATTTAAATTCTTTTAACCAGGAGTCCTCAATTTTAGAAAAACTACAACATATAATACATAATATTGAGCACATTTTCAGTTTTTTTTACAAAGTTTTCAGTCAGTTACAGCCCTAAAAAATAGTTTGAGAAAGGTCTGGCCTCTTAAGTTCAATAACCAGAAAATTAAATCTAATATAAATTCTCCATTGGCTCAATTTTTGGGTCTTAACTAATTCAGTATTAAACTGCTGATTGTCTGCTGGTTTATCAACCAATAGATCTACTTAGTTAATTCACTAGGATAAAACACTTGCCCCCAATTTCCACATACTCTGTGCACGCCACTGTCCGTTAGCGCTGCGCTCTACGCTGGCGTACGCTTCCACTCTAGTAAATGATTGTGTTTCCACAGCGAGCGCCGCGGCCCGTCTCTGGAGCGTGCCAGCAGCACCACTACGCTCTGCTCAATTTCAAATACGATGCGAGTCAACTTTTGACGGCGTACACTGCAGGCACGCGTCAAGCTGGACAGAATGGTACAACCCAAAGAGGAAGTAAGACAAGGAAACGCACAGAGCACCTGCTACTAAAGCTTAGAAGCAGACAAGGTGGTATCCAACACAGTCACATGACTACACCATGCATTCAGCATTGATACAGGTCTTACATAGCTACACCATTTTATTTAATCTCCCCAACATACCCTCTCTCTCCACCACATGTACAGTTTCCTGATGCTGTAACGTTTTAATCGGCCTAACTCCCTCCACCATCCATCTTTCTTTATCTCTGCCTCTTCCTGTCTCTGAGTCAGTGTGTTTCGAAGCGTGTAATAACTGTTAAACTGCACAGTGGGCACCGTCTGTCACCATTGGAAAGAGAAACAGGGAGATGGAGAGGAAAAGACAGATTTGCATGAAGAGCAGGAAGGGTGGGAGAGTGTTAACCAGGGAGGAGAATGTGTCCCTAGCTATGGAAAAGGGAAAAGGCATGCCTTGCTTCTTGTTCGCCATTTTTCTACATCCACACTTCAGCTGTCGCACAACAGTTGCTCAGTTCATCTGTTGCACAAAAGAGGCTCCTTGTCTCAGATATCAGTCTGCTTTAAATACTTGCCCCAGCTGTATTAATCCAAGCTTGTTCCATTCGCATTCATAATCATGCAAAGCAATGGCATTTCATTTGCCCACTGTTAGCAGGCCATCTCATTCCAGCCTGTCACAATCTGTTTTCGTCAATCCATCCTGTCATTCCTCCCTCCTCTCCTCTCCTCTCCCCTCCCCCCCTTCTCTCCCCATCCTCCCGATTCCTGCTCTGTCACGCTGACTCCCTCTCTTCATCCTTTGGTGCTATGTCACCACACAGTTACTCTGGATTCAGGCTGCCAGTTGCCATTGTGAACCCTCCAGAAGCGGATTTTTTTAGGCTGCGTAAGGCTTGCCATGTTTCACTGGAAAGCCAGCATAGGATTGGCTGTCACAGGATGATGATGACGTTCAAATGTTTGGCTCAGGCCAATGTTTTTGGGCAGATAAACATAGAAAGTTAAAGTGGAGGTTATTTGGTGAAGGAGAATTTTTTAAAGTGACGATCAGTTCTGTTTAAAGCTTAGACCAAAAGAATAAAAAAGCCAAATTGTGTCATTCAATGAAATGGTCCAAAGGCAACTGGTCTGGTTGAAGATCGTGAAGACATTTAACCTCTTCTCCGAAAGGCTTCTTCAGCTCATGAGGTAGTATAAAAACCTTAAACCTTAAGAGTGAGTACGGAAATGGAATGAAACACACATGCATAAGTTTGTTAGATACTTCACGTAGCTTGCGGGTGAGTTCTTGTCAAAGCCTTGCACTTCTGGAATAAAAGCTCTCCAACTTCAAATGCACTTTTTCTTTTTCTTTAATCATCCACTACATTGTTGTGCTCTGAGATGATGTAACAAGCTGCTGTCAAACACGAAAACATTCTCTCCCTCTGTCTCCATCTGCCCTCTTCCTCTTTATATTTAATCTCTTTCTCACAGCTCTGCACTTTTCCCCGTCTCTCTCCATCCATCTTTTGTCAAGCGTCTGGCTTTCCATTTGCGTCTCTCTCTTGATTTCTGCCAGTCTCACTGCAGGTCTTTGTCTCTTTTCTGTCTCCCTGTATCTGTCTCCTGCTCTCTTTTTCTTCTCCCAATAGAAAGGGTAAAGGAATGAAACGGGTAAACAGTACAGCTGGCAGACTCTCTTTAATTTGCTCTCTCTCTCTCTCTCTGCTGCCACCACCAGTGTTTGCAGCTCGGAACAAAAACATGTGCCCAGACACTGAGATACACACCCAGACATGTAAACAGTGTGCTAAAGTAGGGCACTGAGCATTAGGGTCACCTATATTAAGTATGTAGGCTGAAGGCTGAAATGTTGAAAGGTTAAACCTGTGGCATTCAATGGGACAGACGTTTGAGTTATGTGAGGCAGTTAATATTGAGGTAGCTGCACAACTAGAGGGCAGAGAGCAAAGGAGGACTTGATACTTTAAACCTCTAGTCCATGACATCATTTTCAGAAGGACTCTTGTGGCTCTGGTTCATGCAGACCTATATTCAGACCCTGACAATTACTAATTTCAAGCAAGCACTCAATGCACCACGGACATATAAACACTATAAAAAAAATGTAGAGTAAAATCAACTAATCGGTCAGGACGATATAAGGGGCGGCTTTTGCTCAGTTGGTAGAACCGTCATCTCTCAACCAGAAGGTTGAAAGTTTGATCCCCGGCAACATGTTCGATGTGTCCTTGGGAAAGACACTCAACCCCGAATTGCTCCTGCTGCTTTGTCGGCGGGGTATGAATGGGATTAGCTACTTCTAATGGTCTCCCTACATAGCAACCACTGCCATTAGTGTGTGAATGAGTGTGAATGAGTAGGTGTGACCTGCGGTGTAAATGCGCTTTGAGTAGTCAGAAGACTAGAAAAGCGCTATACAAGCTCAAGTCCTTTTACCATATTGATTATTAGCTTGATTCAGAAATCATGGGTACATATGTCATCCAGTGATAAACGAGATATTGCATTACCAAAATACACAGTTCAGGTGCCAGGGGCCAACATTACATTGATTGTATAAGTATATCTCTAGAATTGATACTTATGTTGAAATAAATATTGGGGTCAAAAGGTAATAGTTTTAGTACCCAGCCCAGCTAACCTTTCGCTCTCTTCTTTTAAAATGTCTAGAAACTTGAACGCTTTGAACACAATAAAAATCTTTAGGAGAAAACATTTCTTTAAGGAAAGACTGTTTTTATCATTTCAAAACTAACTAAAGTAATTGAGATTCATGGTTTTGCATTGACCATAGTGACACCTGCAAGAATGCAATGGCCTTTGTCACACACATTTATCACCCTGCTGACACACAAACACACACATCGAAACAGTAAGGAGACCCAGGTGTTAAGGGCATAAACACTCAGGACCGAATCTGTTCCGTGTCCTGAAGCGAGTCATGTTAATCTGCAGAGCGTCGCCGCTGTCACACCTGGGTACCACTGTGTCAGTTTTATATGCACCACAGTGATGTGCAGCTCTGCCTGAGGCCTGTCTGCCGAGGATGAAATTTCATTTTTTACAATTCAGCACAATGATATATGGAGGCTATACACATGGAAATGAAAAGATGTAACAGAAAGTATGGCTGTTCATTTCATGCTTTATAAATCACTACTCCCCCTTGTGCTCACTTTCAGATGGAAATTCGAAGAGTTATGTTCCCTTACAGGTCACAAGAAGTTACGTACGAAGAACGTCATCTCAAGCTTTAGTATCAAGAGTTAAGTTGAACTTGTCTGTTTGATAATGCAGCCAGTTATTGCTATGGTTGAAAAGATTTGTGTGACATTTTAGGAAATATTCCATCTGACTTATTCAACATTAAAGTCATGTCTCTCCATTAATAAAAAACTACAGCAAATAGACTGTTAGCTTAGCTTAACTGGAAGCAAGTGTTAACAGCCATCATGCCTCTACCTGCTCACTAGTCACTCTAAAAATAAGTTTTTAACACTTGTCTTTCAATCCATACAAGCTAAAGTGTAAAACAACGGTATGTTTTGTATGGGGATCGAAGCTTTCTGCATTATTGGCATAAATGTGTAGATTTTCGCTGAAAATTCTTTTAAACAGCAGACCACGAGTTCCTCAATGCTTAACAACATGCTGCCTTGCAGAAGGTTCAAAGTGGAAATCAATACCATAGTCATATTTGTCCATTTATTAAGAAAAGGCAACCCATGGAGAGTTAGCTTAGCATTATAACCAGACGCATTTGGAAAGCAGCTCCAATCCAAAATCCACCACCAAGCACCTCTAAAGCTAGCCCTTCGATACATAATTTGTTAGAACTTATTTCATCAATACAAAGAACAAAGCTTTAAGAAAAGGCAACCCACGGAGAGTTAGCTTAGCTTAGCATAATGACTGGATGCAAGGGGAAAGCAGCTCCAATCCAAAATTTTACCAACTAGCGCCTCTAAAGAAAATACATACAGTATATTGTTATAACTTGTTTCATCAATACAAAGAAAAAAGTTTTATGGAAAAGCATCATAAAGAGTTAGCTTAGCTTAGCTTCCGTCAATACAAAGTACAACGTTTTAAAACAGCTAGCTGTAACATTTGTAATGGAGGTACTTTTAGGAGTATTGTCTCAACTATTGTTTCTTTTACGGTTATTGATCTGGAAGGTATACGTTTTTGTGAATATTGACTTGCTTAAGTGTAAGTAAGTAAATTAAACTTATGTTTTGATATATTCACAAGAAACAAACCTCACTTTATCTATCAGGGAGTAGCAGCTTTTTTTTTTAACAAACTACGCTATAATACACAACGGGTACGGTGCATTTGTAAGCATATTCTGTCCCCAGCAAACACTTCGAACATCAGGTTTTTTTGGGTAGTTCAGTTGCCCAGTCTGCTGGATGAATCACACTCAAAGAGCATAAGAAAGCCAGAAAGATGAGTGACAAATATCTGGAGAGAGAGGAAGCTCAACAGCTGCTAGCATGGAGACCCAGAGAGGGGGGCCAAAGCTCCCCTTGTCTCCTCTTTGAGCCAAGCCTTAGCTCACTCTACCCCTCTTTAAATCTCCTGTGCAGATTCCCACGGCGTTGGATGGGCATACGTGGATCACCTTGGCTCTCAAAAGACCGTCAAACAAACGAAAGAGCAACTTAGAAAGGCCTGTTTTCTCTCTTTCTCTCAGCAGATCGCTTTGTCCTCTTGTCCTCTCAAATCCTCTATCGTCCATCACTCAGCAGAACAGCTCAGTTCTTCTTTTCATTTACCAGACCGCCTTTTATTCACTCTATCATGATCTCACCTCCACTCAGACATCCAGTCTCTCTGCCTGTTTGAAAGTGAAAGTACTCTTTGACAAATAATAGTTATTATCCATATGTCATCAAACCGACTGTTATTCAAGTAGTCGTATCAGATTATACTGTAAGTAAATACTTTGGTTTATTCAGTGAGTACTTATTTTTTCAGAATAGTGTCACTACTTAACTCTTGGGTGCCCTCATTTCTTTACATTGTCGATGTTATGTCTAAGTTTGATTGGTTCAAAGTAAGTAGGGATGTCGGGCTCAAACCTTAACACAGCCTGACAGTAGTGTATGTTACAGTTAGTTCCATCTTATGTCATTTAATACTACCCGTGATAGTTGATGCAGCCTGAAGTGTAAAAAACACTTTAGAAGCAGTGTATCATGAATGAAGAGTGCGGTCACATAGCTTTAAGGGTCACAGGAGGTTCATCCATCAGTTGTTATTCATGCTCAATCACCGCTCGTGTACGCCAGTAAAGGGCAGGGACCATGGACTGGGAAATTCTTAAGAAGCTTGAGCACTTTTAAAGATGTTATTTTTGGGGCTTTTTTTTGCCTTTATTGGATAGAACAGCTGAAGAGAGACAGGAAATGTTGGAAGGAGAGAGTGGGGGATGACATGCAGCAAAGAGCCTAGGTCGGATTGGAAGCCTTGGTCGCTGCGATGAGGGCGACAGCCTCTGTACATGGGGTGTGGGACATAACTGCTAGGCTATGCGGCAACCCTTACTTTGAATCAATACTTGATACTTGGTCGAGTACTACAGCATAAGGGTGCATAGCCTTAAAAATGTATTCGCTGATCAGGTCTGTGACCCTCTCTGCTTTCAAATCCAGAGGCTTTTTTAAAACAGCAGGGATAAGTTGTTGGACACCAGTTTTCTTTTGCCTAGCATCACTGAGTGATCCCTTCTTATATTCATTAGCATGTTTGACATGTTTCCAATGACATACCGCACTGTGAACCCGAAGTTTCGCCACACAGCTGATTTATTGAAGCAGGCGGGTCTTCTAGCGCCTTCTACCGTATATTCTTCTTCTTTTTCATGTGTCTTTTTCTGTCTGCTTCTTCTTCGTTTCTTGTTTCATAGCCATATAAGCATTGCTGCACCTGGATTGTAGTGTGGATATTATCATGCGTGTTAGCCTTTTCTCTCTCCACTCAGACGTATATGTTGTATGACTGCATACACCGAATCGTGACATCCGAACCATGACAGTTTGGGACGAATACAAATACTGCTACACCATGATTATTTACAGATATCCAACATTAATCAACCATGAGCACAGCACTTGGAAACATTAGCAAAGTAACAGTGGCAAGGAAAAACTTCCTTTCAGCTGGCAGAAACCCAGAGCAGAACCAGACTCATGTTGAACGGCCATCTGCTGCATCGCATAAGAAACATGAAAAAGGTAAAAGTCAAAGTAACAAGCTAAATGGGGTTTGTAATTTCCTGTTATTTTACGAAGGAATGGTATTCATTTTCTACATCATTTTATGGTGAACTTGCAGTACTGACAAATGATCTGTATGATAACACAACAGCATGTGTTTCTGGTTTTCTGACAGCTCCTGGTTTATCTATGAAATTCAAATTCTCTCTCCTTCTGCGACGTCCTCCCCTGAATGTATAACACCGTCCGACAAATAAGCCTTTAGTGTGTTAGATCAACAACAGGGAGAATGCATCACAGTGAAGCATGAAGTGAAACCAGGAGCCTAATTAGCATGACTAATTATGTAAATACATTAAAGACAGCAGCTCATTGTCCTTTGTTCACGTCAGATCTGTGAGTGTGTTCATGACGTGCAGAAAATAAGAGACTCACACAGCTCAATCGATTGATTCAATTTAGGTCACAAGCCAATCAACGGCGAGCACATGATCCCAGTGTGCTTCCCCTCACATACACAAAACACAAATTGACCTTCAAGCTAGGGTACATTCATATGTCTGGAGCCATTTGAAAAGAGGTGAAAGAGAAAACCAGCTTATTGATGGTGAGCTCATTGTTGCTGCAGCCACACATTAAAGAGATTTTGTAAAGGCAGCAACTTCAAAAACACACAGTTTTAAAAATACATCAGTACCTGCATGTGAAAGAATGTAAGTCCCAGTGGGTTTCTATAAGCATATTAAGAGCCTCAATTTACATTTAGCAACGTTAAAACGTTTTTTTTTTTCCTATGAAAGGTTTCAGCCAGTGAGCATGCCTGCCGAAGCCGCTCGGGGATGAGTGCTCATCCAAGTGTGTTAACTTGACCTCTTTGTAGAACTGTGTTATTTTATTTAAATGACTGTATTCAAAATTAGAAAAATAAATGCTAAACATTTTGTCCAACCAAGCCTCCAAAACTATAACAGTTATACATTTACAATAGGACAAAATGGATAACCAAACATCTACAGCTGCAAGGAGTTAGACGGCTTCTTCTACAGATCCAGCTGTTGGTTTTGGTAAGTCCATTTTGAGGTTTCCGTTATCACCTCAAACGTCTAACGACTAACCCAGCTAACCGTAGACAATAGTGCGGGGCTAGCAGGAAGTGTAATAAAATGTCAACCATCTATGTTCTTTCATCCATAAAGGTGTGTATTGTTTATATCATTGGACTTAGAGAGGCAATTAGTATTGAAAGGTAATTAAGTGGGAAGAAAATAAATGGTTCATAACATCTCCAGTGAAGTCTGGTCTCTGAGCAGGAGCCAAGCTTCTCACCACCAAAATGGAAAAACCATTTCTTTATCAGTCTGGGTCATTTGCACAAGGCGCTGTCATATTTAAACAGAGAAGTGCTTTATTCAAACTGCTGCCACATTTCAAAGAGCCCCATCGTCTTACAGATCCTTGGAAAGTTACAGCATTAAGATTTTCCTAAATGGGAACAATCAAGCCCAGTCATCTACAATTTCTATGATGTGCACGTTTAATCTCACTTATACTGTATTGCACTACACATTATAATGTTTTTTTTAAATGTGCTCTCGCCTTTTGGAGTAATGTGTCCCTAGAGAGTTGCCGTAGCTGAAGTGGAGCAGTTCTTGCTGTAATGTAGCTCGCTGCATTGCTGCAAAAACTAAGTCTAACTTAGTTTAACTGGGAGGTTCCTCGAGTAATAATGTCAACAACAAGTACCCGTACCCATCCCTATTAGCAAGCTACCTTTGCCATGTTGCTGCAGATTAGCTTGCTACAGTTCTCCCGTGGCTAGCTTTGGCGTAGTGAAGCTTAATTGTCTGAAGGCTAACTTGTAGCTTCGCTCTCTACATTTTACAAGTAGCTTTCCCAACACTGCATGCACTATTCACAGAACATTAGCTACTACAGGTATCTACAGTATGAGTCACGCTGATCCCATAGATCATGTGCTAAATAAAGCACATGAAGATGGCCGCCTGCTGCTGCATCTTCCAGCATCACTGCAGCGCCTCATCCTTATAACATAAGACCTGATGGTTACTGGAGATGTGCCTTATAAAATCCTCATAGAGCGGGTACTCAGTTATAGCAGAAGCTGCTTCTAACACGTGACTAATCCATGTTGAACAGTGTCTGTTACTGACTGGAATACGTAGAGATAACAGAGCGTTAACAGTGTTGGTGGCTGATTATGCAGATCAATGAAATATGTTTAAATGAATAACAGATTAACAGACACTAAATACCTTCCTCTCTGTTACAGTGACTGATTGAGAGCTCAGCGCTGACTGAAATGAAACCACGTAGAGTGAATAATTATGAGCTAATTTTACAGCAGGTGCCTAATTACTGTGATTGCTGCGTTCACTTATCAGTTATGGATAAATAACGTACACACGAGTTAATGACCCTTCTTCGTGAGTTATTATTATTAAAAGGGTGATTGCATCATTTCTGTGTGTGGTAGAAAATTTGGTTGGGTAAAATGGCTGTGATCTTCAATCATGTTAATGGAGTCGGATAAAGCTAGCTATCAGCTACCTTCGGATTAATTGGTGCCATTTGAAAACACAGGTGTTGTGTTACAACAAATGGCGCGGGCCTAGTTCCCCCTGGTGTTTGATGTTGAATATGAAGTAGGTCGTTTCCAATATGCAGATTCAAAAACATTTCTCTTATTGGTTTCATGTTGAAGAAGTCATTACTCATTCATAACCTCCCCTATATGCTCAATAAACTATACATGTACCTTTTGAGATCATTTATTCATTTTCGTTTAAGAGTTGTCGAGTACTTGACGATTCGTTCGTCAGAGCCTCAGTCGACTATGCACAAGGATCATTCCATTTCAGCTATATGGGGGTGTTTAATGTCTAATCAATGTGTTATGACACATTACGATGAAGCAGTCATTGATGTATGGTTTTGGTAGAAATCACTGTGTGAAATTATTTCTGTCAGAGTTGATTAGTCTGAAGAAGCAGAGTGGGATTTTCTGGCACAACTCTCAAGGTGCATGAAGAGTGAAAGGCTTGAAGAGGTCAAAAAGCTTCAGCAGCACTTTTGAGTATGAAGATCAACTTTATTAACAAATTAGACCGGCGCTTTCCGGCTCGTGGCCTTCATCAGGGTCATCCAGAGTTGATGAGTCTGTCATTTGTTTTTCATAAACTGTATTCACATATGCACGGCATGCAAATTTCTCTCTCGAAATTTCTTCATGAGTTGGATTTTTTACGTCTGCACCCCACAGTGGGAGACTTCCCCTGTCAAATGGGTTAGGGGTCTCAGGAGGCAAGACATGATGCACAAAGGACAACACCAAAATGGCAGACGAAGCGAATGATGACATGACATGATCGGTTACAGGTAGCTGTTTTCCTACACTTACATATTTATCCATCACAGGCCTACAGCCATTTTTTCTCCCGTCAAGGCGGCAGCTCTTGTTGCTAGGAGATCCGTGACACAACTGCAGACAATCTCCTCCATATAAAAACACTCCACATGGATATTGCTCATGCCAGCAGGGGTTTAACGTTACCCCTGTTAGCATGTTTGCGCTGTTTATTTTCTGTCCCTCCTGGCTCTTCCTGTGCCCGTGGATCTATTGACAAACATTCCTGATTATGTAACTGTGTGCTGTGGAATGCTAAAACACACACACACACACACACATTAAGAACCGTCGCCTCTGACAGCACCAGACTCGAGGCACATTCGGGTCGTTTTGATTCAAAATCAGAGAGTGTGAAATTTGCACCACGCAGTTCAGCTTTGGAGGAAGAAAAAAAAAGGTACATCTACACAATCTACTCCACACATCCCACCTCAGAAATATGAATGGAGTTTGGTTGGAGCATTTGTCTATAAATAAGCTGTTGTGAAGGGCGGCTTGGACTTGTGGGAACAGACAGGGCATTGTACGGGCTGCCCTATCTGTATCTGGCCTCAAGCCATCAGGCAAAGGACTTAGCAGTGCACACACACTGCCCAGCGTATGACTGCTGTAATCTCATACACCTACACAGTATAAAATCCATATGCACTGACCCAGATGCAGAGAGATTTACGCTCCAGTGTGTACACCTACACAGATTATTTAAAAAAAAAAAAATCCATACTTCTATACACTGACTTTAAGATGCATCAGACACTACAACTGGCCAAGACATAATGATGAAAATTCAGATTAAAAAAAACACACTCACGTGGGCAGAATTTATTTAGAATAGACAAATCTCAAACACCTACACACTCAGTGCTCTTCTTACTGAACTTAAAATATAAATACAGCCTAGCTGCAAAAACCTGGGCGAGTGTACACGGCTGCCACACAGAAATAACAGGAGTCATGTAAAGATATTACTGACCAATTTTCTGCCATTTTTTTCGCAGGTCTTCAATGTTAAAACTTACTAGGAATATCAAAATTGCTAGGAATCGTTAAACAAATTTAACAATTTTAATGGATTACTGTCCATAATGAGATTTGATTTCATTTTCTTCCTCATAAGCTATTACCAAAATTGAGTAAATCCTCTTAATACAGCGAGAGATGCAGATCTGACTGAGTGGAGGGAAAAAAAAAACCTTTCAGCTGTTTGCTGTGCTTTGGTTTCCATCCAAATGAGTAATTTTTAATAGCCCGTGAGCACAAATCTCAATGTTTGTTTTGCATTTGCCATGGTCTCTCCTGTCGTGTTTGCAGGGTTTTTTACACAATGAGCTGGATCTACTGTCAACAGAGAAGAATCAATGTTTCTGTGGGTGCCAACAGGCAGAGGTGCAACATTAGACAGTGTTAGTAACAGTACAGTAGTTGCACTCAGGTGGGCCGTACAGGATACAACTGGAGCATGTAAAAAAGGGACAGGAAGGGAATTTCCTTCATATACTGTAAATATACAGTATATATAAAAAATCAATGCATTTTAAGTTATGCCTACAATAATAATAACCTGCAATAAATCAAATGTGTATTTTATTGGCTAATGGGCTAATTGTTCCACTTTACACATGCACAACCATTTTCGCAACCTTTTAAAATTATTAACATTTAAAAATGAAGTAGCATAATCAGGGACGTGGATTATTTTACTGACAGCATTATAGCAAAAGTTAGTTTTAGATGACATTTCCAATATGGCGACTGCCATTGTCGGGCTTCAAAAGTAACTTTAAAAACCAACAGGTGACGTCACTGAGACTACATCCATGTTTTATACAGTCTATGATATTACCTGTGTTTTGTTACTGTGAGCCGACCTTCTGACATTACACAAGGTCATTTAACCCATTTTCATTTTAATAAAACTGTTGGTGGCTTGAAAAACGTACTTAATCCTTGTATGTACTTTAGAATGATTAATGTTTATGTTTTTTTCCGATGACAAACTAAGTGATCTGGCTCTTTCCAACACTTTTGAGGGTAGCTGCTATAAATGAGCAGCGATAATCAAACTGAGCACTGAACAAAACTCTAACTCCAAAGAGGCAATTACACCCACAGACGAGAAAATCAGCTCAATAACACCACAACCACTGAAACACCATCAAACACCATAACACAGTCCACTTACTCCGACAATACTTCACATTTAATCAGCGGCTCAGGTCGACGCTGTACGGAGATGCAGTGCCCATGTCAAAACACTGACAGGTCCATATTTACCCAACAGCTGGTGTGCACTTAGAATGGAGATCATTGCAGCGTCGTTAACACGTCAGTGTAAGGACAAAGACTATTTCGAGATGACAACATCATTTGATTCCATGTTATTCTGGGACCTGAATCCACCTCTGAAGCTTTACTTCCAATAATAGCTGTTTACCGGCCTAGTTTTCTTCATATCCACACATTAATCTACCTCTCAACACTGTCATCAATGTCTTCTATGTTGTAGCAGCTAGCAGATCTTAATGCAAGGCAATATACGCTGATAAAACACATGACTTGCTATTATTTTACATCTCCATATCCACTTTCTGCAGCGCTGAATGTCACAACAAACTACAATTTCAACTTTAAACACCTCAACACTACAAATCTGCCAGTCTGACAGCTGAAGCATATCACCTTTCCCTGAAGTCTAACCTGATGGATTAGCAAACACTGTGGGAGTAAATGTTAATATTGGGAGAGTCAACAAGGCGAGGTGACAGTCTGAATATGCTCGAGTAAGTTTCCCACTTATACCAAGAGAATATCAGTGCATTCGTGCCTTGGCAGATGGAGCAAATGTTGCAATGTATGTATTAGCTGCTTGTATGTAAAGCTGCTTGACAAACAAAAAAATGAATGGTACACTATTTCACTGACTGATAAGTAATATACACAACAATACCTAGCTAACATTTGCTAACTTCACCTAACCTCTTGTGTTGTTAGCAAATAGTAATACAAGACCAAGTGAGGCTATTGCTGCAAAATCTCTGAGATTATGAATTTAACAAAGGATAGGGCACATGGCGTATATTTTCTCTGACTAATGTAAGTTACACAGCAATATCTAGCCTATTTATGCTAACGTTAGCCAACTTCTCCCTGCCTATACGCTGATGGTTATACCAGACCAAGTGAAGCAGTGGAAGCAGAATCTCGTAGGTTAATAAAATAAGCAAACAAACAAAAAACAGTTGATGTATCCTTTCATTGACTTAAATAACTAGCATATGTTGGCTAATTTTGGCTAACCTTAACGCCTTAAGCTAACATTCAAACAAGACCAAGTGGGCTGTAGCTTCAAGTCTCTGACATCAGCAAAGGAAAAGCAAACAGTTGGTGTCATGTCACCTACACACACCAAGCTAACATCTTCTAATTTTAGCGTAACTGTCCTGCAATACTTTAATGGTCAAACAAGAGTAAACAAGGCTGTAGAGACAAACTGTCTGCATATAATCAATCGGGAAGATGTCTCTCTTATTGAGTATGTGATTCATAAATTTGCATTATTTAGTATGACAATGGTTTTTGATGCAAGGGTTAGCATCAAAAACTGTTCCCTGTGTTGGATGAATCTGATTTTAAAAACCCGAGCAACCCTTTGGATATATTTGATTCTGCCTGGAGAGCAAAAGGTCAAACTGTCACTGATAATCCAAATCAACACAGGGGGATGTCCAATGATGGTACAACTAGCCCGTAATGAGGCCAGATTGGTCAATAGCAACCATAGCAACCAGGTCAATGGTGCAGAGACAATTTAAAATGGCTGTGTTGGTTTACAAACAAGGTCATCCCCATCTACAGTTTAAACAAGGACAAACTTCCGCTATAGTCAAAATAGGTTAAAAGCAAGTCATGAATGAAAAACTTCAAATATCATTTCAAATTTAACAAATATTTTGTTTTTCGCTTGGTTCAGAAATGTCTGCAAGCTTCAAGCAGATGCCTCAGAAGTGAAATGCTCCCATCCGCCACAGTTTAATGATGTCAACAAGTTGATCTCTTGGATTATTAGTCTAGCCAGTACACAAACACTCGGGGATGTAGCATCAGACCGAAGGGCGACTGTTCAGGCTGAAGAGAATATCTTTGGCCCAGCCAAAAAAAAAAATCTCACGACTCCAAAATAACACAAAAAGTCACAACTGCGGTACATCAAAGCCCAGATCATTCAAAGTCACAGCACCCTGAATAAACCTTGACCTTCTGAATGGTTAGCTGAATGAGACATGTTTGATGGTTGTGAGGTTATAGAAGAGGTCATCCAACATTTCAACATTGATGGAAACTTTTTGGGTCATTTGACAAACTTTACAGTTCAAAGTGTCTGAGTTAAATAAATGAAACAATTCTAAAGTGATGGGGATGTAGCTGATTTAGTGAAATTACACACAGTTGAAAGATAGTTTGTTAAATTTGATTAATTACACAACTAAATCTTTAAGATTTCAATAAATAATGGCAACTTTCTGTATTCATACTTTCTATTTAATCAATTTAAAGTGTACAAAAGCAAAAAAGCAATTCCTTAAATATGGTGGGAAGAGCAGTAATTGGAACAAATGGTTATTAAAAGTCATTAATTTAAGTCTTTATTCCCTTGATGACCTAAATAGTGGAATTCAGCATATATGTATATCATTAGCATGTTCTTCTTGATCAAGTCTTTGGTTTTAATATTTTCTCTATACCGACAGCCATCACTATGGGCCAGACTTTTCTGGTACAGTAAGTCAGTGTTGCACAAGATCGGCTCTGCAGCTCGACACCTTATCAAGTTAAAATAAAAAAGATGCACAGCAGAACAATGTGTTCTCCTGACCTCCACAAGTACCCCATGATGTGTAATATCTACTGCTGGAACAGAGTGGAGGGAGAGCTTTTGAAGGCGAGAGGCATGTCCTCCCACCAACATGATAAGCTCAGGACCATGGAGACAGAGACTTTAAAAACATCTACAGTGTTAGAATGAAAGGAGAATCATGATGTCAAAACTATGAAAGTGGAGCAGTTAAATCCTGCATTCATTCCTCGGATCATCGGTGCGCCCTAACACATAAATATGCACTTAATGATTACAATAAAATGCCATAATTTAAGTGTTTATTTGTTAATGTTTCAGCAGCCCTAAAATGTTGGCAATGGTCCTTGTGGTGCTATAATATTCAACTAACAGCACTGTACTTTACACAGGCATTTATCTTTTGAGTAAATCACGTGGAATGGTTATCAAAACAACTCTTAATAAGAGTTAGGGTACTAGGTGTCCGATGCTTTGGTTGACAAGACTTGTTTTACACATGTTGATCATGGTCCCTGTTTGTCACCAGTTTACATCAATGCATTTTAAAAATATATATTCATACGTATAGTGATATTTACCCTGCACTTAATGACCTGCAGCTGAACGTGGGGAAGACAAAGGAGATGGTGTTGGACCTAAGAAGAACCAAGACCTCTCCTTCCCCAGATCTGCATACGTGGGACTGACGTGGAGATCGTCGAGTACCTGGGTGTACAGCTGGATGACAGACTGGAGGGGTCCACCAACACTGACGCAGTCTACAGAAAGAGCGTAAACCAGCTTCACTTCCTGCGGAGGCTTAGGTCCTGTAATGTCTGCTTTAAAATGCTCCACATGTTCTACCAGTCTGTTGTTGCAAGCACAATCTCCTTTGCTGTTGTGTGTGATGGGGTTGGGAGCGGGCACCTCTGCAAAAGATGCCAACACCAGACTGATAAATAAAGCAGAGTCTGTTGTTGGCAGGCAGCTTGTCAGGCTGGAAGCGGTGGTCAAGGCCAGAATACTGGCTGAGCTGTTGACAATGATGGACACACCCTCTCAGCAACACGCTGGACAATCTGAGAAGCACATTTATATAGTCTTTAGGAACTACTTTCTCTAAAGAAGTAGTCCAAAACACCTGTCCACAGTGACCATTAGATGAATTGAGACCTTCATTACGAGATTTCCAGAACACATTGTTAAGTATTTAAGCAGAACAACTGTAAGTTAGCGTAAACCTTGCAGACATACATAGAAAACGTGGCATGTAAATCCCAAACGAAAATGTGGGTGAACTGACCCTTACATATCCAAATAAATAACTGTATGTTTGAGGATTTAAATGTTCAATGGACAGCTCTCATTCTGGTGTAAAACCAAAAATACATTTTAAAATGCCACAAAAGTATAAAACAGGATTCCTGACACCACACCCAACAGCAATTCCAACCAACAAAGACCAACACTGCACTTTGTGTTTGTGTCCGTGTGTGTGGCTGCATTTCTGTGTCTCAACACACTATCATTTCAGCCATAGCTCTTGGAGAGCCTGTGCGCGCGTGCCTGCCTCCTCGTGCCTTCTGCATTCGTACGTCTAAACACACAATCCTGGAACAATGTCTTCTTCTCCACAAGAGCCTTTGCTGTGTGCTCCTCGCGCTGTGTGTTTGCGTGTGCGCGCGTGCACGTTATCAGCAGGGGCTCCACTCCACTCAAAGAGCAGTGAGGCCGCGAGTCTCCAAATGCGGTATGACTCACAGAGGATCTGCGCGCGAGCGTGTTGGAGTGCGTGCGTGCAGCATAGTGAAAAGCTGTCTGTTGAGCAGTGTGTGTAGACAGAGGAAAGATGTGCGAGAGTGTGTGTGTGTGTGTTTGTGTGTATGTGTGTGTCCTTGGTCTGGCACGACACACAGAACCATAACATTTTTTGCCTCGCGCGCCTGGCTATCATATATTCCATATGGGAGACTCTTATGAAACGCATCTATTTAGGGCCTTGCTGGGTCTTTCTTTTTTTTAGATTTCCTCTCACGTTTTATCCGAGCCAGCGAGGGGCTACTGAACGCACACACAGGGGACACACCTCCATTTGACATTGACACACATTATACCCCCCTAGTCTGGCGCGCCAACAGTCAAAACATCCCTCTTGACCCCCTCTCTAGAAGCCCCTAACTCGCTGTCTCCTCTTAGAAAAACACATTTCAATTATGATATAAAAAAAAGTAATTAACCATGAAATTGCTGCGTCTCTGTAGGGACACCCCTTTTAAACACCACAAAGGAAGAGCAACGACGCGCTGGTTGGCTGAAATACAAAACAGTGATGTAGGGAAAGGGGCGTTCAGGTCCATGTATGATTCAAGTTCATGCGACACAAGATGTCAATATAGGCCTATATTCGGTCTGCCACGCCATTAAATTGTCATGCCTGGGTCGGCTATTAAAGAGAGGGGGAGGGAGTGAGGGGGGGAAACAAAAGACCCGCTGGCTATGCCACATGTGCGCGTCAATAACACGCACTCTCTCTACCAGACACTTATCCAGGTCACATGCATGCACAAAAACATATTCAAATAGGCTATATTTTAGTATGCTTGCAAGCTGAGTTTGTGTGCTTGCAATCTGATTTTGAAATGTGAATTTCTTGCACAGTGTAATGTTTTTTATTGTTGTTATTTTTGACTGGGCAGAGCAGCATGTTTCTGAATCCAGGAAAACACCGAAGGGGGGCATTGATTACTTTGACATCGGTTTGCATAATGCAAAAGGGACCATGCTGCATCCCTGCACGTTTTATCATTCAGAATTCCCTCCAGAAAAAAAAAAAGAAAAAAAATTCTCTCGTTTTACTGCCTTCTTGCAAGACTGTTGAATGAACAATGACAAATCTGCACAGGCTACTCCCTGACTTTCTCCAGAAGGACATAAAGACCGAAAACACTTACAAAAAAAATCCACCACAGCTTTGTAGGAATGCTTCAAAAATAAAATAAAAAAATCGGAATGAACTCACCTTTTATTCCTCAGATGAGAAACAACAAAAAAATCACAAAAAAGCAAGGACTTGTAAAAATATATTGCAAGTCTCGTTCTCCACTTGCGCGACGTCTTCTTGCTCTCTATCCAAACCTGTTCCTCCAATCTTCCCCGTTATTCTCCTGTTATTTCACTTTTTTCCTCCACCTCCTTTATTTTTCCGCTGTGCTTTCTTGCTCTCAGTTTCCCCCAGTCAGTGTTGTTTTTTTCTCCTTTCTCCAGCAGGAGGAAAATTCAGCACAGAGGGAAAAAATATGGAGCGGTCAATCAAAAGACGAGACGGAGCGGTGGAGTTTTTAGGGGTGACACATAGTTTTTAGCCTGTAAATCAGTAATAAACTCAATTCAAATGTTGTATTTAAACCAAATAAGTAAATTATTGCATTTGATACACTTTCTCTATGCGAAGGAATCGACAATCGAGCTGCTGACGCTGTATAATGAGAGAATAGTAGATTTCTCGTTCTGGCTCCCCCTCCGCCAAGACTTCACAATGGTACAGTCCGCCCTTGTTCAGCAAGTGGAACTGAGCCGAGCGCGCGAGCTTCCCGCCTGGGCAGAAGCCAGCAGGTAAACAAACGCACCTGGAGTTAAAACGCGGTCAAAAAAGGGTGAAAGGATGGGAACGTTCCTAATTCAAGCAGTTTAACAATAAAACCTTCACCCAATGGGACTTCGGTGGTCCAAACCTGCACTCTGAGTGGCCTTTAGGGGGTCACCAAGAGGGGTGCATGTGTCCCGGAGGACTGTTTACAATCAGTCAGGACCCGGAGATGGCTGTTTTGTTCCTCACACGCCCCTGTGAAGTTGTTTTTTCTTACCCATGAGTATTTAGAAGGTGCAAGAAACAAAAAAGGCAACACAAATGTAATGTTATTATCTGAATGAAAACAATAATAGGGAAATGCCTAAATTAAATACATTTTAGCATTTACTGAAACATTAGCCTATACCTGTAATGAGACTATAACTGATTATATGACTGGTTTCACTTGATAAGGGGGACTTGAAGCAGAACATTTGATCTTTGGGTACTTCATTTAGCGCTTTTGCTAACAGTCGGCCTATTAAACATGGATGAACAGGTTTGATAATAACATTGATGTGATACATTTTTCTATGGTATTGAATTTGTTAAGGTAACCAAATAGTGTAAAATAAGACATATACAAAAAAGGGATTAAGCCACGTAAACACATTTCTATAACATTTAAGAATTCTTCCTTTTTCTCAACTCATCTCCTCCAGTCCCGTCCGGCTTCAATGTCCCCGGCTCTTCCACTTCAACTTGAACTCGCATAAATCTCCTTTCCATGCTGGAATACAATATGAGCTCTTTAATACAGGAAGACAGGGGGAAATAAACATGACACACATAATCCCAGCGGACACTGTGCTGCACTGTATTCCAGATCCAGAGCAGAGCTGCTGAGAACCAGACCATCACTCATCATCTCTGCGCTTATGTAAGTCAGCTCATACTTTCCCCGAGTGGCACACATACACTACACTTTTGTTTGTGTTGCCTTTGGATGACCACAGAGTTTCCTGAATGAGCTTCCCAGCTGCAGATAGAATGGAAAAGGACAACAATATGCTTTTGTAATGAGTCTGTGGTTCTCTGTGATGATTAATGCCACCTTGACATTTAATCCTTAATATTACAATACTTTTAATATGCATGAGAATTTCGCAGGAACTTTGTCTAAATGCTACACTTAAAACATTCTTTCCAAATATTCGAGGCAGAAAATTATTTCCCTTAGATGATAGTACATTTTTTGCAGTGTTGGGATTTGGAAAAATACTCCCTCAATATGTTATCTGCATCATAGTTGGCCGTTTAAAATCCCTCCATGGCCCTAAACTAACCACCTTACATAATGATCCTCCGGCCCTTGCCTTTGTCATGATGGGGTGAGCCAGATATTTGTTCCACCCGAGCTCACTGACGCACATTTAAACAACTTACTGTGTCACTGTGAAATCCCAGACTTATTGAAAAGATACCAGAAAAAGTCTTACACCAATGTTAAAAAAAACTGCTCTATTTGTTCAGCTGCTTTCATTCAAAACATGTTTTACCTTTGCTCCTTTAAAAGTAGAAATGGTATGTGCAAAAAGAAAAAAACTGCAGACATGAACTGCAGCAGCTTCTTACAGTTATTTATCACTGGTCATCACTTATCTTGGCAAACCAGCTGTGCAGCCCGGCAGGATTAGAAGGCTTTCAGGTGACGTAGCAAAACACAGTTTTTGCCCCTAATACTAAGTCAAGCATGCGCATCAAAATTGCATGATTTTTAAGTATGAGCTCAAATTATACCCCAACGCAAGGGAATGGTCAATGCTTGTGCAAAAAGAAATGGCAACCACAGATGTGTGCAACTAGCTGACTAAATGGTTAAACAAGCTCACACTCGCAAGTCTGCACCATTTACCGGTCAGTTCAACAAATAACTAATACAACTAATAACATTTGTATAAGTTTACCCACTATGCCAATCAAATGATGTGCTCAAACTATAACACAGCCACCTGCCATTAGGGAGGCTGTAGCCATAAACTGGCTGTAGCTCCGTTTATTGGACCTACTCTTTCCACTCTACTGCCTGGATGTAAACAAGCACAATAAATGGTATCTTCTTGTAGGAGCAGTCCGTCTGGCAGCATTTTGATCTAGAAAATATAGATAAAAACATTTGTAGGCTGTGTCAGGTAAACTTGCATACTGAGCAGAGAACTGCGTAACCACATTTAACACAGGCATGTGTTAATCCTGCAAGGAGGACAGAGGCTGGTGGTGCTAGCACTGCTAACGTTAGCCACGTTAGATTTATTTATTTATTCGTCAAATCGCATTTCATTTGAGTTTTGTTGTATTACACTAGCAGTTCTCTTTCACCAACAGAGGGCGCTATATGGATTAAAACAAGCATTATCACTCCAGAGTGTCAAATGGTGATGCACGTACATGCTCAGTTACTTTTCAGTTAAGTGACCATCTAGTCTTCGTTATACTGTACTGTATACATTTTCCACAAGTGTTTGATAAATGCATTTGAGGGGTTGACGCAATAAATGTGTATATCTATATCTATCTCTACAGATCAAACATAGAGCTAAGAAAGATGGCAGCAGAGATGTTCAGTTCAAGCATTTTTTCCTTCTTGACTCTGCCTCTAATCGTGCATCTTTCCCTCCTTCATCGTTCCGTTTCAGTCACGCCTGTTAAAGCCACAAAGAGCACAGCTGAGATTCATTTTACAAGATATGTGCACGTGTTTACCTCCATCTGTGGTGACCTCTGTGTGACCTCAGCAACCTCAACCTTTAAATCAGTCCCGGGCCAAGGCGACCGTGTTAGCAATCACTGTGACACAACAGAAAACACCTGTGCTCCTCCAAACAATGACAGGTCCAATTGATTATAATGTTCTTCTTTTCTGTTAGATTTACAGAAAAATAAAATGTGCGTGTGGTCTGTGGGGATTTTTCAGCACGCCTCGAGTCGGCCAGCACTGGAGTAAACAGAAAAATACCTTCAAGTGTAAACATGCCATTTAGCAGTACAAAGATCTTTGTTTTGTACTGCTGCCAATAAAAAGGTTAGCAAAAGGAACTCACAGAGAACAATCAGGCTGGAAATGTTTGTTTTCTGATATAATTCTGGCTGCTGTGCTACAAAGACAAGCCAACAGCTACACGCTGAGCAGGATGTGACTCTACAGAGCTTTTCACTGGTGCTACGTGCAAAATGAAACTCATTTCAGTTTGCACCTGAGTCACTATACATTAAGATTCTGTACTCTTAGCATGTCCTACTTCAAATAAAACAGTTTACATGTCATCTGGACTTCTGATGTTGCAGGATAAGGTGCAACATCAGACTCAACATACCCTAGAATACTGTGTTGTGCATCCATTATAGTGCTTTTAAATGATGGGGGATTTATATTAAATATGCTATCCATTATTAAAATTTGAATAAAGCAACTCGACAAAAAATGAGATCAGTAATGGTGGACCGCACCAGTAACAATTATTAAAACTTAAATATCCAGACCTTCTGGCTAATACAGAAAAATACTTACAGTACAATGAATAACATGGGAATAAAACTGACAAAACTACTTCTATACTACGTAACTTTTACCTCTCCACATAAGCTATGAATTATTTCTGCGCCCTTTTGTAAAATACAAACACACATAAGAAACTTTTAACATTGAGCGGTATTTGCAGGTGTCAAATATAATGTATTCCTCTCCTGTTAAACCCCTTAAAATCTCTGAAACATTCCTGATAACATGACCTCCTGGCATTTTTCATTCTGAGATTGAGAAAGAGAGCTGAGGGGGGTCCTGCATGTCCTCCCAAGCTTTTGTCCAATGATCTGAAGCAGCGATGCTGATGTCCTTTATACTTTGTCCATAGTCATCTTCACACAATCACTGCCACTTCAAAATCGGTGAACTCTGTGTTCCTGTTCCACACCACAATCAGCAGCACCTTTGGCCTGAGGGTGACAATCACCTTCATCATCATCTTCAGCTCCTCTTCATCCTCTAGTCTGACAGTACGGATGTCCTGCACTCTTTTCAGGTTAACAGTAACAGATGAAAAGATGAAAGACTTCAGACTTGTTTCATTACTTTGAACGTTTCTTTTTCCTTTTACATCTGACAGGAATCAGCAACGTCGAGGCCTTTGATCCTTTGGACTTTAAGCTTCTAATTTTTCCATTAAATGCATCATTCTTTGTTAAGTCCCAAAACCCAGCTGGCAGTCTGTCTTCATCCCATCCATGCTGGCCGTTTTGGGGAATACAGAACCGGACCTTTGCCGCCTTCAGTTTGACTTTCAGCTCTTCTTCTGAATTTTTGTTGTTGTACTTGTGAATAAAGATCTCACGGCTGGCTCCACGTCTCCTCCTCTTCTCTCAGTGAGTTCTAGTCCGACTGGATAATGTGCTGCAGCTCCACTACAGTAGGTCACTGGGGACCCTGATCAGGCTCCTTTTAATCACTGTATTTGAACTATTGACCCCATCTGCCCTCAAACCCGCCCTATTTTACTTACTGCTGGCTGCAGTCCAAAGAGGTTAACACTGATGGAAAACTAAGAAAACAAGAGTGGAAAGAAACCCTAAACGCTAATGATCCAAAGGTTGTCTGGCTTTATTTCTGCTTTCCACATTACGAGTAAACCAGCACTAAATGAATATAACAGTTTACTCATGGCCAGGCTTTGCAGTGTTCTGGTAAGAAAGAACAGAAGTAGCTCTGGGGAATGATTTTTTTTCTGTAAAACTCCATCGAGCACTGTTCATATTTACTGTATGAAATGGTTTCTTAACACATTTCTTGTGATTACTCCCAATATTTGCAACCCCTTTCCAAAAAGTCTTTGAGGTACCAACAAACAAACCTTGTACTTGGCCAAAAGACACCTTATCAAAAATGTTGAAAGCTGCATCGTACATTTGAAATGATTTTATTCATCTATAGCCTTTTATGCAAACTGGATTCTGTTCATGAATTATTCATGCTTTTTTTCCCAGTCTCATATCCACTTGATGCCCTTCAGTTGCACATCACTACACAATCCTCTAATACAGACACAACATTTGCTTTCCAGGCGCTGAGCTGACACACTTTTCCAGAGTGATTAACAGCGTCCACATTTACACACCCACTGTCAAGCGAGGCCACATGCATACTCACACAACACTCTGATTATGTTGGTGAGATTAGGCTCTTAGCCAGAGAGAGTGTCATTTCAGTAACATATTGTTGCTGCAGGGAGAAAACCTCATAACTGATTTTGTCGATTTTTGCGGTAACAGACGAATACCAACGTTTCTCTCTTGATAAGAGTCCTAAACTCGTTGGTTTGTGAAAACTCTCCAAAACTGGATAGAAAAAAACAAATGAATTCAAAGTGGAACCAGACATTGTACAAGCTCAAGTCCATTTACCATTTATCTCAATGTATAAATTCCCTTAAATGTTAAACATAGTGTAAATCATCAACTATATCTGATGCAAGACAAAAAAAATGATGTATCTCCAAGCACTAGTGGGTTCAATACATGCAGATTAACATAAACAGCAAAATGCATTATATGTATCTCACTATAACAGAGTAAATTAGCAGTTCATAACTCAAGTGACCTAAATTATTTTAACTTGTTGGTTTTTCTGAGTGTCATTTTTATGCCTTGTTGTTCTTTGCTAAAATGTGTGCACATATGTGTGGATATGCAGTATATTATGCAGTATGTTTAATGGTTCAGTTACTATCCTTCCTCATGAACATTAATCTACACTTCTTGATGCTACGACCTGAAGGCAACTATTTTATTTTGCCTCAAAAAGGGAGTAACATGGGCTGTGGTAGCCTAGTGGTTAGTGCTTGTGCCCAATGTGCTGAGGCTATGGTCCTCCAAGCGGGCGGCCCGCTTCCCACATGTCGTTACCCAATCTCCAATTTCTGACTCTATCCACTATCCCATCTCTAAAATAAAGGCATAAAAAGCCCAGAAATAAATCTTATATAAAAAATGAAGTGTGTCTCTGTGTCCATTTGTATGCCGTGCTTTAAAGACAACAAATGGAAATGTGCCAGATTACACTGTATGCAGATGATGTTTGTTTATTCATTTCTGATTTTCGCCTGTTTTTTTTTAACTTTTCTGCTTGAAACCAACTTCAGTGCCCCTCCAGCCTTAGCTCGGGCCATGTGCTCTATCTTGTCTTTGTTTTGTAAACTATTGTACTCAATTCAAACTACTTTATTAATCCCTTTAAGGGCAATAGAGAAACAAGGTCAAGTTTTAGAGATCCCATTGCCAAGTCAAATGCCCTTTACCAAGATTGAAGAACAGTAAGTACTGAAACACAAGAGGCTGTAAAGGTTGTTTATATTTCCAACAATGATCCATTAAACCATCTTTGTTCATAGTGAGTATTCCAAATAATGGTGCTATTCATTTGACAATAACTCAAAGATTATTTCACCCATACGAATTCAATGATAATTCATTATAATTGTCTTTAATGCATTGTCTCAAATAAAGATGTGATCATCTATTGTGATCTAATTTGCATTTAAGACAAAAGTGTACACATTTGAACAAAAACAGATCAACTTAGCTGTGCTTATGACGGATAATTAAGTTCATAGTTTGCTTCACTGTCTCATTATGTCCTCTTTCATCTGTGAATATAGAAGACAAAGCTCTCTCTGATTTGACCTCACAGACTTTCTTCTAATATTATTTGATGTTTTCCTTCCCTGTACTCTAACATTACAAAACATAACAACCTAAGCTAGTTTCCAATTTTCTCATCTTTATTATGCTCGTATTCCTGCCTCAGCCTTAAGGGTCGGTATAAATGCTAAGATTTACTAACACACTCTCTCTCTCTTACTAAACTCAGGATTTAAAGCAAGTCTTGATGAAGGACTCGAGGAGTTCTTTGATGATAGAAAAAATCACAACAACATCAGAAATAGCTCCACTATAGTGTGCGGCGCAGACCCCCCCCTTCGGAAGCTTCTAGTGAGCAAAGAGGCTTTGGTGAGAGTTGACGGTCCCGAATTGAAGCAGAGAAAGAGGAGGAAGACAAAGACGAGAGGGGGGGGGGAAACAAGTTAAAGTAACTGCATCTCCTCTGGGACTGCAGTAGTCTACTGATACTGTCAATGTCAGCCTTTATAGCAGCAGGAATGTTCATGTGTTCATGACTGGTTGTCTGTGATTCGAGACAGCTGCAGAGAAGGGGTGGTGTGGGGGGGGCTGCAGTTTGTTTTCCTGTGGCAGTGGAAAAAGTGGGTGTGTCCCTGCATGTGATTGGCCGATGGGCCGTTTCCAGTGTAAGTGACATCAGAATTTCGTACCTGACCTACTTAAAGTGGTCGTGACGTCACTGCTGTCTCTTCCACTCTTGTCTCTGTTTTTTCCTCCATCCTCTCTTACACAACATTTTTCTTGGATCTCTATTCGTCTTAGCTCTTTCCCTCCCATCTTTTAAATCCCTTCCTTTTTTTTGCATTTATCTTCTCAGTTGTTTCTCTTTTTCCCATTATCCAGACACATGGACATAAGAAAAGAGCTAATTAGGAGAGAGACATAGAGAGGGAAGAGAGCAAAGAGGCAAAATCATCTACTGTTGCCAATAACCCAATTTCTACAGATTAAAGCGATATTGATGAATTTTAATGAGTTGGAAAGCAGCACTGGTCCTGTGACATGACAAAACGGAAAAGCAGGCTTCCACCATATGGACAGACAGGCTCAGTGGGATCAAAACAGAGAGGGATTTTTTTTGCTGATCCTGTCTGTCTGTTTTTTTTTAGCATATACAGTGTTTTCAAGTACAAAAGGTGATTTCACACAAGTAAGAAATCAAAAAGTACTGCTGTATCCAAACACAATCCTGGAATGTGGAGCAACTCACATTTTCAGGGAAGTTGCTTATATAATCTGGTGCATTGGCTACATGTGTATCTTACACAATCACATGATGAGTGTGATCCAAATTTAAGCAGATGAATGTCGACTGTGGCAGACTGAGCCTGTTTTCGGGGCGGGGATGAAAAAGAAGAAGACCTCCTCTGTGGTGGGGTATCAACACGCAGAAAGTCCTGAAGCATTTATGTTGAACAAGCTCCAAACATTTCTCTAGCATGTGGGGCAGCCTATGTGTTATCGACCATTTTAAAGGCACAGGCGACAATACTCCAGTAGGAGAGCAGTCAGAAGGGACAGTTTTGCCCAGCTGTTTTGTCCATTTCAAGGGAACCCAAGAGTTTACTTTGCATCTTAATGTATTCTCCACTAGGGGGGCAACCTAGTGGCCATTGCATCATGTTTTCTAGAATGAGTTATTCTTAGAGAACTAGACTTTAAGGGCATTTAAAAGTGCACTGTATCATGTTTTGTCCACTGGAAGGGAACTTTAGAGGCCAGGGAATAGTTTTTTCTCAATTGGAAGGGCACAATGAAGGGGTTTGTCTTCTTCATGACAAGGGTACCCATAAGTTAACAGCATCAAGTTTCCTTTACTGGTATGGTAACCTAGATTAGTGGTTCCCAAAGTGGGGATCGCGGCCCCCCAGGGGGTCACGAGGTGTTTGCTGCTCTTGTGTTTGGATAGGCCCATTACTGTGTGTGTGTTACGTTATATGTGTTAACCACTTCCAAGCACAGTGGGGGTTTCAATCTCTGGCACCCTTATTTTAGGGGCCGTGAGGGGTTACCAAACTTTTCAGCTACGACCCCCAAATAATACAGTTTTAAATGATTTTACTTTTTTGTTTTTTATTAAAGTTATCGACCCCCCTCCCGGTGGTTCACAACCCTCGCTTTGGGAACCACTGATCTGACCCTAATTGTGTTCCCACAACTGGAAGGGGACTATAGGGCCACTTTTGTGTTTTTTTCTATTTTAAGGTAAAAGTATACCTTAATACGTCTTCTCACCTGGAGGGGCACCCTAGAGGGCGATGGATATTGTCCCGACCCCCACTTTGGGAACCACTGCTCTAGAGAGCGCTGCATTTTGTTCAACACTCAGCAGGTCAAGTATGGTTGTATTGTTTATTTCAATAAAACCCGTGAATATGCTTCACCAGTTCTCTTCTCTGGAAGGTCAACTAAGAGGTCATTGCATCATGTTTTCTAGATTGAAAGGAGGCCCTGCAAAGGACTGCATCTTGTTTTGTTTTTGGGCGCATGTAAGTTGCATTCTGTTTCTACAAGAGAAGGGGCCCACATGAAGTTTCAAGGACATCCATAGGCACAATGCACCCAATTTCTCTATTAGAAAGGCACCCTACTCTATGTGCTTTGTGTTTTTTTGAGGGGAAGACCTGTAAATTGTGTGTAGTATTCTCTACCAAATGCTCCTATAACACAGGGTGTAGTCTTGGCCACTACCAGCAGCAGAAGCAGTAGCAGTGTGCTGTATTTGTACTGGATAAGTGAATAAGAGGTAGAAAACAGATGTACCAGCAGATTTTTTGTGTGTTTCTGAGCACAAGCAGATAATCTCTGAGAAGCAGGGAGCGCTCAGGGCTGATTACAGCCACAGGGTCGGATCTAATCTGAGGCTGCAGTCGGATCAGACAACAATCGCTCCAGAGCATGAGATACAGAAGGAAGGAGGGAGAAGAGAGTGATAGTGTCTGATGGTTAAAAAAGAGTCGAAGGAAGCAGATAGGGCAGCAGCCGATGGGAGAGATGTAGAAAAGCACAAGGAGCAACAGAATGATATGGACGGATGTTGGGAAAGAGCAAAAAAAAACAGGAGAATGGTAAATACAGAAGAGTAGTTCAAAGGTTGCAGGGATTAAAACGTTAAAGAACAGCAAGAAGAACATTAAAGGGGAAAAAATTATTAGATAATCGAACTTCTCCTTCCCTTGGTAAAAAATTACCAAAAGGAAGAAAAAGAAACAGGCAGCAAAACAGACGAAAGCAACAATATCGCCTCTCGTCTTCTTCCTCTTCATCTCGTCTTCCCCCTTTTGTGTTCGCTGAAAACCCTCTTTCTCACTCATTTATATTCACACCAGCTATGGGGCTAGTCACAGGGCAACCACTGCACAATGCTATTCAAAACGCACACTCGCACACACACGGTTACAGTCAGGCTGTTCTTTGTACGAATGAATAAAGTGCGACCAAGTGCAGCCACAACAGGCCGAAGCAAGAGAGAGGAACGTTCATCCAATGTGTAAATGTCCTGTTGTGACTAACATTAAAGTTTGTATGCTGTACAGACTTTTAATAGTGTCTGCTTCTGATTGTTGACTATGGTGGCCCTGAAGATCAACTGTCTAAATATTTCACCTGCTGCAAAATATATTTCACAAACCGTAAAGGGTATGCCCATACTTCTTGTTTATGATCAAACTGAAGTCACGTCAGTACAAACATGTGACTCTCTTCTGCTAGTTTCTTAGACCGGCTTCGGGTGTTTACTGTTGACAGGAGAGTTTTAGTGTGGGAAGACAGGATGCCTTAAAGTAAATTTTCCAAATAATTGGATACTTGTTGTGCAGCCAGAATTGTTTAGTACTCCAGTCCAGGACTTGGAGCACCTCGAGCATGTAGGACCCTACTGCTTAGTTGTTGATAGTTTGGAGTAAAACGCCGCACTTATGTTCACCTGCATGCGCATTTACGCACCGTCTTGTTCAGAAACCGTTCACATGTCACGATGATGCGTGGAATGCCGTTGTTATGGGCAAACGGCGAGCGAGTAGCACTTATTCTTTTATTAGACACCTGCAGCGGTCTCAACTGATCAGACATTTCAACAAAATGATTTCACAAACTCAACTCAGCTGTTCTGGAACCGAAAAACTCAGTTCCCCACTTGGTGAAATTATTAAATCTGAAAATATGTTCAAGTAAACATAATTCAAATAAAATTAATTGAAGGAAAAATATGAAAAGAATTAAAAGCTACAGTGCAGAGTGAAAGATTAAAATCTTTTTAAAATTGTTTAGTTAAAGGCAGCTGTAAACAGGTGTGTCTTTAACCTGGATTTAAAAGAGCTGAGAGTTTCAGTAGACCTGCAATTTTCTGGGAGTTTGTTCCAGATATAAGGAGCATAGAAACTGAATGGTAAATCAACTTAGTGCTCAGGCTTAGACAGAGAGATTAACTACGAACCATCCAGACCGCTCATGTCGTCTGGTACAGGTCTGCTGTCTGTCCCCAGAGTCAGAACCAAACATGGAGAAGCAGCATTCAGTGATGAAAATGATGATGATGGCGGCAATAATGATGATGAGGAAGATGATATTATGGATGAATATTTTTATCATTGCTATAACAACAACATTGTCAAGCTTTTTATTTTTTTAAATCTTAATATTTTTTTGTGTACTTCTTTTCCTCTTTCTTCACACTGATTTTTTGCCGGCGATCTTTCTATTTTTTAAAATATTTTTTGGGCCAGCTGTCCTAAGATAGGACAGCTGAAGAGAGACAGGAATGTTGGGAGTAGAGAGCAAAACCTCATTCATCTTTGTTAGGTTTTATTCTTGCAAGAAGTTGCAAGAAGGAGCTCTGCACAGAGTGTAACATGAAGACCACTCTGCAGAGAAACTCAAATGAGAAACAGAAAAAGAGTCCTTTTATACATGTCAAGGTGGAAGAAAGATATTGACAAACTCTGTTGGAGGAGATATGCCATTTAACACAAGCAACCTAGACAGAGGAAGATCAGATGTCCATGCAAAGTCATCATTGTAGAGATCAAAGGTCATGCAAACACATCTAGAAAACCCAAATGTTTATAGGCCAGTTTAACCTAAAACAACATTTCTTGAAATGTCAGACAGTTCACAACAGAACATTTTTAACACATTTTCTAAATACATTTTTTCCCATTACAAGGGCCATGGTCAGATTCGAACCCATAGCGGCTGTGCTGAGGACTACTTCCTCCGTACATGGGGGGGCGCATCATAACCACTATGCTATCGGCAACCCTGCCAGTAAAACTTTAATAGGGAGGGAGAAATTACTTCTTTATGTTGCAAAAATCAGCATTTTCCACCTACAATGGAAACTGTATAATACTGTCAGGGCATAACGAGTAAATATTCAAGCTTTTTATTTTTTTAATTCTTAATATTTTTTGGGGTATTTCTTGTCCTCACAATGATTTTTTGCCGGCGATCTCCCGCGGACCCGATCTGACTCCCAGTCTCCACCCGGAGGAGAGCGGGCGGGGAGCGAGAGGTCGCGCGATCTCCCGCGGACCCGATCTGACTCCCAGTCTCCACCCGGAGGAGAGCGGGCGGGGAGCGAGAGGTCGCGCGATCTCCCGCGGACCCGATCTGACTCCCAGTCTCCACCCGGAGGAGAGCGGGCGGGGAGCGAGAGGTCGCGCGATCTCCCGCGGACCCGATCTGACTCCCAGTCTCCACCCGGAGGAGAGCGGGCGGGGAGCGAGAGGTCGCGCGATCTCCCGCGGACCCGATCTGACTCCCAGTCTCCACCCGGAGGAGAGCGGGCGGGGAGCGAGAGGTCGCGCGATCTCCCGCGGACCCGATCTGACTCCCAGTCTCCACCCGGAGGAGAGCGGGCGGGGAGCGAGAGGTCGCGCGATCTCCCGCGGACCCGATCTGACTCCCAGTCTCCACCCGGAGGAGAGCGGGCGGGGAGCGAGAGGTCGCGCGATCTCCCGCGGACCCGATCTGACTCCCAGTCTCCACCCGGAGGAGAGCGGGCGGGGAGCGAGAGGTCGCGCGATCTCCCGCGGACCCGATCTGACTCCCAGTCTCCACCCGGAGGAGAGCGGGCGGGGAGCGAGAGGTCGCGCGATCTCCCGCGGACCCGATCTGACTCCCAGTCTCCACCCGGAGGAGAGCGGGCGGGGAGCGAGAGGTCGCGCGATCTCCCGCGGACCCGATCTGACTCCCAGTCTCCACCCGGAGGAGAGCGGGCGGGGAGCGAGAGGTCGCGCGATCTCCCGCGGACCCGATCTGACTCCCAGTCTCCACCCGGAGGAGAGCGGGCGGGGAGCGAGAGGTCGCGCGATCTCCCGCGGACCCGATCTGACTCCCAGTCTCCACCCGGAGGAGAGCGGGCGGGGAGCGAGAGGTCGCGCGATCTCCCGCGGACCCGATCTGACTCCCAGTCTCCACCCGGAGGAGAGCGGGCGGGGAGCGAGAGGTCGCGCGATCTCCCGCGGACCCGATCTGACTCCCAGTCTCCACCCGGAGGAGAGCGGGCGGGGAGCGAGAGGTCGCGCGATCTCCCGCGGACCCGATCTGACTCCCAGTCTCCACCCGGAGGAGAGCGGGCGGGGAGCGAGAGGTCGCGCGATCTCCCGCGGACCCGATCTGACTCCCAGTCTCCACCCGGAGGAGAGCGGGCGGGGAGCGAGAGGTCGCGCGATCTCCCGCGGACCCGATCTGACTCCCAGTCTCCACCCGGAGGAGAGCGGGCGGGGAGCGAGAGGTCGCGCGATCTCCCGCGGACCCGATCTGACTCCCAGTCTCCACCCGGAGGAGAGCGGGCGGGGAGCGAGAGGTCGCGCGATCTCCCGCGGACCCGATCTGACTCCCAGTCTCCACCCGGAGGAGAGCGGGCGGGGAGCGAGAGGTCGCGCGATCTCCCGCGGACCCGATCTGACTCCCAGTCTCCACCCGGAGGAGAGCGGGCGGGGGAGCGAGAGGTCGCGCGATCTCCCGCGGACCCGATCTGACTCCCAGTCTCCACCCGGAGGAGAGCGGGCGGGGAGCGAGAGGTCGCGCGATCTCCCGCGGACCCGATCTGACTCCCAGTCTCCACCCGGAGGAGAGCGGGCGGGGAGCGAGAGGTCGCGCGATCTCCCGCGGACCCGATCTGACTCCCAGTCTCCACCCGGATCTTTCCCTCTTTCCCTCTTTCCCTCTTTCCCTCTTTCCCTCTTTCCCTCTTTCCCTCTTTCCCTCTTTCCCTCTTTCCCTCTTTCCCTCTTTCCCTCTTTCCCTCTTTCCCTCTTTCCCTCTTTCCCTCTTTCCCTCTTTCCCTCTTTCCCTCTTTCCCTCTTTCCCTCTTTCCCTCTTTCCCTCTTTCCCTCTTTCCCTCTTTCCCTCTTTCCCTCTTTCCCTCTTTCCCTCTTTCCCTCTTTCCCTCTTTCCCTCTTTCCCTCTTTCCCTCTTTCCCTCTTTCCCTCTTTCCCTCTTTCCCTCTTTCCCTCTTTCCCTCTTTCCCTCTTTCCCTCTTTCCCTCTTTCCCTCTTTCCGACTCCCGGTTTAAAGGGAAAAATGAAAAAAAATTGCTTTTGAAATATTTATACAAATATAAAGACATTTTAATTTACTTGTTTCTTCTTAACAGTTTAGATATTATGCCCATTTGGAAAAGTGTGTGTTCACACGCACAAGTGAATACACTTCCAACTGGGCATAATATCTAAACTGTTAAGAAGAAACAAGTAAAATAAAATGTCCTAAAGGAGGCTTACCTCTTGAATGGTAGTGGGAATGCAACCATTGACAACACACTGAAAATAATAGAAGCATTTCGTATTTTTCATTTAATCCATTTATTGTGACATGTATGATAGCCTTGCAAAGTAAATATGTTTTAAAAAAATGGAAGAAAGAAATGCATCCAAATAAAATTACGTACCTGTTCTCATGCAAAGTCTCTCTGAAGCATCTGACGACGAGAGACGAAATCTCCCTCATGCCTCCTTGAGAACCATAATTATCCTCCTTAAAAAGAACAACATTAAAACATAGGTCAGGGTAGGTAATAGGATGCCAAAGTAACTGCACTTTTATCGTTATTCCAATAAAAGGATTTGCAACAAACATCGCAATAGTCAGAATTCATCACAAACAGTAACAATTTTTAATAAGGACAAGCAATGCTTTCTCACTCAGCATGTTTACATACAGACTGTGCAGACTTCTTTACAAACACATTTCAAGAGGCTGAAAAGCCTTGCCATTACATTTGAGCTGAATTTAGAGTTAAGTGTCTGGATGACTGTCCGCCCGTCTCTCAGCCTTATTGTACACCAATAAAATATATATTAATGTGTGATTCTGGGAAGAGAGACATTTTAGGATTTTTATTTATTGAAACTTTATTTTGATCATTTTCTCCTGTTTTATATAGTATTAAATAGAACAAAAACTATTCAACAATGCTTTTGCATTTAGAAAGAACACAAAACAGGATATAAATGTATATACTTTAGATATATAAAGCCTCTCTGAAGCATCTGACGACAGAAGAAATCGGCTCTCCTCGACTATCTGTTGAGAAACAAAAGAAAAACAAAGACCTTACTATTTTAAAACTTTTATCATTTTCTTTAGTAGTTATTGGGGGGGACAAGGAAGCACAACATAACTTAATAAAACGGGAGCTTCTTGGTGTGCAGATCTTGTTTTGCTTTCCTTACCTATTTTTTATTTTGGATCCAGCACCCACTGAGGGATGTGTCTTTCTTGATTTTTCATCGTTATCAAGCAGCACATCAAAAATAAAACATATCCTTCCTTTCTGGGTTATCACAAATGCCGTCAACTAAATAAATGGTATCCTGAAATCAGAAAGAGTAAAATATGTTACTTAAATGTGCAGACATGTATTTATTTAATGCATGCAAGATCCATTTAGCACTGTAATAAGTGTTGACTGTTTACCATGTTTATTTTTGTCTGGACGAGACAGGACACTGAAGACACATCCAGAGAGTACGGCCATCGAGGGCAGGAATCGTATTTGCAGTGAGCTGATCTGAAAAATCATAAAGCTTTATGTTGAGTTCAGAACAGACTCGTGAAAATCACATATCACAGCTCTTTAAAAGGATTTGTACAAATACCTGACAGCTGTCTTGTTTGGTCAGTGTAATAATCTTCATGCTGCTTTTGTCTTGGCTGTGAAACAGATATTTCATCATTACTTGAGTCCCATTCCTCTGTATGAATCACAGCTGTAGTATGTTTTAAAACACTGATACATACGCCACCATGGAGGCAGAGCCGCACTCATGTGGTGAGTTCAAAGTCATGAATGACCAGATCGGGCCAACCGTGAATCATGACAAGGAAGTGAAGGTCCCAAAGACTCAGGGTATCCTTAAGCAGAAGAGAAGACAACAAAAAAAAGCTTATATACTTGCCCAGATGTGTATCACAGCTTCAAGTGAGCGCACAGAACTCACCTCACTGTCAGGAACATACAGGAGATTTTCCACCACCACTATCGTCCTCTCTCCTTTAAAGCAAACATAGACAGGGAAATTTTTCAACAATCGTGACACAATCTTTTCCAACAGGCCTTTTAACTTTGTGCAACTGTTTCTATTTGTTTTACCTCTCTTTTACCCATTAGCTTTGTTTACAGAGCACTTACCAAAAACCAACGCTACAAAGTTCTTTACATAACGTAGTAATCCTGACGATACACAAAAATAATGTCTCAATAAACCCGTCCATGTAAACCCAACTCCGACAACAGGACACTTGGGCGCTTCTCACTCATTGTAGACAGTCATGACTCAGAGACATTTAAAGAGACTGATTTCTGCTGTATTTATGTGTGAAATGTTGCACTAGCTCCTTTATCAAAAAATGTTTTTTGAGTTTCAGTTGGCATACACATTAATTCGGCTTACATGTGTTGATTTGAGGAACTTATAAACAGTATATAATATGTTTATCAGAGACAATCATTGTAAGAAGAAGAAGATATCCTTTATTAATCCCACAGGGGGAAATTACTTTTTCACTCCATTACTGAGACATGTTACACACAGGCTGAAATACACACACAACATGCACTAATAACACAGTAACTCACTTTTACCCAATGTATCATAATTACAGGCGGGAAAAAACACTGACCCCGATCACCAAAGAAGATTTCATGGCCCAGACTGAATATCACCGCTGTACTGCAGCCCTCGTCGTGGTAATCCTTGGCTGAGCAGAAATCTATCTTGATTTGAGACTGGAGCTGAGTGTGTGGAGAGATGGGATTAAAATTCTGCTTATCTGAAAATAAAAATTAGCACTAACAAAAGAGGGTCTCAACTAACTTCTTTCAAAGAGCCTACATTGATTATTTATACGGCTGCGATGACAAAAAGAGGATTTAATGTTTCATTTGGTCAACAATGAGGCTACGATAAAAAACTAAAATCTCTTTGATACCCGTCTCGATCTTTGCCAATGCAAGGTTTGAAATGTGGAAAAACCCGCCCTTATGAGTAGAAACACATTTTGTATCCCTGTTGACAAAAACAATAACACGTATTACCATTACGTCACACCAACAAAACTGTGCAGAGCAACGATTCAGAGAATAATCCTGAAATCTCCCTCGTGTTACATTGCATGGCTCGTTTTTTTAAATTGGTACAGAGTGGCACAAAAGTTTACCTTCAGATCCTTCGTCTTTCTGTGTGAGGAGATAGCCCAACGTTTTCTCGTCGCCACTGGATGGCTTCTCTACCAAAGCCTAAAAAAGAAGAACCCACATCTTAATGTAGGTAATGAAATCCATTGGGATTATTACAACTGGTGAAATAGACAAAAGTATCATGGCCAGACACAGGCCTTCACTTGTAGTGTGCCTTATAAACAGTCTTACCGAGATGAGAGGGATTCTCTTGTGGGGGCCCAAGCAGTAAGGGACGAGTAAGATTAAAGAAAACGTGGATTTTTATTTTACCCAACAATAGAAAACCAAGTTTAAAATCCAAATGATAAGAACTAGGCATATAATAGACGTCAATTTAATATAACTTTAAATCAACAAGGTGAGAAACTGAATTCAGGTACCTGAAGTCAATGCAGAACCTTATGCCTCCATCCTTCTTTGGTACGAGTACCACTGGGTTACACCACTCGCTCTTTGAAGCCTCGATGATCCCCAGGGACAGCATCAGGTCAACCTCCCTCCTCAGTGCGGCCAGCAGGCGCTCAGGGATCCTGTAACTTAATCTTCTCACCTTCTCTAACAACAATGTCATGTTCAACAATATTTGTTCTCCCCGCATTCTCCTGGAAAACATCTGATAGATCTCACCTGAAGCCGTTGGCCGTCTGAGATCATGGTCTACCAGGTCACTAGAGAGGTAAGTATTGCTCATCCACTTCTTCATCCAGCACACTTCTTATTAGCATCACTTCTATCACTAGGTTGGAGCACCAGCACTTTCTGTCCTGGGTCGAAGGATCTCTGCTTGGCTGACTTGTCGTACCAGGACTTCTGTTGCTGCTGGGTGTCCGCCATGTGCGATTAGGCCAGCTCACCCATTTTCTCCAGCCGCTCTCTCACCTGGATGACATAGGATACAACGTTAACAGATCCCACCCTCCCCTTGCCTCCCTCCCAGATCTCTCTCAACAGTGCAAACGGGCCCCAAACTTCATGTCCATACAAAAGGAGAGAAACTAGTGGAGGATTGTGGTACTTCTCTGTATGCAAAGAGGAAGTAGGGCAGCCATTGATTCCAGTCTGTTTACAAACTTCTGGAGCATCTGTTTCAGGGTCTGGTTAAAGTGCTCTGTTAGCCTATCCGTTTAAGGATATGGTGTGGTCCTGAGTCTCCTGATACCAAGTAACTGGAACACCTGTTTCAGCAGAGTAGACATAAAGTTAGTTACCTGATCAGTGAATATTTCACAAGGGAAGCCAACCCTTGAAAAGAACTGTACCAAACAGAAAGCAACTGCTTTTGCCTTTATGGATATTAGTGGAAAGACTTCTGGATACTTGGTAGCATAGTCTGTTATAACCAGCATATAACAGTTTTGTGCTTTGCTTCTCTCTACAGGACCAACAATGTCCATCCGAAGGCGCTCAAATGGGGTGCCAATAATGGGTAGTGGTTGAAGTGGAGCTCTGGGGGTGTTTAAGCAGATGTTATTTGGCACTGAGGGAAAATTTTACAAAACTGAGCAGCATCTCTACGCAGGCCAGTGGAAATGGTTTTTAATGCGAGCCGTGGTTTTGTGTTTGCCCAGGTGGCCAGCCCAGGAAACTGAGTGCCCCAAGGCAAGCATGGTGTTTCTAGCTGCTTGGGCAACCACTAGCTGCAACGTTGACTCTTGTTGACAATAGAGGATGCCATTTTGCAGGATATACTCAGCACTTATGATGTCCAACTCAGCTTCCGGCTCCTTCTCCATTGCTTTCTGGAAAAGAAAGAGTAAAGATGGATCAGTTTTCTGCATATCACTTATATTACCTGGAACTTGAAACCCTAGTGGTAACTCTGGTTCAGTGCTGGTTGATGGTGCTGTCTTTTGGAATTTCTCCTGCCTTCTCCCTCTGCAGGTTTTTCCAAGACTTCCCAGGTGTGGTCTCCAACTCCTCATTGAAAATGGGCAGGGCTCTGAGAATTGCAGCGGGCTCATTGGATTGCTTAGACTGCATTCTGGTTACCACAGCGTTACACTTAGTGCTATGTTCCGGCTCCAACAAATCAAAAAGAACTGGTAGGTCTCTTCCTAGAACAGCATCAAAAGGCAGATTATCAGCAACCCCAATTTTCAAAAGGAAAGTTTGACCTGCTACCTTAATGTACATGTCAGCTGTTGGATAAGGCTTCTCGTCTCCATGAACACAACAGATAGGGATGGTTTCACTGTCAATGTTGGGTGGTACAAACTTCCTGTGTACCAATGTCTGATCACTCCCAGAGTCGAGCAAGGCCCTAAGCGTGGTTCCATTAACTTCAATGTTTTGCATTTTAATAGAACAGTCATTTTTAATGCGAGGACATGGTACAAAGCACATTTGTGCAAGGCAAGATTATTAATATAGCACATTTCAACAACAAGGCAATTCAAAGTGCTTTACACGACATCAAAAGCATCATGACAGAAAGAAAAAAACCTCCAACAGTTGGTTAACTATAATAGTTGTAATCTTAGCCGAGTTTTTCGGGTAGATGGGTTTAGTATGGCCTTAAAGTCCACATAGATAACAAATTAGCTTTTTGCTAGAGGGTTTTGTTGGCCTGCTAGCTGGCTGGCCCTCACACATGAGACTTACCGGCACTGGTTGCTGGCCCCTGTTGGCACTGTTGGGCTGGTTTGTGGCTGTCCTTTGTCGTCCTCCATGCATTGTAGCTCCATGGTTGACCCTTTCACAAAGACATCGGTCGGCTAAAAAAATCAGTTAGCTCCAACAAAATAAAACAGTCATTTGTCACGATCTTCTGCGGCTGACCACGCCTGCTGCTTCCTTCGCAGGGTCTCCTCAAGCCGCTCAGCAAGTACACAGGCCGCAGGACGGGCACTGCCGAAACAAGAAAATACCGCCAGTATTGTGCCAACACACACACAACCGCCGTACTTCTAAAACCAGAGTGTAACTACTGTCCCAAAGGGATACTGACACTGCTGGCAGAGCTCCTCACTCTGCCGCTGCATGCAGAGGCGCTGCTTGTCAACAGGCAAGGCAGGCAACTGCTTGGGGCCCTAGACCAGTAGGGGGCCCCTGAGGGCTCACGAACTGTTCTGGCTCCTCATTTAGCAGAAAAACTGTCCATTAAATCAAACAAAGCGTATAGCTTACAAATTTGACATTATTCACACCAAGACAGAAAGTTAACTCATTCTAAAAACATGCATAAAACCAAGAGTATTAATAAAAACACAACAACCGCAATCATTGAAACCAAATCATAAATATCACAACATGAATAAAACCAAAAATAAAATAAAAACCTGCAGAGGCCTCAGCTTGGGCGGAAGGAGATGCATGGTAGTCAATGGAGCCTCCACATTGGATGGGTCAGAGTCTGAAAACTGAGGATCAGGTACTGGAGTTGTTCTGGCCTGAACTTCTAACTACAAAAGCTGAAACTGATGTTGAAGTGCTTTAAAGCGCTGTTCTTGCCTTGCAGTTAGCTCATTATGCTTAGCCTCCCGGGCGTCTTGCTGACCCATGTGGGCCTGGAGAATAGACATCAGGTCTGACAGAGTTGGCTCCTTACCTTCACCCTCAGTGCTTCCTTCAGTCCCAGAAGCTCCATTGTATTCCTCTTCATTGCTGGCTTGCAGAGGTGTAAAGTAAAGGAATTACATTTACTCACGTTACTGTAATTGAGTAGTTTTTTTGTGTACTTGTATTTTTTGTACTTAATTCCGGAAAGTTTTTCACAATAAAAGTCCCTTATTGCCATCTCTTTGATATGCTTTTATTTTGTAGCAGACGTATCAGGAAGTTGGGTGTTATAAGCTGCAGCAACTCAACACATCTCAGATGTTTGAAAATAAAAACTTCAAACCAAACAGATTCAGTTAGAAGCCTCAGTGTAGCCTGCTAAGAGGTGAACACACAGTTCCCTTTTAAAACATCTAAACTGAAATAGGCTGATTTTAAAATAATAAATGATTTATCTTTCATCTCAGGTTTAGTTGCAGCTAAATCAGCATTTGAGACTAAGCAGCCTCAGAATAATAAAACTAAAAACACTAAAATACTCCTTACACTGTTTGAGTGAGACAAAGACCCTGTCAGTATTTTCTTAAATGGATTAAACATTTCCCTTCATAAAACAGACGATTACTTGAACATTATAAGCCTTGATTATTAAATTATCCGTCATTAAAACATACTGCTGGTTTAAAAAAAGGGGGAAATATTTTTTAACATCTATCTTTATATTTTGTTTTTGTCAATGGGGTAGGAAAGAAAACGTTTATCTGAAAAGATACGTCTTTGTAAAGATTGTCCTTTAATTAAACATTTTAAATTTAAATCCTCTCGTCCTTTTTGCAGCACAGGACAGATTTTTTTTTTTTTTTTTTTTTTAAGTAACTAGTAACTTTTACTTGAAGTAAATTTTCAACGAGCTACTTTTTACTTAGTACATTTTTAAACTGGTACTTTTACTTGTACTTAAGTAAAATGTTATTAAAGTAACAATACTTTTACTTGAGTAGAATGTGTTAGTACTCTTTACACCTCTGCTGGCTTGCCTTTCCTGGGTATTCACTGGGCTGGTAGGCCCTCCTTTGTTCCTTCAACTTCAACCCGCCACGATGCATTCAACTTCCTCTCAGGGGGAACAGGGTCGAAACCAAAAAAAATCCAAAAGTTGAAGAGAAAAAAAAAAATCCTGTGTCTTTCACTGAATGATCCCACCACTGCCATCAATTGTTAGCAGTAATGCACAAGACACAGTTTTTATTTTACCCAAAAATAGAAAACCAAGGTTACAAACCAAATTATAAGAACTAGGCCTATAAAAGAGTTCAACTTTGTAAGGATGGCCTAGTGGCTTAGGCCCAAAGATGAGGGAAAATTAAAAAATGCAGTAAATTAATTTACAGTGAAATAAATCAAGTGCAGCAATATGTACAGCGCAGGCCTGGAGAAAATGTAAAAATGAAAAATAATACTTGCAAAAAGTGCCAAACAAAAGAAGAGACTGAGCTCTAAACAAAGCCAGTCTGAGCCTGTGCAGCTCTGTACACTCTTTGATAAGTTGTTGAAACTCTCCAGCACTGTGCCACTCCAACTCCAACCTCCAACTACCTAAGAAGCCCTCAAGCCTCCTCTTATATAGGAGCTGGCACCTACCAAAAGGGGTTGGAAATCAATTTACTCTCAGGTGAGTATTACCTGTTCTACAAACAACACATACTATCTGCAATAAGGCTAAAAGCATGTCAAAATACATTTCAGTTAAGTAAAGACTTAAACAGCCTTTTAAATAACATTTTTAATCTCAACAACCTAAACACCCCTCCACTTCTACCAAACATGGCACCTTCCACTTGACACACCCCCATATAAACCCAAGGCAGGCTTCAGCTCTGGTTGACACTTCCTGGTTGACACTTCCTGGTTGAGAAGGAGGAGTGCAGGCAAGGCTGTGGAGCAACAGGTGACTAACAAGATATAGTTGATGTGTAACAATGAATAAAATGTTTAAATGTGAAAATAGTCTGTGTGTGTTTTCTTTTGGTTGAAAATACAAAGTTTGAGGTCATTTGTCACGAGTTGTTAAGGTTTATCAGAAGTTATTCACACAAAGTACTCGTTGCTAGTCATGCTAAGCTAACATTAACACATGCCTTTCAAATTGTCAAAAACTCGAGGAGGCGAATTGGGATGAGTTTCTTCTGATGGACACTTTACATTAACCTCTGGCATCAGTGTGTGAATGGGTGCGGTGCAAAGTGCTTTGAGTAGTCAGAAGACTAGAAAAGTGCTACACAAACTCAAGTCCATTTACCAAATAAAGCTATTATTAGGACCCTCCATGGCTCTGTGTCAGCAGTCAGTGCATCAGCAATTACCAGAGTTAATGGACGGGGAATTAGGTGTAAATTGGTATCAAGACGGGTATAAAGTAGAACGTTCTGTTGTTGCTTTACACACACACACACACACACACACACACACACACACACACACACACACACACACACACACACACACACACACACACACACAGAGTTTGCTGTTTTATGATGAAGCGAGTCTGAAATACACCCTCAGGCACTTCACTTTCTCCTCCTATGTTTGACTCATAATTTGTTCATTGTTTCTAAACTCTCTCTTACACACAAGCTCTTACGAACACACACACCGATGCTCTTTTCCATCTTGTTTTCTTTTCACACTCTGCTTCTGTCTCCAGTGTCTCTCTCACACATGCACATTTACACAAAGAGCTCCCAGTGACATCCGTAAATCACCCGGGAGGATTACAGCTCCATCCCTCCATCTCTCCCCCTCCCTTTCCTCCCCCTGCTTCTCGACCTCTGTGCAGCCCTGTAACACTCTCCGCCTTTTATCCCCCCCCCCTCCTCTTTCACACCCTCCTCATCCCTTGCTCACCTTCCTCTGCTCTCTTCGTCTCAGCCGTGACCTCTCTGTGGCTCTGATTATTGTCTCACTTTGATCTTCAGCCTGCGAGGCTCTGTCACCTTTTACACCATTCACTGTTGTTCATTTTTAGTTTACAGCCGACGATTCTACGGTGAAAAGCTGACAGTATCTGATTATTTTTCTTCTTAAAACTATACTCAAGCCAAAAACAGCCATGTTTGCAGAGTCACATTTCTCGTAGGTCCATTATTTTTTCTTGCTCATGAGAGATTTGCCTCTCAGGACGAAGCCTGAGAATGTGTATATCTACCAGAGCTTTTACAGATTAAAAATCCCAGTTTGAAGATGACTTCTAGACCTTCTTTTTCCTTCCAATACTTGATTGTTGGTTCATGTCTGTATTTGGGGCCTATATGTGTCCGCAAACCGGTTTACGTTCTTGCCAGGAGGTAGCTGAAAAGATTGATACTTTCATGTCTGTGTAGCTGTCGTATAGCCTATTCATACATGTTACTATTTTTGCAAAACTTTCAGGGTAGCTGCATGTGTGTACCCAAACAACCACATTTTCCCCCAGTCTTCTTCCAGCCAGCACCCTAGAAACATTCCTGCAAGAATTTTGGGTGAGCCGACAGCAGGTAACATTCAGGGAAATTCTCGGTGTGTGAGTGGGTGGGTGTGATTACGTTTTTATCCTGTGACCAGTGATCAACTAGTGAGTGGGTGACTAGTGAGCGAGCGACCAGTGAGTGAGCAACTGACCAGTAAGCGACCAGTGATTGACCAGTGAGTTACTAGTGAGTGGCTGTCCGAACAGCGATTGACCACTGAGGGACTAGTGATTGAGCCACCAGTGAGTGAGCGACTGACCAGTGAGCGACTAGTGAGTGAGTGACCAGTGAGCGAGTGACCAGTGAGCGATCAGTGAGGGAATAGTGAGTGAGCCACTTGTGAGTGAGCGACTGACCAGTGAGTGACTAGTGAGCGAGCCACTTGTGAGTGAGCGACCAGTGAGCAACTGACCAGTGAGCGACCAGTGAGCGAGTGACCAGTGATCAATCAGTGAGGGAATAGTGAGTGAGCCACTTGTGAGTGAGCAACTGACCAGTGAGCGACCAGTGAACGACAAGTGAGTTGGCGACCTAACAGTGAGCAACCAGCGAGCGACTGACCAGTGATCGATCAGTGAGGGAATAGTGAGTGAGCCACCAGTGAGTGAGCGACTGACCAGTGAGCGACTATTGAGCGATGACCCAGTAAGTGAGCGACCAGTGAGTTAACGACAGACCAGTGAGCGACTAGTGAGCGATGACCCAGTAAGTGAGCGACCAGTGAGTTAACGACCGACCAGTGAGCAACCAGCGAGCGACTGACCAGTGATCGATCAGTGAGGGAATAGTGAGTGAGCCACCAGTGAGTGAGCGACTGACCAGTGAGCGACTATTGAGCGATGACCCAGTAAGTGAGCGACCAGTGAGTTAACGACTGACCAGTGAGCGACTATTGAGCGATGACCCAGTAAGTGAGCGACCAGTGAGTTAACGACAGACCAGTGAGCGACAAGTGAGTTGGCGACCTAACAGTGAGCAACCAGCGAGCGACTGACCAGTGATCGATCAGTGAGGGAATAGTGAGTGAGCCACCAGTGAGTGAGCGACTGACCAGTGAGCGACTATTGAGCGATGACCCAGTAAGTGAGCGACCAGTGAGTTAACGACTGACCAGTGAGCGACTATTGAGCGATGACCCAGTAAGTGAGCGACCAGTGAGTTAACGACAGACCAGTGAGCGACTAGTGAGCGATGACCCAGTAAGTGAGCGACCAGTGAGTTAACGACAGACCAGTGAGCGACTAGTGAGCGATGACCCAGTAAGTGAGCGACCAGTGAGCGACAGTATGTGTATTCAGAAAAATATTGTGCATGTGTGTGTGAGCTCCTTCATACTACTGATCCATTGACTCCACCTCACTGGACATTGTTCCAGTGATTACACTTCAGGAGCATGTTAACCTCGAACTGCACTATACTCACTTTAATTACATCTATGTTGATTAAGCTGCAGTCATGCATCCATTAAATCTAAAGGTATGGCCTATAACATGACAGCGAATGCTCCAGGATGTAAAATGTCATTGGCCATGATTTGATGCATGTTTTCACCTTGATTAAGAAACATTAGATGTTTGTTGCGTCTTTGGTTACAGTTTGCAGTCATTATTATTAATGAATTAGATGACCTTTGGATTAAAAAGCAGAGGGGATAAGAGCTGTCAGGAGGGCTCTTTTTTCATTGACAGTAGGCTGGCAGGCAGAATTTTGAACTTTAAACTTTTATCAGATAAAACAAACAAACAATAAACCTTTGTGAAGAACATCCTCGCTGCTCAGGGGATGTTTAAACAAAAGGTGCTGCTCTGCAAACCCTCACTTTAACTGATACAAACTGTTTCCACTTCCTTAAAGCCACAACATCTTTCCGGCTCTTCCTGTCATCTCTCCATCTGTCTGCTACTCCTCCATCTGTCTCCAGTCTTCTGCGGTCTGTCCATCCATCCATCCATCCATCCATCCATCCATCTATCCATCCATTCTTCCACCCATTCATCCACCCACCCACCCATCCCTCCCTCCCTCCCTCCCTCCCTCCCTCCATCCATCCATCCATCCCTCCCTGCTCTCATTATCCATCCCCCTCTGTGTGTTCGTTGTCCTCTCATTAATCCCAGTTCACCCTGAAGGCTGCTCCGTATTGATTAGTTATCCCTCTTTCCTCTTTGCATTCCTCTTCATTCCTGCCAGATCTCCGCTCCGGCCTTCATTACCGAGCACCAAGGCCTTTGTAGACTCCCGGCAGAATAATGTATATTAATAAGGAAGCTGTGTACTGAAGTTAATGAAGGTAATGAAGTTGTGGACAAACAAGCTAGAGGTGCTTCAGCTCCTCGGCTCCTCATTCAGCTTGAGAGTAGATAGAAATGGCCATTCTTCTAATTTACAGGTAAGAACATTGGTTTTAAATGGCCCTAATGAATGGAGCATTTCTGTCTTTCAATGGAAGAGACCATTCATAGGGGGTAAAAAAAAGCACAATCAAACTTAAGGACCTGGCTTAAAAATGTCACGTTTATTTTAAACAATGGTCAACTAATACAACTATAGTTACACATTCATGGCTCCATTGCAATAGCTAATACAGAAAAAACCTTTGCACATCTATGTCATAGGACAGGAACGTAGGCAAGCAACGGTAAACTCCCGCACACTGTCTAACCTGCAAACTAACAGTTATTGGAAACGTTTCTGTACTAGACCTTCATCAGGCAAACCCTTGATGCCTTGATCTTCTTCTTTCTGCATCTATCCCACTTTGCAGGCCCAGTTTTGACAAGTGGTTGTTCATCATGAGTCTGGTTCTGCTCAAGGTTTCTGCCTCTTGAAGGAAGTTTTGATTTGCCACAGTAACTTTGCTAAGTCAGGTGTTTTACCTGCTCTTTTTGTAAAGTGTCTTGAGATCATGTTTGTTATGAATTATGGCTCTATACAAATAAAGATTTGATTAATTGAAATGTATTATGGCTCTATACATATAAAGATTGATTGATTGAAATGTTTGTTTGCATGTGTGTGGGACTTTACCTTTATGTTAAATGGTGCCATAAGTGAAAACAAAATATAGAAATCAATCAAAAATGTCCAATTGGGCTCCAAATATGTCAATGTCACAATGTGTTAGGGAAAGTGTAGACCTACTTTTAAAATCCAAACGTTATCATCCCTCAATATCAAGTCAGACACAAACTGATAATGGGACAGCAAACACAATTCTTCTTGACCTTTTGAATGTGAACGTTACGGTTGATGTGGTTGTTGAAGGATCGTTTAATGTCGTCAGAGGGCGGGAACATGTTCTCCGATTCGAAAACACATTTAGAGATGTCCATGTTTTTGATTTTCACCTTGTCCAAAATACACTAACAAAGACAAATAACTTAAAATCTTCACGCTACAACTGCTGGCACGTCTGGTGCTTAAGTACCACTAGATCATATAGAGAGTTTTACAGGATCAGTTCTGCCTCAACCTGTGTGTTCTGCATTCAAAATCTACAGTAGAAAACAACATTAGACGATCGTCTTATAACCCACGTTTTCTCTGCATCCATTCGACATTTATAAAACCTCTCCTCAATAACACCCTTATGACCCACAGTCTCACGCTGCCCCTGAATGCATCTGTAAAAAAAAAAAACCTTGGCACAGCGTCCAACTTAGAAAACATGTTTATTCACTTTAACCAGTGCAGTCAAACAAAACATCAACAGAAACAGACAAAACATGGAGTAGCACTGCATTACACAAGTCAAGGTCAGTTAAGGTCGCGACACCTCAGGGATAAACAGCCGTTTCCATAGCAACGAGGGATCTGTCTGAGCGTTTGTGCAGAGTTTTGAACATGCTCATGTTTTTTTCTGACAAGCGGAAGATGAGGATTTTGTCTGCGATCCACAGAAGAAAGTAATTGCGGCGTTTTGTTTTGCCTGTTGTGGGGATACACTGCCACCTGCTGGTGAGACGGAAGATGTGCAGCAGTAATATATTTTATATTTTATACAATTTCAAGCTTTAAAAGGCGGGGATTTTTTTTAAGCTTAATTGCTGTTTTAGCAAATTTACCTTTTCGGCATCAATTTCCCAATATTCAAACGGGGTTTAGCTTCTTTTATTCTTTAGATTTGTTTATACAGCAGTTCAAAGATAAAATGCAGTAAAATGTTACCTTTATTCTCCACTGAATTTGGGATTTATCTTTTTGTAACAGACAGAGATTATATTTCTCCAGAGGCCAAAATTATCCAAACAACAAGTCAAATACAACAAAAAAGGGGAAATCCTTTAAAAAAAGTACTACATTGATGAAATGTTTCCAGTGTTAGAGAGCAAATATCTTCAATAATCGACATAAATGTCCAGTCAGCTCAGCACATGTGAGAATGCAGCCACTGCGTTTTGAGTCAGGTGTAGAAACATAATCACACACACTTGGTTTTTATGTACGTGTGTGTCGGTCTGACTGTGTAGTGTTTAGGAGTCGTCTCCGTTGGCGCTGTCACCGTCGTCCTCTCCTTCCTCCTCCTCCTCGTCGTCGTCCTCATCCTGCCCTCTGCTTTTCATCTGAGAAGTCAGAACAAGACAAATTAGCCTTTTATCACTCCACTCGACTTACAAGGGATATTTGAATGTCATTGTCTTTGACGTATAAAGAGCAGACGATTATCAAGTTTGAAAAAAAATATCTTTAGGTTTCGGATTACTGCCCACAAGAAAAGAAGGGACATTATCTTAATTTTTTTTATAGACATAACGGACTCACGGATCAAACCTTGTTTAGAATTATTTTTGAGCTTTTTATGCCCCTTGTCCTAAAGACAGGACAGTTTTTAGAGTCAGCAACCGGGAAGGGAGAGAGTGGGGAACAACATGCAGGAGGAGGGGCTAAAGGTCGGATTCGAACCTGGGCCGCCCGCCTCGAGGACCACCGCCTCTGCACATGGGGCGCGCACACCAACTGCTTAGGCCACTGGCACCCCTCAATCTGCAAATTAATCAAAAGACTGAAAACTACAAGAAACAACCAGCTTAAAAAAATCACTGATATGGGCACTAGTGGCCTAGTGGTTAGTTTGCACTCCCCATGTACAGAAGACGAAGCAGACAGCCAGAGTTCAAATCAGACTTGTGGCTCCTTTCCCGCATGTCATTCCTCTCTCTCTCTCTCTCTCTCTCTCTCTCTTTCCCACATTTCCAACTCTATCCACTGTCCTGTCTCTCCGATAAAGGCGTTAAAGCCCCCCCTTAAAAAAAACGTGTTCCGCTCTGCTCCTCACCTCGTCTTCGTCCTCCAGCAGATCTCCCTCCTCCTCTGAGTCCTGGCTCTCTCTGTCTCGTTTCAGGCTGTCATCTTTCTTGCTGGAGGTAGACGAGTTGAGGGAGGACAGCTCGCCTGGTTCTGGTTTGCTGCTCTTCATCTCTGAGTTAATGTGAGGGGAGACAACGGATGAAAACAAGTGACGAAACAAAGGGACTGACAAAGGTGGGGTTTTGACCAGGAGCCAAATGCAAACCAAAAATCCTAAACTGAAGTCTCTTGGTTCATTTATTGGTTTGATCTATATATTGAAGCCTGGATAGCCTACTGGTTATGTTGCCTGCCCCATGTACAGATTCAACCCAGATCCTCTGCACCTCTCTGTCCAGCTATCACATATTCCCCGTCACGATTCATCCCAGTGCAGCTTGAGTCACAGAGGATATTATGCTACTTGTGAAAAGCGACCAGTCCAATTATACATTTGACATTTGTGGAGACGGTTTTTGCTTTTTTCGTAACTAAGCAACCACACATAGCGAATAAGAAAACTTGAATGTGATATCAGCGGCTTAGACATGATACAGGCCAAGTTGCTCTCTTGAGAGGTGGGTTTAAGGGGTTATACTTTTTTTTGCTTCTAAATAGGGGGGACAAATATCAAGTGTGGGGTTTCATGTGGGTCTTCTGCAAAGAAATGAAGAGTGTCGAACACTTCCTGTCCTGCATTCTGGGACGTTTAACTGAAGAAGTGTTTGCCTTTTCTGCCTCAGTATGATTTTGCCAGGTAGCTGGTTAGCTGCCATCTCAAGAGATGTTTTAGGATAAAGTATATATACAGCCTCCTCCTCTTCCTTTTCCCCTCTAACTCTTTTAATGGTTCGTCAACATAAAAGCTCTCCACTTCTTTCTTTTTGCCTTTTATGAAGGGTACAAGGGCTTTTAAGTACATATCTTTTCTGTAGCATTTGTTCTCTTGGTTGTGTTTCGCATCATTCATGTATTATCAGGATGCTTCAGTTGTTGCTGTGATTATCTTTGTTTCTAAATTTGCAGCCTCGCCCTCGTCCGTCACTTTAGTCATGACCCTTGATTCCTTGTGAGTGTGACTGCTCAATAAGTAGACTTAGAAAACTCTTACAGGAAACCCCCAAAATTGATTTGCATAAAGGTTTTTTTCTGAGTTATCTTTTCTTTGCACTTTAACCACCTCACTAATACCCACCTGACTTCTTGCCGTGGTCCTTCTCCATGCGCTCTAGGCTCTCCAGCAGGTAGTCCACCTTGTGTTTGATCTGCGTCAGCTCTCTCTTTATGGCCTGCAGGTCATCGGTCTTCACTGCTGGGGGTGGGGGCGCAGGAGAAAAAAGGTATTTAGGACGAGTAGAGTAAAGCTGCGTGAACATGAGCCGTGTTACTCACTGTTACGGGACGTCCTCTGGCTGTTCTTTGAGGAGGAGAAGCTGGTTTTGGTTCGTCGGCTCCCCCCTCCGCTTAGACTGACCCGCGGACGCTTTGAGGGGATGACGGCTCGGGACAGAGGGGGAGGAGGAGGAGGAGGTACCCGGGACTGATAGGAGTACATCCTGAGATGCAAAAATATTTAAGTAAGGACTTCAGAAACACAAGAAAATGCAAAAAAAAGAAAAGAAATAGAAAAGTAGACTATTTACCGATCATAGTAATCTCTTTGAAAGTCATATTCCAGATCAATAGTTGGACTGCGGAGAGAGCAGAGATAGGGCAGCACCATTAACGACAGTAAAAAGTACTTATAATGTAGCATTACAAAGCCTATCTGAGTGCAGAAAAACGGGAATACACACACACCTGTACATGTCTCCTGCAGAACGCTTCGCTGTCTTCGATCTGTGAGGTTTCGGCTCGCCGGCAAGGTTGATATCTGAAGGAGGAAAAAATACAGAATCATGTCAGTATGGAGTAAACAGAAAGAGTGAAATTCAGTGAACACATTTCATCACCTTCTCCTATCCTTCGTATAATCATGACATCTTTTTTTAATCTGCGTTAAGCATCAAACTGTTCTGAAAATGTACAGAATAAAAACTAGTTTCTTTGTCTATTTTAATGAGTGTGTGGATGTTTTTAATCTGAATGAAATAACCTTTCCTGGTTTGAGCACTAGAGGGCAGCACAGAGCTTCATACCAAACAAAAGAAGGCTCCTGAGTTTCAAATCAAGACTTTAATGTGTAATTGAAAGGGACTTTTTTTTTACGGCAGTTCATGGCGTTTTCTTGTCTTTTTCCACACTGCATTCTGGAAGACTCTCCAGCTTTGGTGTGACCTCAAATTAAAACAAGAAGGAAAAGCAAATGGAAAGACTTTGCAGCATGTGTTTTGGAAGTTTTACTTTAGAGCAAATAACTGAAATATTTGAGAGTTTAGTAACTTCAAAAAAAGCCTTTTTGAAATGTCTGTCTTGTATCAATGAATCCCTTTGATATTTTCTTTGATGTACCTTAATTCCTTAAAACGTTCTTTAACCTATATCAATCCCTCCTTCTTTTCTATTTTTTCTGTACAAAAAAAACGGGGCAGCTGTGGCTAAATGGTAAAGTCGGTTGTCTTTCAACCGGAGGGTCGGGGGTTCGATTCCCAGCCCCTGCAGCTACATGTCTCGTGCGTCCTTGGGCAAGACATTAAACCCCAAGTTGCTCCCGCTGCTTCATCTGCAGCGTATGAATGTGTATGATTACACAGCAGCCTCTGCCATCAGTGTGTGAATGTGCAGGTGTGACCTGCGGTGTAAAAGCACTTTGTAGTCAGAAGACTAGAAAAAGAACGATAAAAGCTCAAGTCCATTTACCATTTATATCTGACGTTGAAGGCAGAAGCCAGCTTAGTACAATGACTGGAAGCATGGAAGAAAACAGCTTGCCTAGCTCGGGTCAAAAGTGAATAAATCAGCCCACCCACTATCCACACAGCCCCTTCCCCCTAGGCTCACCTAGCACCTGTCCCACGATCATACGTCCGTCCTCTCCGCCCACGGCGGCGCGTGCATTCCTCTCATTGGAGAACTGGACGAAGGCGTAGCCCTTGTGAACGGAGCAGCCCACCACCTTGCCGTACTTGGAGAAAATGGCCTCCACGTCGGCCTTGGTGACCAGCAGGGTGTTGAGGTTGCCGATGAAGACGCGGGAATTGAGGGAGCGAGGGTCCGTCTTGTTGGTGACATTGCTGCTCGCCATCAGGCTTGAGCCGGAGGATGAGGACCGGCAGGAGAAATGGCGGGCATGAAAGAGAGGGGAGAAAGTGGCAGTATTTAGGGGTGCGTCATATTCAGGGAGGCAGAAATTTGGGGAGCTGGTACAGCTCTTTAGATGCATTATTGATTTTCATTTCATCTTTTATTAACCAATAATGCTAGCATAACACAAACACCTTTTTACTGATATTAATGCATGAAAATTACATTTAACTTCATACCAAACTAAATCACAGAAAAACAACAAGTATAACTTCTGTCTGAATTTCAGCAGAGGGGTACTTTTTGTAACGCACACACACGCACTACATGTGTATCAAAAGTGATGCAGGAGAGATATCAGACAGCAGAATAGACATTTCGTGTAATGGGGGTCATGTAGCATTCAGCACTCACTCCATTGTGTCTGAAACTCGGCTCGGTGGAGGTCTGCCTGCCTGAGTCTGAGTCTGTTGGAGAGATGAGGGTCGTCAGCGCACTATAGGGAGATGGAGTCAGTGACTGAGGGGAGACATCTGCTACACCTCCCAAAAATGATTTTTTTCTTTGTTATTTCTCCAGGGACTTTAGAGAAACTCAAAAAAGGGGCAGGGGGGCAATAAATACAACATTTAAAAAAAAATGGAGCGGCCATAAAAAAAACCTGTGGGATGAATGGTTGACAGTTATGACAAAACAAGATATTGTACTGAATTGTGGACGGTCATTTTAATTTTACCACTGTAGTTTTTGTAGAACTGATAACTTCCATGTGTTATACACTCGCAGAATGTTAAAAAAGAAAGCCTTTAAAATGTTACTTTCATGAAGCGCACAAGGCTTTGTCTTTGCCGCTGTAGATGTTTTATTAAAAAGAAGTTTGCTCTACCTGTTAGGGATGTGCACGTTTTAGTCGACTAAACGATTAAACGTCACCCTCGCTAGTCGGCACCTGAATTACAAGCCAGTTAAACTAATTATCAATAATATTTTGATCAATTCAGGCCCGCAATGTCCGTCAAACGTTGTCTCTAGGCACACACCCGCCATTACACACCCGTTAAGAACCTTGGAGTAATATTTGATTCCGCTTTCACATTTGAACACCAGATCAAATCAGTAGTTAAAACCAGTTTCTTTCAGCTACGAACCATCTCAAAACTTAAACCTATCCTCTCTTTTCATGACTTAGAAATAATAATCCACGCTTTCATCTCGTCCCGTCTCGATTACTGTAACTCCCTGTACTCGGGGATCAGCCAGTCATCCCTGTCACGACTGCAACTTGTCCAAAATGCTGCAGCCAGGCTGCTGACTGGCCTACGTAAAAGGGAGCATATCAGCCCTGTTCTTGCCTCTCTTCATTGGCTTCCAATTCGTTACAGAATTGATTTTAAGGTTGCATTGTTTGTTTTTAAAGCACTGAATGGCCTGGCACCCTCATATATTACTGATCTCCTCAGCCCCTACACAACGGCCAGGCCCCTCAGATCCTCAAACATGGGCCTCCTTGCTGTTCCTCACTCTCGCTACAAACTTCGAGGTGACCGAGCATTCTCAGTCAAGGCCCCTCGTTTGTGGAACAGCCTTCCTCCCTCAGTCAGGTCTGCCCCCTCTGTGGAATCTTTTAAGTCCCGCCTCAAAACACACTTTTACTCGCTGGCTTTTGAGTCCTAGTTAGGTTGCTTGTAGCTCTCTCTGATGCACTTCTTATATAATAATTACTATATAAATTATATTGTTAGTATTCTGTGTGTGCATGTGTGTAGGCAAACATGCATGTGTGAGTTTTAGTCTTGCTGTTGATGTTTTTGTTTTGCTTTTTATTCTGTATTGCTATCTTGTTTCATGTACAGCACTTTGGTCAGCTGTTGCTGTTTTTAAATGTGCTTTATAAATAAATGTGATTGATTGATTGATTAGCCGGGGGTCTGTAGCTCTTGTTAATGGCTACTGCCATCGTTATCTACTACCCAGATGTAAACAAGCACAGAGGATGGATGGCAGTGAGGTGTGGTTTGGCAGTATTTTGATCTAAAGATGGAGATACATTTGTATGTAGGATGTGTCAGGTTAAAATGGCATATCGACTGGAGCAATGTTGGACATGTAAAGTCATCTGGACTTTAACCTGCAAGCATGACTGAAGGCTGGTGGTGCTAACACCGCTAACGTTAGCTACACTCGGCAAACCAATTTGCCTTAGTTTCCCCGGAGATGCTGTGATTCAATGTTGACTGTTTTAAAGTGTTTCCTTAACTTTAGAAAGTTTAGAATATCAGACTCTGAATTTAAATTAGCCTTCAATGGACTCTGAAACGAGTTGACTAAGAACATCCCCACTCTTTGTAGGCTAAAGTTACTTGCTAAAGAACTAAGAATTATTGTGCTGACATTAAAATACATCTTTTCTTTGCTGTTTGTGTCCAGATTTAACAACAATCTGATGAAGCAAAATAACCCAGAAGGTTGCTTTCACACTGATAGCTTTATTTGAGAATATTTATTCCCACCATCCACTCAGATATGAAGACAATTTGCTTCATGTCCTGTGGACAGAGCTAAGACTGGTGTAAACTCTAGAGTTGGAGCGCCCTCTGCTGGACTAACTATATAATGACACATTTCTAAAATCCCCCGCACTGTTTAGCATTCTATATTATGAAAAAAAGGTTATATATCGGCGAACATTTGGTTAACATAAATACCCCTACACCTACATCTATGGTCGGCCGGTTTATTCCCAGTGATATCCGCCCACCGATACATGAGTTGGACTCTTACACAGAGCTGCATCACACCCCTCTGTCCCCCTTTTATGTGGAAATCTGCACAATTATAATCATTTTATAGTCAAAAGTATGTAAGATAAATATGGGCTTCCTCAATAACTCCTATTGGGAAAAGGGAGAGTTCCCCCCAGTCTCTGCAGTCTTTATTGGGTCAATATATTAAAAAAAAAAAACGTACAGATTTTGATTGAGATGTTGTTTTGTACCGTTGGTCACATTTGAGTGCAGGCTTTAGGACTCCACTCTGCTGTCTTGTTACAGCCCTGACAGGCGGTTACACAAGCTGGTAACATCAGCGTGTCATACAATTAGCAGCTTTAAGTGTGTCAGCTTAATGTGAGTAGCCAGATTGAGGCGGCTGCTGCAGAAGTTGCAAACACTGCAAAGTTATATAACATCGTGGGGGGGGGGGGGGGATATTAGACAAGTAGACTCTCACCAGACTTTAAAATAGATTTTTATTAAACGACACTATTAACGAGGGCCGATGTCGCTTTAGAGTTAACGTTTTAGCTCCAGGGTTTTGTCTTTGGAAGAGTTAATGGTTTTATCAGACGTCATTCAGATGGATTTATTATTTTGTTGGATTTCCTCCCAGCAGAAGGACCCAGAAACCCTGCGTAATGAGAAAACGCAGGCTTTCCTCGTTGACCTTTCTTGTCGTTTTGCTAATTCCCTCTGTATCCTGGGAGCTGTTCATCTTATTATCAACCACTTGAGCCATTATAGAGCCATATCTCACCTGCCAGAACAATACGCAGCTGCCAGCTGGGCTTCACTGTGACCACCACCAGCCGCAGCAGCAGCAGCCTTTCTCTCACTGCCCGGTAGCTACTAACAGGGGATTACAGCAGGCTGTCTGGCCAAAAGCTTAACGCTGTGCTCTCCTCTACATGAGTTGGCCCGGATGTTCCTACTGCTTTGGCAAGCTGACAGTTTGTCCACTTAACGAGGGGCGGGGGGGGACTATCACAGGCCGCTTAGCAAATGTTTCTAAATCTTTGTGGCATGTTGGGGTTCAACAGGAAAAGCCAGGGTTTATATACTGTACAAGCACCCTGTGTGGTTTTTTTAAGCAACCGATCCAGCTCCGATGTTGGACCGGAGAGAAAACTTTGAATGTAGAATTACCTTTTTATATATTTTTGTATTTTAAAGGTTTCTTTTTATACCTCTATTTAGAGATAGGACAGTGGATAGAGTCCGAAATCAGGGACAGAGAGAGTGAGGAACAACACGCCGGACGTGAGCCGCAGGTCGGACCCGAAACCGGGCTGCCCGCTAAGAGGACCACAGCCTCCGTACATGGGGCACCTACACTAACCACTAGGCCACTTGCGCCCCCAAGATCCTCTCATTTAAACTCATTCTGTAAGCAGCAGATCCTCCGGAAGGATGAACGTATTTTAGCTTCCTCTGAACTTTTGCTTTTAGTGAATTTAGATTTTTACTGACTTTATCCTTTTGTCACCACTGATCCTTTATTCTTTGATTTGACTAAAGGTCTTCTTATTGCGTTTTCATTCACTAATCAGCCTGCTTCACACCGCTATCTCCTTTTAGGTCTGATTCTATGTTTGTAAAGCGTGTAGCCTGTACGTCACTGTGTCTTTATTTATGTTCTCTACGTACAAGCTGCTCATCCCCAGAGTGAGTAATCAAGTAGTTTGAGAGACTACGTCTTTTCATTAATTGGCTGAATGTTTTCACGCGTATCATCTTTGAAACACTAATCACATTTCCCTGTGCCAAATAATGACATTTCCAAAGTGGTGTTTAGCCAATCAACAGCTCAGAATCAAATGTCTCTCTTATATATTGTCAAACATCAGAGACAGAAAACAGTAAATCCTTCTATGTAAGAGTTTGGGACCGGAAAACGTTTGACATTGCTGCTTGGAAGACGAGTGAATCGATCGATCGTTAATCAAACTGTTGAGGATTAAATTCAGATGTATCATCATCTTTAATCAGAGTTCAGTAAATATCCAGTTAATCGGGTCTTTTTGCCTCTAAGATGATCATCTGATGAAATGTTGTTCTGCCAGTGAAAATGTATTTAGCATGATTTCCACTGATTCTGTGACTTTTCACTTTGCATCATATTCAATACCAGCATCAAGTTACAGCCCCATTTAGCAGAGCATCTTACATTTGAACGAGTGGATCTTTTTATCATGAACCTGTTTGTGTCATATAGTCCATCTCATAATCTCAATAGATGAGCTCGTGATGTGTCATCGCAGGGCTGTAATACTTTTGATTTCACGTACGTGCATTCACCATGTCACATCTTGGCCTCACTTAGGATCATCACTTTGGGCCCTTACATGAAATCCCCTCACAGGTTTAAAACACAGTTAACTATCCCTCTCCTCTGCCTCATCTGGGCTTTATTGTTCTCAGAGTTCTCAGTGTGTCTACTGGGAAGCCTTAGTTTCATTAAATCAGGTCACTTATGTGAGTGAGAGAGTGTTGGTTTAATGTTTGTGCTTCGACTGTGGGAAAGAAACGACCTGCTGCTGGTAGGACTCGTGTTTGAGGAAGGATGAGACAGAGCAGCTCTGCAGCTGGTACAGATGTGTTTGCAGCTGGATGTAGTACATTATGAAGAAACATGACAAACTGTATCAACCTTTGAGGAATTCAATGATAGGTTTAACACCCTCTGTAACATGCATGCTTATTTTAATGGGGGGGGAAACACTATTTTGGGCGAAAACTATGACGTCACTGCTGTTAGAAAGTGCGGCGTCTTTGTGTTTGTGTCGGAAAGGACCAGATTTGACTGAAACAGCATGCACATTCAAAACTAACAAACAAGGGAAATCACATAAGGAAGCAAAAGGCAGCAAAAATCAGTCTTACTTTGCCTTCGACTGAAGTGTTATTCAACCACAAACGGTTTCTAAATCAATGGTCTTGTTATGAACAGTTAACATTATGCATTATGTTTTATCAGGGGAGCCTGAGGAATGTTGTTTTAGTGTCATTTTGAAAGTTAAGCAATTTTCTACTTTCACAGCACAAAAATAAAGGAAAAAAAAAAACATGACATGCTACTTCATCTAAGAAGTCCAAAAGGTTAAGAAAAAGGGGGCTGAATCACAAAGGGGTGGAAACTAAATAGGAAGGTAAAAAAAAAAGAAGTAATGCAAAAGTTGAAGTCAAAAAAAATTCAAAACTAAAAGGGTTGAGTCCAACTTACGATTCGCCGCAGTTCAAAAAAGAGGCTTGAAAAACTAAACAGGGGGAAACAAAAAAACGGAACATTAGAGATAAATCAAAGTATTGACACGAGCAGGGAAGACAAAGAGTGGAAGAAAAAAAAGAAATTAAGTGTTGATCTCTAAAATGCAGTTTATCAAACACTTGTGGAAAAAAATCAATAATGAAGACGAGAGGGTCACTGGACTGGACAGTGACTGCGCATGCACGTGAATCACAGCTTGACACTTTGACTGGTGAATAAAACTAGAAATATCGGCACATATCTGCGATAAATTAGCTGATACCGATAATCACTTGATATGCTATCGGCCGATATTATCGGCTGGCCGTTTAATCGGTCGGCCTCTGATTGGTTGCTTCTGCGAGGCACAAATAGTAATCACAATAATTGAGGAATTGAAAAGTTGGACCCTTTACATACAAATTGTGTACTTGTTTGTTTCCCTCTAGTTATGCAACTGCTCAGGGATTTTTAAACTGAAAAAAGAGAATTACTTCTCGTCTAATACAGGTTTAATCTGGGCGCTGCTTCACCTTAACCTGCTTATCTGTGCTCAAACATAGAGCTTTGCATTCTGACATCAAGCGCTACTGGGAGAAAGACAGGAGACGCTCGAGCCATCTTAAGGACATCAAGACTGGGGGAATGGCTGGCATCCAACTCTTTTCCACATGTGAAGCCCAGAACAAAGGGTCAGCTGCAGAATATAGCGCCCCTGGAGCCTGAGGGAATTATGCTCAAGGACAATTTCAGAGGACAGCCTGGGGCCAAGAGGGGGGGGAGAGTAGAGCCACCAGGGGTCTTGCAGTTTTCAGAGTGAGCTGATAATCTGCCCTGACTTCCTACCACCTACTGGAAAGCTTTTTTTTTGTTGCAAATGATAAAGAAGGTGGTTCACAGCTATGTATCAACCTGAACAGTCATTAAGCTAAAAGATGATCAATTATGAAAAGATATCCAGAGATGTAGGCCAGCTCCTAGAAGGCCCCTCTAAAGGCCTTCATCCTAAGCAGCTTCACAGCCCAGCGCAAACTGCTGCTTTAATTCATAAAAAAAATCTGCAAACACATTTAATCATTGAATAAAAGGCCGTAAGTACAACTTCATTCAGATCAATGCTACACAAATCCAATGTCCGGGTCAGCAGAACACATCAAAACACAGGGTTGTTATTGTTCCTTGAAAACGCACCCACTTGTCATCAGGAGAGAAAAAAATCTGGCCTGAAAAATTACATCACTCCTGAGAGATTTGCTGCAGAAAACATAGTCACAGCTCTGCCAAAATCACAAAGAAAACAGCCAAAAAAAAAACACGTCATATGAGTCAATATCAAGCACTGCACGTCAAGTTACAGGTGGGGGCAAAACACAGGACGAGAATAAAAAACCTGCTAAAAACATATTTCCACAAAAAGGGCGACCCGCTTTGAACACTGCAAAAAGACTGGAACAATCTTCCATATTTCTGTCTTCGAAAATACGACCACAATCAGATCAACATTACGGTAACACAGCAGCCCTGAAAAATAGAGTTTTCTTTTTTTTTTTCAAACGTCGTAGGCTACTCGAAAAACAGAAGCAAAAAATGTCGTCGTGGAAGCTACTTCAAACTAGTTTCAGCGCAGCTCATCCTGCCATCATCACAAAATGTAGGCCTACGCCACTAAAGCCAACACAGTCTCAGGAATACCAGCCAGGGAAAAAATGCATTAAAAATAAAAACAAAAAGTCCAAAAGACGGCTCAGAGTCAGGAAAAAAAATGAAAAAAAATATGGAGAAAAAAAAACTCTCGGTTCAAAATACTCACCAGGAGCTTAATAGTAAAAATGAATAAAATTCAGTGCAGATTTTACTTGAGAGGGTAAATATCCGCTTACGGCTCAGCAGGAGGATTGTATCACCTTCAAACCAGTAGACACGAAATGGCGTCGAGTCACACACACACAGAAACGTCACACCCACTTCCTACTTTACGCGCTCTGATTGGATACTCACACAGCTCTGTACTCATGAGGGATTGGTAGATCGTACCTGTCAGTCTAACTCATGAATGACGGTATCATAACAGCCTGCTGATTGCTTAGGCTACTACCATAGACTGTAAATATTGGCTACTACTCATTAATATGGATACTCGCGTGACCCATGCGCACGCGCTGCGTTTTCATTTCTCGGCATCGAAAAGTTTGACTCGGAGCTTTATTGTTTCTTCGACATGTAAGCAGGGTCACACAGCTGTGGTCAGCTGTTTCCCAGTCACAACGTCAATACGCTCTGAGTGCGCGCGTGCTTATGCGCGCGTGGGCAGCAGCTTATAAATATAGTCAGGAGAGAGTCTCACGTTTGTTGCCATCGAGTGCAGACATTTTACTGTAATGTAATGATGCACAATGTAGTTAAGTGTAACCTTAACCTACCAGGAGAAGTTTGTATTGGTAATATTGTAGAACAGTCTTGATTTATTACTGATGTTCACAACAGAAAAGTGTACTTAAAGATTTACAACAAAATGTGTTCGTTTTCGGCTAAATGATTTGTATTGATGATACCAACTGAACAAGGTCAAATATGTCTATCTGTATCTTTCATTATTTTTAAAAATTACCTTGCAATTGTCTGTTTTATTCATAGACGGTATCCAACATGTAAACATCCAGTCTCAGTGACGTCATCCGTTGTTTTCTGAAGCAGATTTTTGAAGCCAATCGATGGCGGTCGCCATTTTGGAAAGGCTCAAACTAACTTTTGGTAAACCTAGTAACAGGCACAGAGCTAGAGCTGAGACGGGCATGTCATCCCTCACTCTCTCTCACTCTCTCTCTCTCCCCACTTATTCCTGTCTCTCTTAAACTGTCTATCTAATCTAAAAAAAGACAAAGAATTTAAAACAATCTTTTACTCTGGTCATAGGTAGATGTAAATGCCCTTTCTATTCATTTTTAATTTGAGTCAAAAAAAGTTAAATCAGAAAGGCAGATTTTTTTGCTCAATTTATCTTTTTTTCATGAGAGGACACAAACATGTTACATGTTGAATGTCATTTAAGCAAAACAGCTTTTAATGCAATTGTACATTAGAACTCAAACATAGACTGAATGGTGTGACGACCCCTCCACACCACTAAGTGTTCCCGTTTTGCTGCTTCTTCTGTCTGTTGCAGGTTCCAGTCAATGCGGGGACCCAATCGGGGGATTAACTACACCTGGGCCCGGTTTAGTCCTCATCCGTATAATTCCTCCTCCTCAGACAGGCGTTCGCTCTCCTTTTGTTCTCACACCGTGTGTGAACATCGTGGTGAGGCTGCTTCTTTTGTTTCACTCACTATTTCATTACTTCGTAAATACATCTTGTGTTATTCTGATACATCTCATCTTCGACACCATTTGCAGCCTAATCTGCATTTGTCTGTTTTCTGACTGATAATTTTGCTACAATATTGGAACATTAAACAAAAACATCATAAATAAAAGCACAAATGTTTTTTTTTCTATAGCACCAGTGACTAAATGTTTTCTGACAAGGTATATCAGCAGATTCACCACTTCATTTTCCGTGAAAATTGACCTGCAAAGGAAACAAATTCAGCTTCAGAATAATTCCTTTTGGTACTTTGAGAGAGAAGACAAGTGTGTTGAGCTTTTGTGTAGTGTGTGAGTAACAAATAAAATACCTTGAATGTCAGCCAACCTCCTGCGGTTTCGTGGCAGAGTGGCGTCATGTCTTGGGATGGACTCAGGTGTTCTCAGCACCTCCTCCAGCCTGCACTGCTCCTCATTTTCCTGGATGATCAACAGATAGCAGTTTACAAACACCATTTGTTGGGAAAGGAACATCAATTGAAGAGAATGTAAGATGAAAACCTGTGTTGGGATTTGTTTTCTTCTGGCCGTAGGAGTGTTAGGGCCTGGGCTTTCTGCTCCACTATTGTGTCGTTCCCTCTCTTTTTTCAGAAGGATGGACTGCCTAGTCGTCCTGTACTCCAAAGAAAAGTTACTGATGGTTTTACAGAAGTCCTCTGCTTTGGTGTTTCTCACCATGGCTCGGGAGTAGCCCAGGAATAAGAGGAAAGAGTGGAACCTGTAGAAAGATCCACATTTTACCCCATAACTATAACATTTACTGTTTGTCTGGAAAAAAATGTGCTCCGGCCTCAAATATTCGAGGCTACACGGTAGATTTTGGACTTGATATATGACTCTAAACTAACACTTGATAGCAAAGTAGAAGGAAAGTTTTGCGCTTCAACCCCTCCACAGATGGAGGTCAGTGCTCTCAGAGAAGGACCTAAGACGTCAAAAATAATTCAATGGAGTCCTTCACACGGGCAGAATCCGAAGAAAGTACCAGAGCACACAAATCAGTGATGGCAAAACGTTTAAAGGTGTAAAGGAGTGATGTTTGACGCATTGTTTCTCCCTCAGCAACAGTACAGGTACTGATTAGAAAAACCTAAATACCCTCCTACTCACAGAGTCATCTCTCATTGGTTGATTGCCTACAAGTGGGGGAGGTAACCAACACTGTGACAGCATTCGTTTGTAAGTGGGAGGGTATTTAGGTTTTTCATATTGGTACCTGTACTGTTTGACTCTGAGGAAGACTCAGTGCGTTGAAATGTTACTCCTTTGCTTCTCGATAAATTTGTCGTAAGTGATTCATGTGCCTTTTTCACTGAATTCTGCCTGTGTGAAGGAGTCCATTGAATTATTTTCGAAACACTACATTATGTCAACACAATAAAATAAGCCAACCTGTTGACAACGCGACGATGCACGGCCCTCAGGACCTTCAGTCGCTCCTCACACTCTTTGAAAATCTTCGGCAGCCTGTTTCGAAGCATTCCGTCCGCCACCAAGCTCTCATCTTCTCTTCCTCCTCCTTTCCTCTTCTCCAACTTTCCTCCTTTCCTCTTGTCATCTGCCTTGTCCAAGATCTTTAGCTGGTCCCATGATGCTTTGCACAGCGCCTCTAGCTGAGTGAGGTTTGAGTGGACGAGGGAGTAGTCGCACTATAAACACGAGAAAGAAAGAGAAGATTGAAATGAAATCATTCTTATTTTCTACTTAAATCGTTTATAGTCTATTTGAAATAGTATCATATTTGTTTTAGAAACAACATTTTACTTGTTTTAGCCCACCGGATTTTGAAAATGAACTTGATTCAATATAACTTTTCTTTATCTCATCCTTTTTTCTATATCCAATAACTCTCGGTCAGACTCAGATGCAGCACAACAAAGGAGTAATACACACACACACACACACACACACATAGAGAGAACCACCCACCTTTCCAGCTTTAGTAACAGCAGTGATGTCAGAGTAGAGGTCAGACGATTGCGGGTAGAGCTGCATCAGGAGCACACAGACGTGGTGCAGCAGTGGCTGGCGAGTGTGTGTATCCCTCACCTGGGACAGCTTCCCAAGGTAACTCAGCTCAAAACCACGGGCCTTGGTACATTTAAATCTTTTGTTAGGATTACGAGGTACAGAAAAAAACTTCACTTACGTTCACAAGTGCATCAGAGATGTATGATAAAGACAGGGATCAAAACTATGGATGTGTGTGATTAGTTATCTAAAAAATTAAATGTTGTTCAGAGGCCAGTCGACACTGGAATTGCTATTCAGTTAAACAAATTATCATAACTTAATAATTAGTTAATGGATAAAGGTTGTGTCTAAGCTGTAATGTAGCCACGCGCCACTCGACGGGGCTGTGGGCCTGCTATCCCCGCTCTACTGCCTGGATGTAAACCAGCACAGTGGATGGATGGCATCTCTTAGGAGCAGCGTGGTTTTGCAGTATTTCGATCTAAAACATGGAGATGAAGCTGCATGACTGTGTCTCGTTGGCTTACAAACACTCGAATGGAGCAATGTGTTACCTCATCAGTGTGAACATAGAGCTGAGAACACCAAACCCAGAGGGAGTTTGACTTCATTCTCTTTTTAGAAAGTCACTAGTCACAAGTCACAAACAAGTCGACTAGTTTCGATTAAATATTTCAGTTGAAATGAGAAATTAGTTTCTAGGAACATCCCTGATCACATCACACTCACCTTACATCCATTGAGAAAGTTGCCGATTGCTAAAACTGTCGCGAGAATACATCTAAAGGTCTGATTGGCTGAAAGCTGCTCCATGGCTAACTTCAGATGGAAGAGAGGCTCAGCAATTTCCTGTTAAGAGGATGGTCACATTAAGAGGAAGTTAGCAATCAAATCCATGCTTTATTTTTAGCCTGGTGGTCTGGTATATTTTGTGATTGGAAAGTTTTTGGACTACGTTCCTTAAGGGAATTCTTTTCGATCAAGCAATACTTTGACGTTGGATCATTTCATGATGAAGCTTCTATAGGTGGTGTCAATGTGGTCTTTGGTCAGGATAATGTTCAAACTAACAACCAAAGGATCTAGCAGTTTCTACCTGAAGCTTACTTCCTGAAAACCTCTGCTAGAGTACCAAAATGACTTACCATTGTTTCAATCTCCATTTAACTACTTTCACTTACCCTTTCTAAGGAGTCGTAGTCCAGTGCAAAGGACCACAGCTGTAGTCTGGTGTCCAGATGTGAGATTTCCCCTAAAGTGAGCAGGCAGAGCTCAGCGGACGCCAGAGGGGACTTGGGGTTCTGGGCCTTGGCTTCCTTGATCAGACAAAGTTCCTCCTCCGTTGGGATAAGTGCTTGAAGTCGCTGTTTTTAGGAAGTAAATTTGGAATGAGATGATGTTTCAGGACTTTTACTTTCATTCTGTCCAATTCCATCCATATCCGTCCTCTTCTAAGGGTTTCACTTTGGCATGATAAACACATAGAAAGGGTAACAAACTGCCTCTCCAACTAAAGCAAACTTTGAAGGTTGTGCAAATGCTGAAGCTCAGATTCTGCACGTCATGACCTCTACTGTACCTGGACGTCCTCTCTGTCCAGCACACTGCTGTCCATGCTGTAGATGGCAGGAGGGAGGAGGCGGGGAGGGGGCAGGCTGCTCATGGCGATGGTTATGATATTACTCCTCTTCATCCCTAACACAGAGACTGATGGCTGCTTCTGCATTGGGATACAGAGAGGAATTGGAGACAGTTTATTCAAGATATGTACATTTTTATCTCAGTGTGTTTCTGTTTTTATTATTTAGTATGGAAATAACTGGGGAACAGGTGTATGGAACAGTATTAATCAACATATACTCCATAAGAGACCCATTAGTTTAGCAATATGGCCAAGAAAACTGATATACAGCCATGAGAATTGACCTAAAGTGGGGTACACACGACAAGATAATTTGGTCACAGTCTCCCCTTCTTAAAAAACTAAGCAAAGTCCATATTTTTAAGATATTCTTGCCAGATTGCTGTTCACACACTAGGTACAAAACTGTTTAATCTTTCATTACACGTCATCATGTGCGGTGTTTCTCACATTTTCAACATTTGTAAGGCTTTCCAATCTGTGGTTGCTTACAGGTGTATCATACATTTGTAATTTCCAAAAAGGAGACACATAATGTAGAAGAATTTTCGATAACACAATGTTGCCAAATTCTTGGGGTATCATCCCGTCTCTTTCAACTTACCTGCCTCCCAGAAACAACACTAAAACAGGTGCTACTGCCCTTAGATTCAAACAAGTACTCCAGTCGGTTTGTATCCAAATGGACTGGCTCGAGTCCGGCCCAAATAGTCTGAGTCCCAAAGCGGGTCATCCTTGGAAGGGGAGCCAAACTCTGCAGTTCCCTCCAATGGAGTTTCTTGGTGCAACATTTGACGGTTGCACCTTTGTGGGAGGCCGAAGGCAAAGGTGAGGCAGGCGGAGGAGGGGGAGGAAGAGGAGGTGGTGCCGGAGGAGCTTGGAGACATGTTGGTGATTCATTGGTTGGACTGGAACCTTCGTCCTCTGTACTGTCTTCTTCATCCCAGAGGTCTGAGAAATCCAAAGTGTTAAGGCAGAGACGTGCGGCAGGTTTTAGAAAGGATTTCCAGGATTGGTCGAAATCCAAGGTTAAGGGGTTCTCCTTGGTTTGGTCTGACTCCTTCATTGATATATCAGAGGTGTCAGTGACTCAGCAAAAGAGGTCTGGTAAAGTTTAATGGCAAAATCCAGAAAAACAAGGTTGTACTTGCAAAAAAGGGACTCCAAAAAGCATTGTTACTCATCCAAGATGAAAAAAAGGCCTTTTTTTGGATTTGAACAGATTAAGTTCTTGTCTGCGTTCGTCCTTATCTTCCACACAACTTGATTCCTTCCTAGCTTCTTCTTCTTACTGTGCAGTCAGCGAACACCTCAGTCAATTTGAATATGCTTTGGATGTTTGTGGATGCTCAGTCTCACTTGTCAACCACAGGCGCGCATATCTCCCACCACCAAATCACAATCTTCGAACCACCTCTGGGCGTTCTCAGCACACCGTAACCTGCAATTGACTTGGGTGCAGCGATTGTCCTTCCAATGGAAAATGACGAGCCGAGTGAGGTACTTTGATCCAAGAGTCCTTGGTTTTTTCTGAATGGATGCCAGAAGCCTGTAACCTCAGTGAAAGAGAAGGAATCTATGTGAGTTTTGACAACTTTGTGCGCCGTCCTGCATCCAAATCTGATGAGAAATCCATGGAATGCCTTCCTGCAAGGCAGCCAGAATATCTAAATGACCTGCTTCTGCAGCTTTCTCTTGACTTTCATCCGTCTCTATGTTTCTTTTCTGCAAGCGACAGCCAGTGAGAGTTTAAGAGAGACGAGAGAGAGGTGCATTGGTCCGTTGGTGCATTAGTCTTGGTTTATTTGAGTTGCACCCTTTCCCTTAATTTCCTTATCAAGCCTGCATCTCCTGTTTGTATTGCTTCTGGTAAATACACAAACCTCTGTATCTGCCACTGAAGATCTCGTACTGCCCCCGGTTTCTGCCTCCCCTTCTCCCCTGTGAGTGCATAAAAGAGTCCGATTGGACAAAGTTTGCATCCAATTCTTAATACATGCAAATTTGTAGATGACTCATCAGCAAATAGTAACTTTAGTAGGAGAAACATTTTCTTTAGCATCTCATAATGCAGCAGAAAAGGAAATATCAAGTACAAACTTTAAAGAAGAAATATTCTTTCCTAAAACATTAAGGGAGCACATAAACAATAAAAAAAAGCATTGCATCATAACTGGGTGACAGACATTGGGATAGAAAAAAAGAAAAAAGAAGTTTGTGTTTGTATATACTGCACAACATCCAGTGTACAGTTCTGTTCACAGGGGTCATTTGCATGGTCGACATGCAGCCATAATGAGGATCCCTCCCTCGGCCATTAGGTCTCCCTGTAATTACACTTTATCTTGTTCTTTGGCCCTGAGGCGGGTCGGGGGCTCATGGGACATTTTGGCCAAACTAAGATTTATTCGGGAAGCTTAAACTCTTTGTAACATTCATCTATCAACGCGGTTTTCAAGCCTACTGCAAAAGAGGATTTAGAAAGTAAACCCTTTTTTTTTTCTTCAGCATGTCATTTCTTGATATGCACACCAGTATGTTGTCATGGCTACTTCTTAAACCGTAAAACAACTGTTAAAAAGTGTTATTTAAAGTTTTTAAAATATTCTAACGAATTCAAAAATGTTGAGATACAAAAAAGAGGACAGAACTGGATTTGACCACAAGATCCACTAACTATACCTACTCTACTTACAGTATTGTACCGTATTTTGCTGATGATGTGGCACTTTTACTGAACCAGGCTGATTCACATTTGCAACAGACAACTCCAGATACTTCTCTTTGATGATGCTTGTGTGTGCCTGTGTGGTCCTGTTGTGTATAAAAATATGTGTTTGTCTTTTTTTATCTTTTTCTCTGACCTGTCCACCAGAACCACAGACTGTAGTCCAACTCTCTCTTGGCCCTCGCAGCGCGAGATAAAGATCAAGGCAGAAATTACATGTAATCGCTCTCAGTTTGCTTTGATAATAGATTTTTTTCTTTTAAGTTGTGACGGTTCAAAACTGTCGCTCACATTTGTGTTGTGAAAAGGTCATTTTGAACTGAAGCACAGACAGTACTGTACATAGCAGTAGTTCTACCTGCTAATATCTAAAGCTAAACTGAGTTCTACCAGATCTTGAATCTAAAAAAAGAAAACTCAAAGCATACCTTTGAATGTGCCCAACTTTATCTAAGCCACTAAACATCCCATTCTCCTGAAAGAAAATTGCATACCAGCATACCTCTTTGCACCATGAATTCATTGCAACAATGCAGAGGAGGTTATCTACAGTATGCAGGCTTCTAACTTGGGACCTGATGATTGATGGCTTCACAAAACCACTTTCAGGCCAGACTCTAAATTCTGTCATCACGATTGCATTTCTGAGCAAGGCTAGACTGATAGCAACGGTGACAACAGCAGTCGAGGTGACCGAAAGCAAATGAGACTTGTCTGGTAAAGCAGGGCCAAATTACCAATAGTGACATTTTGTGAATAAGCACAAATAAAGTCTGACCTGGCATAGTTAGGTCAATATGGCCTGCCATCCTTTGTTAGTTGAGTTGGAGGCCTTGTTTAAAAGCAGGACCATGTTATTCTGTGTGTGTATTGGTACTTTCATTTTGTGTATTCCTGTATCAAGCCGATGTATTTAATGTAATAACCACACAACACAATTTCGTGTTGTAACATTTATTTTATGTTTTATAAATGGTAGCCTATGTGTTTGTGTTTGACCAGCCAATGTTGACCTGTGCACACTGTCAGACTCACGATGTCTGAGGGGCAGGGGGGCTAAAATAATCAAAAATGGCACCTGCTCAACAAGTTGCACCTTGGAGGGCACTTCATCATCTTTTGTCCGCTCAGATGGCACCCCGGAGGACACTTCATCATGTTTTATTAACACAGGGGCATCCAAGGGGGCTCTTTCCCTGCGTTTTGTTTTCCAACATTAGGGCACCACTACATGTGCAAAAATCATGCTGCCTAATCAGCATTTTGATATGCCATACCAATCAGGTGGACTGATAATCTCAGCAAAGGAGAAGTGCTAACTAACAGAGATTTAAACACATTTGTGAACAGAATTTGAGAGGAATATGCTTTTTGTGTTCATAGAAAAAAGTCTCAGATCTTTGATTTCAACAAAAGTGTTGCGTTTATGCTTTTTGTTTAGTATGTTTAAGCTTTTACCTTTTATCTAACCAATTTCATCAGTTTAATTTGGAAAGTCCCCAGCGGAAGTCCCTCCCCTCCTTTTTTTTTTTTTTTTTTTGCGCGCTCCCGCGATGTTTTGGGAACATTCGGAGCTCCGGTAAGCGCACGCCTCCCGGACTGTAGCTGCCTGTCACCGCTCGCGCTGACATCACACAGAGGATTTGCTACAATGTCAAACACTCACAAGCAGCGCGAGCTCATGGCTTCCCCGCGCTACGATGAGAAGCACCGCCGCGTCCTGCTGCTCATCCTCTGAACACAGAAGAAGTCCACTCACTTTTTTATGGCTTTATTCATCGTCCTGAACAGGATGCGTTTGAGGTAAGATGGGAATACTCTGCTCTGCTTTATTATCGCTCAGGTGCACGAGTCATTTTTTTGTCGAAGATGACTCGTGACCCTCTCTAGAAGATTTAATGTACGTGTTTGTGTATCGCTAGAACACAAATATGTCTTCATGTTAGCAGCAGCATCTGTGTCTGAAAAGTTGCCCGGCTCTAACATTCATTGTGGCAGGCTATTACGTAACGGGAGTGCGGCCACTGTCGAGCAGATGTTTGGCTGAGGTGCTGTGATGATGAGAAATCCCTGGTAGCAGCAGGACCCAGATGTTTGCGTAAAGACAGCATCATCTCTAACTCCAAGTTTAAAACGTAGTTAATTTAAAAAATCACCATAAAACATAAAGAAACGAAATATTTCTGTGGGGACAAACACAAGGGAACTGCAGGAATTACAAGGCCTGTAAAAAAAAACGAAATTACGTATAATGTGACTCGACCACTTTAATTATTAAGGTCGACTCATATATTTATTTGAAATAAACGACTTTCTTGGTGATATTGACTTCCTCTCATGGAGTTTATCGGGTTTGATTCACGTTATTATCTCAGTATTAATAAAAAAATGGTCCCACTATCTATTTATTTATTCTTTAGTGAGGTTATTTCAAAGTCTTATTCATTAATAGTCTTAATTAGGACCTGATTTCATTGATAGTGTTGCTGCATTTACTGAAGTGTTCGTTGCTTTGTGTTAAAAACAGTAAAAAAAAAAGAAGTCCACTGAACCTCAAATCTTCAATGTCATCGTGGAGAAAAAAAAAACGTCCATAAAAACCTGTGGTGATGTCACTGAGCTGGTTTGTGTTCCTCCAGCAGGTCTATGTGAGCCAGGTCAGAGGTCATGCTGCGGAGGGAATCTGACTCCCACGGCCTGTTTTCCTCCGGAGAGACGTCTGACAATGACTGCGAGGTGAGGTCATTTGTGTGCACCTCTTACGTGGCAGCATACCTTTGGGAATTCAATCCGTGGGTGACATGAAAGTTAACTTAGTCGAACATTTTGCTGACTGTCATCGACACAAAGTGACGTCTTAACTAGAGCCTGACTGATATTTATTGGTTGGCCGATACAAACGGGGTGACATGGGCCTGTCATGTACTTGTGTTTGAAAACACAGAACAGAAAATAATGCCTGTGGTGATTTAGAAAAGGTGTCCTCACTTAGGTAGTCAAACAGAGCGTGCTATGACTCCATACTGTCTGCCTATGCTCTGCTATATGTGCTGCTAAGCTAAAGAAACGGTTGACAATGTGAAGTAATGGTAATAATAAATACAGTTATTTTGTTATTCGTTTAAGAAAGCAGCCTTTTGAGTACCGTGAGATCAGTGAAAAAACTATGCATGATCCACACAGAGGCAGGACAACTGCTTGGAGCCCCAGACCAGTAGGGGGCCCCCCAAGAGCCGATAAAACTTAAAACCGCAGCAGTGGCTCAAAATGTGGCACATTTTGCAATGACAGTGGGGGGCCCCATGTGACAGCACTCCCTCTCCATGTCCTGCCAAGCATCGCATGCATATTTGCTGTGAAAACCAAAGTTTGTCAATGACAGTCAGCGGAGGAAAATGAAGAGGAGTTATCCGTGTGGGAGTGAAAGAGGAGGGGTCGGGACACTTTCAGTTTCAGACTGCTTTTTCCGCAAAAGTGCTGTAACCAAGCTCAGCCGTCATCACGTCTTTGTACATTCATAATGATCCCACGATGGCGTGATATTGGTGTCCTAGTCTGTGAATCCATATTGGGGTTCCGGTGTTGCGGAAGCATAGCACAGAGGGAGCTCCACATACACACACAGCGCTGCGCTCCCCCGCTGGCTCAGCTGAAACCGTCTCACATCTGTAATGCCTCTGTTGGAGTTGGGATCATTTCGTCCCCCCCCTTACTTTTCCGCAACATTCAGATTGAAAGCGAGACGTCGCAGGGTCGTTAATATTGTGGCTTGAGAAGGCAGTCCTAACCAATTTAGAATCGCAGCACTTCTTCTTCTTTGACCAAATTAAAAAAACAACAGCTTCACTGACTCGGATGGCCAGTCAACCATTCGCCACGTTTAAGTAAGTAAGTGGAGAAGGTTCAAAGCCAGAAATGTGAGAAAAGGGAACATGTTGCTCACATGTGTGATAAAATCATTTCTCTTTGCTCTTTGTACGTGACGATAGCTTGAAGCGTCACTCGTCTCCTTTACCTGACTTTGTTGATCTGCAGCTAGCTAAAGATAAAAGGTACAAGAAGCGTCTCATAAGTCAACAGATCACAGTTGTTTATCCTCTCTGTCTTTGTCTCTGTGCTTCAGATGGGGGCGAGCTGCGGAGAGGTAGATGCAGTGTGTCTGTGCGAGGCCGGTCCCTGTACACTTTATTCAGAAGCACACACGCCTACGCCGGTGAGTGCTCAGGCTTCCCACTTAAGTGTCTGTGGCCGGCACTCCGAGTGTTTCTTCATCTGTTATCTAAATGCATGCTTTTAACTTCCTAACTGACCTCTCCTGTCCGTCTGCTTCTGTACTGTGAGGTTGAAAAGAAAGTGTCCGTGCTGCTCTCTCAGACTGCTTTTTAAAAACACATTTAATTAATCCTCTAACGGAGTCTCTTCTGCTCTCAGGACACACTGCTGTGTGAACACTGTGGGAAAAACCGAGTGATGATCACCAGGTACTCTGAAGGATACGGCACAGAGGTAACATCACGTGTGATAGAAGTGTAGGAATCTGATCTTATCGGAGCTTGTATTTCAGCTGCAGTTTTTAAGTTTGATTTGAGGCTCCAAAATGTGACACATTCATGACTAACGCTCAACTGAGGTTCATTACCTGTCGACCAAAACTAAGGCAGCTTCAGGTTCAGGTTCAGGTGACTTTATTTGTACTGGTAGGTAGATTTGTTTGCAGCCAGCAAGATCGACATCCATCATGACACACAGGTTTCAAAACAGATGTAACAATGAACAACACGTTAGAGAGGACAATTATTAAATGTATACCAATCAGAGCCAATCAGGTTACAAGGGAGAGAGAAGTCTCAACCAATGAGATCAATTAAAGACACAAATAAAGGATCTCTTCAGGCAGGGTCAAAATAAGTTTTAGACATGAATAAATAAAAGTGTATGTGTTAATATGGCTGCAGCGTGTTCAGTTCAGTGATAGCAGCAGGAACAAAGCTGTTTTTGTATCGCTTCGTTCTGCACCTTGGGACTAAAAGCCGCCGTCCGGAGGGGGGGTGCTGAAAAAGCACTGTACAGAGGGGGAGAGTCATCATGTAAAATCAAGGTCGCTATCCGCTGCAACTGTCTCGTATACAGGGACGCCGGGTAGAGCTGTGACTAACCAATCAGACGGCTGGACCACTTGACAATCTGATTTCAAGAATACTCTCTTAAAGATGTTTGACTGAACCATGACACCAACGACAAAGACAAGACTGATTCAATAAAAGCCGAGTTTTGACTACCGGTATCGGCTTTTTAATGTGTGCCGATATTACTCGAGTTATTCACCAGTCAAATAGCATTTCATTTGAGTTTCATTGTATTACACTAGCAGTTCTCTGTCACCAGCAGAGGGCGCTATATTGATTACAACAAGCATCATCACTCTCCAGAGTGTCAAGCGGTGGTGCACGAACATGCTCAGTTACTTTCCAGCTGAGTGACCATCTTGTCTTCGTTATAAATCTTTTCCACACGTGTTTGATAAACTGCATATGAGGGATCAACGCAGTGAAAGTGTATATGTATCTATCTCTACAGATCGAAGATAGAATCTAAGAGAAATATCGGCCGATATATCGATATTTTTTTCTCTCCCCAATATCAGCATCTGTATTGGCCCAAAAAAAATCCTCTATCAGTCGGGCCCTTCAATTTTGTGAAAGCGTGGACATAAATAATGGATACAGTTTATGGTCAAAGTGTACGAACACATTTTATCTCGAGATGGGACCGATCTAATATGATATTAGTATCTGGTTCCATATTGACGTGATTTACGTATCGACGTCGATCCTCGTCAAAGATCAATAAAGATGGTCGGGCACTTTAAACATTCTCAGCTCGCACAGTCTCACTGTGAAGACGTTCAGTCTGAGCTGTAAGAAGCGCCCACAAATGGTCTCCATGGCGACGTCCAAACGAGATGAAACTGCTCCTTCGATATGATCAAAAAGTACAATTTCTACAATTCAGTTTGAAACATTTCATTTGAAAACCTGACAGTTGTTGCTGCTTCTTGTCGGGTTGATTACAGCTTTGTGCAGCCTTACACATAACACCAACAAAAACAATAACACTATTCATTATGAGCAAAAAATATACATACTGTATGCATCGGACTCGAATCCGAACTGAAAAAAGTGGATTGTGCATCTCTAATTTTATCTTGTACATAAAAAGTATGAAGGGGGGATGTGAGTGATTTTGAATGATTGAGATTTATTAGTGTGTTCAACCTCACTGAGTTTGTATAAAGAAAGAATCATGGAGAGTAATTTAAGACCGTGCTTCTTCACATGCAGGGGTTGTACGTAGATAACAGTGTTGTTGAGCCAGTTCCTGCAGTAGGAAGCAGCCACCACACGACGCGTCTCTGAGCTGTATTAGTCATGTGCACTTTCACAATGATCCTAATCCAAAGTGACGCATGAAGTCGCTCGCACTGTGAAATGCAATCAGCGTGGTCACTTGTTTGTGGTTTACAAATAGTTATAGTGATGATTCATCTAACAAGTCCAACATAATAATAATCAAGCCCCCATGCAGTGAAAGTGGAGGTTTGTGCTTCCATGAATGTATTTGTCACTCTTTTTCAACAACGGCAAGTTTTTTCCAGTCTTTAGTTTCTCCTACATTTTTGTGTATCTTCTCTCAGTTTCATGTTTCATTCCTCTGCAGGAGGAGTGTGTGTTGTCTGACCCTCAGGGGGAGAGCGATGCAGATGCTGATATAGAAGATACAGATTGCAGGTTTGATGTGCACAAACACACACACACACACACACACACACACACACACACACACACACATGCTTCTAAACACATGACATGTGTGTGTGCAGAGGAAGGCACTGTTGACTGGTGACTTTCAGCCGAGTTTGAGTTCTTTAGAGGCCATGATCTATCTACAAATAATAGAAACTTTTTTGATATATTGCTACTTCCTTTACTCTAGCGTTTCCCTGGAAGTACCTTCATGAAGGTCAAGCAGCACTTCACAATAAAAGCACTTTGGGCATTTTGGCTTGTCATTCAATCAGGTTTCTAAAGTACAGGAGGCGGCGTGCTCTTGCTCAGGTTGTCTCATCATCCATTTTACCGTGTGAGAGCGGGATTTAGACGGAAACGGAATTTACTGGATCCACTTAACAAATAGATGAAAACAATTAACACAGACAATTAACGGATTAACGCCTCTGTCTGTGTGTTGTGGTTTTCTGACCTTGTGCCTTTAACCCGATTGTTTCAGACTCCAGGACCCAGGTTCTCTTCAGCGAATCAGCTCGCGGAGGCGTAAGCGCCCACGGGTAGCGCGGCAAGACACCACTGAGAGCGAAGACGATGGTGGGCGGAGCCACAGGTCACATCGCTGGAACCTCAGGCTCAGTCCTGACAGAGCGCACAGCAGGACCATACTGGAGGTAGAAAACACAACACAGACAAGTTCATCTTATTCTGTACATCTGCACACCACAACAAGGCACAATTCAATACAACTCAGAGGATTAAGACGACAGGTCATGTTCCAGGTTTGGTACAGTAGTTGGGAATTAGTACATTTTCTTTTGGTGGTTGAGTAAAATGTGTGTGTTCATGTAGTTTAAGGGAAGCAGAACGTTAGGCATGAAAACAAAAACTGTCAAAATGCTAGTTATGAAGTGTAATAGAAACATTGAGTCATGTTGCAGTAAACTAGCTTTGCCAAGTTTTATTTCTGTCTCTACCATTGTATTTATCGACTTTGTGTGTATTGTTTTTTTTTGCCAAATTTGACACATTAAAGCTCCTATGAGGAGATTTTAGATAGTTATGAAACAGACTGAAATGTAAACTGATGCCTCTGTATGAGCTAGGAAAGCAAAAGAGACCATCAGTGAGATGTTTGGCTTTTTTTAATATGGTTATTTTAAAGGCTTGAAATAGCTGCTGCGGGGTAGGTGTCAGACAGAGTGAGCTACGGCATGCTGCCTTAACAGCCTTTTTTTTTGTTTTACATTTTCCACGGGAAATATTCTTGTTGGGTGATATATTTGACTGTTTAAAGCAGGGGCTGCTTTTTTGTTTCGAACAAATGCTTACACACGTATATACAAAAGCAGCAAATTAAAAAAAAGGTACCTCTTTGTCCACAAGGGGGCTCCAGAATATACGCAAACGGGAACATTCCTCACATGAGCTTTAATCTCAGAGATTATTTTAGTTTTTTGATTTGGAATTTCTGAAATTTCCCAAGAATTTTAATCCAGTTCCCTGGCTCTATATTATTTCATTTCTATTGACAATGCACCTTAATTAAAGCTCCTATGAGGAAACTTTCATTTCTGTCTATTTGACCCTCCCTGTGGATAAAGTAGCTCGTCTTATCTCTTGCTGATCTTGTCAAACTTCGTCAAACTTGTGGCTCTTTTGGCAGCATTTTGTTCATCCTCTCCCTCCCAGCAGCTATTCCAGGCATTAAAAAAAATAACTATTTAGAAGCCATGCCATAGATAATCTTTTTTGCTTTGGTAGTGTATGAAGAGCCGTGAGGTTCTCATGGGGTTGGGAAAATGATAATTGTGCTAGCCATTGTTAGCAATACCGATAAATAACAAAATGTTATCCAGTATTTCTAGCGTACAAACAATTAAAATCAAGAATTTCTGCTATCCAACTTTAAATAAAAAGGTCTATACGTATTAGACTAGCTAAACTGCCATTTATAGCAAATTAAATCTCCTGTGAGGAGTTTTTTGCTGGTTTGTGTTCTTGTGATATCACAAAGGGCAGTAACCCCTCCCCAAGGTGGGTGACACTACCACAGCTAGGTGTTTGTTCTGCCCTCTGAGTCTGCCTTCTCACTGCAAACAATAGGGCATGGAGCGAGAAAGCCCAAGCCACAACCCCTTCCAGAGAGGGGCGTGGTCAGACACAGCTCATTTACATTTAAAGCTACAGACACAGAAACAGCCTGTTCTGAGCAGGGCTGAAATAGAGGGGTTTATAGGCATGATCAAATACAGGATCAGAGTGGATTTAGAACAAGAAACTTCACAGACATGTTTTGGAGCGCTGAGAATTATTTAAACTTGTTGAGGAGGAGTATAATTCGTGACCTTCAACCTAAATCAAACTGCTACATGCTAAATCGAGCCAAGATTCAGCTGGCATGCAGCTTAACTAAAGGAAAGGATTTCAGATTTCCAACACTAGAAGATTCTTATTGCACAACTGCAACTTGGTCGTCTCATCTCGTCCTTCATTGTCTTCCAGGAGAGCATATCCCAGGTCCGGCCTCTGGTCATCTGCCGCCCAAGCGCCGAGCGGCAAAAGAGCCCGATCGATCTGCCCGGAGACTCCAGACGTCTGATGTCCCTGTGGCCTCCGTCCCCCTCTCTTCCTCTCATCCTCCTACTCTCTCTGCCTCTCTCTCTCTCCCTCGTCATTGTCATCGTGTCTTTCTTTCTACCGTGGGCTACAAGCGCTTGACCGAAGACAGAGTAAATAACTTTCCAAAAAAGCATTTTACTAACGATTTGTACAACTTAGTGAATAGCACAAGAGGGGATAAAATAGGTGCTTTTTCAGGTTTGTAGACTCATTTAAGATGTTTTAATGGACCCCCCCCCCCCCCCCTCGATTTTCTTTAACATTCCTATGTTCTGAATGACTCTTTAACAAATGTTTGAGTCTTTCATTCTGGACCTGTTGCAGTAGAATCACTCTCTGTACATTTACATCCAGAATCTGTACACGATGGAAACACTCAGTGCTCGCTTTCGCCTCATCAAATCTTGCCTTCCGTCTCACTTTCTCACCCCCTCGTTGGTAAAAATAGACCTCTCATCTCGCTCCTTATTCTAACGAGCCACAGGAGTGATACTGTACGTGGTGGAAAGGTTTCAGGGCTGCGCAGGTACACGGAAACAGGAACAAATAACCAATAATTACACAGACGAAGCTGCTGAACTATGCAATTCCTCCGTTCCTACAGCTCCAAAATGACGGCTGTTTTAGAACATCTCATATTTCGTTGGCACTGCCGGCACCTTCTTGGCCCCTTCTCCTTTTCTCTCTCTGAGGCAAAGACTTTACAAATGCAGGGACTAATGAATCATGATCTTATTTAAAAAGCAATAGCTGCAGAGGTCTGGTGTGTCTCAGATTGTGTGAGGTCTACACTTCCTCTGCTGGTACGATGAGAGGATCCTGTTTTCCTTCCTATTTTTCTCCCTGGCTGCACTTGTGTATTTTTTGTAAAGAAACCGACCTCAAAATAAAACGAGCTTTAGTCGAATTGAATCCTGTTTAAACCCTTCTGAAGAGTCTTACAGTTTAAAGGTTACTATCATGTTTAATAATGTTTATGTTGATATTTATGAATCTTTATTGAAGAAGAAAACGTGAGCCTGACAATCAGTCACGCTAAATATTTCAGACTGAAATAAAGTGGGAAAAAAAAGCCATTTTGAGGTGGCTTTTCTGCACTGTGTATTTGACCTTATGTTGTTTTTCTATGTTTTTAAAGTTGTATTTCTTTTTTTCACATAACACTAGTTCTAGAGACGATGTTCTTTTCCAGTTGAGATCATGTTTAGTATCTTTTCTCCTCCTGCCTGTTGTATTGCCTGTCTTAAATCTTCAGTTTTATTTCCATGTGTTTGTTCAGTGTTCTCTGTGTTTCATGGGGCCGTAGAAGCTCAATAAAGCTAGATTGTATTTTGACAACAAACAAAAGAATATTTTTTTGTGTAAAGGAAGAACGTGCGCCTTTTTGATCCTGTAGATGTCGCCCTCGAGCACCAGAATTAAACCAAAACAAACTGCTGTTTGGCGACACCTTCGCTATTCTGAAGCCTCCGCTCTCCAACCCCTCTCCACTCGCGTCTGCACAAAAGAGTTACTGGAATGCACCGTAATTAAGCACCATTGAGCGCAAGCGGCAGACAAACTTGTCCTCGGCTTGAGCGTCATTTCCCCGTGGCCTGCATTGTTGTGTTAGCAGGCTAAAGTTAGCACACTTTGGTTAGCTTGTAGCGTCACATTGCATGTAAATTAACACGGGATGAACGTGATCTAAAAACGCTGACGGGAAATCCAAATAAGCAGTGAGTATGTTCTTCTTCTTTTCTCTAGTCCTTGACTTTTATACGCGAGGCCGTCCCGTCAATGTAAACATGATGTAAACACAGCTCAGACAACAACACAGCCGGCGATACTTGCGCTTCGCTCTCACAGCTACATAGGATAAACTTTTAGCTAAATTAGATTTTTTGGGGTTAAAAAACACGACTTACACATGTACAGGACAAAATCATCAAAGAGAGAAGAGCTACTGCTTTGATGACAGGGGGCGCTAAACTCAAAGTTACTCAGGAGCTTTAACTGTTCAGAGACTTCAACTGATGTTCTCATCTCCTTGCACTTCATTTCTTACAATGACATACTGTCACTACAAACTAGTCCTTCTTCAGTATCTCTCTCTTTGAAACTAAATAATTCATACAAACAGAATCAGATGCTTTGATAGCTGAGGACATGTAGCCCATTATCGCTGAAACAAGGAAAAGAAAAAGAGAAATACAATTTCCCACAGGCCCTATTTCCCATCAGTGTTTGCTGCTCTAGAGGAAAGGGTTGTGGGAGGGAGTGGGGGGGGGGGGGTTGTCCCATAAGGAGGTTGGCGCTCTCCTCTCCTCCTCTCACTGCTTGTGTCGTTATGGTAACCATCAGGACTGCAAAGGAAACATGTCTTTTTCATAAGTATATGGTGAGCTTGCTGCTGCTGAGCACAACACGCACTGCAGGTTAAAGTGAATACGTCAACATCTGCACAGCAGCTGTGCTACAAACATTATGCAGCACATACAGAAAAGTTGGTTTCGATATTGTATGATGTATTTCCTTTTCAAATGATCTGTGTGATGTCTATAGAAATCAGCTTTCAAGACTAGGGATAAAATAACTCAGTCTAAAAAACAAAGTGATGCTAAAAAGCATGCTGCAGGAGAGACGTCTTTGAGTACATTGAACGACAGAAAGGAGCTTGCAGCCATTTAAATGATTTGAATCCTTCTCCGTTTAGAGTTTTCCATAAGGATGTTTTCAAAATCTAAAGTATTTAGTTTACATTTTTTATTTATTTATAAAAGAATAAAGCCCAGACTCACTTGTCTGGTGTTGTGCATGTGTGTGAAGTCTCACATGTGCACGGCTGTGGAAAAAGCAGAGTCATTGTGTCCTCAGGTAGGAGTTTTGTTTTACAGCGAGGTGGTGCCCACCAGTTTCATTTGCATCTCACTCACCCACTCACTGTGCTTCAACTTCAAAGCATTTCAAAAGAAACTCTGCGTGTGAGGATAAAAAAGCTTCTATTTTAGAGGCTTGAGGAGGAAAGATTCCCTGAAAGTTAGAGACACAAGATCTTCAACTGGGTAACTTTGCTTATAGGATACTTGTTCCCACAGCAAGCCCTGGAACTGTGGCCTCTAAATGTTATTTTACTTATTTTAGAGGGAAAATTCTGGTTTTACAATCTGTGTTTTTGAGAGACATGCGGACATGCATAAATCGAGAGATGTCAGAGTGGGGCTGCTACCCATACATCGCAGGGAGCCCACCAGCTGTTTGGGTTCGGTGCCTAGCTCAAGGGCACCTCAGCAGTACTCGGGAGGTGACCTGACATCTCTCCAGCAACCACACCAACTTCCATATTTTTGATTATTCTTGAACTGGCAACCCTGAGGTGCCCATCCAAAGTCCCTCCAGACTGAGCTACTGCCGCCCCCAAAAATGTATCTCATAGCATCTTATAACGCTGAATTAATCCAGACTTCTTCCAGCCAGCTCCCTTACAAAACTTTTGCATATGGTTGGCGGGAGTCCATGTGTAAGATTGACGCTTAAGTTAAATATATTGCTAGGCCCCCTATGCAACCGCAGGCAGTTGCCACTTTAACAACATTGAAATGCAAGGAGAGAGCGTCTTTGTGAGGGACCTTTGTCGGTGTACTTGTGATCCCCTCAACAATTATTCAATTCAAGGTTATAGTGTGACCCAACTGTTTGCTTTTGCTGTCAGCACAAAGGGTGACAGGTGTAAATGTTGTTGTTCTGTTGCCCTCTGCCTCCTTCTCTCCCTCATGACTCTCAATCCTTGACCCAGATTCCACTGCATTGGACGTGGAGGAGCAACGTGATCCCGCTGGTGACCCTCTAGGCATTTAGGACTGATCTCAGAGTCATATGGTGCAGAATAAAGATGCCAAGGCCCTCGAAGATGTCTTGGTGCTTTGAGTTTGGCGAGCAGAGACCCAGCTGACTCCAGGAAAGGATCATTCTCAAGTTTTTTCTACTTGCTTGGTCTAGATCTTTACTGTACAAATGTAAGAATTGAAGAACTGCTTACTACAGGGGGTAGCAGCAAAATGGAAGGATTAAAAAGGTACAATTAAAAGGCCTGTAAATATACCCAGTGTGGAAGTTGATAAGAGAAGGACACTCAAAAAAAGGAAACAAATATTGAGGATTAAAACAGTTTTAGAGCAGGCTGAAGTGCAAGAAATGAATGCACATTCAGTGCAACAATCCATCTCAAGCCTTTGTTATGTCTCACACTGACAGCCCAAATAGTCTTGAATTTCAATAACCTCGTGATAGTACACTGCAAATAGCAAGTCGTCAAGCCACTTCTAAACATTCAAATACAGGAGGAGAGGGAGGCAGGAGAGGAACAAATAGACAACACAGCTGGTGTCTGCAGACAGGGAAAGAAATATAGCTGCTGCTTGCAACAAAATTAGCAACATCCAAACACTGGTCTGCCACTGGATCATTTTCTCTGTCCATTTTCCCTCTTAAACCAGGCAGAAACGTAAGTAATCTGCAGTCTTTTAAGCCTCTAGTGGTGTAAACGCTTTGAAGGATTTGAGGGATTAGTGCAAATTAAAGTGACACTGAGGAGTATGGCAGTTTCTAGTCCATGCCTCCAGAAGGAGTGGGATGAATGGAAGAAAGAGGTGGAGGAGAACAGGAGGAAGAGATGGAGGGAGTGGGTGAGACGTTACACTGAAGTTAAGGTGCAGTGATGAAGAAGACCAGGATGAACAAGAGGAGGATGAGGCAGGTGACACAGATTGGGAAAAAGATGAAGAAGGGGAAGATGAGGAAAAGGGAGAGTTTGAAACAGAGGAGGAGGGAGAGGAGGAAGATGTGGAGGTTGGGGAGGCAGAGAGGATAGAGTATGACAGAGATCTTCAGATGTTCAGAGTGGGGATAAGGAGATAGAAAAGGAAAATCGGGAGGAAGATAGTAGGGTGGTTAAAACAGAGGATATGGTCAACTTTGTGGAAAAAGTGAAAGAAGAAGATTATGTGGAGGGGGAGAATGGGGTGGATGAGGACAAAGAGGAGTTGACCAAAGCAGAGGAACTAGAAGAAGGAGAAGAAGAGAAAATGGATGAGTTGGAAAGGGAGGTTAAGAAAAACAATATGGAGGATGAGGAGTTAGATGTAGAAGTGGAAGAAGCTGGGCCAATGAAAGGGGAGATGGAGTTTGAGAGGCTGATTGAAGAGAATGGAGGCATGGATGGGGAGAGGGGGGGTAATGGAAACAAAAGTAGAGGTCAAAAAGAAGGAGGAAGATAATAATGTGGAGAGGGAGGTTCAAGAGAGTGGGGAGGTGGATGGGGTGGAGGCAGAGGAGTTGACAAAAGCAGAGGAAATAGGGGGAGATCAGGAAAGGGACTGGGAGGTGGAGGAAGGAGATACACTAGTGAAAAGGGCAAGAGAAGGTGAAAATGACTTAGACACACAGGTTAGGGTGAATGAAGAGGAAGACAGGCAGTCGAGGTAAGAAGAAGATCAGTTGAAGGAGGAAGAAGACGAACAAAAGGAATATCAAGAACAGGCAGAAACTGGACAATATTCTCTGCCAGATTTCCAATTTCAAGGACAGATCAGAGAAATTTGGGGTCAAGACATACAGGAAAATCAAGAAAGTACAATGCAAGCAAATCAAGCAGTCATTGAAGATGAAAACTTGAAATCTGACTTCATGGGATCTGCAGATGAATGGTTCATGTTTGAAAGAATTAAGATTGAACAGAGAGCTGTTGAGAAAACGTATTCAGAGGAGCGTGGAGTTACTGAAAGCAGAGTAGAGGAAGAAAGAAGTCAGTGGCAGGATCTCAAACAACAGAAGTAATGTTTCAAATTGATCAACTTCAAGAAGAAGAGGACGAGTCAATGGAGGATGAGGAAGTAGAACATTCCTCAGAAGAGGCAGATCATTTTGATGAAGATGAGGTAAAGATGTACAGCAAGGATGAATATCTTGTGGATGTTTTCCACACTTTGACAGAGTTCAGGGATTCTTTGCTGTTCACTGACCTCACTTTGAGCACAGATGATGGTACGACTTTTCACGTACATTCTCTTGTCATGGGCGCTGTCAGCTCACTTATACGTGAAAGTCTCATTAGAGGCAAAGCGGGGAACGAAAGAGTTGATGGAAGACAAGATGAAGATAGTGTTGGAGTCTCTAAGTGGTCCCTGCCTCTGGGTCCAGAGGTGGATCATGTTGGATTGGAAGCAGTTGTGGAGTTTGCTTACACTGGACTCATAACACTTTTGAGGTTGAACACTTTGTACCAGATAAAGGCAGCAGCTCAAACACTTGGAATCCAACGAGTGCTGGATCTCTGCACAAAAGAAGAAGAAATATCCACAAAAACTGGAGGGAAATGGAAGGAGAAAAGAGTCTCTGCTGCAGATCAATTGAGGATCAGTCTTCAGTCCATGAAACAGCTGCGGATGGACACAGTGGGCTGTGACGTAACTCTGGAAGCAGTTGGAGGACCACTTCATGGTGAGCAGTGTACCAATGACTTGTACAAGTAAAATAGACCCCACTTTACAGAACACATTATTTTGAACCCTGGTTGCCCAACTACAAAGTTTAATGTAAGTGAGCAGTCTGTGAAGAGAAAGCTGAATCAAATCACTCAAGAGCAACGTTGATTCATTTTTGAGTTAAATGGCAAATTAATTTTGATATAGTGCTTTTCTAGTCTTTTGATTACTCAAGGTGCTCAATGCAAAATGCTGCAAATCTCAAACACAACATCATACTAACAGAAGAGGTTGCCATGTAAGATGCCATCCTACTCTTTAGGATCTATTTTTGGTCATTAAACACTCACACACCAGTGGCTAAGCACCTTTGGGAGTGCATTGGGAATTAGCCCAAGGACATTTGACATGTAGACAGAAGGATTTCTTGGTATTTCATTGTACCTCTGCCAAGATTGTTTTCCATCCTGAACATCTGATTGGTTCCCTTTTTACTGCAAGACATCTCATACCCTACTCAGTAGGCCCTTGGTCTTGTAGGCTCAGCTGTTTGTTTTAAGTTTAGATGAAGCCACCATCTGATTGTTTAAAAAATGCTTGGGTGACTTTCGCCAAAAGTTCCTTAACTGTGAATTCACATAAAAAAATATTGTTTCAATATTCCTATACTATACTGTAATTTTCAATGTCTGTCCTACAAGATTAAGTCAGTCTTCACCAAATATGGCAAATAAATTATTAATGTTCATTGCATATTGCATTTCAAAAACATTTTGCATTTATACATAATGTCTATAAAATACATATTTTGTGATATAAATGGACCAAAACAAGACATTCTTGCAGAGTCCTGTACATGTTAGTTGCCATTACAATGAGCTTAGAGTGTACCGACTAACGTTACATCCTCCTTTTCAGTCCATAGAGTCATCCTTGCTGTGGGGAGTGACTACTTCCGCAGCATGTTCACCTTGCAGATGAGAGAGTTCAATCAGCCCTGTGTGACCCTTCCCTTCCTGTTGGCTTCAGAGCTGGAGATTCTCATTGGCTGCTCCTACAGCGGGGTTCTACCCCTCAGCTGGAAGTGTGTCTTTGAGATCACCAGCACTGCTCTCCAGCTCCAGTACCAACCTGCCCTCTCCTTGTGCCTGAACTTCCTGCAACAAGAAATAAATCCTCAATCTTGCCTTGATGTGGCATCTTTTGCTGAGGCCTACGAGATGGTGCAGCTTCTCGAAGTTGCAAATGATTATGTCTTGCGGCAATTCCAAAAGGTAGCGTGTACCTCAAAGTTCAAGGACCTGCCAGCCAACCAGCTCCTGAAGTACCTGAACAGTAACTCGCTGTGCGTTCCATCTGAACTTGTTGTTTTCAAAGCTGTGGTGGCGTGGATCCAAGCAAAGCCCAAGAAAAGGTTGAAGCTTGCTAAAGAACTAATGAAAACCATCCAATTTACATTGATGACATTTAAGGAATTCAGAGAGGTTCAATCTCTAAACATGTGGTCTGATCACAGCCTGGCAGAACTCTTTAAAGCCATTATTAAGGATTTTTGCTCAGATGACTTTGCCCCACTGAGTCAGTATCGCATCTATCTACCAAAAGAGAGCCTGGTCTTAATTGGGGGTGATCAGACCTCTGAAGACCTCAGTAACCGCAGCATCAGCAGAGAACTCTGGTTTGGGAATTCCCTAAGGAACCATACAGGAATACGAAAGGCCATGGAGTGGCGTAAGTTGGGAGACATGCCAGAGCCAACAAGGTTCAGACATGAGGTGTCTGTGCTCAAAGGACAACTATATGTGTTTGGAGGCAAGAAGTATTATGGCACCAATGACACAATGAATTCTGCCTACAGGTGAGAGCAGGCACTACCAACTAGAACAGCCAATTACAGTTTTTTAACATTGCTTGCACAGTTTTCTGTACAGCTATACTTAAAGTGTCTCAATCTACCAAATTTCTAGGTATGACCCTCTTCATAACACCTGGGAGAGACTTGCTGACATGCAGCAAAAGAGATCCACTTTCTCTGCAGTGGTGCTGGATGGAAAGATTCTGGCCATTGGCGGGCATTCTGACCTTTACTTTGAAAACAGTGTGGAACAATACTGCCCAACTGCAAACTCATGGAGGTATGTAGTCAGAGATGGTTTGCTTACCAGATATTATGATTGTCTTGCATAAACTTCCATACCAAAACATAAAATTAGTTCGCAAAATCAAATATAAAGAGTCCAACATTGATTCTGGCCATCAGAGGACACTGATCACACATCATAAAAGTGACATGAGACTGTTTTTAGTTTTGTGGATAGTTAAAATTAGCTAAGGAGTATTTAGGTCTAGGCAAGCAGCTGGAGCTATTGCAATCTAATACATTGTTGATGATTGCTCATGTGATGCAAGGGTAAAAGATACAAGAAAAAACACCTCACGTCTAAAAAACACTTAAAAACTTGGAAAAAGAACTTTGAAAGGACCAAATTCTGACACCATCTCACTTCTAAAAACATTTTGGTAAGAGACTACACAATACTGCAAAATCTTGCTATCTTGCAGGGTCCTTTCTTTAAAAATAAGACTTGAAGCAGAAATGCCCTTGTCGGTACCCTAATCTGAGTCATGAAACCACACATGTTGTTTGATTGGGGCCATAACATTAGCTGAGTTAGCATCAAAAGCTAGCATGCAACTAGCTAGACATACTCTTCCTTTCTACCTTAAAACTTTACTGGGTCACTCTAGCTTTCTGAAAAACATGCTAACACAATGAAATTTGCTTGCAAAAAGGAAACTGCTTGAAAATTGAAAAAGTAACTAATTTGTATGTCTTTTAGGTTCACCTGGCCCTTGGATCTGCCTCTGAGTGGACATGTAGCAAAAGTTTTACAAGGGCAGATCTATGTCTCAGGAGGGCTAGACAATGACTACCAGTGTGTTTCAACTATGTTTCTGTACCACCCTGAGACAGGAAGCACTTACTTGGCCAACATGGCTCAATCCCGGGCTAATCACTGCATGGAGACCCTGGGTGAATGTCTGTATGTAGCCGGCGGAATCACCACTGTTGAAAACATGAGTGCTGTTGACCAGCTAGCTTGTGAGATGTACAATCCAGCGGCTGATTCCTGGACTGCCTTTAAATCCCTGTCAGTGCCACATGTTGGAGCAGGAAGTGCAGTTTTGGAGGGCAAATTTTATGTGCTGGGTGGATACAGTCATGAGAGCTACAGTGACATAAAGATGGTTCATCGTTATGATCCCAGTGCTAAAAGATGGGAGAATATGGGCAAGATGCCTGGACCGAACAACGACATACGAGCATCTCTGCTGTGTTTACCACAACACTTTCGACTGTAACACGGGATGACAAACTCCATTGGCATACTTGTTTTATATTAAAGGTCCCATATTATGCTTTTTCTGGTTTTAGTATTTTAGTGTGTTTTCCAGGTGTCTTGTGCATGTTTAGGCACATCTATGTGCAAAAATTCAAAGTCCGCGGAAACGCGGCTTCTCTTACCTCCTCCTGTTAGCAGTAGCAGTATGTAACGCTCGGTTCTAGCCCCCCTTGTTGAAAAGTGCAGTGTGATATCACACTGCGATGATGTCACTGATCCAAGCCCATTGGCTCGTTTTGGCAAGCACAAGCTCATGCTGCTGAATTCCAAATATGGTAAAAGGGGCGTAACATTTCCGAGAATTGTCCGAACGACTGACCAATTACAACAGAGCAGATCGGCCAACCAATCAGGTCAGACTTGGCACACGTGGGGACCCTGCTCGGGGGGGGGGCAGATGAGACGGGCTGCATCGATCGGCAGTACATGAAAACAGACACTTTTTTCGAACATTAGCGATTGTGAACATACTTTAGTAGGCACATAAATTAGATATATGAACCCCATAAAGGGCATAATATGGGATCTTTAAGTTTATTGATGGTGAATTTCAGGATAGTTTTTGCATGCAGTATTATTACAATTGAGCAAGCATTTTTTTATTGTAGACAATGCAAGAATGTCAGGTTGTCAAAACTGCCACTTTTTGATACCACGTTTTTGAACGATGCAATCTCTGTCTAACTTGCACAAACACATTGTCAATGTTTTGGTACAGAAATGTTGCCAAAGTGTTTGTGCAATTTAGACAGTGTGACGGGTTGCTTATCATTTTTGGTAGTTAAAAACAAGAACTTTCTGGGGCGCTGTTGGCTGAGTGGTTGGGGCGCACACCCCATGTGCGGAAGATGTGGTCCTCGTGGTGGGCGGCCCAGGTTCGAACCCAACTTGTGGCATCTTTCCTGAATGTCATTCCCCACTCTCTCTTTCCCTAATTTCTGATTCTATACACTGTCCTGTCTCTCTAATAAAGGCACAAAAAGCACAAAAATAAATCTTTAAAAAAACACAAAAAAAGAACTTTCTAAATATTGGGTATCCAGAACTTCTATTTTTGTTGCCGTGGTATCGTAATAGATATTGATATCCTTTGAGCTTTAGTACTATATGGAAGTTTAAAAATCCATTTCCTAAGAATGCTTATAACGGTCCCACAATGTCCCACTTAATGTCAAGTTTTTTTTTTATGACATGGTAAAGATAGATTAAATTAAACTGTAGGCATGCCAAATGTAGGGTATACATTTAATGTATTGCATTCTGGTGCTACTCCAATTAGCTGTACATTTTTCAAAAGTTGCTTTATGATGATAAATGTTCCCATAATAAAACAAAGAATAAACCTTTTTATAATGGAATACTGCAATAACCCACTATGAACACAGGAGGGAGTAGCTTCCTTCTTAAAAACCGGCTGTCTAAGACATTTTTCTTTGAAGGTGTTGCAAACAGTATTTAAGCACAATAGACCAGAGAAGAGACGATGTGGGAAGTTTTTGTTTTGCATTTATTGTTCCGATGAAGGCCCACACATCAATATTTCCATGATGAAAAGTATGCAATTTGTTTTTCTGAATTTCCAATAAAAGCTTGTTTGAATTTGGCTTGATTTTTATGTTTTATTTTGAAAATCAAGTAAGTAATATTAGCAAGGTCATTTTTATAATGTAGTTTAACTTTAAGTTTGGTCCTAGGGATTCAGATTTCAGATTCCTCATCAGTGTTAAAGCACTAATAATTAATTATGTCTTATTTTGACAAAGGAAACAGAAGGAAACCGCTGAATGTTGTGTGTCCATTTAGGTTGTCAAACACTCTTCCGTCATCCCACAGCTGCATGTGCAGCTTATCACCAGCAGCCAATTGCAGAACAACTGAGTTACTGCTACTGTCAGAGCCGTCAACTGAAGGGCCATCAAAGGTTGAAATTTGCAAGATACCATTTTTTGTCAATATTGCCCCCATTGCATGAGTGTTGTAGCCATAGGTGCTGAAGCTGATGTAGTAGAAACCGTCCACTGGTGCTGTGAAGACTCCTGCAACAGAATGAAAATAAGGAGATGCAGGATCATATACTCTGCATGCAAGTAGGTTTATATGTTTTTATTTTGTAAGAGGCCGATCTACTTTGTAGGCAAAATAAGTACTTAAAGTCATCAATGTATGGCAAGTTTGCCTTGGAATCTGAAAGTAAAACACATTTCTAAATGACTTAAAGAGTTTAACTCAAGTGGCAACCTTTGGTGTCAAAGAATGAAGCCAATGCAGAAGTGTGAAAAAAAAACTGCCATTCCTCGAGTGACCACTTGAGGCTGGCCAAGGAATCCCCTTTAGATCCAATATTTAAAAAAGAAACAGCAGAAATGAAGATGTTGACAGCCTGTTTCAGTAAAAGGAAATTCCTCTCTATCTCATTTCTTCATTGGTAAAACATGTATGGGGAGTGGATTTCTGTATAACCCATCCATATTGATGATATGAAGGTTTAGAGTTGTGCTATCATTTGTGGCATGGTTGAGTTGACTAGCAGGTGGGCGCGTTGTAGCTGTTTACCAGGAGACTAAAAGCTCTAAAGTATCTAGATTGGTTTAAAGTTAGGTTGAGACGGCATTTCCCACATGGTGACCATTATCTTTGGGCTCCAACACCTCTTCAGAAACCAATGGATGACATCACTGTCTCTGTGTCCATGTTTTAAACAGTATGTGAGTTCAACAGAATATAGACCACAGGTGTTGCAGTCTTTGTCGCTTTTCCTACTTTTTTTTGTTATCTTCATTTTTCATGAAGTCCCAATTTACAGCCATTTACCACATAAATCCATCTGAATCCTTTGTTTCTCTGCCAGTTTGTCAGTATTACTCTGTAACAGAGCTTCAAACCTGACACCTGGTATCTGGAGCCGTGCCATCAGTGCTTATACCTGCAGGTCCTTCTGCTTTTCTCTAATATTCGAAAACATTGTGTTGTGAATAAGTAGCTGATTTTCAACAGCTTTACATTCGTTATCTGCATTTGGGTCCTTTACTTGTTGTATTGGTAGCTCTGACAATAGGTCACGTAGAATGAACTATGACTTAAGAATCCAATTTACCAAAAATAAAAAAAATGTGGTAATTTGATCCATTGTCAATATTAAGACTTTCATCAGTGCAGATTTATGAAAAACCTCCAAAAACCTGAAACAAACAGTATCAGCAAATTGTTTTACTTTGTTTGAGCTTGTTAGAAATACCAGAAACAGGCGTCAGCCCAACAGCCTCAGGACATGTTGTTTTTACAAAAGGCCATAAATCATATCATTCATGGATATCAACCAAGCAGTTTTCTGTGGTAAAACCCCTAGAAACGTTACTTACCTGTACTTTCGTCATAACCATCGCCAATGTTTGAGAAGACTCTTTTGAAAATCAGAGTCTTGTCTGTACAGGGTCCTTTATAAATCTCTCCGAAGTTTGACAAAGAGGTGGAGAATGCGACCTGGGGAACCCCTGTGATTAAAACAATACATGGAGAAAATGTGAAATTCCACAAAGACATGCAAACATGTTGATAGATGATGTTTTTGCTTCCTATTTGGGGCTATTCAACCATCCTCACTCACCACTACTATTCTGTTTGAGCTCGTCAATCGCCTTCTCTGTGGCGATCAGTCTCGTTTTCAGGCCTGTGAAAGTAAAAAAGCACAAATGAATCATACAAAATTGTATGTAAAAAATAGATATTGTGTAATTATTAATCATCGTAGATTCCGTACCTTCATTCTCTTTGTTCAGTTTTTCCACTTCAGCTTTCTGTCCCCTCAGCTCGTCCACAGTCGCATTGAGCCTGGCCTCTAAAGCTTCAACATCACTCTGCCAGCTTTCCACATGTTTCAGTTTGTCCTCCAACTTTTTAATTAATTCCTCTTTGGCTGTCAGCCACTCACTTGTATCCCCATCACCTCTCTGTCCAAACCCTGGCCCGACGAGAGAAAGCCCCAGGAGGGTCAGCAGAAGCAAAGTCATGAACTCCATTTCCTCAGTCTTAAGTTTGCAGCGTCTTTGCTTGATCTCTTTCAGTTTGCAGAGGCTGGTTTTTCCTCACTGCCTCATATACCTGCTGTCTTCTCTGAAAGGGTTCCTCTGATGTCGGTGAGTATACGCAGTGTTGAGGCCCTAAGGGATCCCAGTTCTAGCCGTGTCCCAACAAGCCAACAGGGTGGATTTTATGAGCATGTTTGCCATTCAATCTTTCTATTTTTTTAAATATTTTTTGGGCCAGCTGTCCTAAGATAGGACAGCTGAAGAGAGACAGGAATGTTGGGAGTAGAGAGCAAAACCTCATTCATCTTTGTTAGGTTTTATTCTTGCAAGAAGTTGCAAGAAGGAGCTCTGCACAGAGTGTAACATGAAGACCACTCTGCAGAGAAACTCAAATGAGAAACAGAAAAAGAGTCCTTTTATACATGTCAAGGTGGAAGAAAGATATTGACAAACTCTGTTGGAGGAGATATGCCATTTAACACAAGCAACCTAGACAGAGGAAGATCAGATGTCCATGCAAAGTCATCATTGAATTTCCCTCGGGATCAATAAAGTATCTATCTATCAAAGGTCATGCAAACACATTTAGAAAACCCAAATGTTTAGCCGTTGTGCTGAGGACTACTTCCTCCGTACATGGGGGGGCGCATCATAACCACTAGGCTATCAGCACCCCTGCCAGTAAAACTTTAATAGGGAGGGAGAAATTACTTCTTTATGTTGCAAAAATCAGCCTTTTCCACCTACAATGGAAACTGTATAATACTGTCAGGGCATAACAAGTTCAAATTCAAGCTTTTTATTTTTTTAATTCTTAATATTTTTTTGGGTATTTCTTGTCCTCACACTGATTTTTTGCCGGCGATCTCCCGCGGACCCGATCTGACTCCCAGTCTCCACCCGGAGGAGAGCAGGCGGGGAGCGAGAGGTCGCGCGATCTCCCGCGGACCCGATCTGACTCCCAGTCTCCACCCGGAGGAGAGCAGGCGGGGAGCGAGAGGTCGCGCGATCTCCCGCGGACCCGATCTGACTCCCAGTCTCCACCCGGAGGAGAGCAGGCGGGGAGCGAGAGGTCGCGCGATCTCCCGCGGACCCGATCTGACTCCCAGTCTCCACCCGGAGGAGAGCAGGCGGGGAGCGAGAGGTCGCGCGATCTCCCGCGGACCCGATCTGACTCCCAGTCTCCACCCGGAGGAGAGCAGGCGGGGAGCGAGAGGTCGCGCGATCTCCCGCGGACCCGATCTGACTCCCAGTCTCCACCCGGAGGAGAGCAGGCGGGGAGCGAGAGGTCGCGCGATCTCCCGCGGACCCGATCTGACTCCCAGTCTCCACCCGGAGGAGAGCAGGCGGGGAGCGAGAGGTCGCGCGATCTCCCGCGGACCCGATCTGACTCCCAGTCTCCACCCGGAGGAGAGCAGGCGGGGAGCGAGAGGTCGCGCGATCTCCCGCGGACCCGATCTGACTCCCAGTCTCCACCCGGAGGAGAGCAGGCGGGGAGCGAGAGGTCGCGCGATCTCCCGCGGACCCGATCTGACTCCCAGTCTCCACCCGGAGGAGAGCAGGCGGGGAGCGAGAGGTCGCGCGATCTCCCGCGGACCCGATCTGACTCCCAGTCTCCACCCGGAGGAGAGCAGGCGGGGAGCGAGAGGTCGCGCGATCTCCCGCGGACCCGATCTGACTCCCAGTCTCCACCCGGAGGAGAGCAGGCGGGGAGCGAGAGGTCGCGCGATCTCCCGCGGACCCGATCTGACTCCCAGTCTCCACCCGGAGGAGAGCAGGCGGGGAGCGAGAGGTCGCGCGATCTCCCGCGGACCCGATCTGACTCCCAGTCTCCACCCGGAGGAGAGCAGGCGGGGAGCGAGAGGTCGCGCGATCTCCCGCGGACCCGATCTGACTCCCAGTCTCCACCCGGAGGAGAGCAGGCGGGGAGCGAGAGGTCGCGCGATCTCCCGCGGACCCGATCTGACTCCCAGTCTCCACCCGGAGGAGAGCAGGCGGGGAGCGAGAGGTCGCGCGATCTCCCGCGGACCCGATCTGACTCCCAGTCTCCACCCGGAGGAGAGCAGGCGGGGAGCGAGAGGTCGCGCGATCTCCCGCGGACCCGATCTGACTCCCAGTCTCCACCCGGAGGAGAGCAGGCGGGGAGCGAGAGGTCGCGCGATCTCCCGCGGACCCGATCTGACTCCCAGTCTCCACCCGGATCTTTCCCTCTTTCCCTCTTTCCCTCTTTCCCTCTTTCCCTCTTTCCCTCTTTCCCTCTTTCCCTCTTTCCCTCTTTCCCTCTTTCCCTCTTTCCCTCTTTCCCTCTTTCCCTCTTTCCCTCTTTCCCTCTTTCCCTCTTTCCCTCTTTCCCTCTTTCCCTCTTTCCCTCTTTCCCTCTTTCCCTCTTTCCCTCTTTCCCTCTTTCCCTCTTTCCCTCTTTCCCTCTTTCCCTCTTTCCCTCTTTCCCTCTTTCCGACTCCCGGTTTAAAGGGAAAAATGAAAAAAAAATTGCTTTTGAAATATTTATACAAATATAAAGACATTTTAATTTACTTGTTTCTTCTTAACAGTTTAGATATTATGCCCATTTGGAAAAGTGTGTGTTCACAAGCACAAGTGAATACACTTCCAACTGGGCATAATATCTAAACTGTTAAAAAAAACAAGTAAAATAAAATGTCCTAAAGTAGGCTTACCTCTTGAATGGTAGTGGGAATGCAACAGTTGACAAAACACTGAAAATAATAGAAGCATTTTGTATTTTTCATTTAATCCGTTTATTGTGACATGTATGATAGCCTTGCAAAGTAAATATGTTTTTAAAAAATGGAAGAAAGAAATGCATCCAAATAAAGTTACGTACCTGTTCTCATGCAAAGTCTCTCTGAAGCATCTGACGACGACAGACGAAATCTCCCTCATGCCTCCTTGAGAACCATAATTATCCTCCTTAAAAAGAACAACATTAAAACATAGGTCAGGGTAGGTAATAGAATGCCAAAGTAACTGCACTTTCATCGTTATTCCAATAAAAGGATTTGCAACAAACATCGCAATAGTCAGAATTCATCACAAACAGTAACAATTTTTAATAAGGACAAGCAATGCTTTCTCACTCAGCATGTTTACATACAGACTGTGCAGACTTCTTTACAAACACATTTCAAGAGGCTGAAAAGCCTTGCCATTACATTTGAGCTGAATTTAGAGTTAAGTGTCTGGATGACTGTCCGCCTGTCTATCTCAGCCTTATTGTACACCAATAAAATATATATTAATGTGTGATTCTGGGAAGAGAGACATTTTAGGATTTTTATTTATTGAAACTTTATTTTGATCATTTTCTCCTGTTTTATATAGTATTAAATAGAACAAAAACAATTCAACAATGCTTTTGCATTTAGAAAGAACACAAAACAGGATATAAATGTATATACTTTAGATATATAAAGCCTCTCTGAAGCATCTGACGACAGAAGAAATCGCCTCTCCTCGACTATCTGTTGAGAAACAAAAGAAAAACAAAGACCTTACTATTTTAAAACTTTTATCATTTTCTTTAGTAGTTATTGGGGGGGACAAGGAAGCACAACATAACTTAACAAAACGGGAGCTTCTTGGTGTGCAGATCTTGTTTTGCTTTCCTTACCTATTTTTTATTTTGGATCCAGCACCCACTGAGGGATGTGTCTTTCTTGATTTCTCATCGTTATCAAGCAGCACATCAAAAATAAAACATATCCTTCCTTTCTGGGTTATCACAAATGCCGTCAACTAAATAAATGGTATCCTGAAATCAGAAAGAGTAAAATATGTTACTTAAATGTGCAGACATGTATTTATTTTATGCATGCAAGATCCATTTAGCACTGTAATAAGTGTTGACTGTTTACCATGTTTATTTTTGTCTGGACGAGACAGGACACTGAAGACACATCCAGAGAGTACGGCCATCGAGGGCAGGAATCGTATTTGCAGTGAGCTGATCTGAAAAATCATAAAGCTTTATGTTGAGTTCAGAACAGACTCGTGAAAATCACATATCACAGCTCTTTAAAAGGATTTGTACAAATACCTGACAGCTGTCTTGTTTGGTCAGTGTAATAATCTTCATGCTGCTTTTGTCTTGGCTGTGAAACAGATATTTCATCATTACTTGAGTCCCATTCCTCTGTATAAATCACAGCTGTAGTATGTTTTAAAACACTGATACATACGCCACCATGGAGGCAGAGCCGCACTCATGTGGTGAGTTCAAAGTCATGAATGACCAGATCGGGCCAACCGTGAATCATGACAAGGAAGTGAAGGTCTCAAAGACTCAGGGTATCCTTAAGCAGAAGAGAAGACAACAAAAAAAGGCTTATATACTTGTCCAGATGTGTATCACAGCTTCAAGTGAGCGCACAGAACTCACCTCACTGTCAGGAACATACAGGAGATTTTCCACCACCACTATCGTCCTCTCTCCTTTAAAGCAAACATAGACAGGGAGATTTTTCAACAATCGTGACACAATCTTTTCCAACAGGCCTTTTAACTTTGTGCAACTGTTTCTATTTGTATAACCTCTCTTTTACCCATTAGCTTTGTTTACAGAGCACTTACCAAAAACCAACGCTACAAAGTTCTTTACATAACGTACTAATCCTAATGATGCACAAAAATAATGTCTCAATAAACCCGTCCATGTAAACCCAACTCCGACAACAGGAAACTTGGGCGCATCTCACTCATTGTAGACAGTCATGACTCAGAGACATTTAAAGAGACTGATTTCTGCTGTATTTATGTGTGAAATGTTGAACTAGCTCCTTTATCAAAACATGTTTTTTTAGTTTCAGTTGGCATACACATTAATTTGGCTTACATGTGTTGATTTGAGGAACTTATAAACAGTATATAATATGTTTATCAGAGACAATCATTGTAAGAAGAAGATATCCTTTATTAATCCCACAGGGGGAAATTACTTTTTCACTCCATTACTGAGACATGTTACACACAGGCTGAAATACACACACAACATGAACTAATAACACAGTAACTCACTTTTACCCAATGTATCATAATAACCGGCGGGAAAAGACACTGACCCTGATCACCAAGTGGATTTCATGGCCCAGACTGAACATCACCGCTGTACTGCAGCCCTCGTCGTGGTAATCCTTGACTGAGCAGGAGTCTATCTTGATTTGAGACTGGAGCTGAGTGTGTGGAGAGGTGGAATTAAAATTCTGCTTATCAGAAAATAAAAATTAGCACTAACATTAACAAAATTAGCACGACCTACATCCATTATTTATACAGCTGCAATGACAAAAAGAGGATTTAATGTTTCATTTGGTCAACAATGAGGCTACGATAAAAATCAAAAATCTCTTTGATACCTGTCTCGATCTTTGCTAATGCAAGGTTTGAAATGTGGAAAAACCCGCCCTCATGAGTAGAAACACATTGTATATCCCTGTTGACAAAAACAGTAACACGTATTACCATTACGTCACAGCAACAAAACCGTGCAGAGCAACGATTCAGAGAATAATCCTGAAACAGAGACGGATCAGATTCTTATCTCCCCCTTGTTACATTGCACAGCTAATTTTTTTTAATTTTGGTACAGAGTTTTCTCAGAATCATATAAAAAGTTTACCTTCAGATCCCTCGTCGCCACTGGATGGCTTCTCTGCCAAAGCCTAAAAAAGAAGAACCCACATCTTAATGTAGGTAATGAAATCCATTGGGATTATTACAACTGGTGACATTATCAAAGCAAACGGTGAAATCAGAAAAACATTTCATGGCCAGACACAGGCCTTCACTTGTAGTGTGCCTTATAAACACTCTTACCGAGATGAGAAGAATTGTCTTGCGGGGACCCAAGCAGTAAGGGACGAGACACAGGAGTAAGTTTAAAGAAAAGGTGGGTTTTTATTTGACCCAAAAATAGAAAACCAAGTTTAAAAACCAAATTATAAGAACTAGACATATAAAAGAGGTCAATTTAATGTAACTTTAAATCAACAAGGTGAAATCAAATTGAGAAACTGAATTCAGGTTCCTGAAATCAATGCAGTGTGGTTACACAACTCGCTCTTTAAAGCCTCGATGATCCCCAGGGACAGCATCAGGTCAACCTCCCTCCTCAGTGAGGCCAGCAGCGCTCAGGGATCCTGTAACTTAATCTTCTCACCTCTCATCTTTGCACCTTCTCTCACAACAATGTCATGTTCAACAATATTTGTTCTCCCAGGATTCTCCTGGAAAACGTCTGATAAATCTCACCTGAAGCTGTTGGCCGTCTGAGATCATGGTCTACCAGGTCACTAGAGAGGTAAGTATTGCTCATCCACTTCTTCATCCAGCACACTTCTTATTAGCATCACTTCTATCACTAGGTTGGAGCACCAGCACTTTCTGTCCTGGGTCGAAGGTTCTCCGCCTGGCTGACTTGTCGTAACAGGACTTCTGTTGCTGCTGGGCGTCCGCCATGTGCGATTGGGCCAGCTCACCCATTTTCTCCAGCCGCTCACTCATCTGGATGACATAGGATACAACGTTAACAGATCCCACCCTCCCCTTGCCTCCTTCCGAGATCTCTCTCAACTGTGCAAACGGGCTCCAAACTTCATGTCCATACAAAAGGAGAGAAACTAGTGGAGGATTGTGGTACTTCTCTGTCTGCAAAGAGGAAGTAGGGCAGCCATTGATTCCAGTCTGTTTACAAACTTCTGGAGCATCTGTTTCAGGGTCTGGTTAAAGTGCTCTGTTAGCCTATCCGTTTAAGGATGATATGGTGTGGTCCTGAGTCTCCTGATACCAAGTAACTGGAACACCTGTTTCAGCAGAGTAGACATAAAGTTAGTTCCCTGATCAGTTAATATTTCACAAGGGAAGCCAACCCTTGAAAAGAACTGTACCAAACAGAAAGCAACTGCTTTTGCCTTTATGGATTTCAGTGGAAAGACTTTTAGATACTTGGTGGAATAGTCTGTTATAACCAGCATATAACGGTTTCCTGCTTTGCTTCTCTCTACAGGGCCTACAATGTCCATCCCAAGGTGTTCAAATGGGGTGCCAATAATGGGTAGTGGTTGAAGTGGAGCTCTGGGGGTGTTTTAGCAGATGTTATTTGGCACTGAGGGCAACTTTTACAAAACTGAGCAGTATCTCTACGCAGGCCAGTGGAAATGTTTTTTTAATGCGAGCCGTGTTTTTGTGTTTGCCCAGGTGGCCAGCCCAGGGAACTGAGTGCCCCAAGGCAAGCATGGTGTTTCCAGCTGCTTGGGCAACCACTAGCTGCAACGCTGACTGTTGTTGACAATAGAGGATGCCATTTTGTAGGATATACTCATCACTTATGATGTCCAACTCAGCTTCTGGCTCCTTCTCCTTTGCTTTCTGGAAAAGAAAGAGTAAAGATGGATCAGTTTTCTGCATATCACTTATATTACCTGGAACTTGAAACCCTAGTGGTAACTCTGGCTCAGTGCTGGTTGATAGTGTCACCACTGTCTTTTGGAATTTTTCCTGCTTCTCTGTCTGCAGGTTTTCCGAGACTTCCCAGGTGTGGTATCCAACTCCTCATTGAAAAAAGGGCAAGGCACTGAGAATTGCAGCGGGCTCATTGGATTGCATTCTGGTTACCACAGCATTACACTTTCTTCTTTGTTCTGGCTCCAACAAATCAAAAAGAACTGGTAGGTCTCTTCCTAGAACAGCATCAAAAGGCAGATTATCAGCAACCCCAATGTTCAAAAGGAAAGTGGTACAAAGCACATTTGTGCAAGGCAAGATTATTAATATAGCACATTTCAACAACAAGGCAATTCAAAGTGCTTTACAAGACATCAAAAGCATCATGACAGAGAGAAAAAGAAACAAAAGAAATATTAAAATAGAAAATTAAAAAATCACTAAAACAAACAATTCACAGTCACAGAGAAGATCCATTTGGACATTCCTTGGCATTTTTACTACCTCCTTCAGATCCCAGATTTGAAGGAGGTAGTAAAAATCCTTAAAACGTCTTGACAGGATGCGTATTTTTAAGGTTGAACGCAAAACCTCCAACTGTTTGTTAACTACAACGGTTGTGATTTTATCAGAGTTTTTCGGGTACATGGGCTAAGTATGGCCTTAAGTCCACATAGATAACAAATTAGCTTTTTGCTAGAGGGTTTTGTTGGCCTACTAGCTGGCTGGCCCTCCCACATAAGAGACTTACCTGCACTGGTTGCTGCCCCTTGTTGGCACTGTTGGGCTGGTTTGTGGCTGTCCTTTGTCGTCCTCCATGCATTGTAGCTCCATGGTTGACCCTTTTTCCGTGCCGCCACAAAGACATCTGCCAGCTTGTCAGCCAAAACAGATTTATTTATGAGCTAGGTTGTCCTAAAACTGCACCAAATTAAAACAAATAAACAATAAAATTGTCCTAAAATGTCTTTGCTAAAAGTGGGCTAAAGCAGGAATAAAAGTCAGGTAAAACAAGGGATACAAAGGAGAGCTAAAAGTCCAACACTTATCACTCAGCTCCAACAAAATAAAACAATGAGTAATTTGTCCCGATCTTCTGTGACTGACCACGCCTGCTGCTTCCTTCGCAGGGTCTCCTCAAGTCGCTCAGCAAGTACACAGGCTGCAGGATGGGCACTGCAGAAACAAGAAAATACCACCAGTATAGAGAACAAAAGTGATGACGTATTTTTGTAGGCCAACCCGGAAGTAACAACGCCATGGGTTCTAACGAGAATTCGCCTATGGGATTTTTGCATTGGATTTTGGATCATTGCAGAAAATAAGTTCTTTGGCTAACACACGTTTCTGATGCGTAGGCGTTTTGTTTAGCAGGATAATCTTTGCAAATGAACATCACTTTTATGAAGTTTGAAGCGTAAATGCAGCCGAGAGAAGTAAAAAGCTAACTTTATGCTACAAGCGAACTACACCACGGTCGGTTGATTTTGACGTCACTACCGTTATGCTTCATCGATCTAATCAGCGGTTTTGACAAGCTAGCAAAACCGTAGCTTAATAAGTTGTTTAATAACCTAATATTTGCAAGAGCACTGAAAAACATGACTAGATGCTGTAAGGCGGACTGGTGAGAGAGTTCCTGGCGTGATGACGTTAAATGTACCCGACAACCACTGTAGTCTCATTTAGCCACTTGTTAGCAACCGCCGTTTTTAGTACGTGTAAAAACTTTAAAATTCACAAGTTGGGGTCTTATCCAACGTAGTTTATCTCGTCTAACAAAACGCCCAACATCTCTTAAGCTTGTGTTAACTACAGACCTTATTTCAGGCGTCTAACCACAAACCCATTCAAAATCCCCATTGACTTTTAGAGGATAGAACCCATGGCGCTAAAATTCTAACTCACTTCCGGGTTTTAGGACTCATTCCTGTGGCACTCTATTGTTCCTACACACACAATCGCCGTACTTCTAAAACCAGAGTGTAACTACTGTCCCAAAGGGATACTGACACCGCTGGCAGAGCTCCTCACTGTGCATGCAGAGGCGCTGCTTGTCAACAGGCAAGGCAGGCAACTGCTTGAGGCCCTAGACCAGTAGGGGGCCACTGTGGGCTCACCAACTGTTCTGGCTCCTCATTTAGCAGAAAAACTGTCCGTTAAATCAAACAAAGCTATACAGGTGCAGGTAATCTGTCATTAGTCACACCAAGGCAGAAAGTTCACTTATTCTAAAAACATGCATAAAACCAAGAGTATTAATAAAACCACAACAACGGCAATCAATGAAACCAAATCATAAATATCACAACATGAATAAAACCAAATATATAAACACATGCGTAAAAGACTATGCAATACATTAATCATATAATCAAACACTTCTGCCTTGTGAAACTTGGATGCTTTTACCTTTTGGCTGGATCCATTTCCCAAAGAGCTCCTTGAGCCTCACATACAACTCTTTGGGGCTCTCATCAGGGTCGACGTCCAGGGAGCAAAATCTTTGCCTGTAAGTCTCAGGATTAATGTCACATACTAGGAAGTGTTTCATTCAATTCAGTTTATTTAGGAAGGGGACAGTGCAAAGTAATAACACACGATTATACATGGGTTAAAATGCCAGAACACTATTTTTCATCTGTAGTCCCCTGGCCTCGATGTTAAAGAGGCTTTTTAAAATACAAGTAAACAAGGAGATAAAGGGAAAAGAACGACAACACAAGCAGAAGAGAACTTAGCACAAAACAAGACACAGCACAGAACAAAGCACAGAGCAGAACAGTTTACAAGGTAAAACAACAGGACAGAGTACAATTAGAAAACACACAGCTGTTGAGAGCAATAAAAGCAGTAGTGAAATGAGAAAACAAAAACATACAATACATATATGTTGAGATTGCAGATTCAATGTCGTCATTTTAAGACAATATATTCAACCTGGCTCATAGTGTGAGTGAAAAGGACCTGCAGAGGCCTCAGCTTGAGCGGAAGGATAGTGCATGGTAGTCAATGGCTACGTTTACATGCACACCATATTCCGATTAAGGTCCATATTCTGGTTAAGGCAATATTCCGAAAAGGGTGTTTACATGCTCCGTAGAGTGCTGAGCTACTGGAATATTCCTGTTTACATGTTAATCAGCATATTCCGAATAAACCGTAGTAGTAGTAGTAGTAGTAGTAGCGTCATGAAAAGACGTCATCTAGGGGCGTAAACAAATTGTTACCCTGTCCTGCTTCGGCGTTCCGACCGTGGTCAGAGCGCACAGGGGAGACTTATTTGTCTGCCCAAGGGCCGAAGTATCTCTCAACTTCGGGGCTAACCCCCGTCACTTTTACAGGGGTAAAACATACACGGAGAGTCCGGCTGGTAGCTTGAGGTGTCCGGCCGTTTGTTTCGCACACACCGAACTTGTATAACAGTACCACTGAGCTTAACGTTTCTCTGCCTAATTCTGCTCCGGTCCCCGGCATCATAACGCGCCTCTCGCACACATCTGCAGAACACACACACTCGTCTCGATTTCTCTCTCTCCTCACTCGCTCCACCACCCACACACATGCGCACTGAGCTCCTTCACAGACAGACATACCCTACTTGTATAACAAAATCCTTGAAGTAGCATATTCAGGAGCATATTCCGACTAAGGCGTTTACATGGCCCAATATTCGGGTTGATACAGGCATATGCCAGGGGTCTTATTCTGGTTTTTAATAATCGGAATATGAGCTTAATCGGGTTATGACAATTGGAATAAGGTGTTTACATGACTCCTACGCAATCGGAATATTGTCATTATTCCGATTAATACAGGAATATGGTGTGCATGTAAACATAGTCATTGAAGCCTCCACATTTGATGGATCAGAGTCTGAAAACTGAGGATCAGGTACTGGAGTTGTTCTGGCCTGAACTTCTAACTGCAGAAACTGAAACTGATGTTGAAGTGCTTTAAAGCGCTATTCTTGCCTTGCAGTTAGCTCATTATGCTTAGCCTCCTGGACCTCTTGCTGACCACTGTGGGCCTGGAGAATGGACATCAGATCTGACAGAGTTGGCTCCTTACCTTCATCCTCAGTTCTTCCTACAGAAGCTCCATTGTCTTCCTCTTCATTGCTGGCCTGCCTTTCCTGGGTATTCACTGCCAAGATGCATTTGTCTTCTTTTCAGGGGTAACAGGGTAGAAAACAAAAAAAAAATCAAAAAGTTGAAGAGTGTCTTTCACTGAATGATCCCACCACTACCAGTTAGCAGTAAGGCATGAGACACAGGAGTTAGTTTGAAGAAAAGGTGTGTTTTTATTTTACCCAAAAATAGAAAAACCAAGTTTACAAGCCAAATTATAAGAACTAGGCCTTTAAAATAGGTCAACTTAAATAAGGTAAAATTAAAAAATGCAGTCAAAGTAAATTAATTTACAGTGAAATAAATCAATTGCAGCAATGTGTACAGCTCAGGCCTGGAGAAAAATGTAAAAATGAAAAATAATACTTGCAAGAAAAAATAACAAAATGCAAAAAGTGCCGAACAAAAGAAGAGACTGAGCTCTAAACAAAGCCAGTCTGGGCCTGTGCAGCTCTGTACACTCTTTGATGAGTTGTTGAAACTCTCCAGCACTGTACCACACCAACTCCAACCTCCAACTACCTAAGAAGCCCTCAAGCCTCCTCTTATATAGGAGCTGGCACCTACCAAAAGGGGTTGGAAATCAATTTACTCTCAGGTGAGTATTACCTGTTCTACAAACAACACATACTATCTGCAATAAGGCTAAAAGCATGTAAAAATACATTTCAGTTAAGTAAAGACTTAAACAGCCTTTTAAATAACATTTTTAATCTCAACAACCTAAACACCCCTCCACTTCTACCAAACATGGCACCTTCCACTTGACACACCCCCATATAAACCCAAGGCTGGCTTCAGCTCTGGTTGACACTTCCTGGTTAAGAAAGAGGAGTGCAGGCAAGGCTGTGGAGCAACAGGTGACTAACAAGATATATTTGATGTGTAACAATGAATAAAATGTTTTAATGTAAAAATAGTCTGTGTGTGTTTTCTTTTGCTTAAAAATACAAAGTTTGAAGTCATTTGTCAATGAGTTATTCTTCAGATTTATCAAAAGTCGTTCACACAAAGTACTCGTTGCTAGTCATGCTAAGCTAACATTATCACAGGCCTCTCAGCCGGCTTGATGTACTACAAGAGTGTCTGTTTTAACATTAGCACATGCATGTGTGTGTATTACTTTAGAGGGCACGGGGTTGCCCCGTAACAAACTTAATACAACTTTAAATCAACAAGATGAAAACTAAGGTATGAACTCAAAAAACAGACTTAACACAATGAGACAAAGGGGGAACTTAAATAATGGTTTGACCAAACCAACTCCAACACAAGGGGTAGACAAAAAATGGACGCCAAATTAACTGCAAACAAGGAAAAACTATGGTGGCCCTGAAGGTCAACTGTCTAAATATTTCACCTGCTGCGAGATATATTTCACAAACCGGAAAGGGTATGTCCATACTACTTGTTTGTGATTGGACTGAAGTCACATCAGTACAAACATGTGACTCTCTTCTGCTGAACTGTCTCCGGTGTGTCGTCTACGGTGCTAGTTTCTTAGACCAGTTTGGGTATTGACTGTTGACAGGAGAGTTTTAGTGTGGGAAGACAGGATGCCTTAAAGTAAATTTACCAAATAATTGGATACTTGTTGTGCAGCCAGAATTGTTTAGTACTCCAGTCCAGGACTTGGAGCACCTCGAGCATGTATAGGACCCTGGTGAAATATATTTGTAGCAGGTGAAATATTGAGACAGTTGACCTTCAGGGCCACCGTAGAATTACCCTCTCTACCTCAAGGACTTTCTCAACCCACAAACCACATTAATATTATTAGTTTGATTTTAACTGTTTGATTTAAGAACTTTCTTTTATTCCAAACTGTAGCACTTTCAAATGTAAAGTGTGTTATAAATTAAATGCATTGTTATAATTGCTCAAACTGTGCTCAAGGTCCTGAGTAAAGCAGCTCTGTTTTCAAAGCTGTGTTTAACTAAGAAGCTGCAGCGCCCTCTGCTGTTTGCAAAGAGAAGTGAAAGAGCTCTGAACATCCAGTTATCCACGGCAAAAACTCTCATCCAATGACTTCTTATCAAAGTGTTTTAGCATGTTTGAAACGTTGTCAGCATGTTTACATGTTGAAAATAAAGACATCAATCAATCAATCAATCAATCAACGTTTTACTTCTTGGTGTAACTCCAGGTAATATAGGCTACGAATGTATGTCTCAAACAGTATGAACAAGGGTGACATCTTTACTGTGTACTCCCTCGAATTGACACTACATGTCAAGGGACAACAGGTCATGTTTTTCTTTCCGTTCATATTTTGGAGTATTTTGTTGTTTCCTGTTTTATTTCGTAATTACCCTTGTCTCTGTCTTTCAGATCCTGCTCCTCCTCCCTCTTGTGTCTACTTGGTCCAGCCTTTTCTACTCGTGAGTCTTCTGTTGTTGTTGTTGTTGTTGTTGTTGTTGTTGTTGTTGTTGTTGTTGTTGTTGTTGTTGTTGTTGTTGTTGTTGTTGTTGTTGTTGTTGTTGTTGTTGTTGTTGATGTTGATGTTGTTGTTGATGTTGTTGTTGTACGATTTACGGTTCCCTGCCTTTTCGTTTTAGATTTATGTCTGCCCCTTTTGGATTTGTTTGCACCGCTGACTGCTTACCTGTGTATCGAGTGTGTTAAATTAAATGTAGGCTAAGTACATTTACTTGTACAAATTGTCATGGTTTACCCTAGTTTAGTTAGTTTATCCTTTGTTGTGTTACTTAGTTAATTATCTATCCTAGTGTTTGATTGTTTCCTAGTTTAATCTTTAGCGTTTCTTGTTATCCTAGTGTTTCTCTATTTCTAGTGTGTTCTGTGTCTTCAGTGTGTCATGATTTATATTGTAGTTCTTCTTGTCCTCAGTGTTTCTTGTCTTTATTCCTGCCTCTGTGTGTTTCCTTGCAGTGTTGATTGTCCTGATTGTCTTCACCTGTGTCGTTAGTCTCACCTGTGTCTATTTAGTCTCAGTGGCTGCGTTTACATGGACACAAATAATGGGAATAAAAGCCTGATCAGAATAAAAATGCTACATGTAAACATGTCAATCAGAACAGACTGATCCGATCAGGCTCATTCGAAAAGAAAATTCATTCCGATCGAGAGGGGTGGTTTATGCCGATCGTTGTTCGGATCAGGATCCATGTACACGCTCGATCTGATCGTGTCTGCCTGACTGGGGTAAAATGGTCCTGACTGCACATGTCTGGCCCAGTAAAGTGACGTGTTTCCATAAAGCTCTCCATCAGAGCCTAATGTTTACAGTCTATGATCAGAGCGCAGAACTTCATGAATGATTGCCGTGTCATTTGAAAGTCTCCACTCTTGACCGGTGGACTACCCTCTCCCACCTCTCGTTTGGATCATATTTGTGTTTTATGTATAAATGTATCTTATTAATCTCTTTAATATACGATTTCATACGACCTTATTTTTATACAAATATTACATCGCGGTAAAAAAAAAAGAGTCCACTATTGGAGCGATAGTTGGCGTCTTTCCCAGCGAGCTACAGTAACATCTCTGACATCAACAGATTCATTATAAACTGTTCATTCATATATCAATGTTGCCGCGCTAGCATTAGAATTGATTCCGCTACGTCTGCCTAAAAAAAACTACATTTTTAACGTCAGGTGAGACAAATGATAATGCAGTGAATAAAAGTGAACTCAGATCTGAGAAGAACTTATACAGCCTGATTTTAAAGTCATGTCGACAAGTGGCAGCATCTCATTCACATTTATTGTATGTTTACAGTTTATCATGAATGCCAGTAGAATGTTTAATTCAATAATCTAACCAATAAGATCATGTTTAGACAGTCAAAGCCTTTAGAACATGAACTATAGCAAGTTAAAAAGTCAAACAATGGTGCTAGTAATGGTTCAAATGTCTGAAAGGTGCGTATATTACAAAGTTTACATTATTTTTAAACTATGAGGAAATAAATCTCCCATTTTCAGGGTGTAAAACAAAGCACAGTTGTTTCAAGTTTTTACGGGTCATTAGTGATGATCGTTTACAAACACAGGCTGAAATGTCGACTTCTTCTTCTGATGTTGCAACAGATAAGACAGGTGGGAGCAGTCTGCGCATGTCAGAATGCTTTTATTCTGATTTAATGACGATGCATGAACACGCACGGCATAATCCCATCATTTTATTTAGCGTCCATGTAATCAGTGAAATCGGAATCCCCAATAGGAATGATTTCAATCTGATTGAAGAAACTGTGCTCATGTAAACGCAGCCACTGTTCCTTCCCTCTTGTTGTCAGATCATTGTTAGTTGTCGGTCCATGTCAGATGTCAGTTTTTCCTCGTGCTCGGTGTGGTTTCCTCGTGGCTTGTTTTCTTCTTTTGGTAGTGATGGCTGATCAAGGCTTTGTTGAAGCTTCGACACTTGATTCAAAAAATGGTTCATTACTCGAGGCTTCAATGACACAGTGCTCCAGTAGGACATCTAGTGGTCAATAAAATGAAGTGCAATCGAGACGTGTTATTTATTGGTTGATGGATTGTTTGCGATTTGTTTCGCCATGCACATTCCTGTTTGACGACACTAGGCTACATGGTTGTATGGTTTCAAGCTGACACAATCAAATTTTGATATTTTCCATGCAAATGTCAAAGTGAGATATGAACAGGATATGAAACCAGAAGTAAGGTTATGCATAACTCACCCAAAAAATGTATACAAAATGACAACTGCAAAACTGAAATAAGAAGACTATAAAAGGATGCTTTGTTATAACTTAATTGTGTACTCTTATATTTTAGAGGATTCCACACCACCATATGTAAAGGTCAATCTATATGAGGTTGGACAAGATCGAGGATTCGCTGTCTACCATTAAAGAACATTCTGGGAACTTATAGAAAATACCTTGAGAATATTTTTGGTAGCATTTTCAGAACGTTTTTAGAATATAAAATTGTTATCTGTGTTGTGATTTTTGAAGTATAAAAAAAAGACTTTACTCAGGACACTAATGGCCACCAACCAAAATATTCTCATCTTGTAAAACAGGCTGTTTCTGGTCTACATACCTTTGTCAGAAAACTGACCAATAATTGGAAGATGTGACAAAAGCTGTTTAAAAAATAGCCTGCAATAAGTATGCAATGTGAAAGCCAACATATTTTTAGCTGAGCTGCATTTGCTCGTTATGCCTTTTTTTTTCAGACTAGATCACACCAAACATGTTTGTCAGCTTCTCAAAGTTTTCTTCATTAGCGGCCAGGTTCTAAAGTCTAAAGTGTTTTGGCAATTGGAGCAGACAGGCCCGTATGTCAGTAACAGCCCCCGGCAGTTTTCCCATGTTCTCCCAGCGCTGTGTGCTGGGATTGAACCGGTGGACCAGTCCAGACTCACTGTAATCGTCCTGGCAGTATCCTCCCAGTACATAAATCTTCCCCTCCAGGGCCGCTGATGCTGCACCCACATGAGGAACAGGAAGTGACGCATAAGCGTTCCAAGAGTCAGACACAAGATCATAAACCTCACAGGCTTGTTGGTCAGTGTAAAACTTCCTCAGGTTGCAGACACCGCCAGCAACGTAGAGGAGACCTCGCAGGGGCTCCATGCAATGCTGGGCCCGGTCTTGGTTCATGTCTGCCAGATAGGTGGTGCCCCTCTGAGGGTGATACAGGAACATGGACACCAGACACACGTACTTACAGTTAAAACCTCCGGAGATGAAGATTCCTTCATCCAAGACAGTGACAGCATGACCACTCAGAGCCTGATCCAGGGGCTGAACAAAGCTGAGAAAAAAACGTCACAAGAGGTATCAAACAGGAATATATCAAACTGGCAAAGAAGAAGTAAATTTAGCATCAATAGCTACATGTAAAGCTCTAATAAGTTGTTGTTTTACAATTTTAAAGAAAAACAGTTTAATTCAAGCCGCTTCTGTTTGACTGATGGGACTATTTTTCTGGGTTGTATAATACATTCTTTAGAGGGCAAAACAAACAAATCTTCAGAATATCTCTGCAAAATACTACAGTATATAATGTCTATGTGTTTAAGTTTTACTTACACAAAGTGACATTTCAAGTTGGCATGTTGTAAATGCATGAATTGGATTGGAATACAGTGTATGATGATGAAGAGGATTGAGGAATAGTATGCAAATAAGAAATTTTGCTTTTTTTTTTTTAATGCAATTATTAGAAAAGACGCAAGATGCAGAAGTCACAGCAAGAGTTTACAAACCAACACTTTGAACTGGTTTATGGATGGCCTTCATTTTTTTCTTTTTACTAGCAAAATGTTAAAAGGTCGCAGATTTCTTGCCCTCTTGTTGTCCACCCGCATAAACTCACAGCCGTATAAATGAGAATTATATTACATATTAGAGAAATCCAACTACTTTATCTAGTGATGAAAGGAAACAAGGTTTCCATTACACTCAATTAATTTGTATTAACTGTTCAGCAAATAACAGAAGCTCTAAGCTGAAATGCATCCATACATTTTATTTACTTATTTTCCCTTTGATAACGAGGAATTTTCACAAGGAAAATTATCACAAGATCAGGTTAAGATCTCAAGAAAACGACCTGAAGTTACTTGGTATAATGGGAAACTGGAGTAAGTAAAATGTACAGATGCATGTCTGCTAGGGGCCTCTGTAGCAAAGTCTTCATTCTTTTAAATGTTTGCTGTAGTATAAATGCTGACATCTGCTGGCCAAGCCTTGGTATTTCTTAGTTTGAAAGTAGACAGTAGAGTCTATAGTAGAGTCAAACTATAGGTTAAGTCGCCAATTATTTTATCATGACATTTTGTTGAATGTCAAAATGTATACATTGACTGCTTCGAAACAGACCCTAAATCTGATTGATACTCAAGTCTCCACACATGTGATTTTGTGCGCACTTAAGTAAGGCATCCATACAACTTGCTTCATACTATGTAGTGTGCCATAACAAATCTTACCTCCATGAGTCAGTGTCTGGGTTGTACATCTCAACGCTGTCTAGGTTGGTGTTCAGCTCTCTATCCCCACCAATGGCGTAAAGATGCTCCTCGTGTACAACCAATGAGAAGTTACTTCTTAACTCCTGCATGTCAGCTAACCTCTTCCAGCTGTCCTGCACAGGGTCATAGCTAGAAGTAAAGATAAAAAGGGGAGAGAATATCTATGTAAATATCGGTTGCTAAGTGTAGAAATTCAGGCACTGTTTTTCTGTCTGTCTTTATTTACCTGTAGGCAGATTTCATCATGTCGTCCTTGGTGTAGAAGTCACATCCTCCAACCACATACAACCTTCCCTGCATTGCTGCCACTCCATGCCTGAACTTTGGCTTGTCTGGCATCTCCCCCAGCTTTCTCCACTCCATCTCCTTTACCAACCCTGTACCGCTGCGAAGAGAGTTTGCAAACCATAACGCCGTGCTTGGTATGCGCTGACCCATATCTGGATGCAGTTGGTCACCCCCGGCAAGAACCAGAACGTCTTTAGGATGCCTGATCCGGCACTGATCCTGGCTTTTGGGAAGGCTGAATCCAAATTCCTTGAGTGCTGAACCATAAAGTTCCACTTCCTTGTTTCCAAAGCACTCCATACGCAGGTTAATTGCCCTGACCTCCCTGAACTCTCGAAAGGTCATAAGGGGGAACCGGACTCCAGTCATCAATAGGCCAGCGTGACCCAATCTTTCCTCAGGATCAGCCTCAACCCAGGAGGATACCGCTCGAAATACAGCCAATTCTGAGGGCGCACACAGACCATCACAGCGGATTATGTCTAGAAGCTTCTCGGCGGGTAGGTCCTTAAACTTTGCCGTGGTTGATACTTCCCAAAAATTCTTCAGTACGAAGTCATTGGCTTCCTCAAGAAGGTCAGGTATCCCATAGGCTTCTGCAAAAGATGCCACATCCAGACAGGAGCTTTCATCCATTTCTTGTTGCAGGAAGTTGAAGCAAACTGAGGAGGCTGGTTGGAACTGAAGCTGAAGGGCTGTACAGGTGATCTCAAAGACACAGTCCCAGCTCAGTGGAAGGATCCCACTGTAAGAGTAGCCAATTAGAGCCTCCAACTCAAATGCTAACAGGAAGGGAAGGCTGACACAGGTCTGTTGAGATTCCTTCATCCCACAGGTGAACATGCCTCGGAAGTAGTCACTGCTTGCTGCAAGGATTACTCTGTGGACTGGAGACAGAGCTAATTAGATAAGATGCGTAGTATGCAGGTAAAAGAAGAAGCTTATGTCTACTTACCATGGAATAAAGCACCGTCCACTGCCAAAACCACATCACATCCCACTCCATCAACCCACAACTGTTTGATGGACTTTAGAGTAATCTTCATCTCTTCCAGAGCTGATATCTTTTGTTCTTCCTTTGTCGGACTTCCACCATCCTTTAGCCTCTCCTCTTTCTCACAAAGATCCAGTATTCTAGGAACCCCCAATGCTTGAGCCGCAGACTTAATCTGAACCACACTGTTTTGGTTCAAAGACAATACTGCTCCAGTGTAGGCAAATTCCAGAACTGCCTGTAGCCCAACGTGATCAACCTCAGGACCCAGAGTAACCAACATCCTTTGGACTCCTTTATCTGATTGTTCCGCATTTTCAGCTCTCAGTCTGTCACGGATAAATGAGCTGACAGCAGCAAGAATAGCGGCGTGAACTTCAAAGCGTTTCTTCTTATCAGTGGTCAAAGTCAGGTCTGTGAGAAGGGATGAATCCCAGATTTCCTTCAGGGCAGTGAACACCTCTTTTGCATAGGTTTCACCGCAATATGTGCGGACATGATCGCCATGTCCCTCATCCTCAAATGCCTCGTTGCTAATAGGATCTACTGTTCCATCCTGACTTGAACAACTCGCCTTCACCTCTGACCCCTCTTTATTACCCCTCACATTTGTCAGCCCCATCCTGGAGTCATTGTAAGCTACAATTCTTCTCAGTTCACGTTTTTCCTGCTCTATTCCTTCTTCTCCGCCTTCTTCAATCACTCTTTTCGTCCTCTCCTTCTCTCTCCTCCATCGCTCTTCCCATTCCATCGGCAGGTAGCGTCTGTTAAACTCCATGTCAGTGGCTAGGTTTCACTTCATCTTTGAACTGCAACCATCAAAGGGCTTCCTGTGGTCTTTTGACAACATCCTCGCACATGCAAAGTTCTAACACTCTAAATGAATTTACTAATTTCTATTATTTCCTATTCTCTTCCCTCACAAAGCTTTCTCCCTCGAACCCTTCCTCTCTTAGACATTACTTTCCTCAGTGCATAAACAAGCAGCTATTAATAGGTACTGGGTCAGAGTGATTCGGTTTCAACTGAGTCTTTGCACACATGCATGACATTAAGGAAGGATACTTATAGTCTTTTCAAACATGCACAAAACTCATGAAAATGTCCTCAAATTTAGGGGTGGAGCTACAAATGTGAACCCAATTGGCCAAAAAAAGTCACCCCAACTTCAGCTGGACTTTTTCCAGCCAGCCTCCTCCTAAAATGTACGCAAGAAGTTGGGATGAGCTGATGTGTGAACGCACCAGGAAATATTCAGGAAAAGTCATGCCACAGAATGGATGGGGTAGATATATTGTGCCTGAAACCGGTGGATCTTCGTGCACATACTTACAATGCTTCTTACTCTATTTCAGCTTTCCTCCATGTCCTTTTACACTCTCTCATTGATACGTTAAAACTGTCATCATAGCTATTGGCATCCAAAATTCCTTTAACGTCACATCAAGCCTCCCCTGCCCGGCAGGGAAAATCTCCTACTTTAAGGGGCATGTGTGAAAAAAACAGTTCAGGAAGATTTCAGGGGCAGTCCTGGGATTATCCAGACATTTTACAGAGTGCATGTGTGAAAGGGACACACTGATCAATTTCAAACTCTAAGAAGGCTAAAATATTTCTCCACAATAAAAAAGTTTATCTCTGACTAAAACAGCTAAATAACAAAATTGAGCAAAAAAAAAAACTGCCAAGAAGTAAGCCTGTTATACTTCGAGGTCATTTTAAATAACATAATGTAAACACCGTAGTTTGTTTATATTTAGAGCACATAAATAGCACTTTTCCAATTTTTGCACTCCATACTAAAGGGGTGACTTTTTATTAACATCCTCAACATCGTAAAAAAAACATACCACAAAAATCATAGTTTCAGCATTTTATTGTAGGTCTTTCAGTTACATTGTTGAAGGTTGTATCCAACTTAAACTTCCAATAAAGGTTTGTCAACTGTTATTGTTATTCTTTTATGTCACCAATTGAACTAACGAGCCGGTTAATATTAATGGACGAAGTTTAAGTGACGTCACCCATCTGTTACTGCGTGGGACATGTACATTTCTGCTCTAAAAACGTTGTTTTTATTTGTTTGTCTTTTATTAATGTGGCGTATATTTGGCTTCCGGGTCTCAAGCTGACTCTCGACGAACTGCAAGATATTTACTTCCGCATTGGCTTTATTTTTTACCACCGGAGGTTGCCCTTGGCATGCACACACACATACAGTACATAAACGTACACACGTAAGTACCAATGAATTCTTCTTAAATCAGACTTTTTTTTCACCAAGTTTTTAAAGAAGGGGCGCTGGTGGCGCAGTGGTTAGTGCGCGCGTCCCATATATGGAGGCTATAGTCCTCAACGCGGGCGGCCCAGGTTCAAATCCAACCTGTGGCTCCTTTCCCGCATGTCAATCCCCACTCTCTCTCCCTGATTTCCATCTCTATCCACTGTCCTATCTCTCCAATAAAGGCACAAAAATCCCAGAAATAAATCTTTAAAAAAAGAAAGATTTTAAAGAAAATGCCCTCACCTCATAGAGAGATATTTGCCAAATCAAAATAATTGCACTCCCCTTAATATGTGACATATACAGACATAATAAAGAAAAAGAAACAGTTACATGGGTGTGCTGGATAGCCTAGCCTATAGCCCTCATTGCAGTGGCCTTCGGTTCGAATCAGACCTCGGCCCTTTGCTACATGTCATCCACCTCTCTCTTCTCCCAGCAAAATGGCCCAAAAAATATCTTTAAAAAAAGTTACATGAACGGAAAGAAGGCATTTGAGGTTGATTCTCAGATATCTCATTTTGATAAATCATCATCACCTGACAGTATACAGCTATGTCTTGTTCATTTGAAGGTGATGAGGTACTCTGGGTAGGCCTGGTCATCGTGGAAAATCACAAACATGGCGGGCGTCTGCAGGTTGTTCACCACACTGTCGAAGCAATCGGTCCGGTCTGAGGCTCGAGGCGGGGGAGCTTTCATGGAAGAATTACCGACTGTGTAACGGCCGGTAAGGACACGAGCGACATACAGTCGCTTCAGGCCCAACGTATCTGGTGGCGAATATCGACTGGCCGAATAGTCTGCATTGACTGCGAAGTAAACTCCCTTTCCAAAGAGAGCAGCTGTGAGAAAAAAAATAAAAAGAGCATGTCAACATGAAGGCATAAGAGGTAGACTTCTCCTAAAAATCAATGCAAAGCCCAAATCAATCACTCAAACATTACTGAAAAGCAATTAGAAGCGTGCTGTGTTCTTTTTCTGCAGTGACTCTGCCCTCAGCTTTTTGTTTCTGAGTTTGCAGTTTTTTAGATGTTCTTGGTGCAACTTTAAGTCAATCTGGTTAGAAAGCAGTTTTTGTTTGTTGCATACAGCGTAGAGAAGTCAGCCGATACAGCAGCTTATGTCTGAATTCATTAAAATCCTGGTTGAGGGGATGCACGAGTGTACCTACTTGTGATTTTGAACAAAAAAATAACCAGAAAAAAATTGCATTCCGCTTTAATACATTGTATTTGCTAACACTGCTCCCTTTAAACATTTGTTCTCAGGCTCGATTAGCTGGGGGGAGCAGCCAACTTTCCAAGGTTGCATTAACACACAGCAAACTTTAAATTGTAACCCCCCCCCCCCACACACACACACACGCAAACACACTTACACAGCTTGTACAAGGAGAGACACATGAACAAATTCCTCACCATGTGTTCCTGCGTAGCCTCTGTCAAATTTGTCCCTTTCAATGCAGTCGCATGAATTTGCAGAGGTGCCGTGGTAAAGATGCTTCTCCCCGAGCTCTGCTGGACCGTTCTTAGCAGTTATACGCCTCCTACACACAGAGAAGGCTTGCCACAGGTAGCTGTTTTGCACACGCTCAATCTGACAAAGGAAAAAAAAAAAGATCAATTACTTATTCCCTACTTATTTTAAAACAAAGAAAAATGCACGTGCTTTTCAGTTAGCATACTCACTTTGCAAATGTTGTATTTGGCCGTCCGAAGAAAACCTTGAGCCACAGTCTGGTACTCTGGTGAGGCAGGCTGCAGCTCCACCTTTTTAAACAATTCCTCTTCCATAGGTTCCCAGTGTTCTGGAAACTCTAAGGCTAAAGTAGGAGTCACACAAATGAATGGTAAGGTTGTAGCACAAACACTAGTTGTGGTATATAAACTTTAATAGGCATAAATATCTGCGCGATATGACGTACTTGTTTCAGTCTTGCTTCTTTTCACTTTGTAAGTGTTGCCTATTACCCAATCTGTGGCTTCTCCTGCCCTCAGGTTTACTGTCACCATCTTGCCGTCTGGTGCTGTTATGTCTACTGACACCTGTTTATTCAAGTTGGCCTCCTCCAACAGGTAGTTGTCATGCACACTCAGCTCTTGCCAGGTTCCCTTTATGTCCTGAAGAGACCACTGGACATTAAGAGCCAACATTGCTTCATCTTTGACTTGGAGATCTTTGCATAGCGCTTTTTGGATTGCTTTGTTTACAAGCTCAGTGACACTCAGAACGTCCTCTTTCAGGCCTTTCAGCACATAGACGTCTCTCCTTGAACCTGCCCCCTCTCGAGCGTCGGCTCTAGCTGCATTTCCTGATCTGTTTCCATCCAATCCTTCAGATCCTTGACGTCTCTGAATCTCCAGGCTTATTGCTAACTGTCTGACTTTTGCCTGCACTGCCTCCAGCTCCATGGGTTCAAGCATGGAAAAATCGTACACATCCACCTCTCTCTCCACCAGCTGCTTCTGCAGGAAACCCTCCAGATCTCTCTTGATGGTGCTGACGGTGTCTGGACCACCACAACTGATCGCACTTATCACGGCTGGTGGTGGCTTAAAGGAGAGGAAGGTTTTGTCTCGAATTCCTGACGTTGTGGAGAAGCCTCGCAACTTCATTTGACACTTCATGAGCATTTGTTTAGCTTTTTCTACAAAAAAGGAGAGAATATGGGACCTTATTAAATCAATGCCTTAGGTCCAAGTAACCAAGAGTGTTTATTAACTATCGCTATCCCCTTCATTTAGAATATTGCTTATGATCAATAAAATGCACAAATTATGCCCATTGAATCTTCTAAATGCCTCATAAACTATTTATCTGGCTTGAACAAAAGTTACCACAAGATCAGTTAAGAAAAGCGTTGCATCATGGAAAATTCTTGTTGCAGAATTTGAAATTGTATCCGCAAAAAAAACAATGAAATCAAAAAAGTAGATTTATGGAAAATAAAAAAGCATTAAGACAGGAGGACTGGAATATCTCAATGACTATTGGTAATGGTCATTTTGTTTTGGATAGACAATTGTCTTCTATTGGGTGAAAAGGTTGTTTTATTTCTATCACCCCAAAATATTGATAGAAGCAGCATATCCATGTTTTGATAATTCATTGGCTGTGAGAATCATCAGTCATCGGAACAGTCATGTACAATTGACCATCAGAACAGGGGCAAGCGCCTCCTTTCAACTCAGGCTCTCATTGGCTGTTATAGGCTGTAAACGGTGTATCGAAGGCCGTAATTGGCTGAATGAGGTATCAGCAAAAGGTCAGAGAAACAGCCGAAATTTGAAGCAGCCTGTGGATCTTTATGGATGTAATGTGTTTGGGTTAAATCTGTCTCTGGATTTGGACCATGGGGACTATTTGTTGATGATTAAATTATCAGGATAATACAGTAAATCTTGGAATGGTAAGTCAATATACATTAAAAATCGTTCTTTATTTGTCGGTGATCTGACGGATGCGTAGATCATGGCTGCTGTGGTGGTTGTATCCACACACATGTGAGCTGTCAGTGAGTGTGTGTAAAACTGTTATAAAGTCAGATTAAGATGAATAATGGATCAAGTCCTATCATAGGATAAATAGTCTGTCCAAGTCTAGAAGAAATATAGTTTGATGATGTGTTTAATCTCCTGTTGCAAATAAGAATATGGACCAATAAGCGCAAAAAAAGCCCAACGACATTGGACGATGGGCAAAATCTGACGAATCAGGTTCGACAGTGTGAGTCCTATATCTGCGACACAGGACTAATACAAGAAGTTTACGGACATCAACATATTTCAAAATTTCTGAATATAGTGAACAGTAGTGGTAGTGCTACTTGTTTCTCAATAAAGGAGCCGAGCTGAACAACATCTCCTGTGGATAATAAACTTAAAATTGACAAGTACCTCAAACAACCCCACTTAATAAAAGAAAGGACTAGGGACAGTCCTATCATGCCTAGCTATACTTCAAAATTAGCATACAAACAAAGCTCATAAACGTGGAAAATGTGACTTGATAATAACTTGGCCAATGTACAAAGTTCAGCCAATATAATGAAAACAAACCTTTCAGGGTGAGGTGGCGAGCGGCTGTTAATCCAAAGCGGTTCTCCAGCTCTGATCTGAATAAACGTACAACAGGACAGTAGTTGGGAGAAAAAAGTTAATGCTTGAACTGCATCTTTGCCTTCAGTTGTTTATGGACGATGGAGTGAGATTCATTTCTGACCTGAACGCCTGAAACACAGGTTGTTCCAGGATGACGATACGGATGAGTGAGAGAGAATTTGGTTTCAAGTCTGTTATAGCTGAGGTCATGCCGTCCAGCATGGCTTTACAAGCTTTGACAAAGTCCACGCCAGCAGCACCTGAATGGATATGAAGATGGACGTCACCATTAGAAATGTGTCAAATTGTTATGAGTGTTTTCTCCATTCAGTTCTTTAAACTCTATACAATACTGTTATTAGAAAACAGGTATTGGCCAGTGACTAAAACCCCATCGAAATTCAAATACTATTTATTGATCCATTACTCGTTTTACTTGTGAGTCATAGTGAGTCATAAATCAATTGAAATGTATGGTAAACACTAAAACAAATTGAAAAACCTGAATTTCTTACTACATTTAAGTTTAAAATTTGGAGTTGAAAATTCTGACACACACATGGAGCTATATTGACTCAGTACTTACCTGTATTTATCGCTGGGAAAGCTGCGGAGCAGTAGCCTTTGCTCTCACACTGCTCCAATATTTTCTTGCACTTCTTACGAATAACTCCAGGGTCACTCATGAAACTAGCATGAATAATTTCTTTACAGCCTAGCAATCCAGGTCCTGTGGTGTGATAACAGTCAGTTGGAGTGCCCACTGGCGAAAAAACAAACAAACATTATTATTTTCTGTGTAAGTTGTTGTATGCTTCAGATGATTCAAGATGTTAACGTAAAGAGACTTCATTGCAGATTCAGTCCAATGCAGCACCAATTTAAAGAATATCTCCGCTTTGGACAAAACGTCTGCTACATGGATTGTAGAAGAAAGAAAAGGTAAATTAATGTTTCCATACACTGCTATGTACATCAGAATAATTAGCAAGAAAATCAATACTTAAGAGCAATAAACCTTTAAGAGACGGTGATTGCAAGATGCTGATGTTAGTAAAGGGCCACCCAAACCTCAATCAATGGAAATGATTCTTAAACAATTTTTCAGGGCACTATTTATCTTACCTCTGGCTAACTCTGCTTGAACAGTGGACCCTGCCGCAGTCAGAATGGCTTTGGACACACCTGTGGAGTTTGTGAACATAACGTGAATGTAAGATGTAACCTATGTTACTAAAGTGTATATTTTAACTCCATTGTCAGGTGCTGCGGTCCTCCATGTGTAATTCCATTAAAATACAAAGAAATCAGCAATACCAGATTGATTGTTGGAGAAGTTTGTTGTGTTGACAATGACATCAGTAGTCTCATGAATGATGTCACCATTGACCATCTGAAGCTTGACTCCACCCAGCGTAGCTGTGACCTCGTCATTGGTTACAGAGACATGGCGGTAGAAGGAAGCTAAAGTCGTACCAAAAAATAAAAAATAAAAAAAAACAAGTGAAATCATGATTTTAATATTTTTTCAATCGAATCCATCATAATTTATTACATTTGTAAAAGCACTCAAAATACTCTGTGGACACAGGAGAGAAAGCACAATCTCTTCTGCCTTATTTAGCTAATCGTTTTACAACCTACGTGCACCACTAGCCTAGCATATATATTAGCTTAAAGCCAAGGAAGACAGTTACATATCGTTTACAGAATGTATGAAAACAAGAAGTCAAAGACTCAAGATGAACACAATATATCAGGTTGATGTTGAAGTTGCCAATAGATCAGAAGCCTGTTAGCCATAACTTCAAAGTGGGTGTATTTCTTTCCCCGTGTGGCCCTAAAATAAGTATTTTTGGTCCAACCCAAAGATGAGGATACAAAAAAAATTCAATTTTTGAAATAAAATTCAAAAGAAAATATCTGTTCATAATTACCTTGGCTTGGATTGGCATCATTTGTGAATCCTCTGAGGTGCAAATGTTCCTGGGCAGACTGGAAGGCCTGTTGGAACGGAGTAAATGGTTTCACATAAAACAAAAGCAACCTTATTTAGTCGTTATTTCCAACTGGTGAATAACTCCAATTGTAAAGAATAGTGAAGTTTTCATTCCCTTTTGTAAGTAATTATTTTGACTTGGCAGCATTCTCAGAATACTGTTGGAACTACAATCTCATGGTAGGAAAACCTTCTCTGAGTTGGTCTTCTACTAAGAAAAGTCAAATAAATATGTAATTCCTTTAAGGGCGTAATATAAAGCTTACATAAAAGATTACCAAGGTCAAAGCCTACGAAATCAATGGTAGATGGTTGTGTGTATTGTTTGTGCAGTAGTATGCTATGCTACAGCCTTTTCAATACCTTGCTAGAGTCTTTGTCACTCGGGTGAATGACTGTACGGACAAGGAAAGCTGTTTTGCTGGGTCGGTTCTGTTCAAATTCTTTGATCTCCTCCAGAACAACCCTGGACACCACAATGTGAGGGAAATGCAGAGCAGCCCCACAGCCCAGCACTGGAAGTGCAACTGAACTACAGCCTCTGACCCGGCAGGAAGCCAGAATACTTTGAATGCCTTGCCTCAGAACCTGTAGGATTTAAGGATTATCAAGGTTAACAAACAAGACACATTAAAGCTAGTTAAACCAAGCCTACACAGAGATACTTCCAAATTCACCTGGATTGCAGATCCACGTTGGTTATTATCCCAGGGAATGAGGTTGAGGAAGATAACTCCTTTGGATTGAAGTCCAGGCAAGTCCTCTACCAAAACTGTGTCACCAGGCAATGTAGCTCCCCCTGCTTCCTGGTAAAACCTTGCAGTCAGCTGATGTCCAACCACCTTGGACAAAGTGTTTCCAATACGAGTAGACAGAGGATCATGCCCAGCCATTGGACATACCAGATAATCCACCTAGATGTATGCAACAATGTTCTCCATCATAAATTGCACACAAATGATCCTGACCATGAAGGTAGGTTGATCTAGTCTGGATGTAAAGACAAAATATCGATTCTGAAACATATCGTCATCCTGACTCTTATGATACAACCATAAAAACGCTTCTGCCAAATGTTGATGTTTGAATATAAAAAATAAACTTCATGGTTCCTCACAAAGGTACAATATGATATGAATATATGACATCAATGAAAGTAATGGGAACTGAAGTTTATTGGATAAGAAGAAGTAAGCCATGGAATAAAACAAAAAGACGACAGCAGTGAAAGAGGTTAAAGGATGAAACGTGATAAGAGGTGAAACTGGTACCACATTTCAGTGAATAAACACATTAATCCTGCACTTAAGCTTTTTAGGATAATTGTATAGCCTACTCCTCATATAATCAGATAAAATCCTAGTGGATTAGCAGTTGCTGAAAAACTCAGACCAGCCCGTCTGGCACCAACAGCCATGCCACGGTCAAAGTCACTTAAATCAACTTTTTTCTCGATCTGCAAAACACTTTAATCCTGGGTTTTCAGAGAAAAACTGAATAGGATCACCCTGATCCAGGTACAGAAATGTATGGATATCTTAATCTGGATTACCAGGGCTTTTAAGTGGACTTCACATTACATAGTTCGTCCACAGGGAGCGCCAAAACCAACAGAAACTGAAAGATCCTCACAGTTGCTTTAAATTAGAAATATTTTATGGGGACAAAATCCTTTATTGTGCATATTCAGTTTATTTGTGTGCTATTGAACAATCTGAATTTAAGATTTGATGCTATCCAACAGGAATGATATACATTTTTAAATATCTCTTATTCATTTATTTGTAAAGAGACCATTTACATTACTTAACAGAAATCTGCAAATTGCAGACTTTTATGGTCCTAAACGTAAGCAAGCAACTATGGTACATCAGAGTTTGAAACCCTTGCAGTCACGTATCAAAAGTGTCTCACCTGCTGGGTCTCGATGGTTCCTTGAATGATCTCAACATGGACATCTTCTCCAGGAAATCCAGCAGTTGCTCCTCTTGCTGCATCCCTGATCCCTTGGAGAATCCTATCACATGCTCCCTGCATTGCCCTCACAACATCTTCCTTGTTATCAATCAACATGATTCTGCTCAGACTTCTGCCTTCCTGACTGCCAAATTCCTTCACAGCAGTTGCGATAGCCTCAGAGCACACAGTGACCGGAACACCAAACAAACCAGAACTGATACAAGGCATGGCTATGGACTCAAACTCCAGCAATTCTGATAAATTCAGAGCATTCAGGACTGTTTTTTCCAGCAACATCCTTTCTTTGCCACCTGATTTCCCACCTATCGGTCCAACAGCATGCAGCAACTTCTTGCATTTCAAGTTCCCACCTGTGGTGACTACCACTTCACCTGTAGGTATTTTTCCAGTTTGCTTTACAAGTAAACTGCTCTCCTTCTGCACCATAGGGCCACCAGCTTTGCTAAGGGCAGCAGCAACCCCTCCACCATGTTCAAGTCTTTCATTGGCAGCGTTTACCAGGGCATCAGCATTCTGTTTGGTGATGTCCCCCTGATACACCAGCACCTGAAGCCCTCCAGGAAGGCTGTAAGTAGCAAGGGTACAAGATGCCAAACCCTGTCTTGAAGTAAGAGGTTGCTCTTGAAGCTGTAAGAGACACTTTTGAGAATGAGCAACACTTAAAATGTTCTCTCTTCCAGAGGGACTTTCAAAATACCTCCCTGCCCCTGGCATGTAAATGGTGACTCTGTCCTGAACAAGGGAGTCCAGAAATGGACCCAGCCAGTTCCTAACCTCTGTAACTTTCCCCATTGGACCTTCCAGCAAAACCATGGGCCTAGAGGAAGATGCCAAAGGACGGATGGTAACCCCTGAACAGTCCAACTTGTGCAGCTGCAGTAGTTCTGTTAACTCTTGTGCTAACTCTGGGAATGGGAGAATTACTTGGCCTTCAGTACTAGACTCGTCCAAAATGAACTGTTCGACAACGTTAGTCAGCTCTTCAAACTCCTTTGTGTAGCCCAGTAAGCACACCTTGTTGTCTGAGCTAAACACAACCTGAGCCCTATACTGTTCTCGGTTCATCTCAATAGTTTTGCGCTTAAGCTTTTCCTGAAGCTCAGATGGAACAATGGAACAGTAAGGAATATAAAATTTGCCTTCCTTGAACTTTTCATGCAGTTTTCTTTCTGTGTCATCCAGTTTATCAGCAGAGAAAGTGTATATGCAAAGCTCAGCATCTCTTAGTTCTATTTCCACTTGATCTCCAACATCTAAAAAGTCCCCTAGCATCCCTGGTTCTCCAAAGGCCTTCCTTAAGAAGGCCACAAAGTGCGGGCTCACATCATAAACTGTCCTTTGTAACACCAACTTCTCCTCATTAGAGATCAAATGCCCAGCCTTGACGACTTCCTCCATGGTACCTTCCAAGATGATCTGACCAACATCTCCTTGGGCGACCTTCATTTCTGGAAAATCTCGTCCCAAACTGTTCTCAATCTCTTTCCAGAGAAGGCGGAGTTTGGCCTCGCCTAGTCGGCGAATGCTGGTTTGTTTCTTACTTGAACGTACCCCTCGTTTAATATGCAAGTCCCCTACAGCCATCAACATGGCCTCCACCTGTGGACACCTCCCTACAGCAACAGCCATCCCAACCTCGCTGTAAACATTCACATCATATGTGATCTGAGCAGAGCTGCAGGACTGAAGCAAAGCTTTAACTTTGTCAGGTTCAAACTCATAGTGGCACATGTAACCATTAAAGATGGTGGCTGCTTGAACTTTCCAATCTGTGTTGTCATGAACAGAATCAGGCCGAGGTAGGCACCTAACTATCACCCTACCTTCCTCTGGGAAAAGCTGGGCAGAGCAGGAAACAGAGGCGAGTTCTTTCTCAAGTGCTTTATTAGCTTTCGGACATTCCTTTAGGTAACGAAGGAGGTAATTATCAAGATGTAGTTCATGTTCTTCCCCACTTGTAAGAAAGCTAGGAGTAAGAGATGACGGCTGACTCTGCTGTAGAAAAGATATACAGAATATATATATTTTATATTTATATTTCTATGTTAATCCTTTAAATGTTTCAGACACACAGAATATGAAGAAAATAACAAACATCAATTTTTTAAATCAGAAAAAAACTAGCTTTTTCACACATTTTTTTAATCCTGACATCATCCAGATTTTTCCCTGCAAGCTCGCTAGTAAAGATTCCCTACAAGAAGTCTATAAATTTTAGGACATTTTCAGGAGTGGGAGTGCAAGTGTGAAATTCGGTGGGCAGGGTTCTCCTCCAATAGCACTCTGAAAAACTTCAACTCATTCATGGGTTTATGTTTTCCTGCATTTATGTCAAGTTACGTTTTTGAATGATTATTGACAATATCCAGCAACTGAGTTTCAGGAGAAGGACCACACCTCAACACCGCCTCCTCCGGCATTCTATAAAAACGTATTAAACAACCTCCTCTTCTTCTGGTCTTGTAATCTGAGGGGTCCCATTGCTAATCTTGAAGCTCCCCCACACTGCGCACGGGACACACAATAACTCCTACCATGACTATAGACTGTATAAAAAGATGGACAGCACAACCACTCTGTGAAAGTGAAGCCAAAACAATTGGAGCTTCTCCTGCTGGTTGGCAGCAGTATAGGTTATAAGCCCCGCCTCCTCCATGTCAACAGATGTCAAATACTTTTTTTTTCAAATATGGTTTCTATCATCATAGTTAGATCTTAACATGCTAATGTTTATACTCAAGTGTTCATTTTTCCTACAATTTAAGTGTTAATTAGTAATTTGATGCTTAAAAAGCAGATGCCATGATTGACAGCTCTGTTGACAAATGCTGCTCCTAAAGCGCTGTGTGCACCTGATTAGTTGAGGACCAGCCCAATCAGTCTGTGCTCATTGCTGGGGAATTTTGGCCTCATTTATGTAAAAACAGGAGAAGACAGATCGTCCATATTTATTTTAGTCAATGAGCATGACCAATTCTTAAGCAGCAACCTTTTTATGTATACTTTTCTAAAGCATCTTCTTGGCGGTGTGGCCCTTGCCCTGAAACACAAACTGAAGTACTTTAATGAAAAATGATTTACTATTTTTCTTACAGTCAAACATAACTCAGCAGGCCGTTGCATTTAATGAGAAAACGTTCCACACTAACCTGTGATAAAGAGAAGTCCAGTACCGGGCTCATTGACCGTCTGCTAGATATCGCACTGCTTCGTACAGTCAGTTTCACAGGACCACCAGCAGACTCCAAGACATGCTCAGATCTCTGCAGGACCCTCTGCTGAGCTAATACAGAAAAGAAGATATTACTCATTAGCACTTGTGTCTGTAAACACTGACTTGTTAGTTGTGTTACACCTTTCTCCACAAACTATATCTCCCCTGCCTCTGTGTGAGTAAGAGTACAAATATGTTTGTAATCTGGATCTGGAATTTCCCCAGGCTTTGTGCACGCTAATCTTATTGGTCAAAGCAGAGTTATACTTCCACTTTCACCAGCAGTATTATATCAGCCAAATAACAGGCACTTGTGGGAACTCTCTTCTGTCTTAGTTTGTATGATATTCTTCCGGATATGTTTTAGTGTGCAGAAAGCCTTTAACTGACTGTGAAGTGTACTTAATACCGAAGTCCAGCTACAGCATCTAAAAGTTCAGAGAACCAAGAGACACAAAAAGATGAAAAAGAGTTGCAAAACGACAACTTCAACAGGATAACTGTAAAAAGATGAAAAATGAACACAGGATGACCCGAATGACAACAGTTGCACAATGATTGCACGGATGAACACAAGAGAAGCAAAGGTACAACATTCATCGTTCCCCTGGCAACTTAATGTTTAAAGCCTAACTGGTTGACATATGCCCTTTGACCTCCATCTATCTTCCTTGTTGTTGTTTGTTTCATAACACTTCTCAAACCAGATATTATCAAGACTATTGTGTGGCCTTGCTCTGTCATTATGATGTGTGTTTCTGTTAGATAACAGCCTAAGTATATTAAAACATTATATACAAACATATCTAACTAGATCTACAAATAAAATGAGACCAAAACATCAAAATCTGCAATTCATGTCTTTGGCGCAGCGTAAATCAAAGTGAAAGTGAAACAATAGAACTGTTGTTGTTGCTTAAGTTTAGTCGACGACAGCTGATTTTCATTAGCTGACCTATGTAAAAAAAAAAAGAAAGAAAAAGTAACAGACAGTCAGAAAGTTTGAATGTGGACCTGAAAGTCATTTAATCAGTGTCTGTCCTTGTACACGTAGCTACTGTTTTATATGTTCCCATACTTTCACTTTCAACTACGACAATATCATGAAGTGTAAAAAAAACAACGATTAGGACACAAACAACCCAACAAATCACGCAACTTACCATCCTGATCTCTAAAAGCAATGCTGTAAACGTTGTCGCTGATGTTTGTCACAGGTCCGCAGTCCCCCCCTCCTGATCTGCGGCGAATTTTAAAGTAATTTTCGATCTTCTTCTTCTGCTCTCCGTCCACGCGCACACACTCGAAGAAAACGGGGAATTCGTAAGGACCCTCCATTTCGTAAAGACTTGATTGGTTAAGACTTTTTTTTTAAATAAACTGTGAGTGATGTGATAAAAGCCTACAAGCAGCGGTGTGAGCGCTCGAGCTGTAGGCTTTACAAGTAAGACGTAACTTCCTTCCACTCCCTTCTTGCGTTTCTTATCGTCACCTGTTTGTTTTTTTCTAAATGTTTCAGAGAGTACATGAACAGTCACAGTCTATTTGATAAACTGGGTAACGTGGTGTCTTGTAAAAGTGTTGTGTCTGTTAACTTTTTACTAATTGATTTCAGAAATTTGATTCATCAACTCGAGCTTTTTCTATTGGTTATAGGCTTAATTCAACTCATGGAGAGCCACACAAACAATAATGGTTAAACTAAAACAGTTTGGGTTGAATTGAATTATCAAATTACAGTTTAAAAAGTAGTAGAAAAATCTGTAGATAATTTAAATAATATTTATTTCTGAGATTAGAACCAGCCAGATGAACATTGAACTATCCCCTGGATGAGGTTGTCACGTTGTGTCAAACTTGGTTTAAAAATAAGTTATAAAAGTAAAGTCTTACTTCAGGCCCCTTTCCCCTTTATTTATAACAAACTCTTTATGGTGTTTTTATAATCCACTTTAAACATTTTGGTCTCCTGTGAGATTCCTTGAATGCCCACAAGAGGGCGCTATGACTCAGGAGTTAGAGCTCGAGCCTTGCAGGACATGGTTTTTAGTGTGTTTCTTGATGAATGGGTAATCTTTAACAATCATGGTTAGACAAATACATAAAGCTTGATATGTGCACTCCAGTTACACTTGAGTCATTTTATTTATTTCATTTTATTCACCAACAGTTGCACTTTTTCATTTAAAAAACAAACAAACCTGTAAATCTGACTTTATGAGTAGATGATCTATTGACAAAACTAAAAAAATGTAATCATGACAAAAACATATGCTGTACATCAGTGGTTCTCTACTGGTCTAGCCTCAGTACACACCATCAACTCCTTCATGAAAACTGTTAACCCGATTTCGAAACATTTTTCAACCGCTCAGATTTATGTAATAGAAAATTATGCAGTTTGTGCCTCAGGTTGTAAAAACATGTGACAGAACAAAACAAACATGTTTAAAAAGGGCTTGATCAACTTTTTGACACCACTTTTTTTTTCTCCCAGGCACATATTCATGTCCCACTGAAAACATCTCCGTGACCCACTTTTGGGTCCAGACCCACCAGTGGAGAATCACTGCTTTAGACGCTGTAACCACCACCAGATTTTAACAAAGAAAAAGTAAAATATTTTGTCAGTTAAAGAAGCAAACAATAGGCGTGCTGAAAGAATCACACTTTTAAGAAACTTTTACCACTTTAACAAGAAGCTAGGTGTTAAGTTTCTCAATTGATTCTGAATGAGCGGATAGATTGAAAAGTTGTATAGCTGTAGTGTAGCTAATAATAAGTCATTAGCTATATTAATGTCATAAATCCTTGTTATTTGTTATACATAACCACTCATTTAACTGCCAAAACAGAGAGTCTAACTACCTGGTGTTATTGAGCGTTATTGTTGCTTAAGGAAAATCCAGCAGAAATATAAAGGGGTTAGGTTGGGTTTTTACTTTAAAGCACAGATAAACTTAAAAGTCTCAGTATCAGCCTTTTTGACCCACTTTCCACCATCCACTTCCATGGCTGCAGCATGATGACACTCTGACCCACACACTCCGTCTGAGTCCTTCCAGTTCTCGTAGCAGAGCAGCTGGTCACTGACCCAGAACCACAGATCCATAAAGCAGGTGTAGCGCAGTCCCAGCCAAACATGGGTGCCTGAGGCCTTTTTGGCTCTGGCTGCAACCCATCTCTGCGTGTGAGGGTTAGTGATGGAGACCAAGTCAAGGTGGTTCTCTCTGCAGTAATTTACAGCTTCCTCCCACGTCTTGCGTTTGTTGATCAGGATCACTTTGTCTGTCGTGGAAGAAAGAAGTGACACAGCACAAACGCAAATGTTGAAAACACTGGTGGCCATTATATGTTCAAAAGTTAGTGAACGGGACAGGAAAAAAGGCACTTTAGATCACGTCTCTTGCATCTCTTGTATCCTGAAGATTTTACCAACGTGTAGAATCATGTCCAATATTTACTTTAGGCTGGCTTCTTGCTCAGGGGCACTCTATTTTTTTCTCTTCTTAGCTTCATCCGTCATCGTCCTCTTCCATTTCTTAGCCTCGGTCATTGTATCAAACACTACAGAGACGGGCTAACTGGCTGTTTTTTAAGCGAATGCTTGTGTGTGAACTAGCGTCGTAAAGCCCTATACGCATTTCTTGCGAGAGAACCGAGCCAAAATCTTTTTTTGCACTGTAGACATGGGACAGACACCATTCTTTACTGAATTAAAAAAAAAAAAATCAATAAATTAGTTTGTTATGCTGATGATATTTAAGGGTACTTGCCTGATAACACACTTTGTTTGTAAATCTGTCTGTCTGTCTGGTGTTCTTTTTATTGCATCTGATAGCATTGCGTCCAAGGTTTCTAATGGCTTTTATCGACTTCCCTCAGCGTTAAGTCAAATATATTTCTAAAATATTCTCTGTCAAAATTAGTCTACCTCATAAACTTTACCAAAACATAATACTAGAAGCTTTAAATATAAAAACTACAGATGCTGGTGGATCTTTCGACTGATTCCTGCTTGGAGAAAATAATCGAGGCAGACCTTTGCTAAACTTACCATCATAGCAGACGAAGGGTTTGGTTTCATTACAGTCAGCAGAGTCCCATTTTCCTTCTCTGCTTAACACAGTTGCACATTCCTTTTCCCCGACACCATCCTTCAGCAAACTCAGATTCCAGTGTCGGAAAGATGAGTTGCTCCCATCCGACCAATTCCAGGTGTCTGTGAACAGGCCGATCCACAACCACTCCTTAAACTCGCAGTTACTCATTGAGACATAATTTTGAGATTTGTTAGCTAACAGATCTAGTAGATCTAGTCCACTTAACAGGTCTGTGTAATGTTCTCTGCAGTAATTCTGAGCCTGTGTCCAGGTCATGCACTCGTTGATTAAAGTGATGTTTTTGTTGGGTTGCTCCATTTCTGTAGATGTTCATAAGAAACATATTTTACCACTTTTTACCACAGTATCACTTTACTTTTGGTTCAGAGATTGCCTTAAATAAAGTATAGTGTAAAATATGTATTTATTATTTTCTTACCATTCATGCATGTAAATTGATGTTTTGTATCACAGGGGGCATCGCTCAATGTTTTGTTATGAAACCGCACACAGTTCTCAAGACCACCTGCATCATTTGGCTCATTATCACCAAAGTGAGCTTTAAAGTCGCTTAACGCCTCTCTTGGCGCCCCTGGCAAAGACCAGTGCCACTTCCTGTTTTCTTTTCCTTGGTTGCTGTAGAGTCCGATCCATGCGTCCTTTTCAGTCACTAACTGACTGAGTCTCTTCATGTCTGTCATGTCAGACACTGTAGCCAGGTCTGTGTATTTATCTCTGCAGTATCTCTGAGCTTCAGCCCAGGTCTTGTCCTCTTCAATAAGGTGGTACTCTTTGTGGTGACAAGTTAAGAAGACACACTGACCTGAAACAAGAAAATGTTTAGTTTGGTAATGGTGCCGAAAGCATTACTGCCAGCTGTAACTCTAAAGTCATCATAAAATACTGCAGCTCAGTTGTTGGTCAGTTGTTGCTGTGCAACAAAGAATGAATGTTGATTTTATAAAAAAACTGGCCTTTGGCTGGGAATATACTGGAAGAATTTAGGCCGGTTCTGACCCGATATTTGAGTTGCATGATCGATTTTAAAGTCAGGCCGAATTTCAGCTCAGTCGCACTGATCACTGACTGATCAGCTGCTCCTGTCATGGTTTGATGCATTCCTGGCAGCTGTCACTGCTCCATCCTGATTTAACATGTACAGTGTGGGCTCTCAGATCATGCTTGACAATCAGACCACACTGACAAACTTTATTTTGAAAATTGAATAGGATGTTGCTTATTTATTATCCTTTTCCTGGCTACTTTATGTTGAAAGTCCAGCTGGTCATTTTGTATTTACCTTTGTTTACGTTGTTGCTGAGTCTTGCTTGTGCAAAATTGACCACAAAGTAATACTGCGCATGTCATATTATGACAACTTGGGGCCACTTAGCAGTGTGTGAATGCCAGCTTTTTTTTCTTCTGTATACCAGCTATGTTATTAGTCCAAATTAAAGGAAGATGTGCAACATTTTACACATAAATACAGCAGAAATCAAGTATATCCTATTTAAACGTCTCTCTGAGTCATGACTGTCTACAATGAGTGAGAAGAGTGAGTACCACTGGCAGTGTTGTTGTCTTAGCCGTGTTTACATCATGTTTACATGGACCGGATGGTCAACTCCTCTCCTTACGTATAAAGCTGTTTTAGTCAAGGACTAGAGGAAAGAAGAATAACATACTAAATGCTTATTTGGATGTCCCGTAAGTGTTTTAAGATCACGGCCATTATGTGTAAATTTATATGCAATGTGAAGCTACAGGCTAACTAACATGTGCTAACATTAGCCTGCTAACACAACAATGCAGGCCACAGGCGATTGCAGCTCAAGTTTGTCTGCCACTTGCGCTTAATGGTGCTTCATTACGGTGCTTTCTAATTCTAAACTCCTTCGTGCGAATGCGAGTGGAGAGGGGTTGGAGATGCGAAGCTGGAGGAGAGCGGAGGCTTCAGAATAGCGGAGGTGTCGCCAAACAGAAGTTTGTTTTAGTTGGTGCTCAAGGGCGACATCTACTGGATCAAAAAGTCACACATTCTTCCTTTAAGTGTTTGTAACTTTTGCTAGAGTTTTTAAAACTTCATCTACATGCAGCAGTATAGCAACATGACTATAAAGCAGGTAAAATGATCACTTACCCATCACAGTGAGCAGAAATAAACCCCTCTGCATCTTCGGTCTGTTTGATGAAACTGATTATTAAGCCTGCTGAGAACCAAACACAAACACAGGTAGAACAAAAACTGCTCCACTCCCTCCTGAATGCAAAGTTCAGTGCAATAAGGGAGATACATGTATGCAAAACATATTCAAACCATAGACTGTATACAAACATGGACAAAGACCCCCCCACAGTGTGTGTCCATAACTAATCAGACCAAAATCAATTTTTCTACCAGGCTGTAAACATGTTTATTTCTCAAGACAAAATTGTAATTTTAAAATGTTTTGGGACTTCAGGGTCTTTTGAGCCAGCCTTAAACGGACACTTGTGGAACTGCACTTTCTGGCACTTTGGCATCGGCTTAAAGATCCCATATTATGCCCTTTTTGGGGTTCATATATCTAATTTATGTGCCTACTAAAGTACGTTCACAATCGCTAATGTTCGAAAAAAGTGTCTGTTTTCATGTACTGCCGATCGATGCAGCCCGTCTCATCTGCCTGTGTTTGCAACGCTTTGAATCCCCCCCCCCCCCCCGAGCAGGGTCCCCACGTGTGCCAAGTCTGACCTGATTGGTTGGCCGATCTGCTCTGTTGTAATTGGTCAGTCGTTCGGACAATTCTTGGAAATGTTACGCCCCTTTTACCATATTGGGAATGCACAGCATGAGTTTGTGCTTGCCACAACAAGCCAATGGGCTTGGATCAGTGACATCCTCGCAGTGTGATATCACACTGCCAATTTTCAACGAGGGGGGCTAGAACCGAGCGTTACATGCAGCTACTGCTACTGCTAACGGGAGGAGGTGGGAGAAGCCGCGTTTCCGCGGACTTTGAATTTTTGCACATAGATGTGCCTAAACATGCACAAGACACCTGGAAAACACACTAAAGAGCATATAAAACCAGAAAAAGCATAATATGGGACCTTTAATATGTCAACGTCGGAGATTTTCACTTGAGTACAACTATCACTGGGTCATTCACAAATTCTCGTTTTACCTCACAGCAGTTACTTTAATGGCAAAATGACAGATTAGAACAACAACAACATTACTCAGAAGAGTATAGGCTTGACATGTTCTATTTCTGCTACAATCGGAAATATGTTTCATTCCATAAAAGTTCTGGGGATTAAATCTGTCATAACTCTGGCACCGTGTCATCACGAGCTTAACGTTGTAACGTTACCTTAGCAACGGTGGAATTACAGGCAAACTCATTATAATGAACGGTTGTTTCTGTCATTTGTGAGATAGAAATACATTGGTAGAAATAGAATTCGACGTTTAATGAATTACTTGAATTAAGTCTGGTGAATTAAAAAGTCAATTACAAAAAGATCTTAAGCTGAATTTCTGTACCGTAAATAACAAATAAAAACTTCAATATAAATCTTACATTTACAAACTAAAATTAAAACACAAAATGAACTTCCAGATAACACAACAAAGTTCAAACTCACTTCTGCTGATTTTTCTCTCTGATGTCTCTCCTCGATGTGCTGATGTGGACAGCTCTCAGTAGAACTAAATCTGCCTTTCTAACACGCCAAACCACCTCAGTGTCAGAATTTAAATATTTTACTGCAAAAGTTTCAGTCTTCGTCACAGTCAGAGGGATCCATGGACATATAAGGAGAAGTGTACATCACTTTTCTGAAGAGGTGATTTGAATAATTCAGTAGAAAACAAACAGATGGACGCGGAACTGCTGGCTGTTCAACAAGCATCCTCCAGGAAGCCGCTGCTTATTTTTGGAAATGAATGCAAATGATATTTGCTAGTCAAATTTTGAGTTATGTTTTGAACATTTGGGGGTTCAGCTTGTGTCCACTAAGAGCGTGTATTGCTCCTCCATGCATTTAGTGTTGCTAAGTTATGAAAATGTACAATTGGCAGCTCCGCTGTGTCGTTAAAGCGGGGTACACACTACAAGATAATCAGGACGATTTTGGGCCTGATTCCCGCCTTCGGACCTAAGTCAGCAAAAACCCGATTATCTGATGGTTCCAAAGATTATCCTGCCAGATTCTCCTGTGGTGTGAAGTGTGTTAAGAAGACGATCGGGCCGCCCCGATTTGAAACTTTAAATATTAAAGGTGTTCAATATTTACGATCAGAAATCTTGTTGTGTGGGGAGAACACCGAGGTAGGACTCTGTGGATTGTCACGTGGGACAGAGCAATAGCCAATAAGGAAGCACGCTGACTGAAGCAGGAAGCACAACAAACATTACCATGGCAACGACAGCAAATGCAAAGCAAAAAGTTAAAATGGATGTCAGGACCAACTTGTTGATTAGTGGCAACAACACAACGTGTCCTGTAAACAACACACAATCCAACTGACAAAGAAAGGAGTTGGGCCAAAGAGTTTACTGTAAGGGATGTTCCAGCTAACAGCTAGCCACATTTAGCTTGACCATCATGTTTGTTAACTCTTAAGTCACGTTTTACCACGCGAGATTACACGTTTTGATGGTGGAGACTCTGGTTGTTGGTGAATGAATCTGTTAGTGTGTGTTGAGCTGAGTTGGTCGTCTCGTTCCTCTCCACACACTTTAAGAACTGAACTGTTAAATCTGTCATGATTTGACGTCATGTGTGGGCTCTCTCACATTTTCTAAATCGTTTAAGATTTTAAAATGTTTTAGTGTGTTCCAGGCCTAATGCTGTTTGGAATTTGTCTTTGTGCTTTTATTGAAGGAATTTTACAAATAAAACAAAGCAAAACTAAAAAACAAGGGAAGGAATCGTGTCCATTAGCAGCAGCAGACCTGGAAATGGCACCCTTGAAAAACAAGTCGGGATGCATGAGATAAACTGTGTGAGGAAAGGATAAGTTCCTACTCTGCAATTGTTGTTGACAAAACCAATATCAGACGTCCCACCCCTTCTTTATTTTGATTGGTCAGAGAGGAAGAAAAAGGAAGAGGGCACTGTGAGCAGAGCGATAATGAACATCTCAGGACTATGAGGCTGGAAAATGATTCATAGATCTAAAACGCCTCCTGCTGGCTCAAGCCTGACCTACACTGTATGATTGTATAAAATGTGTGCTTTAATGTCAGCTCCTAGAGTACAACTGAAATGGTGCCAAAAGTCAGCCCGACATTAAAATTAGTGGTGCGACAGACAGCCACTGTGGCTGTCATGAGCATGCCAAGCTCATGACAGCAGAACAGTGGTCAATTTATAAAGTGGTCAATACAGGCGCCTCTGCTCGCCAACATAGTAGGAGAGCAACTGTGTATGTACTGTATGTAAGCTCGTAAAAAGTCTGTTACGCCTGCCAAACTGAGGATAAACCTGCACACAGTGAGATGTTACAAGCCCAACACTCCCCCCTCTACATATGAACACCTTAAACTGTGTTATGGAAAATCTTCACCCTGGAAGGAATTTTCCAAGCTTATGTGTGAACAGAAGGCACAAACACACAGAAAAATCTAAGTTTTCAAAAAAAGTCCTGGGGACACAAATAAAAAAGATGAAATCTGTCATAACTCTGGCACATTGTCATCACAAGCTTAATATTGTAAAGTTACCTTAGCAACGGTGGAATTTATAGAAATCAAACTCATGTGTGGACTAAACCTAAGGCTACGAGAAAAAAGCTAGGATGAGGGACACAATGGAAACACTCTTAGTGACCACTCAAAGTTTATTCAGCATCGGAAAAGTCAAATACCCACTTACATAAATCTCCAAAATGTTACCATTACAAAAGTCAATTTAAACACATGATTACAATCACCATTTCTCAAACAAAAAGTATAATATGTTGTATGTAAGAAGCAAAACAGTTCATATTTTAATTTATACATTTAAAATATAGGACACTCGTAAAAAACTTCTACTTCATTAGAAAACAAATACAAGAAGTACAGCAACAAAAAGTATCTATGTTTCTGAATAAACAGCTCAGTGTATGATTCAAACTATGTTGATTGTGATTCCTACTTGTCCTAAAATGCCATGCAATAAACATATACAGTAGTAGCTAAACTTTACGCTTCAAAAGATACACACCACTAACAGAAGCGGAGCGGGGGGGGGGGGGGGTGTCTAGGGCCACCCTAGAAATCTGATTGGCCACCCAAGACGCCACTCCAAAATCCTAAACCTTGATTGGCTTTTAGCCTTGTCAGAGGCAGGATTTAGGTTTTAGATTTAGTCTGAGCTGTGTTGCAACAGAACGCTTGCAGCTTTCTTTGTGTTCATTGTAGCACGTTTCCTTTTGTTAATTCTTTTTATTTTAACTTTGGGCAAACATCTTCAGTTATTTTTGGGCCTTTTTGCATCCTTTAGAAAATATTGGGAGGAAAGAGTAGGTGTATGACAAAGAGCCGAAGTCGGATTCGAACACACAGCAGCTGTGAAGAGGACTATAGCCCTTTAACTTTTACATGGGGCACATGACATTACTGCTAGACTGCCGGCGCTGCCAACATCTTAAGTTTGAGTCCTGACAGAATTAAGCAAAGAAGATTTATGTTGCAACTCTGTTTTTTTACTTGCCAAATTAAAATCAAAGTATATACAGGAACTCTGTTTGATACGTCAATGTTATTATGTGGCCACCCCTGCATAATTCCCCAAATGGGCCATCCCAGCCAAAAAGTGACCACTCAAAACTAAGTCATTGAATATATAGAATATATGCTACCAGTGTGGAAGGGGGTTTTCTAAACCTTGGAGCAGATAAAGTTGAATTCCTCCATGTCCTGCTTTTTGAACCACTTATAATCTCCCCCTTTCATCATGGCTCCAGACATGTCGCAGCCATCAATTTCTTCACCTTCGGCCCAGTTCTTGTAGTTGACCAGCTGGTCACTGATCCAGAACCAGAACTCAAGAGTGCAGGTGTAACGCACTCCCAACCATACATGGGAGGTCTGGGCGTTCTTGGCTCTGTCTTGAACCCATCTCTGCTGGCGTTCGTCATTGATGGTGACCAGGTCATCGTACTTCTCTCTGCAGTAATATAAGGCCTCCTCCCACGTCTTGTTTTCTTTGACCAGGATCACTTTGTCTGTTAGGGAAGAAAGTTGAGACAAAAACAGGATCATATCTGTAGCTTTGTTTGGTTGATTGTTGATAACTCTCCTGACACTAGAGGGTGCACTTGAACCCGTTTCTTCACTGGAAAGGGTTCCAAGCAGAGCTGATTTGTCAATGATGCTAATTTTACATGAAGATAGTTATCAAGCCTTTTCCTCTTACTCCTGATTATGACAAAAATCCATTATTTTTCTGTGCTGTTCGGCTCCAGTGGCAGTAAAAGTGGTATATAAGCAGTGAAATCGTAGGGACTTTTGGGCACAGGTTTATCTTTGTCAGTTGGCACGCCACCACATGTACAGAAGCAAAGTCCTTGAAGCATCGCCTGTTGGTTTGACTACAAGCCTCGGCCCTGAGATGCGGGCCGCCCCAACCTTTCTTTCCCACTTTTCCTTTCTTGAATTAAAGCGTTTTGACCAATTGCCTACATTTACCATAGCATTAGGGCTTCCAACACATACTCAAACCAAAGATGCCATCAAGGTGGTTTCACATAGTGTTCACTTATTTTTCACCTTGGTTTAAAAAAATTCCCATCTGCATGTTGACTAGGCCTCAATAGACACAGGGGTAATCAGACATGCAGTAAGTGAGACCTGAGGGAAACCGCACAAAGGGAGGAAGTAAGACAAGACAAGAAACACTGTGGTCAAGAACTACAAAATAAAACAGGAAACACTAAAGACTAATCTTGGAAACATTAAAATAAAGAAACACACGAGGGAAAGAAAGGAAACTAAACTAAACAAAACCTGATCATGAAAGAAATATAAATACTGCAGATGCTGGTGGATCTTTTGACTGATTCCTGCTTGGAGAAAATAATTGAGGCAGACTTTTGCTAAACACACTTTGTTTTGTAAATCTGTCTGACTCTCTTTAAATAATCAAAGAATGGTGTTCTTTTTTATTGCATCTAATAGCAATGCTTCCAAGGTTTCTAATGGTTTTATTTACTTTCCTCAGCAATTAAGTCAAATTCTCGTATTATAATATACAGCATATATTATATTTCTGAAACATTCTCTGTCAAAGTTAGTCTACCTCATGGCAGACCTTTGCTAAACTTACCATCATAGCAGACGAAGGGTTTTCTTTCATTACAGTCAGCAGAGTTCCATTTTCCATCTCTTTTTGACACAGTTGCACATTCCTTTTTCTCGACTCCATCCTTCAGCAAATCCTCATTCCAGTGTCGGAAAGATGAGCTGCTCCCATCTGACCAACTCCAGGTGTCTCTGAAGAGGCCGATCCACAACCTCATGGGTTTTGAACTGGTTGCCCACGAGTAATTTAAATTTTTGTATTCGTGTATCTGATCGTCTCCACTGATCAGGTCAGTGTACGTTTCTCTGCAGTAATCCTGAGCCTCTGTCCAGGTCTTAAACATTTTAATCAACTTGAATCTTTCATTGTCTGGCTTCTTTTCTGAGGAGTAGAAAGACACATCGCACCAAAAGAAATGTTCAGTTTTTATGTTATATGGTCAGATAGAAAACATTTTCCTCTCACTTTAAAAAAGGTGACATAATTAGGGTGGGGTACAGTTTCTGCTGTTTCCTCTTATCGATTCTTGATTCAGATTCCAATATTTCTTTGTAGTTTGAAAATATTTGTATATATTCATTTTAATTTTGAGAACGAGAATTAGCCTACCTTTTTTTTAAGTGTTTTCAGACCGCAGGAACTTTTTCACAGTTCTAGGAACTTTTGAAACCCTCGCCCTTTTTCTTGATACCCTGCAGGAACTATGAACTACTTTAGTTTCTAGAACCCCGTTTAGAGGGACTTTTTTTTAGCTTCTGTTTCATAGTAGGTACTCTTTTAGCACAAGAGGGACTTTGAGTGCACGGTGATCGCTCCATACATCAGTGTATGTTGATTGGCTGAACACAAGAGCCAATCCAGTGCCACCAACCACCATTTTTAAATTCCACGGTAAACGTTAGCAAATAACAGTTGGTAAGAACGTCTAAAGTAATTTATTCCCTAGTGGATAGTTGCTCTCAAATAGTCCTCAGAACTGCTTGGTCTGAAAACATCTATTGTTGGCACAGTTAGGCTCTCATTAGTGTAGTGTTTCTGGTTTACAATGATGACTCGTGAAAATATCAAACAATCTATGGAGATTATGAGTAACCAGATATCAATAATGCATTTTGCGTACAAAGTGCTGCTGACTGATCAGTAGCAAAGGGGTTTAACCCTTTCTCCACAGATACTGTCACAGCACGGTGACATTCCTCCACTTTCTCTTTGTTCATTCATCTCTAAAGTGAACAGACTTTCTGCACTTCTGGTCTCTTTGCAGGACCTAGGGGTGGATGGGGTTTCTGAACTCGTCACTAAAAAAAATGCTGCACTTTGTGCCATGTTGCGGTCAGCCATGAACGTCCTCTCACAACTTTTAAAATAGTGCGTAGACCACCCCTTTTTTTACACGGGCTTCCCATCAATTTTAGATTACAATTCAAGATTCTTGTTCGTACTTTTAAAGCCCTGCATGGACAGGCACCGGCCTATATCACTGAACTTATACTCCCTGCAGATCTCTCAGGTCTTCTGATCGGGGTTTGCTGGCAGTCCCTCACGCCAGACTGAAGATCGAGGGAGACTGTGCTTTTGAACATTTTGGAAAATGTCTGCCTTTGGGTTTAAGATTTGTGGACACTGTTGACTATTTTAAAAAGCAACTAAAGACCCATTTGTTTAGACTTGCTTTTGATTCATCTGTTTTGTATATTGTTGAGGTTGTTGTTGTTTGCTTTTTCTGTTTGTACTCATCCTTTTGTAAAGCACTTTGTGACTTTGAGTTGCTATATAAATAAAGTTACTAATATTATTAGTATAAGTTCAACTTTTATGGACAACAAAATTCTCACTGAGTTTTGAATCCCTAAGGATTTATGTGGCTGTAAGGAATGTTGGATGAATTCTGATGAATCCCCCTGCAGTTTGAAATGTTAACTTCAAACGGTGTAGTTGTGTTTTCCTTCTTTGTTTTCAGGAATAGTATAATCTTTATGTACCTTTAATTATATAATTTTTAACCAAAAAGCAACATTTTTATATTATAACACAAAAAAATAAAAGGTGTAGCCCAAGTCCCCGGACATAAAGTTTAAGAAATGTAGATGAGGTGGAGAAAACAAAACAGCATTATCAGACACATTCTCACCATCGTAGCAGATAAAATGATACGGCACACTGCATTCAATTTTCCTTTCTTGTTTGTTTTGATCCATCGCTCCACAGTTCACATTCTTCTGACTACCATTAAACTTCACCTCTGGCAAAAACCAGTGCCACTTGCTCTCGAGTCCGATCCATGCGTCATCTTCAGTCACTAACTTACTACTGAGTCTCTTCATGTCTGTCATGTCAGACACTGTGGCCAGGTCTGTGTGTTTCTTTCTGCAATGAGTTTGGGCGTCAACCCAGGTTTTTTTGTTTTTTTTGTAGTGGTACTCATAGAGTTGAGAGGTGATGAAGAAACACTGACCTGAAACCAGAGAAAAGACTAAAGTGATGACATAGCACAACAAGCTTCAGATTATTTCATGAAATTAAAAAAAGAATACTCAGGACACACCAAGATCCATCAACCCTGTTTATATGTCTCTTTTTTTACAAGGCGAGGAGGCTGTCAGCGAGGTTTAGTCTCCAGATTAAGTTGAGGGTCTTCTCAAACCTGCGAACCTTTCTCAAAGCTCCTGGGAGACAAATTCCCCATTGTTCTGCTAACCTCGTTATTTAAGGTTTGTTTACATAATATTCAACTTATTCAACTGATTGTCCCTTCGCAAACGGACAGACAGCGTCCAAAGTCACCATGGCAACAGCATATACACACAGTATTTGTCAAGATTTCTGCTAGTAAGCAAGCGTGTGTGTGTGTGTGTGTGTGTGTGTGTGTGTGTGTGTGTGTGTGTGTGTGTGTGTGTGTGTGTGTGTGCGTGCATGCGTGTGTGTGTACAGTCTGTGAGAGAGAACAAGAACATTTTGCTGGTGTTTATATTTGAGACTACTGAAATACACATAGATCAGACTTGTGCCAAAAGAATGTGTAGATTCATGTCTGCAGGCGTAAAGCCCCAACACCCCTGATGGGATATTTTGAGACCTTGTCAAACTGTTGTGTTAAAGCAGGTCAGTTAATACTCAATCTGTGTTACAGGCTACACAAGCAAGTATCTCCTTATTTGTGAAATCTTTACTAAAGTGTAACTTCACGAGATGCTCCTTATTTTCATACAGGCGGCTGCTGCTTTTTTCTTGTAAATTTATGACTTTCTTCTCTTACGACTTAATTCTCATAAATTTACAACTTTAATCACGAAATAAAGTAAAAAAATCCCCTTAATGGGGCCCTAATACTCCTTGGTAGGATTGTAAGGATAGTCACACAGAAAGTTGGAGAAGGTCCCTATAGTAACTTCATCTTAAACATTTATTGGAACAGCAAAAACGTTTAATTTCAAGCCACTTACCCATCAGAATGAAGAGAAACAGACCCCGCTGCATCTTTGCTCACTTAGATTCAAGCTGACAATGAGCGTCTGTGAACCAAACACAACGATTAAACGCTGTTCAACTTTCAGTCAAGGTTTCATAACTGCACCAGCCCATCCAGTATACGACGTTTAATCCAATCAGGAATAGGAATGTTATTGGGTGGCCGGAAACATTCAAAGCATATTCAAAGCCAAGCTAACACGACATGTTCATTAAAGTCACTCATTTGAATAACATGCAGTATGAGGCTTTTTCAGTTTAATAAACAATTATTCCTGAGGAGAAGATGGCAGTCAGAGTTGATTTCACACTAAACCTTACTGTTACAGAGTTTTTCATTGACGATTATTCCAACAGTTTCAAATATTTAGTCATTTTGTTAATTTCTCTATTCACAATACAGAGACATTTTACAAATACTGATATATTAGTTTGCAAAAACTGGTGTTCACGTGTTTTTTTGCATTTACTAGATACCCTAAAGGTCACATATTATGCATTTTATCTCAATTTGGAACAAGCCTGTGTATCTGTCTACCTGACAGACTCTTCGGCCACTCTTTTCAATTCATTTCAATTCTAGTAGCTTTATTGGCATGAATGTGTTCATATATTTCCAAAGGCTAAAATAACAAATAATAATAATAATGAAAAGTAATGATTAATAATTCAGTCATTATAAAAATTACAAGGAACAATGATATTTTAACAAGAGTAATAATCTTTGGTTCATATAGTGCATTGCTTTCTCTCGTCTTTAACCTTCTGTTTGTCTATTTCTATATTTTATATTTGTCTATTACTGCTGGGTCGTTTGTCACCAACGAAAAAATCATTGTGTGTGTGTGTGTGTGTGTGTGTGTGTGTGTGTGTGTGTGTGTGTGTGTGTGTGTGTGTGTGTGTGTGTGTGTGTGTGTGTGTGAGCCACTATATGAATAAAACACGGCGAGATATTTCCACCTGAAAGAAACCCGTTAGAAATCTAAAAGGTTTGCCATGAAATGAAATGTAATCACAATCACAGAAAGAGGACGCGTTCTCGTTTTTCGATTTGCCAAAGTAAGAATGAATCCTCCTGTCAATGATTTTCCAAACTGTTACATGTAAACTGGGTTCATTCTTCGAACCGTCCTTTTTCTTTTCTTTAAGAGACACTTTTTGTAATCAGGCCATGCAATGCAGGATCGTTGGTGTGTACAGTAGGTTCTGTTTGTGCTCCATATCACGTGATCCTGCAACATGTAAATCTAAAACCAAATGAAATGGAAATGTTTAAAAGCAGAACTGCAGATAAAAACATAGATGTTCTACTTCGGTGTCGTTTCCACTGAATTATGCAAAATACCTCTTTCATAGCTGATGTAGACGTCATTTGTTCATCAATGGATCCTTTTGACATGCAGCTACAGGGATCTGAAACTTCCTTTTTTTTATATTTGAATGCTGACGCTAAGTTAGACAGAGAGGCTCAGTGAAGAAGACTAAAAGACTCCACGTCTCATTTGTAACCAGTGCAATTCATATATGATATAACAATTAGCCCTTTGGTTGCTGTTCTTACACTTGAACTGCACATTTGCACACCTCCACTTTGCACTTTAATAACTTGGTAGGAATTCCCATCTTGGTATGAGCTCTTGACTGATTTTATTGCAACATCTTCAGCCGTTTTTACATATACACTTCTAAAAATATCTAGATAATGTCAGGACGTCAGGATATTTCCCTGACCTGGTTGTTCACATATCCTCCTCCTCACAGCGTGAGATTATCCCTGTCAGACAGGAGGGGGTGCTGGGGGTCTCCTGAGGTAAGATGTGACGTAAAAAAACAACGCGTAGGTAGCGGTCAAAGCAACAGAGTCCGCTATATGACGCTTTAATGAAAAACCACTACAAATCCCACTGTTGCATCCAACAAAGTGCTCTATGGATGGAACAGTATTTTCCTTAACATCAATACTACGTGTAGTCCAACAGAATGACATCATCAACAAAAGAGTGGAGAAAAACATACTGAAGAACAGAAAACATAATGCAGCTTTTTAATTACGTGTACGGAGATCGTTGTGGTCGCGTGTAGGCACTCTATGCACCGTGCAGCAGTCACAGGGAATAAACGTCACTCCGCTCCCATTGGCTCGAGGTGAATTCTACAGAGAATATCCTGCTACGTTCTCACAGCTCACTCAGACTTGCTGCAGAAAAAATACTAGGGGTCTGGCAGGAGAAACTCTGGGTGAAGTTCAAGCGAAAAATGTGGCTGTTTGCGTTCACACATACATCTATGTAGGCAGACTCAGAGGGCCCATTAGCCAGAGTTTTTCAGGATTTTTTTGCAAGTGTGGAAGCCCTGTTAGAAAAAGTGTGTAATCATCTGCTTCAGGGCAGAAACTGGAACAGGCGACTTTTGGAACAGCAACAAAATAAAGAGAGAAACAAAAAGGAGAAGGAACAGGAAAAAGAAACAGGAATTATCATACAAAACCAAAGACCTAGTACAAATTACAGCATTCAAGCACATACCAAAATCTAAACCCAGTCAGAGATCCTCTCTTACATCGTGTCTTCACTCATGGACATACCCTTCAATGTTACAATGTTACAATGTTACAATTCACTTAGCAGACGCTTTTATCCAAAGCGACGTACATCAGAGAGTAAGTACAACACTAATCCATTCATACACCGCCACCGAAGCAGCGGGAGCAATGCAGGGTTAAGTGTCTTGCCCAAGGACACATCGGACATGTTGCTCAGCTGGGGATCGAACCCTCGACCTTCTGGTTGAGAGTCGACGACTCTACCAACTGAGCCACAGCCGCCCTTCAGCCGTCCTTCAGAAGGAAGAAATACTCCTGCCATATATTTTTACATTTTAAATATAGCTACTTCCAAGCTCAAAGAATATATCCAATAAGATATTGGAATACCTTTGTTTCCTTTTCAAAGCAACAACTGGCTCAAGACTTGAGGTAGCAGCTGCCGACAAACTCCTTTCAGGAGAATTTTTTCTGGAAGAACTACACTAGGAATATGTTTTTTTATACTTTCAAGGTAGATCCTTTCAAACTTAAAGACTTTTTGTAGCCATTACCTGTCAATCCCTTAATGCATATCCTGACTCACAACAAAAATTTTTGCTTGGAGTAGAAGAATTAAAGCCAAATACAACCATTGTTGGAACCCAGTAAGGTTAAGAGTTATTCAGGAATTGTGTAAGAAGATGTCCACATGGACTTGAGTATGGAGGGCTTATAAAGCATGTCCTGAATGCTTGCAGTTTGCACTAGACGCCAGTAGGGTTTATTTCCAGGAACTGTTCTGTGGATGCTCTTTTTGCAATCCAGTGATGACATGTCAGTGAACCCATACTCTGCCTTATCAAACTGATGATGCACCGCTTCAGTTCTAGCTGCAGAGGGCGATCTTGCATTGCATTGCCTTTCTGCAGAAAGAATGAAAGCACCTGCATGGATGTCCTGGCTTAGACCTATGGGGTGGTGCAGCTGGGGCAGGCTTCAAAGGCCTGGCACACAAAAAAAAAAACGTAAACGATTTAGAAAATGTGAGAGCCCACACATGACGACAAATCATGACAGATTTAAACAAGTTCTGTTCTTATAGTGTGTGGAGAGTAACAAGACGACCAACTCAGTTCATGCAGCACATCACACACTAACCGATTCATTCACCAACAACCAGAGTCTCCACTATCAACACGTGTAATCTTGCGCGGTCAAACGCGATTTAAAAGTAAACAAACATGATGGTCAAGCTAATCTGTAAGCGGGAACATCCCTTACAGTAAACACTTTGGTCCTACTCCTGTCATGGTCAGTTGGATTGTGGTCTGTCCTACATACACGTTGAAGAAACACTTGTGTTGTTGCCACAAATCACCTCCTTTTATGACGTCCATCTAACTTGATACTTCCCGTTTGCTGTCGTCGTCATGGTTATGTTTGTTGTGCTTCCTGCTTCAGGTATTGGCTATTGTTCCTTTCCATGTGGCAATTCACAGAGTCCGTGCTCAGCCGACCAGGATTTCTGATTGTAAATATTGAGCACGTTTAATTTCCTAAATCACTCCTCGGCTAAAAAATCCTCGCTAGGATTTTTTTAAGCTAAGTTAGGAGCTCTCTGAGAGGATTCTCAGAACGCTGGTGAAAACGGGCTCAATCAAATCCTCAATTCAGCCACTCTCAGCCTGCCCACCTGTCATTCCTCCACTCAAAAAACTACAAAGATTAATTACCATACTCCAACTTATTACACTGCATCTGTGTTCTGTATTTTGGCTCAAGGACAAAGGAAACTTACATTAGCATTTCAATCGGGAGAGACTTAGGCTAATTGAGAATGAACAATTATTTATTAACAATGAAATGTGCGACAATTTTAGAATGAAATGTGCAAAGTCTTTGGGGGGCTAGGCTCCATCGTGACGACTTCCTGTACACGGAGGGGTCGTGAGGCCGACGCCTGATAGGATACCCCCCTATGGAGTCTAGACACTGGTGGTGGTGAAGAGGAATGGAGGCTGTGATGAGGAGTGGGATTCGCCAGAATCTGGACTCTGCTGAGCTGGATGGAGGTGACTGGGGCGGAGGAGGGTTGCAGCGGCTGCACTGAAACAACAAGGTGGCTGTGGGAGAGAGAAGCTGTTTTACGCATTTGACACAGCAGGGTGATTGGTTGAGAAAGGTTGAGGCTTAATTACTTAATTGATACACGCCCGTGTTCAGCTGATCACCAGAGTAGGAGATAGAGGGAGTAGTTTGAAGTTAAGTGAGGAGGTGAATGAATGAGTGCACGAACACCAGTCTTCCTGTCTGAACTTACGCTGAGCTCCATTTCAATCAGGAGAGACTTAGGCTAATTGAGAATGAACAATTATTTATTAACAATGAAATGTGCGACAATTTTAGAATGAAATGTGCAAAGTCTTTGGGGGGCTAGGCTCCATCGTGACGACTTCCTGTACACGGAGGGGTCGTGAGGCCGACGCCTGATAGGATACCCCCCAAAAGAAAGTGAGAAAGACGAAGGTAGACATTTAACATGGTTTTACCTTGCTGGCTGCATGGATACTGTGGGGAGAGTTAGAGTTAGATATAATGATGTGACAGGGATTGATATAACATCAGAGGACATTCACCCTGTGCATATAGGGACTTACCTGGGTCGTGATGAGGCCCGCTGTGTCGAGGTCTTAACCTGACAATTGGCTCACATGACCCGCTAAACTGCCCTGTAGTCATGGCCCGCGTGTATGGGGTCCGACGACCCCATGAGGCCCAGCACGACTGACTGAAGACTGACCTATAGTCGTAGGCTAGCACGTTTTAAGTCCGTCGACCACGTAACGTATGCCTGTCACGACTGCTTGTGCTTGCGTGTAGTCATGAGGCCTGCATGTATGGGACTGCTGCCCTGACACGCGGCTCCTCATGACTGACTGAAGACTGACCTATAGTCGTAGGCTGGCACGTTTTAAGTCCGTCGACCACGTAACGTGTGCCTGTCGCGACTACTTGTGCTTGCGTGTAGTCATGAGGCCGGCATGTATGGGACTGCTGCCTTGACACGTGGCTCCTCATGACTAAGCCCTAAAGTCTGTGGCCCAGCATGAGGGTCCGTTGACCGCCTCATGGCCAGTGTGACTTCTAAGCTGCCCTGGAGTCATGAGGCCCGGCATGTTGGGTCCGACGACCGCTGACATGTGGCCAGCCATGACTGCTGATGCCTCGACCTATAGCCTTCTGGCCCGGCGTGTCTGGGTCCGTCGACCTGACACGTGGCCAGCCTGACTGTGACAATTGAACACGAAGGTAGTGACCCCAGTAATTAGGAAGGAGAAGTTTACACCAGTCACGTATTCGAATGACCATAATATTCACCACCACCAGTTATATGAGCTTTCTTACCGGTAGTTAAGGTTTTAGTTATCTTTGGCTTACCAGAACCGCACTGATATCTGGATGAATATGGACTGGAAGTCAGGGGAAGACCATCCTCCGAGATGTCGAAGAGAAGAGGATGGAATGCCTTGATTGGCTGCAGTTGTGGCAGTGACTATTCTAAAAGGAATTACCTGAAATTTGCCATGTGCCTGGCTTTTCTGAGGCCCGTGATTGACCTGACGTGGCCTGTATGCCGTAGGTCTGGTTGACCTTAGTGAAATGTGATTCTACCAGCCAGCACGTGCCAGCTGACCAGGACTTCCTGAGCAAGGCCGCATAGCCCAGAAAATTATCCAAAGCACTTAAGCATGGCAAAATGCGTGGAAGCAATTGCTGCAGAATGTTACGTTCATGCAGCAGTGATCTTGAAAATGTAAACATTTACCCGCAATGATGATGTAGAAATGATGTAATACGAGCTGCATTAAACTATAAGTCACGTCCTTGACGCTCGAGGAACCTGTGATATCAAGTTGAGATGCTGTAGAAATGCAAACCATGTTAGCCTTATTAGTAACGTCTTTGGCACCAGAGTACCCTCTGATACGAAGATTGCAGGTCCTGGCAGAGTCTGAACGAGTTGATGGCCAGGATACATGATTTTAATTTTCATGGTAAGATGATTAGGAAATGTGCTAGACGTGAACTATAGCAATGAATGACAGATCCGCCACCATGATGACTGAGAATCTTATTGTCACGGTGACTGATGTTTACGCTGCAGCATATAAATGATAAACTTGCAAAATGCGCAGACTCATCGAGTCATGTTGCGATTGTTCGTTTTGCATAAATGCTTGGATGTAGTCTGCCTTGACTATACAGGAGTGCAGTTCCCCCCCAAAATCTAGGGATGACTGCATCCCTAGGAAAATATGACGATTGGTTTACCATTGGACTTTATGTAGCTGTCGCAACGCCCGCTGGAATTAAATGTTAAGGGGAGAACCGTGACACGAACGCTGAATGAAGTCAAATTACCATGACTAGTATGACGAGGCTATGAGACCTACGTCTAATAGTAAGTTATAGATCCTCGATTTAGCTCGGGATTAGACATTCCCATGAAAGCCCATCAGTCTGTAGAAGCTGCTCCTATCTACACGTCTAGTGATTTGCCTTGATAGGACCATCACCTACTGTTCCCACTTGCAACTCGTAGAACTGTGATGCTGTTTGATTTGTTAAGTTGCTGTTACGGGTGGAGGGCCGGAAGCAGGTAGCCGTTAGCAGAAATCCTAGATAGCTGGTTAGCCTCAGATCGTTGAATGACGATATAGTGGGAATTCCACATGGCACTCATCCTACAATATTAACATCACCATACCATGTCAGGTTTCCGTGGCGCATGCTAAATCACTTGTACTTCAGCAGTAATAAATACTACCCTGCGCCGACTAATTGCTGAATTAGAGAGTGCTCTCCCGGTTTACATGCCAGCAGGATGGTTGTCAGAGTGTAACGACTCCCAATTAAAACTAAAACATAACGAGTCACCACCTGTGGTGCTGTTTTGGATTACCATGATAGTCTGGCTGTTACATGGTTTGAAAGCTGATTGAGCGACATTTTTCGCCAGAATATATCAGAGCTCAAGTATATCCTGGGTACAAAGTCTCTGGGTCCTGACTGTTTGCAATGAGTGTGACACCCGAGTCCCGCTGTCTCTGATGTTGTCTGAGCCGTATCAACATCGTGTTTGAGTAACCTGGACGGCCGCCTGGCTCATCCCCTTGCGTATGAAGTTGATTAATTGAGGGACTATAGAACAGGAGAATAACATACTGTACTCACTGCTTACTTGATAACTGCAAGCATCTATTATGGTAATTTTGTGTCAATTTACGTGCAAAGTAAAGCTATGAGCAGACTCCAGCGCTACCATTAGCCTGCTAACTCGACGATGCAGCTCGAGTTGTTTTGGTTTCATGCTGGTACCCAAGGCGACTTCTACTGGATCGCAGTCTCCTTTGTGCGAACAAAGCATTTCAAGACTGTATAACTTCTTTGTCGGCATTGACGTGTCCAGGTATTTTATCGCTTGAAAAGTCGATTTCTAAGTGATGAGCTTGTTTGCATGAATTAGTAGACATAATTCTACACCGTCTGGTCAGTTTTAATTAGGGTGTCACCCCAGGTAAACTGTGGGCATGCCAAGTAACAAGTAGCTTGTTAATTTAAACATGTTACCTATTTATTCATTTAAATAATTCCAGACTCCATAATGTGATTATGGCAAATCCTCATATCAGGAACGGTGCAATTAATTATGCAGCCCTTGTATGACTTCAATCTGATGAATACATTGAAATTGTACGGCATGTATATAGGCTAGAGCAAGCCGCTGGGCAGAAGAAATAGACTACGAGCCTATTCATGCTGGAAAAACTTTTTTTTTTTTTTTTTTAAATATGACTGGCTGACGTTTTCCATGAATAAAATGCTTAGAACACCCTGAGTGAACAAAAAGTCTAAACGCTCAGGTCAATTAATGCCCGTTGTGCAATGATTAAAGGGGACTTTTCTATGAGATCTAGGCTTACCTTTAAGGAATAGAGCATGAAGTTGAATTATGCGAAATACTCTTATTATTAAACAGACCTGGTATGCTCATTCCTACTGCTTTATTGCCCTTATTACTATTCCCCCCATTGATTTAAATAATTATTGTAATCGGGTAAAAGTAGTCGAGGAAATGCATTGATGATTGACGCCATGAGCCCCGACGCACGTGAAGCTGAGCAATTACTTAACCCCTTAAAGGGCAAGGAACCAAATATGGTAACTTCGTTGATGTTGATTTTCTACATGACATTGAAAATTTTACGACAGAAATAAAGTATTGTTATGTCCTTCAATAACACTCTGAGGTTGAATTTTTTGAATTTCAAAGTATTTCAATAAGTGCCCTATAGAGGATTAAAGATCCAGATTGAATGATCAGCCCATGTAGCTGATTTGAATTACATATGATGCCCTACTGGACCAAGTAACTGAACGACGGAACACAGTGTGGGGAAGTAACATTGAAAGAACAGAGTCTTACTCAAACTGTTAAAGGGTATGCGGAAGGAATATGCGCCGCGGCTGCAGCTCGTTGTAACCGGTTGCTTCACCGGAGTATGCAGGCTGAACACCTGCGTGGTGAGACACGTGATTGCTCCGACGAGCCGTGTAGTGATTGAAACCAATAAAAGCAAATAAACAGTTAAAATATTTAACCGCAGTGTTACCTTTTTCGTCAGCTTCGTCGTCCCTAACCATAGTACAGGACAGCTGTTTGGCTCGTTTTGGGCTGGTAACAGGCAGTCCCGTTTATTCGGCGCACAAAGTAGGAGGAGAGGCAGAGTACATTTCTCTTAACCGGCTCACTTTAATCACACACCTGCGCCTGCATACACATACTCCGTACCGTAGCGGGAGACTCCTGTTTACTTCTCATCGCCTACATTTACCTATAAGCCACCTACTTAAAGGGACAGGCTCAGGCCGGTAGCAGTGATGAGAAAAACGCTGATATAAGTTTTGATCCTAATTATAAAATAAAGACGTTATTAGTTAAAAATAAGCCTAGAGTTAGTGCCAACCATAATGCCCGCTTTTCTGTCGTCACGAAAAAGGAATCAGGGAGTTTCCCGATTTACCTGAGACAGAAACACGATGATGTTTGCCCGCCTGTGTCGCCGACCAGCGGAGCCCGCAGCTGCGTGGATTCACTGTTGAGTGAACATGATTCGTGAAGCAGACATGCGACCGTGAGGGACGCTGTCGCCGATGGTGAGACGGGGATATTAATGCGAGAGTGGAGCCTGCGAGAGACAGCTTAGATGATTACCAGACTGTTTTTAGATGATCGGGCTGCTCCTGCACCAGCGTGTCCTGCCGGTGCCCGTGAGGCTGGCGACATTCGAGTGGAGATGACTTTCTCTTTTTTGAGCTGAAACTGATTTAGGCTGCGCTATCCCGCTGCCCGCATGAACACACAGCAAGTGTGTCGTGCAGCGGCTGCACTGAAACAACAAGGTGGCTGTGGGAGAGAGAAGCTGTTTTACGCATTTGACACAGCAGGGTGATTGGTTGAGAAAGGTTGAGGCTTAATTACTTAATTGATACACGCCCGTGTTCAGCTGATCACCAGAGTAGGAGATAGAGGGAGTAGTTTGAAGTTAAGTGAGGAGGTGAATGAATGAGTGCACGAACACCAGTCTTCCTGTCTGAACTTACGCTGAGCTCCATAACAGTGTGGGTTTTGTATGGCTTTCATTGTGTTTTTTTTTTCTTCATTTCTGTAAACTGCTCGACATTTTCCAAGTATGTGACACAATTTCAAACCATTTGACACTCCCAACACTTTGGTTAACCACTTCAATCCAAATAATGCTAAACGGGGTCACAAAAAAACCCACAACTTTGAATCATCTGCTCTGCGCGCATGTTTTGTCCTATTTATCTGTTATTTAGCTCACAATGTTCATAAACAGCTTCCTGTCATAAGTGATTATAGTCAGAAACAGATAGAGCTGAGTTAATAGACATGGGCTTACATGATAACAACCAATGGTTGCAAATCTTCACAGTCTTATCCTGCTCTTTAAATCTTTTTGCATTTCCTTTCCAACTAATAAATTTGGCTCATTTCTTTTTTTTACATGTGAGTGACAGATGAACTTGATGTTATCCATCAGAAGTAACTAATCCCATTCATGCACATTCATACGCCGCTGATGAAGCAGCGGGAGCAACTTGGGGTTAAGTGTCATGCCCAAGGACACATTGCACATGCGTCTGCAGGAGCTGGGGATCGAAACCCTTGACCTTCCAGTTGAGAGGCGACCAACTCTACTAGAAGTGTCTTATGTCTTAAAGCAATGTATTCCTATTTGGTGATAGCACATAACTGTAACCCTGCTGTTAGAAAAAGTAATGAGCGACTAAAGTGTTATACATATTCATGCCATTCGTCTTCTTTTTGTATTTAAGTCCAAATTTGACATAACATCTAGTTTTGAAACTCAGACTTTGTACTACTGTTGTTTCCAGTATTTTAAATTGAGGTAACATCAAGATGTCTGTGTAGGTTCTCAGTCATCCAGGTCATGGTAAATTCGAAGTTTGATCCAAAGGTGAATGGACTGGTTTGAAGATCTTGAAGACGTTTCACTGTGGACCTCAGAGGCTTAAATGATTAGCTCTGTCCACCAAGCTTTTCGGAGGAGAGAGGTGAAACGTTTTCAATATCTCCAACCACTCCAGTTGCCTTTGGGTTAAGCAATACCTTCATGGTAGTGAAGGCTTATTGAAATACTGTTGATGTGGACATTGGGTGTTGACCTCTTTATATAATGGTTTTCAACAGTGGCACCTGTGGTAACCATTTGTGACACTAAGCATTTTTTTGTTTCAAGTTGGGAGTTTACCCTGTTACTGAATCACCAAGCAACAAGGACACGATTGATGGGGTAAGCGCTGCTCTGAGAAGCATTTTGTCATCGTTTTGTACACCATATGTGTCTCAAGGAGTTTGTCATGCTGACATACTTTGATGTCAAATCACTGTAACTAAACAACTTGAAGTGTGACTCGTTTTTCCTGTTGAACTGTTTCCATTTGTTTTTTTGCTCATTGCATGTGAAACCACTGCGAAGGCTAGCTCTGAACCACAAAGAACATATTTAGACGACATCACATTTCGTGACTTGGCCATTCCTGTCAACCGTTATGTAATAGTGGACAGAGTGATGCACTTGAGGATGAAATGAATGGAGGCTTTGGTGAAATGTTGATTTCATAAGGCTTTGTTCATTCCGCTAAACATTACATAAGTAGTAACAGTATAATTCCATACACCTGAGAAAAGCACTTAATTTACTAACATAAACCTCTCGTAGAAAATAAGCAGCAGAAATGTACTGTTCACGTGGCACTTTATGACTTCTGTTTTTAGGTTTAAGTCACATACATTACTATAAAATAAAATAAAAACATAGCACATACAACTTGCCTAGCAATTCCCACATAGCTATAACAATGTATACATTTTTTACATACAGGTCAACCTTGTATAATACAAATTCAAACATTTGCTTTTAACGAAATAAGGTTTAAGAAATAATATAAAATTAGCAGATGATATGAAATGTGTACAATTTTGGACAATCAATGCTTTGATTTGAACATTAAGTGAACACCTGTTAAGTTGTTTTTTGGTGTTGTAACCCTTAAGAGGTATTTTCTTCACATCATAATATAGCCAAACTATCACTGTAAGGCTAGACTCTAAAACTTGCTTATGAAAAATGCTTATGCCAGCGGATTCAGTATTTCAGTTCAGTAGTATAGGGGCGGCAGTAGCTCAGTCCGTAGGGACTTGGGTTAGGAACCGGAGAGTCCCCGGTTCAAGTCCCGATGCGGACCAAAATATGGAAGTTGGTCTGGTCTTGAGCACTGCCGAGGTGCTCTTGAGCAAGGCACTGAACCCCCACCAACTCACCACACTCTGACATCTCTCCATTAATGCAGGTCCACAGGTCGTGTTTGTGCATATGTGTGATTCAGGCCTGTGTGTGTGAGAAGCATGTCTCTCAATAACAGAGTGCGAACCAGAATTTCCCCTCAGGGATTAATAAAGTATATAAAATAATAAAAAATTGAACATGTTACTTTAGCGGGTTAGCAAACTAGGATTTGCTATTTGGCACTAAATAAAAGAAAGTCAATAATTTGGAGGTGTTGGGTCATTAACCAATGTGCTTAACAAATGAAAGGACAGACCTGATGATGGTTGAAAAATTGAAAAAAAAGGGGAAGTCGCATCAGGGGAAGCAACTGTTTGTCAAGTCTCTTGGTGTCTTTTACAGCTCACTACTTATCCTTAAAGGGTCTGTATGTAACTCAAATCTAAACCAGTTAGCTGTTTAAGATGCTTTTTTCTGTGTCAAATAGTAAAAAGGCAGGTATACTACTTACAAAGGACCTGCACCCAGTAGACTTGGGTTCAAGTCCTATGAAAAACCATAGAAAAAATCATTAACTATTCAATGGACACTGTTGTAATTTGTGTTGGATTAACCATTAGTTTATTTGCCTAAACCCAACCGTTAGTATAGGGGTCTAAACCTTACCAAACAGGTCATATCAGATTGATCATGATTTGAAAGAAGGACCATTGATGTCTGTATTTGAAAACTTAGGTAAAAGCATTGGAAGTCTGTGAATATAACTCGGAGGGAAACACGTATATGAATACCACATTTTAAGACAATTGACCTTTGAATTGTCCTTGATGTCAAACCCCAACAGCACGGTGGTAGTATTTGTTGGTCTTTATGATGCATTATCTGAATGCCCACAAAGGTTTAGCACCAATCCATCTACCTTCACAGAAGTCAAAGTGTTTCTTTGAAGTCAAAATGATGTCATTAGGATTCATCCATTGGGGCTCATAAGACTTTGTACCACATTTCATGCCAACCCATCCAATGGTTGTTGGAATATTTACAGATATCATGCTGAACCAAAGTTTTGGAGTGACTTAAAAGCAATGACACAAATGTGTTAGCCATTTAAATAAATATATACAAATAATCAAGTTCCTCATGTGAACATACTCAAATGGAAAACAAGCAAGAGACTATCTTAAAAGAGACACTCCCAGAGGTTGGTTTTTGACAAGCAAAGAGAGAAAGATTTGTTTGACATATGACAACGTTATAACTGCCAACTGGAGGCAACTTTTTTCAGTCAAATCTAATTAGAGTAAAAAAATTACACACCCAAGAATACAAAATTACTAGGCAACACGGTTTGTGTAATTAATGAACAAAAGTAGTCCAAGCAAGGTTACTTTGAGAACAGCTTAACCACTACTGCAACTGCTCAACACTGTCCAGAGTCCGGAGATCTGACTCGTTGAACCCTGTGTCTGACACACTGCTGCTCCTCTCCTTGTCCTTGCCTTTGAAGGGCCTCCCAAGTTTGACCGACAATGTGTGCAGGACAGATCTCTCGTCTGGTGTAGAGCTGCTTCTGCCACGGGTGAAGGTAGATGTCGTTCTGCTCTCAGAGTAGGTCGCCTCAAAGAGCTTGCCCATGAAGCTGAGACCAGCCTGGCGGATGTGGGAGCTGCCGGCAAACACGTAGAGAATGGGGTTTATAGCGCTGCTGAAGTAAGCAAAGGCCGTGACGTTTGGACGCGCTGTAGTGGCAGCAAGGACCACCGATTTGTCTTCTTTCAGCAGACCGGTTACCTGGAGGGTGAGGGTGAGAGAGTTTAGACCAATGGAGAAAAAACGAAACTGTAAAGTCTCAGAAGACAGCTGTGTACACATACCCATTACGAGTAATAACGTTCAACATTCTTTGGTGTAAATATTCAGTAGTTGTATCTTTTTAGTGGCACTGCTCAGCACTATTGCTGCATATCATGTAACTTCCATATGCCTCCTTGCTCATCACGTCTGTCAGTAGTCTATCACAGGAAAGTTTCTGTGATGGTCTAATACATCTAATAAGGTCTAGTCTAATCTTACAGAGTCAGAAGTTATTTCCAGCAAATTCAGAAACAAATAGCTTCACGGAATTACCTCTATGACATTGACGATGTGATAGGGCAACCAGAATACTGCAAATGTACAGATGATCATCAGGATGAGGCGGCTGCCTTGTCCTCTCTTCTTGAACTTTGCACTCTGCAGACGGCAAATGACGGAGGAGTAACAGGTGTTGATGAGGGAGAAGGGCACCAAGCAGGCCATGATGGTCTCAAACAGGTACTGGAACACCCGGTGACCCACGCTGCCCCCGTGGCTCACCACACAAAAGCGTAGAGTGACATTGCCCCGAAATGTTTTCTCAACATTGCTGTCAGAAAAGAAGAAGGGGAAAAAATACACAAACAGAGGTGAGCATTATATGTCATAACCTGAGTGTTCAAACAAGTCTGTGACAAATTGTATTCAAGATTCAAGAATAACTTTATTCCAACTACACAGTCACCCATGCTACAGCCAGAAAAGGACAACATTCAACATCATTCACAATAAACATAAAAACTGCGTACCACTAAAAGAGTCAGTGGCAGTACTGGAAAGAGAGGACAGCAGCTGCCTGTCAAAACCCACATTTAAAACCAGTCACGGCTACACTTTCAGCAAGAAAACGCATGTTATGTCATCTTAATAACGCTTTGTCTATTTATTAATTGCTTTTATGTCATTCCGAATTTTTCCTGAACCGCCTGTGCTGACTTGTGATCCATGCTGGATGGAGCCCAGCAACCTTTCATTACTGCTAGTTAACGTGAGCGAGCTTCTGCCAGTGTGCTGCAGCTGACTGATATCCAGTGCTGTGGGGTTTTGGCAGGCAGAGGTTTTTTTTACAAAATCTCTGAAATGAAATGTGTAGCAGAATAAGTTGTGATGTTTCGTGACATTCTGTTTTAGGCCAACAACCCAGACAGCGGCTCAGACAAGCTGTGTGTGAAGTGACGATCGGGTATAGCACTGAAACTCATTTCGACGGTACACAACCGTGCATGCATCTTTGTTTACTTCCGACACAAAAGCTTGCGAAAAAGGGTGTGTTTCATTTATTGTTCTGGGACATTCAACACCAAGTGTTTCTATGTTATTTCTACTCAGTACAGATATTACAATATTGAAATGTTTCTTTTCCCCCAATGATGCATGTAGCGGAGGAGAGGTGAACAATATGGAGAGATGAAGGTTGTGGTAGTAGTACTGGCAAGAACCTAAAACTACTTTTACCCCTGGTTAAGAGTCAAACAATTCCAAACTATGTATGAAAGTTCATGAGTAACAAAGCTATTTAAACGCACAGTATGTAAAATTTACCGCGAGGGGGCTCTCAATCAAAACAATAACAAAAGGTGATGTCGAGGCTAGCAGGGAATGGGAGTGCTCTCGTCTGCTACTGCTTGTATCGGCGGCCGTCATGACAGACACAACATGTTCATCGTTGCCGTGGAAACACCGGATGGTTACGTTGGTTACTGTTGCTGTATGTGCTGCTGTGTTAAAAACCCTTGTTGGTCACTTCTCAGATTCCAAGTGTTCAGGCTAAGACATCTTGAAAGTTGAATGAAGAGAACCAAAAACTACCAATGATGCAGCTTCCTTTCTTTTCTCTCAGCTTCCTTTCTGTTCCCATCATGGGAAATTACATCACATCCATTACAACTTTCCCAAATCTTTAAAGGTAACATGGAAATTGTGGTCTCACCTGCGGTAGAAAGGCATCGGCAGTGACAGGAGGAACGCTAACCACCACACCCCTATTAGGAGAAGCAGCAGGGTACGTTTGGTTCTCATCCTCTGGGACATGAAAGGTCTGGACACAGCCAACCAGCGGTCCATGCTCATCAGGCAGATCAGGTAAATGGACACGTACATGTTCACACTTGACAGGTAATGCACTAGCTTGCATGCCGCAGATCCAAACTCCCAACCTCGACCTCCAGCCAGGTACCGCAGGAAAAGAGGAGCACTGAGCAGCACGAAAGCATCCGCCAGAGCAAGATTCAGCACCAACAAACAGGTCACTGAGCGCTTCCTCACCCGGCACAGCACTGACCAAACCACAAACAGGTTCCCGGGAAAGCCGAGCAAAAGCGCCAGGGTGAGGATGATGATGCCGCCCCAGGCTGAGGCACTGATGGGCAGAGAAAAGGAGGGAGGGGAGGACTGCTGGGAGATGGTGGAGCGGTTGGACTCCATCGGGAAAACCTCTGTAGAATCTGTGTTTGGCTTTGACAACTGTGTAATGGACAGAGTACCATTAGCAAAAAAGAAAACGTACAGAAACTCTTTTATTCCCACTGCAATACACATTTAAAAAAAGGCTAGATAAGCAATACTCTTTTACATGCTGTGCATTTGTGTTTTTAAGGGAACCTGAATCTTTAAACTTGAATATTTGAACCTTTCAAAACAGGCAGGAAACAGGATATGTTGTATAAAGGTTTGTAAGATGTGAAGATGTGTCAATGCTGCGAAACACATGTGTTAAAACGGATGTTTTTTTCATATGTTTCGCAACGTAAAAACACAAATGCACAGCATGTAAAAGAGTATTGCTTATCTAGCCTTTTTTTAAATGTGTATTGCAGTGGGAATAAAAGAGATGTTTTTTGTTTTAGACCAAATGATGAACGGAAAAACTCAAAGTAAAAACGTAAACATTCTCCACAAATGGTTTTTTTTCTGGCAACATGATGGTGGAACCCTTCAGAAGGTAGAACATGTTAAATATCTTGGTGTGTGGATCGACTCTGCTCTTCCCTTTCAAACACTCATTGATCATATCATTAAAAAAAAGTCAACTTCAGTGCTTCTGTGCTTTATACCGTTCCAGACTTATATAGACACAGATTTATACTAGGTTGTTCTTTTTTTACAACATCACTGCACAATGCTAGATACACTCAATACAAGAATTTCATTTTTGTTCCTTAGACACGCATGTATTCCCTCACAAGCTCTGATCAGACTCTCTTCACAGCTCCCTTTGTTTCTAAGGAAGTTGGTAGAAAAGCTTTTATGTTTGGCGCTCCTTCTGATTGGAATAAGTTATCTTTTGTCATCTTTTCCCTTATTTAAAAACGTTTTGTATTCTCATTTTAAAACAGACTGCGTATGCTTTCAGTCATGTCAGCACTGTTCATGTAGATTTTCTCTCCATGTATAGACTGAGCCTGTCTCCTCTAAGGTGTCTAATCTAGAGCTGTAATTGTTGTTGTAATGGTTGTTGTATGTACTATTCTGCTGGTTTTGCCTTTAGTGTGTTATGTATTGTCTTCCTTGTGTGTGTAAATGTCTGCTTGAGACTCCTCTTTGAAAACGAGGTGACACACCTCAAGGGGTTAATCCTGATATTTGTCACTTAACACAAATGTTCAACAAAGAGCTGCAGTCTTAGCTTTGAGCCAACTTCAAATATTCAATATACAGACTCGTTTCATACAGATTTGAGTTCCCTCTGTTCTAGGAACAGTAAAATCAAATTAGGAAGTCAGATTCTATCACAGAGGAACATTGTATTACATTTAAACTATTAAAAGAATCATATACCTGTACTGACCTTCAATTGCAGATTTCCGTCTGTGTTTAACTGCAACAGTAAATCCACGTCAAAAGTGACACAACACCTTGTCCGATCTACTGTCTACTCTCTCTGTCTACTGTGTGTGAGGAGAAATACAAACATCTAACGTGTATATTGAGTAAGAGGGTTATTTTAGGGGAAATCCTTTGAGAACAGGAAGCCAGTTTGAGCTCACTGGGTTGCGTGCAGGCGATGTTCCACATTTTTCTATTTCTTATCATTACATTAAAAAAATTCCTCAACTCAGGTATGCATTTCAGCCTCGGTGAAGAAATCATTGTCACGACGTCTATATGATTTTTTGTCTGTCTGATACGGATTATTGAGGCAGGCATTATTGGAGGGAAAAGAGCAGAAGTCTTGCGAAAAGTTGTGAAATGCATGGTGTACATTTCAAGAAGGTGCAGGACTGAACAGCGCAAGAGACAAGTCGTGAGGGGGAGAATATTCCAGTAAACTTGCAAGAATCTTGTTGATACAAGAGCTTCATATCAAACCTCTACGATGGGCCGGTGCTTTCTCTTACACCAGACATTTTGTCAGATTTACGGCATGTTTCTCTTTCCACATAACCCATATTGATTAACAAAGTTGTGATGTGTCATTCTTTCAGGAAAATGGACTTTACATCATTCTGTATTTTTCTGTATGCCCTTTTTTTTTTTCAAAGATTTTTCTCTGTGAAGCTGCATTCATTCATATCGGGAATCGCAGGGCAACTCACATTACGTTACTATACAATGCAAATTAACTTGAATTCATGTTACCCGCATCCATGTCACAAGCGCCACCATGAGGAGTCATTAGGCAGAAAAATCTGTTTAGAGTTTGTTTCTTTTTAAATGACCAAAATTTGATTTTGAAAAAAAAACCAAAGAGTTTTGTCACAAACCTTTGCAGCTCCTGTCAGTTCTAAGGCACGTTTAAGAGTCTTTAAGCTCTTTGTTTAGATTTTTTAAAGGAGCGATATGTAACTCTGACCCCTAGTGTTTAAAATGGGTACTGCAGTCCAAATTCAGAACATGAAGAGAGCTTCCTCCCCACGACCCCTCCTTCCGAGACTCGATTTGCACGCAGGTCACGGACACGGAAGCTTCCGTATATAACCAACTCTGCATCAGTTTTGAAACTTTTCTGTGGTCTGACAACTCGCCATTTTTCAAAAGCATCTCTAATATTTATCCTAGTTTCTGGATGTGGAGCCTATATTTTTTTGGTCGGGTAGATTCTGTTATATCTGAACCAGTTTGCTTTCCCGCTTTCATCACTGCAACACCTGCTGGTTTGCTGTTTGCCAAATCGAGGGGCGAAGGGCCAATACAACCGCCTTAAAACCGCCAACTTCTCTGGTCAAAGCTAAAACAAACCATTCAGGATCGGAATCTAAACTTGGAAGGAAGACATACTAGGTGCTGCATTGTTGTCAGAGAAGCCAGCACTTCAACATACAGTAGCATGTTTCTTTAATGCCCGATGATAAAGTAAGGTAATTTTATCGTCTTATTCAGTAGATATCTTACATATTGGACCTTTAGGGAACATAATTATAGAGTTCGGCTTAGTCTCCCTGCTCTAACTCTTATTGGTCAGGTCAACCTAGTGTGCACCAAACAGACAGTCGTGGAGTATGAGTTGGCAATACAGAATAGCCATATATTTTCCCCAGTAGGTGGTTGAGACCAAAACAGAGGTCTAAAGAGAAAAAACAGAGTAAACAGGAGAAAGCTATTTTAACGGCTTGTAATTCCACCCCACAGTAGCAGAAGAAAAATGTATAGACCTTGAAAGAGAGTAAGACATGCCAAAGAATTTTAGTGGACAAGCACAACATTTAAAATGTGGATCTTGTAATACACAAACTCAAGAGGCTCAGTGAACTGAATGCTTGTCTCTGATGTATAGCAATATTTACTGTTCCTGTTCATTTTGACGTTTCGGGGTCACCATAAGGTATTTTACAGAAAAAAACAATGCATTAACAAAATGACTCTTAAAAAAATCCATTAAAAAAGGTACAGTTCCTATAAAAACAGCTATAATAAAAATGTACAGCAAACCCATGGCCTCCTCTCTTCTTGAGGGATGAAAGTGATGAGGAGAATTATCTTCCTGGATAAAACTCCAAAGTTTTTCATCATGTGGTTCAGAGTGGAACAAGGCTCATATCTCATCCAATATGAAGAATAGTGTGTTGTTCTGGTATAAGCTTAGACAGAAATCTGTCACTTTTGCATTGGGTGACACGATTTAGTTGCAGATGCTGAGCAAGGAACCAGCTGTGCTGGATCAACTTCAACTTACATTTACTCTTCTACGCATTTCAGTGTTTCTAAGTGTAGGTGAAATACTAGGTACTTTCATTGCATGAAAGTTTGTCCCACATTAAAGTGGTTTGAAGGCTTAAGTGGTTCATTTGTCTCCTCCAGGGAATCAACACCAGATCCAGTTCTGCTCTGCCGTAGTCCTACTTACCGTTCTTTACTGGTTTGACATTAGAGCTCGAGTTGGTAACAGAGTCTGCTTCTTTGTCCTTTAGCATAACAGCTTCTGCGTCTTTGTCTTTGTCACGACTGCAATTCTGGCTGTTCTGTCGGCTCTTCCTGGAGGCGGAGTCCAGAGCTGTGCCCTCAAACAAGCGGGCCATGAACGCAAACCCTTCTCGCTGGATGTAGGACTTTCCTGCAAAGAAGTAGAGCACTGGGTTGGCACAACTGCTGATGAAGGCTATGGCAGAGGTGACAGCACGGCTCCTGGTCCATATTTTATTCAATCTGGGAAGAGATCAGCGCATTTTACAAGTCAGATATTACAGAAAAATATAATGCTTCCAAATTCAGTCAAACACTGCACATTTTGAATACTTGTTTAAAGCATTTCTTAAAAAGAACAAACCACGATTTGCTTTCTTTATAATAGTTCATTCAAAGAGCTAGTAGGCAGCTAGCTTAGCTTAGCTTAGCATAATGACTTAACAGTGCTTGTTCAAAAGTTGAGCTTCTGCTATTATTTCAGTGGACCATGGACTATATTTTTTGTTCTAAGAAAAAAACAGCGACAAGTTCTCTTTCACCCAAATATAGTTAAGGTGCATAACTCCCAGTATAACCACCAATAGTTGCTCTGGTGGTTGATGTTTTCCCTAGTTCTGTAATAACTTAGCTAAACTAAGCTTCGCTAAGCTAATCACCTCTGGGATCTTGGCTCACACTTTACCCAGAGACACATACAAGGTGAAATGTTCCCACCGAACTCAGGAATACAAGGCATTAATCATAATTTCCACAATGTTAAACCAAATGGCCTAATTTGACTCAACAACACAACTAAAGTATTCCCTATTACGACCCATTCATTAATTAGTCTAGAGATGTGTTTGCTTGTATTTTTAAATGAGCTTTCAAAATAAAATGCACAAAACTTACATGTCTTTTACGTGACCCTTTGGACACAAAGCCCATGTGACCTGGGAAGAACACAAAAATACCAAGTAAAAAAAAAGGAACCAACACACAGGTGTGATGAATACATTTAAATATATATTCATTATTCATAAAGTTTCACATGTGAAAAAAGGTATATGACATACTTGCACCATGTTGATAATATGGTATGGCAACCAGAAGAGGCAAAAGGTCAACACGATGGCCAGGATGAGTTTCTCACTACGAATGCGTCGCCCAAACTTTGTCTTTCGGATCCGCCGTAAGATACAGATATAGCTGACCACGATGACAGGGTAAGGAATTAAAAAACCCATCACGAGCTCCAGCATGTACTGGAAAACCACCTGGGCAGGGGCGATAAAGAGAGACAAAAGGGGGAATATAATATTATTAGGTACAGATCCCAATACACAATCAAACCTACAAAGTTAGCTGATAATTCAACCTTGATATGGCGTGCTCAATGTTTACTTTATGACAGGAATATTATGTGTTTTTGTTCACTCACATGTCTGTCTTCAGAGTGGAATGAATCGCAAACTGAAATAGTCACGCCCTTGATCTTCACTTCTCTGAAGATCATGGCAGGAATTGAGGCGACTATCACCAGCACCCACACCACCCCTATCACCAGTAATACAGTCTTCCTGTTGCTGAAAGAACCGATGTGCTGCGGCCACAGTATTGCTACCAATCGGTATAAGCTCATCAATGTAATGAGCAGGATGGAGGCGTACATGTTGGCCAGACAAAGGTAGAAGAGGACCTTACACATCACATTCCCAAACACCCAGTTCTTCATTACCAGGTAGACAATGAAGAATGGGGTAAGAGCCATCAGGGAGCAGTCTGCAATGGCGAGGTTGAGGATGAGGAGGGTGGTGATGGACTGTTTTCGAGCTCGTGCAAGGATGCTCCAGATAATGAAGAGGTTTCCGGGAAGGCCCAAAAGAAAGACAATGCTCAGGATGAGGGCGCCTAGAGCGGTGGCAGTCTGGTTATCCACAATGGTCTCATTGCCTGCAGAGAAAAGTCTGGAGCTGTTTAAGGGCGGGGCCATTATTGTGACCTGTAAAATAGAGAATAATGGTTGACTCAGTACATTTATATCTAGAGTTTTTCCAACATACACAACATGCAGACCACATATGTGTCCAAGGCAGAAACCTCCAGTGTAGGGAAATGAAGCCAAATGCAAAATTTCACAAAAACTGAAGTTCCTTGAGTGTCCACTGGAGGCTGGCTCCAAAAGAACCGTACGTGCCGTACACATCCATGCTAAAATGTCAATTTTTACAGCAGAAATAAACATGTTTACAGCCTGGTACAAAAATCAGTTTTGGTCTCATTAGTTAATGTTTTTACAATGTGTGTATGGGGGAGGGGGGATTTTTTAAATATAAATCACCAGTTTTTTTTTAACAAAATGATACAAGTGATGCATAATTAGGGGGTCAAACTGCAAGTGACTGTAGTGCAGCTGTTTGTAAGAGGGCTTAAAGCCCACCTCAGCTCCGGCTCTTTGCCTGTTGTTAGGCTGACCAAAAGTTTGATAGAGTCAGAATTTCCAAAATGGCAACCGTGGATGGGCTTCCAAAACAGCCCTTCAGAAACCAATGGCTGATTCTCACATGAAAATCTTATTAGCCGTGGTCGATGAACAAGTAAGGTTTCAGACACTGTAAGCTACAGGGCCAGGTTTTGGAAGGTTATTTGTTCATACAAATACCAATATCTGAATTGCTTCCTACAATAATCGATAACATTAGCCTGTCCCATTAGCCTGTCGTTAGGTTGGCTGACAGTTAGGGTGAGACACCATTTCCAGCATGGCGACTGCCATCGAAGGGATTCCAAAACCGCCTGCAGTAACAGACAGGTGACGTCACCCATTGATATTTACAGTCTACGGTCAGGTCATCAGGAGAAGCCTTTAGCTAGTGCAGCCTGTAAGCTAGCACTATTTCAGAAATCAGTATTTCTAGTCATGCATTTTCATGTTGTATGTTCTGTCCTTTTTATATTTAGGATAATCAAAACTTAGAAACAGGAAATAAAGCAGTTTCCTGTTAAAGATAAGTGTTTTCTTCCGCTATTAAATTAATAAAGGATGTCAGTGTAATGATAAGAGCACTAGGTGATCTTCCTCCCTTAACGATCTCCGTAGTAGTTGGAGCATGCGCAGTATGTGTAACAACTCTAGAAGCTGCACATGTATTAACAGTGATGCCTGTAAACTACTATGACTGAAGTCGCGTTTATAAAGTACCTCTCTTCAAGTAAACACAGTCTCTTTAATCAAGAACCCACTACACAAACAACACAGTCAGGAAAGGCTGTTACGTCTTTAACGATAGCTGAGCTTTCGTTAAAGGCGCCCTCATCCTCAGTCAAGTGTTGAGCTTCAAGATTATCTGACTGATAAACCTCCCCCTCTTAGTCCCACTCCCTTCTTTGGTTTGACAAAGCAAGTATGTATTTCTGCTGAAAAGTGTGGGAGTGTGGCGCAAGTGTAACAGGTTTTAACGGGGAGTCTTAATTCCTGAACAACGAGACCAGACATGAGTAGAGAGAAACAGTCACTGTTTGTGTCAGCATTGAACAGTGAGTCAGTCTGAGTTAATATCTTTTTTGTTCCTCTTCAGATCTGATAAGGCAATGACATCCAAACACGAAAGTAGTTTGAATTCATTGAAGACAAAGAAGAACATCAGAATATTTTAAAAAAGAAAATGAAACGTGTTAAACCAATAATGGTAGAAATCCACAGGGGGAAAAAACACCAGAAATGATGTGCAAAAAACAGACACTATATGGACATTGTCTGTTCTTCAGCATTTTTTGCTACAAATTACCTAACACCTTTTGTTACTGATTAGATTGCAGATTGTGAGTTTACACATACGCATGTTCAATTTTTAAAATGTTGCATAGGTACAATCCAACAGTAGCCTAAACAGTAGTTAAAATGAACTCTCGCTTCAAATTAAAATGAAAAAAAAAAAAGAATTAAATGAAAAAATTAAATCCAGTTCAATTACTTTAAAACTAAAATTTGGTAAGACTTTAAATTACAATATTCACCATTAACTTGTTGCTTATTAGCATGCTAATTAGTAGAATACTGGCTGCTTGGTAGTCTTAATTATTAGTACCTTATAAGAGTTTGTCCTCAATACCCTCCTAATTAATGTGTATTGGTAACAAGAAGTCATTGAACATGAATTATGATCTTAATATTCTTCCGCTCACTTCAACCTCATAGGTCCATACTAAGTAAATCATAGATCGTAGAGATAGACGTGTGTAGAGATCGATGTGTGTAGATTAGATAGAAGTAGAGATGTCTGTAGAGGACGCCACAGACTCCCCAAAGAGGTCACCCAACAGGAAGTGGAAATAGAGCGGCACTTCTTAACTACCTGTCGGCTGTACCAGGACATCAGAGAGACTCACTTCCCTCTCATCACAAACACACATAAACAATTTACCTCAAAGGACAACGAGCACAAACTGGTGTACCTGCTGCGTGAGGTACATCAATGTGCAAACACTGCAGCTCGTTATGTGAGCTGCTGTGACAGGAAGATGTGTGTAAAGATAGAGATGGATGGATGGATGGATGGATGGATGGATGGATGGATGGATGGATGGATGGATGGATGGATGGATGGATGGATGGATGGATGGATAGATAGATAGATAGATAGATAGATAGATAGATAGATAGATAGATAGATAGATAGATAGATAGATAGATAGATAGATAGATAGATAGATAGATAGATAGATAGATAGATAGATAGATAGATAGATAGTACAGCTGCTACTTCATCTCACTGGAAAAATGTTATAAAAAATCCTCATGTCATCACTTGTTCAACATATCTGGAGTATTAGTTTGAGAGCACGCCCTTTACACTGCCAACAAACTCTTCAGTGTTGTAGCTTCTGTACAAACAATCAAATATTCACACCCACATCTTCTGACAAAAACCCGTTTGATATCTCCTCTTAACCTGCGCAGTAACAAGGGATTACTTTAGATCATTAAAGTGTAAATTGGCAGTCCTGGACAGGTCACACCGGGTGATTTACTGTAAGAGCTACAATCACAGCAGAGCCAGAACGATTAAACCCTGACAACAAAAACATTTCCTTTCAGAAGTGCAACTATGACACATGCTGTAGCATGCTGTAGTGCACGTTAAAGACAGCGCTTTAAGCTTCAGGAGAAGGTACGGAAGCCCGAAGGTGGACAAGCATTCATACATTCAATTGACTCCATCTTACATTGATATTGTTATCTCAGGATTACAGCGCTGGTTTTCCCATTATAACGGATTCATTTGTCTCATCATCACCAGATAACAACGCTTGTTGTCTGGTGATAACAGGATCACTTTCTGGAGATGTAGTAAACAAAAGAATAGGCCGCTTGCTGTGATAGGCCAGGCCACAACATGTCATGCTTTCATTGCCCACACTAATGAGGAAAGTTAAGTCTATTTCTGTTTGTTTTGTGCTTTTGCAACTCTGGAGAAACAAGATATACAAGTTGAGCTCTCGCAATAAAATAAATGCAAATAAAATGCATGTCCCTTTAGGGCTTCCGTAGGATGCAACCTCAGAAACAGTCTTGTTTCACTAAAACCTTTTTATTGAAGTGAGACGTTTAAGTTAGTTAATTGATTTGGCAGTTGAAGTTGAGTCTCTATTATTTTAAAGGCCGTAATTGAAAATGCATAAATGTGCTTAAAAATCGATAAGTGGTAAAAGAGCAGAATAATTACATTCTCAAAGCTATTGTGCAATGTTGTCTTATTGCAAATAGGAAACAGCTGCTAACCTTTGGTAGTCAATTGCCAATGTCAGCCTTCCTTTAAGACACCGACAGCGTTCACTTCAAAATATTGTTGCTTTGGACCTTAACAACGAAAAAGGTTAAGAGTGAAATACGCAAATGAAAAGAAGGAAAAAGTAGACACTGAAGAAAAGAGTAAGATCAGAAGTATTAGCATTGCTAACAAAAAAAGCCAATATTCATATTTCTTCTTGAAGGACGTTCAAATTGTGTTTTTTTTGTTCTGGCACTAATGTGTCTGTAGCAGCTTTTTTAAACGCGTTATCATTGGATAAGAGCGTTTCCTCCAGGTGAAACAGACAATAAAATGTGACCACACAACAATGTGGAAACTGAAGCCAGTCAAACCACACTGACAGTGCCATTTAAGCGACTGCAGCCATGGAAACGGCCACATTGTGCAATGATCATAAAATGCAACCACAGCTAGTTTTTGTCATTGCTGTCTAAAATCTTTCTGTTCCCTTTTTTGGTGGCAGGTTATTTTTCTCTGAAATATTTTCACAACACTCGCGAGGATGAAGCTTAGCTCTCATTCTTAGCTTGTCGTCATTTGTAAAAACAAAGCTCCTAAGTCTATTAAACCTGGCGGGCTCAAAAAGGTGTGTTTTGTGTGTTCTGTGTGACTCACAACATACCTTCTTAAACACACCTATGCCTACAGAGAAAAACTATACATGAAAACGAGCAAAGCTTTGTTGCACAAACTGACTTGCTGCATGTATTTTGAACAAATCACTGCAGCCGAATGAACCTGAGGATTATGTCACAAAAACACGTAGAATATTTAATATTTACAGATAAATATACAGAAACAGAAGTCCTGTTCATCCTCAAAAAGAACAAGCCGATGTTGCTTGTTTGTCCCTCAACAGTAGCACTCACTGAGGTTGTTTGCAGTGATTTGTTGGCAGATGAATCCACAGTGTTGTTTTTGACAGAATCAAAACACACTTGTGAAAGAGAGACAGGAGAGACTCACCAAGCCAATAAATCCAGACAGATGCAGACGGATGAAAGAACACACCAGGAGCTGGAAAAAGAAATCCAAATGTGTTAAGAATTTCACACTCTCCTCTTTTCTACCTTTCTCCCTAACTTTCCCCCACCACTACTCTCTGTCGATAGCTTTCCATTCATTGATCTGTCAAACTTGCTGTAACATGTAGTGCAGTGAGAGGGAAAGGTGTGTCCACATTACCTGGCCTGCCTCTGCTCTGGCAGTGTGTCAACGCCTTCATATGTCGAGAGAGGAATTCCATCTGTGTAGTGTCGGCCTCGAGGGTTATTCCACCCTACATGATTTTTCATTCTATGTAGGGCAGGTCTCTGTTGAGCCCCTAAACACGATTCTTATTATTGACACTGTACCAAAATGGTTATTCTGATATGTTAGCGGACAATGTCTCTAAATTCAAATAGTGAGTCTCAATGGCTATACCACAAGGTAAGTGAGGAAGAAGGTGAGTTGGGTGAACTTGACCTTTAAAGACTTTACATTAACACACAGATTTTGTTGCCCCGTAAAAAGTCATTCCCAACTGGCATATACAAACCATGCTGGTTGCATAAAACAAACAAGCTGGACTGCACTTAATGAAATGTTCATAGTCAACCATAGAAAATGTTTGTCGCACTATGAAGCATTAAATGAGGCAAAGGAGACGCGGAACTGTTAATCAGCTGAAATCATTCATGAAACAAGAATGCGGGACGACATTTTTAAAAAGGACAGAATTTGGTCTCCTAGGTCAGTGGTTCTCAACTGGTGGGTCGGGACCCATTAGTGGGTCACAGAGCAGCTTTCTGTGGGTCTGGAAGATACAGTTGTGTCAAAAAGTATAAGAAGGCCTTTTAAAACATGTTTGCTTTGTTTTGTTTCCTTGCTTCTGTCACATGTTTTGTACCGACTGAGTTCCAAACTGCACAATTTTTCATTAAATAAATCCGATTGGTTGGAAAATATCAGAAATTTGGGTCATGATTGTTCATGAAGTAGTTGGTGGTGGGTCCTGAGGCTCGTCCAGTTGAGAACCACTGTCCTAGGTTACCAAAAACGTTGTGTTGTTGACCCAGACACCAGAAGTTGAGACACAAACTGAACACACTTCTCCAGATTTGTACCTGAGCAGCAGTTCCTCCTTGGTTATTAATCCCAGCGAGCGAGGTTGAGGAAGAACACGGCATTAGATGGAAGTGCAGACAGGTCTTCAACCAGGACTGTGACACCAGCCAGAGTTTCTTCTCCTCCTTCCTTTCTGAACATCGCAGTCAGCTGAGGCCCAACCATTTTGAACAAAGTGTTTCCTACACGAGTGGTCAGAGGACTCTGGCCAAGAGAGTTTATAGATATTGATCATTTCCAACTCTAGTCCCTAGTTGGGCCAAGACTCAAACATTGGTGACACCACTGCATCAAGGAGGGAATGACGGGTGTTGGACAGTTTTTCTAGGTTTATAATTCCCTTACATATTTTTATTGACCCTGTCCTAGCTTCTTTGAAACATGTTGCTGGAATCAAACTAAAAATGGTCACATCATTATCTAAAAAACAATGACATTTCTCAGTTTCATAAGAAGAAGATTTACAGTTTTACACTCTGTTGTTGAGACATGCTACACACACAAAGGCTGAAATACACACACATGCACAAACAGGATCCTGTGGACATGCTCTAATGGAGAGATGTCAGAGTGAGGGGGCTGCCCACGGCGACCGCTCCTGAGCTGGTGGTGCATTACGCCAGGGCGCCTCAGCAGTGCTCAGGCAGTGAACTTGCACCTCTCTGTACCAGGACTTGAATCGTCGACTGTCCGAATCCCAACCAAAGTCCCTGAAGACTGAGCTTTTGCAATTTTGACGAGGTCAAAAAAACTCCAGCAACATTTGTAGTTTAAAAAATCAACTTTATTCACTTCATTAGACCGACGCGTTTCAGCTTGTTGCCTCTATCAGGCTGATCAAGAAACACATTGCACACATCGTTTAAAGATGGGTTGGGAAGGTATTTTAATGATGTTTGCAATGTGTTTCTTGATGACCCTGATGAAGGCAACAAGCTGAAGCGCGTCGGTCTAATAAAGTGAATACAGTTGATCTTCATAGTACAAATGTTGCTGGAGCTTTTTGACCTCTTTAAGCCTTTGACCCTTCATGCACCTTTGTGGTTGGTGGAGTTGTGTCAGAAATTCCCGCTCTGCTTCTTCAGTTTGAACCTTTTGACGTGTGATCTTTGTGCTATTTTCAATCAAATATGGGGTTTCAGTGTTTAGCAGACCATCACATTTGGTCTTTGTTTAAAATGTACACAGCGTCTCAACTCCCTAGGGAAATGAGGTTGTATAAAATAAAGCTAAACTATTCAATCAGCCCGATCTATACTCACAATGCTTTTTACAGTTATGATGATATGTCCATTTTAAAAACGCTGTCAGGTTATTTCCTGAAATTGACCATTTCTGATCACTTTTGCTGTTGTTGTGTTTGACTACAAAAAACGTACAAGTTGTAAATTATTGCCAAGGATAGAAAAAGAAAAGTCTGGACAAACTTTTATGCTGCATCATGCTCCTCCGACACCAACACACACAAAAATGAGTGGCTTCTCTATCTGATGCTGTCGCTTGCGAGACATTTCCTGTTGGTTTCACAAACCAACAGGACTGTTGCTCGGTACGATTTTGTCAGACACTCTCAGAAATCAAAGACACAGTTGTTACCCATCTTCAACCTGACAAAGTGGAGCTCAATGAAACTGTGAGAGGTAACATGTCAATGTCCAAACTTTTTAAAATGGACACCATGTGTGTAGTCAGAGATAATCACACAGATTAAGATCAGGGGTGTGTATACAAGAATATGTAACCCACTCTGCAGCTTTGAAGTGGCCTTTCAATTTTTGAGAAAAAAAACAACCCAAATGATGTCACAGTGATGTCATCAAAGCTTTCAATTTGATGAGATGGTTCACTATGCACAGCAATCTCTTGTTTGCACATCTTGTGTATTTCCAGGGTTGAATGTTCTCAGACCAAACAACCTGCGAACAGTTATCAAGAAGCAGCTTTCACAGAAATGCTGCATTCATGTGCTCCTTGGATGGTCCCAGTTTCTGCAAAAAAACAGCATGGATGCTCTGAAGAAGATGTGTGGAATATCTCTGTTACGAGTTATATTTGAGCAAAACGTTGATGTGCAATAAGTGACTCACCGGTAATAAAAAGAATCTTATCATTAACAAGACATATTTTTGTCCCCCATGTGATGATGAATATGACGCCAAGTCCGCAAGTCGGGCACCTCACTCTTTCCCGGGTTTCCGTGTTGTTGTTCCGACTTCAGCAGGCGTTCATGTGTATTTTACAACTCGGAAACTCATTTTTTCGGATTATACAACACCACATGAATGCACCACGAGTGTGAGACAAACATGTTGTTTAACTCAGTATTTAAGTCTATTTCCAAAACAGTATGTATTTCAATTTGATAAGATGGTTTACTTAGCGCAACAATATCTCATGTGTACATCTTGTTTATTTCCAGGGTTGATTATTCTAAAACCAAACAACCTGCAAACTGTCAGGTATTAAGAAGCAGCTTTAATGGAAACACCCAGCTGTCTCAACATATCTCAACTCTGTGACTTCACTTTGACCTCACTAGCAAGTGGAAAGCTTGACTTATGGAGCCCCCTGTTGGCCAAAGCTTGTAATGTCAGTGTCAGAAGAGAAATCAAACAGTCAAGAGGTGTTAACCAGTTCGGCCCAAAAAAGAACAAAACACACTCCTCAGAAAACGAGTGAGCAATCAATGATTTTATTGTTGAAAACTGACTGACAACAAACATCAGTATAAAATACTAAAATAATTAGTGTGGACAATCAAGTTATGGAATCAATAATCAAACCACCACTAACATAGTCAAAGCCCTCCAGTCAATTATATAAATACATTGAATTTTATACAATAACAAAATAGATTGATTATTTCCCTCCACATGTTTTTACAGTCCATGCTTGTCTTATTTTTAGAATCTTATAGACCCACCACCTTCTGTTTGTCGCTGGTGTCAGTGTGTAAGGAGCCCAGGAGGCCTTGTCCCGGCTCTCGAGTAAACGGAGCTCCCCAAACCTTCAGCGAGGTGATCTGGCACTACTACCACCTCGCCCACCCACCACCATCTGACTGTGTCGTCCCCACAACCACCGCCATCCTCATTCATGCGCGACCTGCTCCGACCTCCACCTCAGCGGCAAGGAGGTGCGGACAACAGAAAGGCGAGGAATACAAAGGAGAAGTCCTTCCTGCATCTCCATCTCCCCCATCCCCAAATGAGTAAAGTCTATTACCAGCTCTTTGCCAAGCATCTCGAGGTAACATTTGTTAAGAATTGGCACTATATAAATAAAGATTGACTGATTGATAGTCCCTCTCCCCTTAAAGTTGCACTACGTTTCAGAATATTCCGTTTACAAAGCTTATCATTTCATCATACATGATGTGAGAGTTGTTACTCAGATTGTCAAACACATTCACCCCGTTTCTAACCTCACCATGCTGTCTTCATTAAAAAAAACACTGTAAGCTACCTGCCCAGCACCAAGTACACTAGACATGTAGCCTCTTCACACATGCACAAAACTCGTGAAAATGTTCAGAATTTACGGGATGAGTTGCACTTTTTTTTTTGCGAATTCTTAAGCTCAACTTTTTCCTCCAAGCCTCTCCTTAAAATGTCTTTGTGAAGTCGGACGTTGATATCACGCGAGCAGAGAGCGACAAGTGTGAATGTGCAGGTTTGACATGCAGTGTAAAAGCGCTTTGAGTAGTCAGAAGACTAGAAAAGCACTATACAAGCTCAAGTCCATTTTACAATTTACCATTTAAGGCATTTTCTGCTTTGTTAATAACACCTTTGGCTGCTCTGTCAATTGCATCCTTTATTGTTTCTGCTCCCTCAGATGCTTCACGTCCAGTAACTCCACCGATAACTGCACCTGCTATGGTCAAGCTCGCTGCAGTCACACCAGCCAACGCCGCCGCAGCAGTCATACCTGCTGCTTCTACTCCTCCTGCTGCTGCTGCAGCTGCACCTCCTACTGCTGGCATTCTTTTCATGACACTTATTAAAGATTTAGAGTTTTGCAGAGCCGTGATAACTAATCCAACCATTGCAGCCACGCCAAACAAAGCCCCCATCAACGCTCCTGTTGCAGTGCCAGCCAGTTGTATCAAAAACTTCTCAGACACTCTGCTTTTTGCTTTTTTTCTGATCTCTTCGTCTGACATGTCACCCCGAGACTGTCTAATGTGCGCTTCCTCTTTCTGTATTTCTTTCTCTACTTCCTGAAACATCTTATTGACATAGAAGTCTCCATTGTTTTCCATCACCATCTCGTCTATCGTGTTGAGTAGCTCCTCCACCTGAAGCTGGTTGCTCCTGTACTTATTCTGATCTTTGTTCTTCCAGTATTTATTATCAATGACGTGACACCTTCCACCGCACTTCTTTACCAGATCACTCAGATCACTGTTCTGACTTACAAACTCCTCAATTTTCATCCCTTTAGGGAGCTGGTCGCCATGTGTAAAGACAATGACAGCGTATTTAAGAGCATCTTCAGAGAAATATTCGCATATTTTAGCGATGACGGCCTGCTCCTGCTCAGTGAACTTCTCCACTTTCAGCAGAATGAGAAATGCATGGGGCCCAGGAGCGCACTCTGTGATACACCTCACTATCTCAGGCTTCATATCCTCCTCAGGCCTTCCTGCATCGAAGAAACCAGGAGTGTCGATCAACGTGACGCTTCTGCCGTTGACAGATTTGGTTTCAGCTTGACATTCTCTCGTTCCAGAGCTGGGGGTGTGGTTCGTGGTGAACAACTTCTCTCCAAATATGGTGTTCGCTAGGTTGCTCTTTCCAGATCCGGTTTTTCCCAGCAGCACAATCCTTTTCGTAGCAGACCCTGTAAGAAATTACACAGTGTTATGTTTGCTGCAGATTAACAAGCACTATTTACGTATATTATAACAGCCTACTCATATTTGACGAGTCATTTAAGAAGATATGTTGATTTGGTTAGAAAAGGATATGCCAATATTTCGCAAAAAGACCTACAACACATTTGTCTAACTAAGCGAGACCTAAGCAGCCATTTTATTGACTCCTTTTTCCTGTGAGGACGAGTATTTTCCGCTTGTTTTTCTTCAGAGATCTAAACTTATTTATCCACGTATTTATCGTCTCCTCGTAGTTTCAGAAGCAAGAAGAACAGCCATGGAAATATGCTAAACTAGCCGTGAGTGTGGGCAATGGCAGCATGCTATATCATAGTGTGGCCTATCAGTGACCAGCCTATTGTTTGTTTTATAAGATCGCCTTACAACTATCCCTTTATCACGAGAAAAAAAGCTTTCTAATTCTGAGATCAGGAGACAAATCTTGAGAACATTTTTAATAATCAAGTGAGTTGTTCCACTAATGAAAGCTTCAAAAGAATCCCTTTTTATGCTGGATTAGATTTAACTTTAAGCCGTTTTATTGCCAAATAAATCCTTTGTCGATTTCTAATGTTTAAACTGAAACACTTCAAATTGCTTCTCCAGTGAAGTTTGCTTTAGTTAGAGCTAAGTTTAGCTTCCAGGGGGAAATACTGTACGGGTGAGTACTCACCTTGGTGTGGCTGTTGAACTTTGCTTTTGGTTTCTTTGAGTTGGAAATCTTCGAGGACAGACTTGAAGACCTGCAGAGAGACGTTCCATACGTCATTACAACAATTATACTGGTTAATTATGTCAACAATAATCAACAAAAACATTTACATTCCAGTCCAAATCCATTCGTGTGCATAACCACATTGTATCTAGACTGACTTTATAAAGTCTGAACACCAATAATGACATGAAATGTTTTTTTTGTAAACTGCATCCAAGTACTGTAAGATTTCGAGCTTGTTAGAAATGGACAGTAGTCCGATCACATTTTTTAAATGACCATGTTGGAGGATTTTCTAGACTGTGAGAATGCAGCTTGGCTTTGTGCTTTATTTTGAGTCATATTAGTCAGATACTGCCACTCCGGGATTTCTCGATAATGAAGGCTGTCCATGTTGTGTACCCGTGCTTGTGCTCGTGTATGAACTGTACCGTGCTGAAGCACACCTCTTCCAAGCTTGTCAGAGCAGAGGAAGTGTACCGTGCTTGAGCATGGATCTGAGTACTCACACTAGTCAAACCAACTGGACTTTGGGAGTGAAGCATGCTTAGGCACGGCTTGCCTAGTGTGAGTGCACTTTTAGAGTTTCACAGTCAGAGTTATGAGAACAATTCACTTCAGTTACCTCAGTAGCCTTTTCGTCATTTGGGTGGATGACAATCCGGACAGTGAATGGTGTTCTGCTGGATCGCTCTTGTTCAAAAGCGTGAATCTCTTCCAGTAGAATCCTTGCTACCAAGCTGTCAGGAAATTGCAGAGCGATCCCAGCCCCGAGTACAGGGAGAGCAACAGAAGCAAACCTTCTATTGTCACAAGAGGTAAGGATTTGATTGATGCCCATTCTCAGAGCCTGAAATGGTCAGAATTCAATTAGAAATAGAAGTCTGGAGAACAGCCCATGAAGAAAGTGTTCTCACAAATAGACACCAGAAGTTGAGGCACAAACTGAACACACTTCTCCAGATTTGTACCTGAGCAGCAGTTCCTCCTTGGTCATAATCCCAGGGAGCGAGGTTGAGGAAGAACACGGCATTGGATGGAAGTGCAGACAGGCCCTCCACCAGGACTGTGTCACCAGCCAGAGTTCCTTCTCCTCCTTCCCTTCTGAACATGGCAGTCAGCTGAGGCCCAACCATTTTGAACAAAGAGTTTCCTACACGCGTGGTCAGAGGATCCTGGCCAACCATTGGGGACACCACTGCATCAACCTAACGAGAGGAGGAAATGATGTGTGTTGGACATTTTTTTCTAGGTTAATAATTCCCTTATATTATTCCAAAGGCTTTATTGTGACTCTCAAATTCTTACCTGCTGTGTCTCTATGGTACCCTGAATGATCTCCACATGGACACCATCTCCACGAGCTCCAGCCTCGTCTCGGACAGAAGCCTCCATTGGAAACCCAATTTCACTTGGTGCACTTTTTCCAGTAGTTACGCCTTGGAGAAGATCGTCACATGTTTCGTGCAGTACCCTAACCACCTCCTCTCTGTTATCAATCAGGATGATTTTTCTTAGACTACGCCCCCCTTGACTTCCAAACTCTTTAACAGCCGTTACAATAGCCTGTGAACACATATTCACAGGGACACCGAAATTCCCTGAGCTGATACAAGGCATGGCAATGGACTGGAACTCCATAATTTCTGATAAATTCAGAGCAGAGTGGATAGTTTTTTCCAACAACATCCTTTCTTTTCCACCACATTGTCCACCTACTGGTCCAACAGCATGCAGCAATACCTTGCAGTTTAAGTTTCCACCTGTGGTGACTACCACTTCACCTATGGGTAATTTCCCCATAGTCTCAACTAAGGAGCTGCTCTCACGCTGTACTTCAGGGCCGCCTGCTTTGCTCAGCGCAGCGGCAACCCCTCCACGGTGGTCCAAATCTTCGTTGGCAGCATTCACAAGGGCGTCGGCATCCTGTTTGGTGATGTCACCTTGACACACCAGCACTTGAAGCCCTCCATGAAGGCAGTAAGTCGCGACTGTTGCGCTTACTTCGTTCAAGCGCAACGATGACAGATTCTCCGCAACACATTGGGGTTCATCTTTCCAATGGGAGCTTCGGAAATATCTTACCGACCCGTTCTCATCAGTGGTGACTCTATCCTGATCAAAGGGGTCCAAAAATTGACATAGCCAGTTACTGACCTCCCTCACTTTGCCAGATGGACCTTCCAGCACAACCGCGGGCCCAGAGAAAGTTGTTAAAGGGTGTATAGTAACCCCTAAAGAATCTACCTTATGCAGCTGCAGTAGGTCTGGCAAGTCTTGTGCTAGTACTGGATACGGCAGATGGACTACGCTTTGCACTTTTGAATGGTCCAAAACAAACTGTTCGACAACTTCACTGAGTAATTCAACTTCTTTGGTGTGGCCCAGTAAGCACACCTTGTCATCTGAGCCAAACACAGCCTGAGCCCTACATTGTATTTGGTTCATCTCGTTTGTCTCACACTGAAGCTTTTCCCAAAGCTCAGGTAGCGCAACAGAGCAGTTAGAAATATCAATATCGACTACCTTGAATATTTCTGTAAGTTTTGTTTCTGTGTCATCCAGCTTATCAGTAGAAAGGGCAAAGAAACAAAGTTCTGCATCTCTTAACTCTACTTCCACCTTGTCACCAACCCCTAACAACTCACATAGCAACCCTGGGCCACCATAGGTTTTCCTCAGGAAGGCCAAAAAGTGTGGGCTCATATCAGAAACCTCTCTAAGACCAATTTCTCCATATTTGAGATCAAATCTCCAGCCTTGACAACTTCCTCCACGGTTCCCTCCAAAACTATCTGACCTTCATCTCCTTGGGTGACCTTCACGTCTGGAAAATCTTGTCCCAACCTATTCTCAATCTCTTTCCAGAGGAGGACGAGTTTGGCCTTACCGAGCTGTATGATGCTGGTTTGTTTCTCACTAACACTTGACTTTTCTTCTAAATCCATCAACATGGCATTCACCTGCGAACCCTTCCCAACGACAACAGCCATCCCATCCTCGCTGTAAACCTTGACTTCATCTGTGGTCTGAGGGGAGCTGCAGGTCTGAAGCAAAGCTTTTACTTTGGCAGGTTCAACCTCGTAGTGGCACAAGTAGTCGTCAAAGACTCTGTATACTTCAGCTTTCCAGTTTTTTACACCACCTTCAACACCAGGTTGAGCTAAACTCGTGACTAACACCCGACCCTCCTCTGGGTAAAGCTGGGCAGAGCAGGAAACAGAGGTGAGTTCTTTCTCTAGTTCTTTCCAAGCTTGTGGGTGTTCCTTTAGGTAATGAAGGAGGGGCGTATCAAGTCGTAATTCGTAGTCTTCACCACTTGATGGAGGAGTTGAGGCAGGATTGACCAGTGGGCTCTGTGTATAAAGATAAATCCATTTAACAACAGGGTTGCTGTTTTTGATTTTTTTTTAAATGTATGTTAGTATTTAAAATGTTAGGACAAAGCCTTTTTTACAGTGTTGGCGATACAGTATGCAGCCTCATCGGTGTTGTAAAGTCATGTGATCTTTAAAGGCAAATACATTTTTTAATTTCTGAATGAAATATAAATTATGCACTAGCATTCAAGGCTTGATCCTAAAGGAAATTTGACTGGGTTAAAGGTCATGAAATTGCCAGTTGCCTTCTGGATCAAGCCGCGATGACATTACAGACTGACCTGTACTGGAGCTGCTGAATCCTGGGGTTGAGCTGACGTTCTGACAGTAGAGGCGGGAGGTTCAAGGCTGCCTCGGACAGTGATCACCACTTGACCATCATTAAGCTCCACGACATGTTTACATCTCTGCAGGACTGCCTGCTGATCTAAAATGAAAAATTGAGTTTTTTAAAAAGGGAATCATTGTATTTTGATAGTTGACATTTACTATGACACTTTCTTTATCTCTTTCTCTGTCACAAATAGTGACGGTCCTCCGACACATGCACGGTAGCTCATTAATCAAATGTATCGAACCACTGTGCCGAGGCGTGGTTTGGTCACATGACTAGTGACGCTCGAAGCACTTGAGGGACGTATGAACCACTTTACTGCTTCATTCAGTACGAAACTCTGTCACTGTTTGGTTGTGTCGGCTCTTAGGGTGAGCTGAGCTTTCTATAACATTACTAAACCATGATACTCGGAGCAAATGAAAACAGTTGATTTTAATAATAATAATAATAATACATTATTTGTATAGCACTTTTCAATACATGTAACAAAGTGCTTTAAGACTGGTGAGGCAAGCAGGATAAACAAGCTGGTAAAGAAGTCCCGCTCTGTTGTTGGCCTAGTACTGGACAGCTTGGACACGGTGGCTGAGAGGAGGATGAAGGACAAAATCATATCCATCCTGGATAACTCCTCTCACCCTCTTCACGACGAGCTGTGGCAGATGAGCAGCTCCTTTAGCCAACGCCTCATCCCCCCTAGGTGCAAAACTGAACGCTTCAGGCGCTCCTTTGTTCCCACAGCCATCAGGCTGTACAACAGCAGGGGGACCTAGTCTGTTTTAACACGAACACCAACCCCATCACATTATTATTCATTATTAATATTATTATTATTATTGCACTATATTATATTATACTCTGTGGGATCATACTTTTATAACTGCACTGTTGTCACACTGTCATATCATACTGCTGTTTACATAACTCGCTTGCTTCTGAACACTCAAGTCACTTTAAATCGCCACTGGTCACTTTAACCTGCCATTCACTGCACATCATTTCTTAACTGTCTTGTATAGTCCACCTCACTATTTATATTCTTTTTATCCCCAATTGCTTTTTTATTTGTATTTATCTTACCTATTCTGTTTTTGACTTTTGATTTCTGTTTTACCTTCTTCTCTGTTTGTTGCTGCAACGCCTGAATTTCCCCTCTGGGGATCAATAAAGTAATATCTTATCTTATCTTATCTTTACAACAGACAATAAAAGCAACAGACAGAAAGTAAACAAACCGACAATAAAATCCGACTAATAAAATAAAATCAAAAATAAAATCACAGAGTAAAAGCAATTTTGTAAAAGAATGTCTTAAGTAGAGATGTAAAACAAGGGACTGACTCTGTAAGTCTGATCTCCTCTGGCAGGCTGTTCCAAAGTCCGGGTGCTCTGACAGCAAAGGCCCTGTCCCCTTTAGTTTTTAGCCTGGACCTTGGAACAGCCAGTAGGGCTCTGCCAGAGGATCTCAGACTGCGTCCTGGTTCTTAAGGGGTTAAAAGTTCAGAAATATATGAAGGGGCCAGCCCATGTTGTGCCTTAAAAGTAATTAAAAGAATCTTAAAATCAATTCTAAAATCAACAGGGAGCCCCTGTTGATAAGCGCTGTAACATGCAAATTGGTGTGAGTTGATGAAGGATCATGGAGTGTTGTAACGTTACTCAAACAGGTGAAACAACTGTGGAGGAATTTGATTGGGACGTCTTGCCATATTTCGTTGATATTATATTCTTATCATATGTGATAGATTTCGTGAGGTAGCCTATTTTTTCACTCAAAAGTGAAACTTAATGTTGTTGTTTAGACATTTCCTACTGAATCAGGGAGATCATTGCCTGTTGAGGTTTTGTCAAATTATTAACATATATAACAGAACTTTATTTTATAGGCCAAATATATGAATAAAATGCCCTTTTAGTTAGCCTAATCTAATCCCTTTACATTTCTGATATGGGTTCTGGTAAAACGACATTTGGACCTGCAACAAAGTTCTCATTATAATTTAATTTCAGACATTATTTTGATCTTATTTTAGACATATGTTAAGTTACTGTGTGCTATTATTGGCCTACCTTTCTGATATCTGAAAGCAACGCTGCAGACTGAGTGTGTCTCTTGCCTCAGTGGTCCACAGTCCCCCCCGCCTGATCTGCGGCGAACACGGAAATGCGTTTCTATTTTCTTCTTGTCGAGCAGGTCGCTGTGACACTCAAAGAAAACGGGATATCGGTAAATATCAGCCATAGTTTGGCTCGTTCGTAGAGCCGAGGACAGAAAAACATAGGGCGTCCGATCATAGAGGTAGTATGTTGAATGTGTCTGAAACAGTAAGTTTTCAATCCATCGCCCAACCCCTCATCCTCCTCCTGACAGCAGCCCTGAATATTACTGAGACAGAAAAGGGTTCAGCAGTAAACCACATTATCAGCTGTACCCAAGGTCGCCTACGTCAAAACATGGCACCTTCTGCATTCCTGTTGTGACTACCAAGAGAGTAAACATTGTGAAACTTAGACACACTGCTAATCTAACAAATCTCATTCCTATTCTCTCCAGCTCAAAGTCAACCCCAAAGCCTGTGAATAACACCATCAGGATGGCTCTGCTTAATGTTAGGTCTCTTAATAACAAATCATTTTTAGTCAATGATTTTATTACCACTTCTAAACTTGATTTTATGTTTTTAACTGAAACATGGCTAGAACAAAATAACAGTGCAAGCATTCTGATTGAGACAGCACCCCCCAACTATAACTTTATTGATGTATGTAGATCTGGAAAAAGAGGTGGAGGGGTTGCTGCTATAATTAAAAATATATTTCAGGGGAAACAGATGTCACTTGGTGATTTTCCATCATTCGAATACCTTTGTGCTGTATTAAAATGTTCTCCCAGAGTTCTCCTGTTAATTATTTACAGGCCACCTAAATATTCTGCACATTTTTTCGATGATTTTACTGAATTGAGGCTCTCAGGCACAGTCTTAAGCTGGTTCAGGTTCAGACTGGATGTGTCAAAATGTTCTACAACTAAATGAGGACAAAACTGAGATCATCGTATTTGGTGCTAAAAAAGAAAAGTTTAAAGTAACCCAACACCTTCACTCTCTGTCCCTGAAAACATCAAATAAAGCCAGAAATCTGGGGGTTATTATGGATTCAGATTTACACTTGGAGAGTCACATCAAATCAGTAAGAAAAAACGGCCTACTATCACCTCAAAAATGTAGCAAGACTTAGAGGGCTCATGTCAGCTCAAGACTTAGAAACACTTGTACATGCCTTTATAACTAGTAGGCTAGACTATTGTAATGGTCTCCTTGCAGGTCTTCAAAAAAAAAACTGTCAGGCAGCTACAGCTTGTTCAGAACGCTGCTGCTAGAGTCCTAACAAAGACCAAAAAATGTGAGCACATTACACCAATTCTTAAATCCTTACATTGGCTCCCTGTATGTCAGAGAATTAATTTCAAAATGCTACTGCTCACATATAAATCACTACATGGTTTAGGGCCAAAGTATATCACTGATATGCTTCCACTACATAAGCCTTCAAGATCACTAAGATCTTCTGACACCAATCTGTTAGTGATTCCCAGAGTAAATACAAATCATGGGAAAGCATCATTTAGTTACTATGCAACAAACAGCTGGAATAAACTTCCTGAAGATTTAAGACTTGCCCCAACTCTGACCACTTTTAAAACAAGACTGAAAACTTTTTATGTTCACCTTAGCCTTCTGCTAAATTTTACCTACATTGCACTTTTAACTTCTGCACTGTTTATTGTCTATTGTATTGCAAATATGTTTTTATTCTCTGTTTTTTAAATTTTCTTTTAATTCTTGCATTTTATTTCGCTTTATTGTATGACATGTCATGATGTGAAGCACTTTGAGTCTGCCTTGTGTTTGAAAAGCGCTATACAAATAAACTTGCCTTGCCTAAGTGGAGCAGCGTCCCCTTGTACCGGAAGGAGGAAAGTCCAAGTTTACTACAGTACATGGGCTGTTTACAGTGAAAGCAGTAAAAAACAAACTAGGCTACTCCAAGAATGGAGGACATTACACCCTGAACAAGAAAATAGTTTTTATTTTGTTTTTAGATTTTGGTATTATCTTCTCTCTTATTTTGGGGTAGTCCATAAACTCTTAATATGTGTCTGTGTAATAATAATTAACAAAAGGAACAAAGGTTGTCCTTTATGGTTACTGTATTTCTGTCTGACCTTAAATGAAAGAAAACAGTTGGCTGAGCACAGAAATCATCATAGCACATTATTTGTTATAACACCAAATAAGTACAGACAATATGTTTAAGACTTTATTTTCCCCGTGGGGAAATCCCTTTTTACAGCCCCGTTTCATAAAACAAAAAACAAAGTGAAACAAGAATCAAAAATTCCTCCTGGCTGTTCAGGGCGGCTAGAACAGCAGGGATCAGACTTTTCCCGAGGCGAGCCCACATCGTTTAAAAATGGGTTGGGAAGGTATTTTAATGATGTTTGCAATGTGTTTCTTGATGACCCTGATGAAGGCAACAAGCTGAAGCGCGTCGGTCTAATAAAGTGAATACAGTTGATCTTCATAGTGCAAATGTTGCTGGAGCTTTTTGACCTCTTTAAGCCTTTGACCCTTCATGCACCTTTGTGGTTGGTGGAGTTGTGTCAGAAATTCCCGCTCTGCTTCTTCAGTTTGAACCTTTTGACGTGTGATCTTTGTGCTATTTTCAATCAAATATGGGGTTTCAGTGTTTAGCAGACCATCACATTTGGTCTTTGTTTAAAATGTACACAGCGTCTCAACTCCCTAGGGAAATGAGGTTGTATAAAATAAAGCTAAACTATTCAGTCAGCCCAATCTATACTCACGATGCTTTTTACAGTTATGATGATATTTCCATTTTAAAAACGCTGTCAGGTTATTTCCTGAAATTGACCATTTCTGATCACTTTTGCTGTTGTTGTGTTTGACTACAAAAAAACGTACAAGTTGTAAATTATTGCCAAGGATAGAAAAAGAAAAGTCTGGACAAACTTTTATGCTGCATCATGCTCCTCCGACACCAACAACACACACAAAATGAACTCAGAGTGGCTTCTCTATCTGATGCTGTCGCTTGCGAGACATTTCCTGTTGGTTTCACAAACCTCATTTTTTCGGATTATACAACACCACATGAATGCACCACGAGTGTGAGACAAACATGTTGTTTAACTCAGTATTTAAGTCTATTTCCAAAACAGTATGTATTTCAATTTGATAAGATGGTTTACTTAGCGCAACAATATCTCATGTGTACATCTTGTTTATTTCCAGGGTTGATTATTCTAAAACCAAACAACCTGCAAACTGTCAGGTATTAAGAAGCAGCTTTAATGGAAACACCCAGCTGTCTCAACATATCTCAACTCTGTGACTTCACTTTGACCTCACTGGCAAGTGGAAAGCTTGACTTATGGAGCCCCCTGTTGGCCAAAGCTTGTAATGTCAGTGTCAGAAGAGAAATCAAACAGTCAAGAGGTGTTAACCAGTTCAGCCCAACATAGAACAAAACACACTCCTCAGAAAACGAGTGAGCAATCAATGATTTTATTGTTGAAAACTGACTGACAACAAACATCAGTATAAATTACTAAAATAATTAGTGTGGACAATCAAGTTATGGAGTCAATAATCAAACCACCACTAACATAGTCAAAGCCCTCCAGTCAATTATATAAATACATTGAATTTTATACAATAACAAAATAGATTGATTATTTCCCTCCACATGTTTTTACAGTCCATGCTTGTCTTATTTTTAGAATCTTATAGACCCACCACCTTCTGTTTGTCGCTGGTGTCAGTGTGTAAGGAGCCCAGGAGGACTTGTCCCGGCTCTCGAGTAGACGGAGCTCCCCAAACCTTCAGCGAGGTGATCAGGCACTAATACAACCTGACGTCCCCGACGCCCAGCCACCACCATCAGACTGCGTCATCCCCACAACCACCACCGTCCTCATTCATGCGCGACCTGCTCCGACCTCCACCTCAGCGGCAAGGAGGTGCGGACAACAGGAAGGCGAGGAATACAAAGGAGAAGTCCTTCCTGCATCTCCATCTCCCCCATCCCCAAATGAGTAAAGTCTATTAGCAGCTCTTTGCCAAGCATCTCGAGGTAACATTTGTTAAGAATTGGCACTATATAAATAAAGATTGACTGATTGATAGTCCCTCTCCCCTTAAAGTTGCACTACGTTTCAGAATTTTCCGTTTACAAAGCTTATCATTTCATCATACATGATGTGAGAGTTGTTACTCAGATTGTCAAACACACACATTCTTATCGCCAGACTGCACATCTCTTCAGCTCTATGGATCCTTTATAGCGTCTTTAAGCATTAGTGTTTCGATTCACCCCGTTTCTAACCTCACCATGCTGTCTTCATTAAAAAAAACACTGTAAGCTACCTGCCCAGCACCAAGTACACGAGACATGTAGCCTCTTCACACATGCACAAAACTCGTGAAAATGTTCAGAAATTTACCGGATGAGTTGCACATATTTTTTTGTGAATTCTTCAGCTCAACTTTTTCCTCCAAGCCTCTCCTTAAAATGTCTTTGTGAAGTCGGATGTTGATATCACGCGAGCAGAGAGCGACAAGTGTGAATGTGCAGGTTTGACACGCATTGTAAAAGCGCTTTGAGTAGTCAGAAGACTAGAAAAGCACTATACAAGCTCAAGTCCATTTTACAATTTACCATTTAAGGCATTTTCTGCTTTGTTAATAACACCTTTGGCTGCTCTGTCAATTGCATCCTTTATTGTTTCTGCTCCCTCAGATGCTTCATGTCCAGTAACTCCACCGATAACTGCACCTGCTATGGTCAAGCCCATTGCAGTCACACCAGCCAACGCCGCCGCAGCAGTCATACCTGCTGCACCTCCTACTGCTGGCATTCTTTTCATGACACTTATTAAAGATTTAGAGTTTTGCAGAGCCGTGATAACTAATCCAACCATTGCAGCCACGCCAAACAAAGCCCCCATCAACGCTCCTGTTGCAGTGCCAGCCAGTTGTATCAAAAACTTCTCAGACACTCTGCTTTTTGCTTTTTTTCTGATCTCTTCGTCTGACATGTCACCCCGAGACTGTCTAATGTGCGCTTCCTCTTTCTGTATTTCTTTCTCTACTTCCTGAAACATCTTATTGACATAGAAGTCTCCATTGTTTTCCATCACCATCTCGTCTATCGTGTTGAGTAGCTCCTCCACCTGAAGCTGGTTGCTCCTGTACTTATTCTGATCTTTGTTCTTCCAGTATTTATTATCAATGACGTGACACCTTCCACCGCACTTCTTTACCAGATCACTCAGATCACTGTTCTGACTTACAAACTCCTCAATTTTCATCCCTTTAGGGAGCTGGTCGCCATGTGTAAAGACAATGACAGCGTATTTAAGAGCATCTTCAGAGAAATATTCGCATATTTTAGCGATGACGGCCTGCTCCTGCTCAGTGAACTTCTCCACTTTCAGCAGAATGAGAAATGCATGGGGCCCAGGAGCGCACTCTGTGATACACCTCACTATCTCAGGCTTCATATCCTCCTCAGGCCTTCCTGCATCGAAGAAACCAGGAGTGTCGATCAACGTGACGCTTCTGCCGTTGACAGATTTGGTTTCAGCTTGACATTCTCTCGTTCCAGAGCTGGGGGTGTGGTTCGTGGTGAACAACTTCTCTCCAAATATGGTGTTCGCTAGGTTGCTCTTTCCAGATCCGGTTTTTCCCAGCAGCACAATCCTTTTCGTAGCAGACCCTGTAAGAAATTACACAGTGTTATGTTTGCTGCAGATTAACAAGCACTATTTACGTATATTATAACAGCCTACTCATATTTGACGAGTCATTTAAGAAGATATGTTGATTTGGTTAGAAAAGGATATGCCAATATTTCGCAAAAAGACCTACAACACATTTGTCTAACTAAGCGAGACCTAAGCAGCCATTTTATTGACTCCTTTTTCCTGTGAGGACGAGTATTTTCCGCTTGTTTTTCTTCAGAGATCTAAACTTATTTATCCACGTATTTATCGTCTCCTCGTAGTTTCAGAAGCAAGAAGAACAGCCATGGAAATATGCTAAACTAGCCGTGAGTGTGGGCAATGGCAGCATGCTATATCATAGTGTGGCCTATCAGTGACCAGCCTATTGTTTGTTTTATAAGATCGCCTTACAACTATCCCTTTATCACGAGAAAAAAAGCTTTCTAATTCTGAGATCAGGAGACAAATCTTGAGAACATTTTTAATAATCAAGTGAGTTGTTCCACTAATGAAAGCTTCAAAAGAATCCCTTTTTATGCTGGATTAGATTTAACTTTAAGCCGTTTTATTGCCAAATAAATCCTTTGTCGATTTCTAATGTTTAAACTGAAACACTTCAAATTGCTTCTCCAGTGAAGTTTGCTTTAGTTAGAGCTAAGTTTAGCTTCCAGGGGGAAATACTGTACGGGTGAGTACTCACCTTGGTGTGGCTGTTGAACTTTGCTTTTGGTTTCTTTGAGTTGGAAATCTTCGAGGACAGACTTGAAGACCTGCAGAGAGACGTTCCATACGTCATTACAACAATTATACTGGTTAATTATGTCAACAATAATCAACAAAAACATTTACATTCCAGTCCAAATCCATTCGTGTGCATAACCACATTGTATCTAGACTGACTTTATAAAGTCTGAACACCAATAATGACATGAAATGTTTTTTTTGTAAACTGCATCCAAGTACTGTAAGATTTCGAGCTTGTTAGAAATGGACAGTAGTCCGATCACATTTTTTAAATGACCATGTTGGAGGATTTTCTAGACTGTGAGAATGCAGCTTGGCTTTGTGCTTTATTTTGAGTCATATTAGTCAGATACTGCCACTCCGGGATTTCTCGATAATGAAGGCTGTCCATGTTGTGTACCCGTGCTTGTGCTCGTGTATGAACTGTACCGTGCTGAAGCACACCTCTTCCAAGCTTGTCAGAGCAGAGGAAGTGTACCGTGCTTGAGCATGGATCTGAGTACTCACACTAGTCAAACCAACTGGACTTTGGGAGTGAAGCATGCTTAGGCACGGCTTGCCTAGTGTGAGTGCACTTTTAGAGTTTCACAGTCAGAGTTATGAGAACAATTCACTTCAGTTACCTCAGTAGCCTTTTCGTCATTTGGGTGGATGACAATCCAGACAGTGAATGGTGTTCTGCTGGATCGCTCTTGTTCAAAAGCGTGAATCTCTTCCAGTAGAATCCTTGCTACCAAGCTGTCAGGAAATTGCAGAGCGATCCCAGCCCCGAGTACAGGGAGAGCAACAGAAGCAAACCTTCTATTGTCACAAGAGGTAAGGATTTGATTGATGCCCATTCTCAGAGCCTGAAATGGTCAGAATTCAATTAGAAATAGAAGTCTGGAGAACAGCCCATGAAGAAAGTGTTCTCACAAATAGACACCAGAAGTTGAGGCACAAACTGAACACACTTCTCCAGATTTGTACCTGAGCAGCAGTTCCTCCTTGGTCATAATCCCAGGGAGCGAGGTTGAGGAAGAACACGGCATTGGATGGAAGTGCAGACAGGCCCTCCACCAGGACTGTGTCACCAGCCAGAGTTCCTTCTCCTCCTTCCCTTCTGAACATGGCAGTCAGCTGAGGCCCAACCATTTTGAACAAAGAGTTTCCTACACGCGTGGTCAGAGGATCCTGGCCAACCATTGGGGACACCACTGCATCAACCTAACGAGAGGAGGAAATGATGTGTGTTGGACATTTTTTTCTAGGTTAATAATTCCCTTATATTATTCCAAAGGCTTTATTGTGACTCTCAAATTCTTACCTGCTGTGTCTCTATGGTACCCTGAATGATCTCCACATGGACACCATCTCCACGAGCTCCAGCCTCGTCTCGGACAGAAGCCTCCATTGGAAACCCAATTTCACTTGGTGCACTTTTTCCAGTAGTTACGCCTTGGAGAAGATCGTCACATGTTTCGTGCAGTACCCTAACCACCTCCTCTCTGTTATCAATCAGGATGATTTTTCTTAGACTACGCCCCCCTTGACTTCCAAACTCTTTAACAGCCGTTACAATAGCCTGTGAACACATATTCACAGGGACACCGAAATTCCCTGAGCTGATACAAGGCATGGCAATGGACTGGAACTCCATAATTTCTGATAAATTCAGAGCAGAGTGGATAGTTTTTTCCAACAACATCCTTTCTTTTCCACCACATTGTCCACCTACTGGTCCAACAGCATGCAGCAATACCTTGCAGTTTAAGTTTCCACCTGTGGTGACTACCACTTCACCTATGGGTAATTTCCCCATAGTCTCAACTAAGGAGCTGCTCTCACGCTGTACTTCAGGGCCGCCTGCTTTGCTCAGCGCAGCGGCAACCCCTCCACGGTGGTCCAAATCTTCGTTGGCAGCATTCACAAGGGCGTCGGCATCCTGTTTGGTGATGTCACCTTGACACACCAGCACTTGAAGCCCTCCATGAAGGCAGTAAGTCGCGACTGTTGCGCTTACTTCGTTCAAGCGCAACGATGACAGATTCTCCGCAACACATTGGGGTTCATCTTTCCAATGGGAGCTTCGGAAATATCTTACCGACCCGTTCTCATCAGTGGTGACTCTATCCTGATCAAAGGGGTCCAAAAATTGACATAGCCAGTTACTGACCTCCCTCACTTTGCCAGATGGACCTTCCAGCACAACCGCGGGCCCAGAGAAAGTTGTTAAAGGGTGTATAGTAACCCCTAAAGAATCTACCTTATGCAGCTGCAGTAGGTCTGGCAAGTCTTGTGCTAGTACTGGATACGGCAGATGGACTACGCTTTGCACTTTTGAATGGTCCAAAACAAACTGTTCGACAACTTCACTGAGTAATTCAACTTCTTTGGTGTGGCCCAGTAAGCACACCTTGTCATCTGAGCCAAACACAGCCTGAGCCCTACATTGTATTTGGTTCATCTCGTTTGTCTCACACTGAAGCTTTTCCCAAAGCTCAGGTAGCGCAACAGAGCAGTTAGAAATATCAATATCGACTACCTTGAATATTTCTGTAAGTTTTGTTTCTGTGTCATCCAGCTTATCAGTAGAAAGGGCAAAGAAACAAAGTTCTGCATCTCTTAACTCTACTTCCACCTTGTCACCAACCCCTAAAAACTCAGATAGCAACCCTGGACCACTATAGGTTTTCCTCAGGAAGGCCAAAAAGTGTGGGCTCATATCAGAAACTGTCCTCTCTAAGACCAATTTCTCCATATTTGAGATCAAATCTCCAGCCTTGACAACTTCCTCCACGGTTCCCTCCAAAACTATCTGACCTTCATCTCCTTGGGTGACCTTCACGTCTGGAAAATCTTGTCCCAACCTATTCTCAATCTCTTTCCAGAGGAGGACGAGTTTGGCCTTACCGAGCTGTATGATGCTGGTTTGTTTCTCACTAACACTTGACTTTTCTTCTAAATCCATCAACATGGCATTCACCTGCGAACCCTTCCCAACGACAACAGCCATCCCATCCTCGCTGTAAACCTTGACTTCATCTGTGGTCTGAGGGGAGCTGCAGGTCTGAAGCAAAGCTTTTACTTTGGCAGGTTCAACCTCGTAGTGGCACAAGTAGTCGTCAAAGACTCTGTATACTTCAGCTTTCCAGTTTTTTACACCACCTTCAACACCAGGTTGAGCTAAACTCGTGATTAACACCCAACCCTCCTCTGGGTAAAGCTGGGCAGAGCAGGAAACAGAGGTGAGTTCTTTCTCTAGTTCTTTCCAAGCTTGTGGGTGTTCCTTTAGGTAATGAAGGAGGGGCGTATCAAGTCGTAATTCGTAGTCTTCACCACTTGATGGAGGAGTTGAGGCAGGATTGACCAGTGGGCTCTGTGTATAAAGATAAATCCATTTAACAACAGGGTTGCTGTTTTTGATTTTTTTTTAAATGTATGTTAGTATTTAAAATGTTAGGACAAAGCCTTTTTTACAGTGTTGGCGATACAGTATGCAGCCTCATCGGTGTTGTAAAGTCATGTGATCTTTAAAGCCAAATACATTTTTTAATTTCTGAATGAAATATAAATTATGCACTAGCATTCAAGGCTTGATCCTAAAGGAAACTTGACTGGGTTAAAGGTCATGAAATTGCCAGTTGCCTTCTGGATCAAGCCGCGATGACATTACAGACTGACCTGTACTGGAGCTGCTGAATCCTGGGGTTGAGCTGACGTTCTGACAGTAGAGGCGGGAGGTTCAAGGCTGCCTCGGACAGTGATCACCACTTGACCATCATTAAGCTCCACGACATGTTTACATCTCTGCAGGACTGCCTGTTGATCTAAAGTGGAAAAGGGAGTTTTTTAAAAAGGGAATCATTTTATTTTGATAGTTGACATTTACTATGACACTTTCTTTATCTCTTTCTCTGTCACAAATAGTGACGGTCCTCCGACACATGCACGGTAGCTCATGAATCAAATCTATCTAACCACTGTGCCGAGGCGTGCTTTGGTCACATGACTAGTGACGCTCGAAGCACTTGAGGGACGTATGAACCACTTTACTGCTTCATTCAGTACGAAACTCTGTCACTGTTTGGTTGTGTCGGCTCTTAGGGTGAGCTGAGCTGAGATTTCTTTAACATTACTAAACCATGATACTCGGAGCAAATGAAAACAGTTGATTTTAAGCGCTGTAACATGCAAATTGGTGTGAGTTCATGAAGGATCATGGAGTGTTGTAGCTAACGTTACTCAAACAGGTGAAACAACTGTGGAGGAATTTGATTGGGACTTGTGGTGCATCGTGAGAACCATTGGTTTTGAATAATAGAGCAAGGGTTCAATTCCTGTCATGTAGTTCAATGAGATCATATGTGACATTTAGCCCGCTGAACACTCACTATTCAACTTCTTTTAAGCTTTGGGCTATTAAGTCTTGTTTTAGGATAGAATATGATTCATAGCACAAAACGTCAGGCTACGTATAGAGCTATAGCCTACGACAATCAGACGTGCCAAATAAGAAACAGTCTTCAACATGAGTTCATTTTTATTTTATATTTCATTGTGTCAGCTTCAAAATCAAATCCCAAACAATCCATCAACCACTATATAACACGTCTGGATTGAACTTCATTGTCTTGACCTCTAGATGTCCTACTGGAGCACTGTGTCATTGAGGCCTCGAGTAATGAACCATTTTTTTGAATCAGGTGTCGAAGCTTCAACAAAGCCTCGATCAGCCGTCACTAGTCACAAACACTGACAATCAGCCAACTCTTAGAAAAATAAAAAGGGCAGGAGATGAATTGAATCCAGCAGCAGTGTAAAGATGAGATGACGTCAGCCGGCAATGTTATTCTTTTGCACGTCTTGCCATATTTCGTTGATATTATATTCTAATCATATTTGATTGATTTCGTGAGGTTGCCTATTTTTTTCACTCAAAGGTGAAACTTCTGACCGCAGTGCCTTAAGTTTCGTTTTCTCAGGAAAGTGAAACTTACGTAATGTTGTTGTTTAGACATTTCCTACTGAATCAGGGAGATCATTGCCTGTTGAGGTTGTGTCAAAATATTAACATATATAACAGAACTTTATTTTATAGGCCAAATATATGAATAAAATGCCCTTTTAGTTAGCCTAATCTAATTCCTTTACATTTCTGATATGGGTTCTGGTAAAACGACATTTGGACCTGCAACAAATATCTCATTATAATTTAATTTCCGACATTATTTTGATCTTATTTTAGACATATGTTAAGTTACTGTGTGCTATTATTGGCCTACCTTTCTGATATCTGAAAGCAACGCTGCAGACTGAGTGTGTCTCTTGCCTCAGTGGTCCACAGTCCCCCCCGCCTGATCTGCGGCGAACACGGAAATGCGTTTCTATTTTCTTCTTGTCGAGCAGGTCGCTGTGACACTCAAAGAAAACGGGATATCGGTAAATATCAGCCATAGTTTGGCTCGTTCGTAGAGCCGAGGACAGAAAAACATAGGGCGTCCGATCTTAGAGGTAGTATGTTGAATGTGTCTGAAACAGTAAGTGGAGCAGCGTCCCCTTGTGCCGGAAGGAGGAAAGTCCAAGTTTAGTACAGTACATGGGCTGTTTACAGTGAAAGCAGTAAAAAACAAACTAGGCTACTCCAAGAATGGAGGACATTACACCCTGAACAAGAGATTTTGGTATTATCTTCTCTCTTATTTTGGGGTAGTCCATAAACTCTTAATATGTGTCTGTGTAAAAATAATTAACAAAAGGAACAAAGCTTGTCCTTTATGGTTACTGTATTTCTGTCTTGAATGAAACCTTAAATGAAAGAAAACAGTTGGCATAGCACAGAATTCATCATAGCACATTATTTGTTATAACACCAGATAAGTAGCCTACAGAAAATAAGTTTTAGACTTTATTTTCCCCGTGGGGAAATCCCTTTTTACAGCCCCGTTTCATAAAACAAAAAACAAAGTTAAACAACAATCAAAATTTCCTCCTGGCTGTTCAGGGCGGCTAGAACAGCAGGGATCAGACTTTTCCCAAGGCGAGCTCTTCTGCACCTCAGTGTTTAGTACCTCCGTCCTGAGGGAAGAGGGGTGAGGTGAGTGTTCAGTGGATGCGTGGGATGGCCTTGTTGTTGACTTCTGTCAGGGTGTGGTGAGGCCAACTATTCTGGCAGCTGAGTTTGTGCTGCGTGTGAGTTTGGCCTTGTTTTAAACAGGTCTGTGCTGTTGCAGCGTAACATACCTCATCACATGTTTCTGATCTGTGAATTGAAAAAAATAAAATAATAAGTTCTGCCAAAAATCATCCAGGGACATTACAATGCAAAACTAAATATCTTGCTTATATGATAACTGTTGTCGTAGTAGGGGGCAGGTGGGACTGACGGTCCAGGACCCCATGGAGAGAGGGGCCCCTATTGAGCTTCTCCCTAATAACTTTCATTGTAATGGTAAATTAACATGATCCATAACTCTTTAAAACATTTTAAAATAAATTGTAAAACCTTTTAGATGTCATTCAAATGACAAAAAGTCCCCAAGTCATCAAAAAGTACTGGAGGAAAACTGACGACTCCAATTAAAAGCCTTTATTTGGACATATTTGAAATAGAGGTGTGCTCATAGCCTATCACAGGGTTGACTGAGGCTGTGGGGGAGGGGCCCAATGTGATGTCTTTTCATGGGGCCCAGAAATCCTGGAGACGCCCCTGCCTGTTTCACCTCTAAAAGGTTAGCACGGCAAAATCCTAAAAGACCAAAATTAACATCCACATTGAGATGGTGGGGTCAACAACAGAGCATCCAAAACTCTATTAGATCGAATCTAGTTGTATGGGAAGTTCTCATTATTCACACCACCAAGGTACTCTGAAGCATGAGCTACAAAGGTTCCTCTAAACGGGGTTCATAGTTCCTTCAGTGTGGAATCAATAAAAGAAAGGGGGAGGGTTCCAACAGTTTCTTAAACTAAGAAAAAGTTCCTGCGGTCCGAAAACGCCTATAGTCAGGACGTAGGTATGACAAATCTCTAGGTTGGTTTTTATAACCTACGACATTCATTAGTGATCCCAAGAAATCAAGGTTTGAACAAACACATGGGCGTAAAGCCTCCTGAAGAAAGAAAAAGAAATGAGCTTTGGATATATTGTGAATAAATGTGTTTATTTTTGCTTAACAAATGAATTACTGTTTGTGTTACTTGATATAATAACAAGTCAGATAGAAACACAAAGCTGGGACATTCTGTTCTTCCTTACTTAGATTCAAGACACTTCTTTTAAACCACAGAAAAATGAACAGTTTTATTATTTGAACATGGCACAGACAACAGCCGCTGAAAGGAACAACACTTTTAGAAAACATGTAATATAAGCACTTAGGCTGATCTATTCAATCTTTTTATGAGCCGTCTTTTTAGTATTTCTTTTCCTGTGCTCCACGTTTTGTTGATTTGACGGATGGACTGCGGTGTCCGGTTTCATTGTATTTTTAGTTGCCGAAATTATGAATCTGACAAAACAGCTTTTGAGCTTCCAACCCTTAAGATGATGTCACAGGAAATAGCCAGCACGTGAACATGGGTTACGACAGCCTGATCAACAGTGAGTGCCCAAAATGAAGCGTGTCACCATATCTCCATCAGTTGTGCATAATAAGCTTCGCTTCGCTGAGAGCCATCATCCTTGAACCCGATGCAAGGGTAGAGAGGTTCAGTGAAGGTGGTTTCTTCTTTGTGGAGCAAAGTCATCGACGTGCCAGAAACGCCATAAAAGGACAGAATGCCTTCTAGACAATCCAGGTACACGCCGATCGTGGAGTATTGAGAGCCTTTCACATTCCTGCTTACATTGTTGTGCTTGAAGTCACAACCATTTTGGTGGCACTCTAAACTCCACGACCTGTTGTCTTTACCAAACTCAGACCTAAATGTTGGTGTTGGGGTGTTGTCTTTGTATGACACCGCCACACACCAAGTGTAACCATAAAGACTGACCTCCCAGTAACATCGCTCTGTCAAACGCTCTCTGCACCACATCTGCTCTGTACCTGTGACCCTCTTAGTTATATACATGTCTTGTAATTGTGAAAGTGTCTTCCGTGTTTTACACGTTGCCCGCAGGTATTCATGTGAAAGGGACATGTTGGGGGAGACGGACTTGTCATCCAGCTTTAGAGGACAGCAATCTGACAAGAGAAAAGAGGGAGAAAATATTTACATGAACTGATTTACATGAACTGTTGATATTTTTGGGCCAGTTTGCCTTCATAAGATCAGACAGCTGAAGAGAGACGGGAAACGTTGGGAGGAGAGAGTGGGGGGATGACATGCAGCAAAGGGCTGACGTCGGACTCTAACCCACAGAAGCTGCGACGACGACTACAGCCTCTGTACATGACGTGCGGGACATAACTCCTTATTATAATTATAATAATAATAATAATAATAAGGGGTTATTCGGAGCCCCAACATGACATTTCAAATCTCAGTTTTTCATGATTGTCCAAAAATGATACTCACAGCATAAACACTCTTCTCTGGTCTTTGGCTCAGGCTGCATCAAAACATTTACAGTAGACACTAACAACAGAAAGGAAAATAACATGAATACCGCATGACTTGAATTACACTTGATAACTCTGTATTTTGACATATTTCTGTTCCTCTATGAGTTACCTTTGGCAGAGATGCTGGTCGACATGTCCTTCAGGAGGCCCTCCATGTCCACCTTCAGCTTAGACATGCAGTCTGTCACAGTTCTAAATGTACGTTTGGAGCGGACAGGAATGTCTGCCAAGTCTGGAGATTCACAGGAGGCTGACAGCGACTGGAACGTCTGGAATGGAGAGACCAGAGTATAAAACATCTGTAGGGAATATTTGCAATGTTTTGTGTGGATGTCTAATTGGTGTTTTTGATGAACTGAAGCATTTATTCCTCAGAAGGAGCTACGTTGACAGACAAAGCTGGGTTCTCCTGCTCACTGAACTGTCCAATGCCTACATTAACCAGCATGCATTGTGCTCAAGTAGATACAGAGTCAGCTGCAGCCTTCCCAGCACTTTACTGTACTTTTACAATAACATAAAGTTACCAAAGCTAAACAGTCCAAGCAAATCAGCCCATTAAGCACGGCACACGACTTCACTTGATGGACAGAACATCAGTTAGTACCTGGATAAAGAGGATGTGGTCGTCGATATGGGTCATCTGTTCCAGTTCCGTGTCTCTCTTCCTCAGCTTGTCGATTTCCTCCTCCAGCTGTAGCTGCAGCCCTTCAGCCTGAGCCACCGCCGTCTTCTCCTGAGCTAAGATCAGCTGCTTCGCCAAAGTGCAGCTTTTCTTAAAGGAAGAGATCAGCTCTGCGAAGATCTCGTCGCTGCTCTTCACAGCAGTCTGGCTACATTTCTGGTCAAAGACAAACATTTGTTTTCACTTTCATGCTTTCTGGGTAGCAACGTTTTTGACCTAAGACCTTAAAGAGACAGCAGCTGAAATCAACTGTTTCAGGCGGAGGCTAAAATTAGGGATTTTACTGACACCAGCATCAGATAAATAAGACGTTTTGAGCTGCACATCTCACAACGCTACTCAATAAGTGTCCAACACGGTCATAATGAATGGTGGAAGTGAGTACATTAGATCTCCTTTAACTTTATGTCTGCTGTACATTGTTAAGGATTTCTATGAAGAACTGCACTTTGTTCATTCAAACCCTCCTAATTTAGCTGTTTTCTTCTTCTCTTATTTTGTAGTTTTCTTTCCCATAATGCATCTGTTAAGGGTAGATATTTAGTGACTTATTTGTCCCTACAGGACTTTGAACTGCGCCTGAAGGACCTTTCAGATAAGATGTGTTGTATGTGCGCTTTCCAAATCTTGAAATCCTTTAGAGCTTCAAGCAGCGCCGTCAGCTCCTCCTCTCTCTCCTTTCGTCTCTCCTGGACTTTCTTTTGGTTCACAGTCAGCTGTTTCTGTAGGAAATTGTTGAGAACAGATATTAAGATAAATCACACCTGATTACAGAGTATGACAGAGTCAACATGTTTCTGTCGTTTTTTATCTACCTCCTGCTGATCTCTCTCTGCTGCAACCGACACCGTACTATGGCTCTTATGCTCGTCTATAACACACAGATAGCAGATACACTTCCTGTCAGTCTGGCAGTAGACCTCCATCAGCTTGCTGTGCTTCGTACACATCTTGTCCTGCAGTGGGACTGAGCAAGAGACCAGCTGGTGCTTCTTCAATGCTGGAACACTGTAGTGAGGCTTGAGGTGAGCTGGGCAGTAAGACACCACGCACGTCAGGCACGACATGGTGGCTTTGTTGGGATTGGTCCCACAGCAGAAGTCACAGGGGACGTCTGCCGGACTGGAACAGGCCTCAGCGGCAGCAGAGGCCTCAGAAGCAGCTGCTGACTCAGGACCAGAGGGAGAGGCCGGCTGGGTGCCTGTTCTTTTTAACATCTCCACAACCTAAGAGGGATAAAAAATAAAGTGCGGTCAAAATACGGTTCCATAAAGACTTGATATAATATGTTTCAAAACTGTTGGCTCATAATCAAAGCAGTACAATTTACATGAAAGTGTCAATCAATCAATCATTATTTGCATAGCACCAATTCATAACAAGTGTTATCTTGAGACGCTTTACAAAAGAGCATATGGGATAATATGCAGGAAGGATTTCTCCTTTGTATTCTTCACATTCCTGTTGTCCACACTTCCTCGCCGCTGAGGTGGAGGTCGGAGCAGGCCGTGCATGAAAGAGGACGGCAATGGTTGTGTGGACGACGCAGTCCGATGTTGGTGGCTGGGCATCAGGGACGTCTGGTGGTAGTAGTGCCAGATGTCTGGGTCATGGCTTGTGGCCACATGGTGTCACAAATTAAATGAAGTGATATCAGTAGAGGGGGTGCCGAACTAAATATCAGACCGACAAAGATAATCAGAGTACAAAGTAACTCCCTCTTCTGAAATGTTGCTTTATTAGCAGTTTTAGCAAGAACAACAAGTTCAGGTGTGGTGATACCAACAGTAAAATGTCCCAGTGATCCTAAACTCTATTCACTTTGGGCCAATCAAACGTGGACGTACTCTCAGTGACGTCACCACCATTGGTTTCTGAAATTTCTGCATAATGAAAATCCAGTCTGTAAAGTTCCAACATGTTTATATCCACTGTAACAATGGTGGCTTTAAAATAGGTGTGCATGGGGCCTGCAGGGCTTTTGCAGTCGGCCTCATGTGGGCACTCAAGGAACTGCAGTGTTTTACTGTATTGACTTCATTTTTCAACACCCCCAGCTCGCCGCATGGAATCCTTTTTGCCCAGTCAAACAACTTATTCAGAGGTAATCCTAAAGTTTATTAAGAATTTCACGTATCCTAAAAGGATAAAAATAATTGGACAGTTGTAGTAAAAAAAATTAAAAAAGTGACACCAAAGTATTAGAAAGGGTAAAACAGACTACTTCGATTGATTTTATCATAATTTGAAATGTGTTAGTTTAACTCTGAACTCCAGCACTTCATGAACAGTTGAATTACCTCAGCCAGCATGTTGTTCCTCCTCAGAACAGGCCTAGGACTGAAGCTCTCTCTGCACTGAGGACAGCTGAAGTTTCCCTTCTCATTCTGGTCCCAGAAACCCTCAATACAACCTTTGCAAAAACTATGTCCACAGGGAATGCCGACTGGGTCCTTTAGCAGGTCCAGACATATCGAACAGCAGAAATGATTCGGGTCTAACTCCGCATCACGCTCCTGTTCACATTCAGCCATGTCAGACATGTGATGGGAAATAACTGATAGGTTTCGTTTTCCTCGGAGAGGCTTGAAAAGGGAGGGCTGGGGGTTTTGTGTTTAACGGGGCGCGTCCTCTGCAGATCACCTGTGAGGCATTCAATGTAAACATCTAATGATGGGAATTCCCGCACTTTTCAGTAGGAGGGGAAAGAGTAGGCTTACAAGAGTACAGTTACTTAGATTTTTTTTTTTAAAGTAGATGCAGAATGACTGTATGGCTGTGTTCCCCATTCTCACTGAATTTTTTTTAACGATGAAATATTGTTTTTCTTGTATAGGTCTATTTGGCCTACAACACAACACATAGTTTCCACATGATCAATTGAAATATAACTCATAGAGTCAGTAGCTTTTTCCTATACAAAACCAATTCAGCTCGATGATCACGTGTGTATTTGTGACTGTGTTTGCAGAGAACCTGTCATCTATTTGCTTTCTGGGCGGGGAGCTGAGTGTTTCCTCCAGCCAATGACAGCGCACAGGTGAGTTTAGGAGTGGGTTATTCAGTTATTCTCACAATTCAAACCAGTGAAAATGATGGACGTGGACATAACAGCAAAGAAGAAAACAATGTAATCAGAGTGAGACAAACGCAGCTTGTTCCAAAACTAGTGTGAACCTTTTGTTTGGCTTTCACCCACGCAAGTTGGCCTGCTTTCGGTTGGAGAGGCAGCAGGAGCCAAACACCAGTGGTTAGCTTGCAGACAGTATGTAGGTACAAGCAGTAAAGCTACACACTATACGTCCTGTAGTGGGTGTGCACTTCTGGTGGTGATGAGCCCATGGGAGGAGGGGCCCACATTGAATGTTGTGTTTACAAGCTGCAACAGAAAAATGCCACTGACTCCACCTTTAAAGCACAAGCTATAGCTAAATTAAACACAGCCAGGAAAAAATCATCTCTAAAGCATTTTTCAAAATACAATCTGAATTTAAAAAAAACATCAATGGCTTTATTAGCTAGCCAATGTTTGAAAGTCATTAGCTCATTAGCTACGATCAGGCAACTGATCGTAGTTAATGAGCTAATGAACTAAAACATGTTATGTCAGTGATGTCCACCACTGATCATGTACGGCTGTATTCCACGTTCTGATTGTAAATGACTTTTTAAATATGGATTTTCTGTAATAGAAGAACAACAGAGAAAACATTTGATGCTGTTTAATTGTCATTAAACTTAAAGCACAAGCAGTAGCAGAACTAAACAATCATGGAACAACATAAAAACACCTTTCAAGAGTGAACTTGAAAAAGAAGCATCATCACAAAATCATGCTAAATGTCCTTTATATTTCTGAGATGGAATAAAGTTGTAATTACTAAAATGATTAGGAGAGACTTAAAATCCACGACAGCTGGCCCAACAAAGAACAGACTAAAGAAAAACATGCGAACGCACAGAAGTACCCTTTGAATCAATCATAACTACACACAACAATACGTATATACTGTATATAAAACAGGGATGGGAATTAGCACCCTTTTTTGCAGTGACGGGTGAATTTTCTCAACCTTCCTGTCGTGGTGGCGGGTAAATAAAAGTAGCCCTAACATCTCTAAGACTCTCCTTAAAACGCGTCTACTGTAAAACACAAATTGATTGCACTCAGTCGAGACTTTGAGGACATGGCTGTATTGGAAACTCTTACCAGCTTTATAATAAAATAAAATAAACATGTTTTTGTTTATGAGCGAGACAAAGGGCATGCCAGGATTTTCTGTAACAGTCTAAATAATAGAAATCATTAACCTGTTGCTTGAATACTGTAAGCCTTGATTTGATTTTATACGTCATCACAAAATACAGTAGCAGGTTAAAAAAAAAAAAAGAGTGACTGGTAGCTTTTTTTAATCCACCAGTCACAGTGGCAGGTAGGCGAAAAAGTGAATTTCCAACCCTGATGTAAAAACAGAACAAAGAGAAGCATCGTCATCTCAAAGTTATGAGAAGTGTTTGATGAAGTGTTGTCGAGAAACGTTTCAGATTTCCCACGGGAATTGTTCCAAATCGGACGGCATCAAGAATCCCTTAATTAACGGTAATTATTTACACCGTATTTGTAGAACATTGATTTATATACAGAAACATTCATTAAGTATCATCAAAAGTTGATTGTGTTCCTGTACTGTCCCATCTGGTGCTTTGGGGCAGCTCCATACACAGTAAATACTTAACCTCCTGCTTCACTGTCTTCAATGCCAATTCTTCATTTGTTGTTTTTATTACCCAGCACCTTAAACTGCTTCTTCACGGCATCCACCGTCATCATCACGGCTTCCCCCGGACTCTGTGCCCCTTCAGCTGCCTCGTATCCTCTGACAGCGCCCTTTAGTATCCCATCCAGAGCGCTGGAGGCAGCTGCTGCTTTTCCGCCTCCTGTTGACAGTGTCATTGCCACACCAAGCACAACTTGCAGTAATGCCCCTGTTGCAACACCCACTGATCTGATCAATAACCAGTTATAGATACAAAATTTGGCCTCATTTTTAGCCTCTTCCTGTGACATGTTTCCTGACACCCGTCTAATGCGCTCCTCCTCTTTCTGTATCTTACGCTTGACGTCTTGTAGCATGTCATTGGTGTAATAGCTTCCTTTGTTCGCCTCAATTATCTTGTCAAGTGTTTTGAGTAGCTCTGCAACCTGGAACTGGTTACTTCTGTAGCCGTCTTCTTCATCAGCCTTCCAGTATTTGCTGTCAACGACGTGGCACCGGCCTCCGCACTTCTTCACCAGATCACTCAGATTTTTATTCTGTCCGACGTAGTCTTCGATTTTCATTCCTTCGGGGAGCTGGTCACCGTGAGTGAAGACAATGACAGCGTATTTAAGAGCATCTTCAGAGAAACTGTGGCATATTTTAGCGATGACGGCCCTTTCGTGCTCGGTGAATTTCTCCACTTTCAGCACAATGAGAAAAGCATGGGGCCCAGGAGCGCACTCTGTGATACACCTCACTATCTCAGGCTTCATATCCTCCTCAGACCTTCCTGTATCAAAGAAACCTGGAGTGTCAATCAACGTGATGCTTCTTCCACTGATAGATTTGTTTTTTGCACGACAAAGACTTGTGTCAGAAATGGGAGTATGGTTTATCATGAACTCATCCTCTCCCAGTATGGTGTTAGCCAGGCTGCTTTTCCCTGCTCCAGATTTTCCCAGCAGGACAATCCTCTTCGAAGTCAGCACTGGAAGAGACAAATGACTCGGTCAGGTGTACACAGCTAGCTGGATCGTAAGCTACGAAATGATAGTTACAAAAGTGACTTTGATCCTTGACTATTACTGCTTGTCCATCTGTCTGACAGTTAGTGTGTCTGTCATACTTTGTTCCATGTACATTTATCTTTGTTTCAATCGAGGCTGTCATCATTAACAATTCAATCACGATTCATTTAGGTCTGAAATTAATGCAATTTTTTTTTTAATTACGTGCTATTTCGTCCCTTTAGGTGCACCTTGTGTAGGCCGCAGCTTCTCCTTGTAGTCACAGTGATGGAAAAGAACAGCACTGCTGCATCTTTGAACGTCACATTACGATTTAAAAAAACTCTCACATTTCACTTTGTTTCTGTTCCTTTGCGCTGTTTTCATTTAGTTTTTGATCCGTAACGAGTTCCTTTTCCATGCCGTGACCAAAGGCCATGCCGTGACCTTTGACCTTTGATCTTCTAGAAGGTCCTTACTTTATTTCACAATAAAAGCATTGTTGAATTCAAACAGCAAGTAAAGTACTCTCAGCTTATGACAGTACAACATTCAAAATAAAAGCCGTCCATTTTCATTTTTAAATGTCAAATAATGGAAGTTCAAACATGTTGTCGTGAGAAGGGGGAGTAAGTAATACAACACGAAAAGGAGTAAAAAGAGTTTTACACAATATCTGATTTTATATTGGGGGTAAAACGCCAGGTTTAAATGGATAATGTAGTCTCTTTTCATACCACAGACCCCATTCACTGTGGTCAGCACACAGTCCAAGGTGCATTGAGAGCAACCACTCTTCACAATTTGGCTCGAACTGTCTGTCTTATAATCTATTATTGTCTTGCTGTAATTACGCAATTTGGCCACAAGAGGGCAGTGATTATACATAAAGGCAAATTATAACTGGAAAAGCCGTGTTGCTTTAATCACTCAGCTGCTTGTCATGTCTAATTTGGCCACGAGGTTGCAGTATTTCACCACAACCTTTTTTCCTTCATTTCATATCGTAACATTTGATAAAATATTACGTATTCAATTTTACATATATTAACAAAAACATACTCTAACAATGTTATTTTTCATTATCAAAAAATACTGTTAATATTTGGCTTTTATTGATGTTTTAATTCATGTATATCTGAACACGTTAATTATCATCTATTATTGTCTTGCTGTAATTACGCAACTTGGCCACAAGAGGGCAGTGATTATTTTTAAAGGCGAATTAATAACCAAAAAGCCGTGTTTTTCTTTTGTTTTTCTTTGCTTGTTTTTGTTTGACTGTTTTTTTTATCATCAAATTAATTTTCATTTCATTCTTATTTTTGTGGCATCAAAGTTTCAGTTTTAGTAAAGTGTCATTGGGTCCTGATTAGTTGTGAAAAGAGTGTTGGGTGACATGTATTTGTTCACTAATCAAATTGCTGAGCAAATAAAAATACGGCCAGATGATGGCGCCAAAAGACAAGCTGAGGAATCTTCAATGGGATTGACTCCACAGTATTATAGATCAGATTTACCTAGGCTACCTGGCTCAAACATCATCCTTACAATAAACACACTGTTAAGACTTAAACTGCCTCAAAAAGTACATTTCCATTGACTCACTGCAACACTAAAATGCAACTTACAAAAAGCATGCATAACCATTATTATTTAATAATGAAAAAAGAGCCTTTCTTTCTTTCCACTCTGATAATTCTAATCTCATAACGAGGTATGTTCACAGTATGGAGGAGACACTTTTTCTGCATAAAACACCTGGAAACTTCCTGCACGTCTTCATTAGAAACAAACTCTACTCACCGTCCATGTTGACACCAGGGCGGCTTGATGTCCTCGTGGCAAGCTGTTCTCAAGTTTAGGTTTGACTGCTCTTTCATTTTCTACCGGTTTGACTTGTTGATTAGCCAAACCTGGACAACAATGTGTCACCTGTTTATGCACGCTTGTTTTATGTAACAACAAGCCTTTAACAAGACGCATCCTTATTCAAAAATGATATTGGCACAATTACAGTTTTATTTTTCATGATCAGTTCAAGTTTGAAATAAAACAGGTAAATAAATAATTAGTGAAATGAAAAATAATAACTGCAAAGATAAAGACCTATATAATAACTACACTGTAAGGAAAGAGACTTTTGATAGGAAGAACAGACGACCAAGAGGAACATCAACCCAGAATAAGATTTGTGGACAAATAATGGGATGATTCAATAAATGAAAATTCACTGATTTAAAGAAGATTAATTAGGTGGAAAACATCTGAACTCTTAAAATCCCACATTGTAATGACCAAGGAGTGAGAAAATTCAGCTAACAGTGATACATTTAAGTTGGACTGTGCTTCTTTCATTTGAAACTTAAATCTCCTCCAGCAAGAGAAAAAGAAAAAGAGTCCCATTATTATCTGTAAATATAAAATTTAATTTAACACTCAATTTTTGAAAAAAAAAGTTTGGCCTTTACACCGAGTCCTAACGGCACGCGAGCGTTGGATATTGCGTTATATCGAGCACATCAGCGCGCTCGCTGTCCATACTGCATCCGTTAAATATTTAATTCTCTGCTCTGTGAATTTCTGAATGATACGTGTTGTCTATAGTTAGATGCATAGCTCACCTGATTGACAGGTGGGCACAATGTAACAGTGTAGCTCAAGAGGCCTTAAACCCGCCTCAGCGTTCAGCCTGTCGTCAGATTGACTTAGTCAGGCTGAGACAGGATTTCCAGCATGGGGCTGCTGCCGATGAGCCTCCGGAGACCCCTGCAGGAACAGATGGCTGAGGTCACTCAGGCTTTGTCCATTAATATTTACAGTCTATGGTGTACTCGAGCGACAGAGAGGAAAATAGAATCGGGGACACCTAAATATGAAACAATTAAATCAAGCTGATTTTGTCGCTGACACTCGCTTGTGTCTCATGTGTTCTGGACGGGCTGATAGAGCAGCTTTATTGTGCTTTCATACTTCAGACGTTTTCAGGGTGAGCTACATGTGTGAGCAAACAGCCACATTTTTCACTCTTACTTTACCCACACTTTTGAACGCAGCAGCTCAGGAAAATTAACCGCGAGCAGGTGGGACTGGAAGTTGACATTTGTATCCTGCGGCCGGTGCACGAGCATAGACTGTATGCACGTGACCGATGCGATCTCCATCAACCTAATCCGTCGCCACATTTACTTTTACGTCACATCTTGCCCCCTGAGACCCTCCGCCTTCCTCCCGTTTGACAGGGTTAGTCTCCCGCTGTGAGGTGCATGTGTGAACAACCAGAGCAGGAGGATTTCAGGGGCAGTCCGCCTGAAATGTTCTAGAAATGTCTAGAGAGCATAATGTGAAAATCCTGTGAAAAATACCTCTGCAGTTACAAAGAAACCCCAGAAGTGCTGTATAGAATAAAACAGGAGCTTGATGGGAAATCATTTTCATGACTTCACTGAATAGAAAATAATAAAAAATCTTCTGCTGATTTTTAAAGACATTTTTATATTCGTATTGATGTGCAGGGAGCGTGAGTGCTGCACGTCTCTGGAGCTGTTTAGGGTGGTGTCTTTGTCTTTCAAAGTACAGACTGAAAGAATGTGTTTATGATTTATTTATAGACGGTTACAGATTAAGCTTGAGAATAATAGGTTGTATAACCAAACTAATATAGCCAAGGGTGAGGTTGGTAATGCGAACTCCACCCAAACAAAACACCTAGCAAGAAGACTCAGTCAGTCTTTTCTTTCCTTTGACCTTCCTATATCACAAACAAAACTTGTTTAATCATCCATCCATCCTATATCTATACTGTTTTCCCCGTTCGGGTTCGGGGGGAGTTTAAGCTGTCATTTGGCAGTATATAGAGACAGACAACCAGCAATACTCAGATTCACCTACGTGCAATTTAGAGTCACCAATTCCCCTAACGAGAGCATGTCTTTGGACTGTGGGAGGAAGCCGGAGTACCTGGAGAGAGCTCATGCATGCACGAGGAGAAAATGCAAACTCCACACAGAGAGGCCTTGTTTAATCATATTCTACATTTTTAGTTTTGTATCATGCAAATTAGTGAAGTGACCTTTTAAACTGTTGACAATCAATAGGAGTGTTTAGACAGTAATTGAAGCTGCAGTATGCTGCACAATATCATTCCTCTTATAGGCGGAGTATTTTCTCTCTGGTGAGTCAGAACAAGTTGAAAGGATTTATTTGTGGTTTTGTTTTTATTGGCAGCATCTATCCCCAACTCCTGGGAACCTGGTGCACAGGTAAAACAGAAAGTAAAGGCTTAGTGTTTAAAGGAAAGCCTGTCTGGTTTCTTGTAAATGAAGACAGAGCTCTAAACGTATTCATGTCTTTTAAAGAAAAGTTGCAAAATAACACAGAGTTTTTCTGTGAAGTTCAGATATTCAGATTTCAAACTCTTACTTTTTTTTTACTGAATTTGTAGTCTGAAGAAAGGTCGGTTAATTAGTTAGTTGGGGCTTTCTTTTGGCCTTAATTTAGAGATAGGACAGTGGACGAGGTCAGAGGTCGGATTCGAGCCTGAGCCACCCGCCCGCTACATCCTCCATACTATAAATGGGGTGCACCTGCTAACCACTACGCCACAAGGGCCCCCCTAAAGTCAGTAATCAAAATAAGCCATGTTTCAACTTTTTTTTTTATGCCATCTCTCATGAAGGTCCAGTTTTCATTAACCCTTTGTGGTATTTAAAACCAGACAGCACCGCGACATTAGCTCCTACAAGACATTTAGCTCTTTAAAAACAAGCTACAGAAAATGTAGTTTCATCTCCGGATAAAAGTCAGTCATTTTCAGCTTGGTGATGTTTTTTATCAGATGTGAAACAGGAGTAGATAATGCTTTATGGTGACTGTTCATTGTAAGTATTTACAGTAGCAGGGCAGCTGTGTGTTATTTGTTGTTGCTTATTGTCTGAACTTATTGTCCGTAGGAAATGTGTATCACCAACCGTTTTTCTTTAACAGCAACTTCAAACAGATCTATGCGAACAGAAACAACTGAAACGACTTCTGACCAATCAGCAGCTTTATTGTTGCATTAAACATGTAAAAAAGCAAAACTTACTGTAATATAAGAAAGACAGTAATCACCCTTTAAGGGTACATCATGGATTAGGTACAACATTTCCATAAGAATTAGAGAGATAAACAAAGTAAAAATAAAAACAGAGGCTAACATATTCTGACTTTGAGTGTGTAATTTAAGCGCTAATATTGCTGCAACCAAGATATCTCATTGTAAGCCACCAAAAGTTTCTTCAATTCTCAAGCCAAATGATGTCAGGGTTTCCGTCCGTGAACATTTGCTATACAAAAACAGTCGGAAGAATAAAATGCAGATTGCATCTGGTTGAATTAAATCCTGGAACCCATTGGCTTTCATATCACACAGATTTAACTTTTATTACAAGCAAAAAATCAAGCTAACAATCTTGTCCTACGTGTCACTTGCCACTTTGACTGAATTCTTGCGTCTCAAGTTGCTAGCGGGACTGTAAACCATAACCAGTACATAGAAAGTAGTCTTAACTCTGATGTCTTTTAATTGCTTATTTAAAGAACTCCTGGCTGTGCCCAGCCCGCTCCCCCACATTGTCCACCGCTTCCAGAAGCTACCAATGTATTTTAAAGTCCATCAGTGTTTATTCAAATAAATTCCAAGGATCATATTTTCCTTCAAACGAAGCAGACCATTTGCTAATGAAATCTTCATACGTCGGTGTGATCTCCACAACGGGTTGAATGACTTCTTCGACTGCCTCTGCTATTACGCTGGCTACTGGAGTCACATCTGGAACAACATTACTTATCTCTTCTACTACTGTTGCTATTGGTGTTGCTATTATTTCTGTAGTTGCTTCTATCATCCCCATCCCAACTTTTAAATTGAGGAACACAGCCGAGACAGCAGCAAGTATTCCTGCAATGACTGCGAAACCCACTAAACCTCTAATCCATGTTTTTGGTGTTTTTTCTGTCATGATCGTAAAGACGTTGCCTTTAGCCTGCCTCCTGATCTCTTCCTGTGTGATGCTTCCCGATGACTTTTTGATGCGCTCTTCCTCTTTCTGTATTGCTTCCTCTACTTCCTGTAGCATGTCATTGGTGTAGTAGCCTCCATTGTTCTCCCTCACTATCTCATCTATGGTGTTGAGCAGTTCTGCCACCTGGAACTGGTTACTTCTGTAGTTGTCGCCTTCGTTGGCCTTCCAATATTTATTGTCAACGACGTGGCACCGGCCTCTGCACTTCTTGACCAGATCACTCAGACCTTCACTTTGAGCGACGTACTCTTCGATTGTAATTTCTTCAGGGAGCTGGTCACCGTGAGTGAAGACAACTGCAGCATATTTTAGAGCGTCCTCAGAGAAAATATCACATATTTTTGCAATGACAGCCCTTTCGTGCTCTGTGAATTTCTCCACTTTCAGCACAATGAGAAAAGCATGAGGCCCAGGAGCGCACTCTGTGGTACACCTCACTATTTCAGGCTTCATTTCTTCCTCAGACCCTTCAGCGTAGAAGAGACCAGGAGTGTCGATCAAATTGAGGCTTCTTCCATTGACAGATTTGGTTTCAGCTCGAGAGCAATTATTTGTCAAGCCACTGAGGTGATTTATTTGGAATATGGCCTCTCCAAATATGGTGTTAGCCAGGCTGCTCTTTCCAACTCCCGTTTTTCCAACGAGGACGATCCTCTTTGTAACTGGCACTGTAAGAGAAGAATAATTCTGTTTCAGTTCATCAGTACTCACACAGTGGTTCTTGAAGGGTTTACCCCATTGGGTTATTGTGCTGAAGATATAAACATAGGGTGCAATAAGGTTGAATGAAATACATCATAGTTACTTAAGGTGGGGTGGGTTCATAGATCTTAGACACAGATCACTGATTGAATTGTTTTAAAGTTTATTTTTGTGTTGATAGAAAGTTAGACAGATGTTTCTAATCAAAAAAACATGGAATACCATATATATGGTATACGGCCTATTTGAGTTCTGCCTTTAAAACTTTGTTAAAAGGATCTCTCAGCCAGGATTCGGACCAGAGCAAATGAACCATAGGTGTGAAACAGACTCAGATCCATTTCCATTTATGAGCTAGAAAAGCAAAACCATCAGAGACGAAATGGACTATTTCTATATAGTTATCCTTACTGCCGTTAATCGCTGCTGCGTGATATTTTTTACATTACAGTAAAGATTCTCAATGAGTGATTAATTTGGCACTTTCAAGAAATCTGGCTGATATTTCTGTTAAAAAAACACGACTTAAATCAGGAAAGACATGAGAGGTAATACTTTGTCCACAGTCTCCGAAATTGTTCCTCACAGGAGCTTTAGATTAAAAAGGACTCTGTAAGACTAGACCTTCTTATCAGGTCCACTTTTGGAGAGTCTTAACTCATCTTATTAGCTCAAAGGATATCTTAATTAATACAACAGTGAGTTCTGTCTAAGGAACTTCAATCGGACAAAGAGCACTCTGTAAGTGCTGATCTACCGTAGAGTGCCTTGTTGAAACTAGAAATGATCAGTTTGCCACTTATGGTCCTGTTTCTTATTAGGTCATACAGTTGCATCAATAGATTTCCCTTTTTTCACGACAGTAAGAAAATTCAATATATGAACAATATATTTTAAGCCCATTGTCACGAGAATGTTTGATTTGTGTCAGAGCCAGCCTTATTTATAAAAGTGAAATACTTCTGCTTCAAAAACTAAAAAAAAAATACAATAATTTGTACTTTAAAGGGCTCAAAAACTGAAATACATCACTAAAACTTGGCTTACCGTCCATGCTGTCAAATGTTGAAATCTTTGCAGACAAATCAGTTGGATCAGCGTCACGTCTCTACTCTGACTTCTCCTGCTCTGACTCGCTTCTTGCTCGCTTTGACTTGTCTGACTTGTTTACCGGCTGATGGAATGATCAAGACACATTATGCTACCACAATTAGCTACAAATTAAGAACCAATAATGAGTTTGTTGCTGAAAGATCTTTAGTGTCAAAGAGAAGAATTCTGACAAAAACATGGCAATGACACAGTCATAGTCGACAGGGGTTAATTTTTAGACATCTACACTGAGACTTTATCTTGTACGAGGATGTTCCAAAAAATGTGTGCATGAATTGCTTTTCTTACAAACATAGAAATACGTTAATATTTTGGCAACAGGACGAGTTTCAGAGTGCTTTTATCAGTCTTGCAGTCTGAACATTTCCTTATCATAAGCTTTTCCGTGTTGTAAGCAGAAATGCACGTGAGTATGGATAAACCAGCCCTAAGGTTGTTGTTTTTAAATTCCTTTGTCTCCCTTCTTGTTTTGTGTTTCAGGATCTGAAACAGTGACTCACTCAGGTCCGACAGCAGAGGTGCGGCTTACAGGTGACGGCAAGAAGCTACAATAAGTAACAGGTATGTTTCCATGTAAAGCAGAAAACAAACAGGGTATAGCAAGAAAGCCATAGTGTACAGACAAACATTTACTGTATGGCAAATATAGAAACTACAATGAAGTTATGTGAGACTTGGTGTACAGAATAAATGCGTAATCTAAACAAAATCTGTCACACTTTTATTTTAGTGTAATATTTAACAGCTATCGATGATGTGCTTTGCCTCTGTGCAGCTGTGTGCCTGATCAGACTTAGAACTGTTTGATGCACTTACTGACGACGTTTCCTCCTCTGCAGATCCTTACTTGTGTTGTACTTACTCTCTGATGTTTTTCAATTTGGATAAAAACCTCTGCTAAATGAATTGTGTTCAATGCACCCACGGCTAAAACAAAAGACTCTAGGAGACACTTGATGGATTTCCTGATTTATTGTTGCATATAATATTTGAACAAAGAAAAAACTTCCATGAAAGATCCAGAATTAAAAGTTAGCACAGAGTTTTGTACAGCCCACATGTGCTCATTATGGATATCAAAAATATTTCCTCTCCTAAATAATAACAATAACCATTCATATCCCTTCTAAAATAAAGTACAAATATAAAAAAGTTGTTGCTAAAATACACTTCCACATTTTACATTTTATTTTAGTCTAAGTAAACTTGTCCCATGCTTAGATCAGACATCCTGACACTCTTTTAACACGAGACATTTCTTTAGATTAACGTTCAAACTAGAATGTCATGTGATTTTAAAACGAATGGCATTGGGATGGAACATCATCGATCCATTCACTTCCTAGAGACACACCCATACTTAGGCAGACTTTGCAAATTATGTTGAGTGAATAACACATGGACTTAGTCTCTGTGATGTCATCCATTGGTTTCTGAAGAGGTGTTTTCAAGTCCAACTATAGAGGTTACTTCTAGGTAAAACAAACTGTCAATTTAGCCGAGAAAAAAGGCAAAGAGGTCGATCTGATGTGGGTCCTCTGCCTCCTTTAAACAGCTACAACATGCACAGTTTTTTGCACTTCCGCATTGGCTTCATTTTTCAGTACCCGAGGTTGTCCATGGACAGGACATTCGCTTGATGCAACCAAATGGAGTTGCTTATCTAACACCTACACCAAACATAAAAATGAAAAAATGAATTGAAGACAATGAACTCCATACCCAAGTCCAAATCTACTTACTGGACACATTATTATTAAAATAATCAAATCAACAATAACCTCCTACCTTGTTATTTAAGATATACATTCATTTCACAATATTTAAAATGTGTTGCTATCAAGCAGATGTTAATAAAACTAAATATGACAAGCCATGACAGTATTGAAAACTGTTGGAAATGCCAAATTTGATGTTGTTTCCATATAGTTAATATTTGTCTTGACTTTGATAACACATCTGTATTTGAACTGCTTAAAGCCAAGTTTCAGGAGACGTTGGTCAAAGATACAGAGAAAGACAGAAATGGGTTCATATATTTAAAATGATCTAAGACAAAAAATATGGGGGGGCAGATAGCCTAGCGGTTATGTTGCGCGCCCACGCACAGAGGCTGTAGTACTCCTTGCAGCGGCAATGGGTTCGAATCCGACTTCCGCCTTAGCTGCATGTCATCCCTCTCTCTCCTCCCAACATTTCCTGACTCTCTTCAGCTGTCCAATCAAATGAAGGGAAAAACACAACTTAAAGGCGGGGTTGGTAATTATCGAAAACTAGCATGATTTTGAAAGTAGCATTCCCTCAGTGCTCCATCTGCACCCACCATCTCCCCTCTGTGCTGCCTCAAAAGCCACGCCCCTCACTTACATGCACAAGTGCCATTGGTCCAGAAGCGGACCTCAGCTCATGCTTTGAGTGTGGGCTTGTGCATGCATAGGGTAGAGAACGAGCAGGGAGACAGGGAGGCGTGATTGGATCATCAGATTGGTACCTCGTGGCAGACATTGGTTAAAGATTTAAGGACCTAAAGACAATTTCAACTAACATCTTAAAAAGTGTATCTGGAGAAAATTACCAACCCTGCCTTTAAGCAAAAGAAATGTTTTCTAATAATATGCATATTACAACTCTCATCAAGTCATTTTTTAGTTTCTATTCATCATCACGAGATGAAGTCGGTTCTTCTGTTGTTGCTCCCCCTGTTGCATCAACCCCTGCTGCTACTCCTGCAGCTGTTCCTATTGCTACGCCTGCTACCAATGCTACTGTTGGTCCCCCATGGCTCATTAATTTCATTGCTCCGCCAAGAAAGGCTCCCAACAGTGCTCCCGTTGTAACACCTGCAAATTTAAACATCTGCTTTGCAAACACTTTGGTTTTAGCCATGTGTATTATCTCCTCAGGTGACTTGTTTGCAGATGATTGTCTGATGTTCTCTTGTTCTTGTTGTTTGTCGCTTTCCACTGCTTGTAGCATCTCATTGGTAAAACAGCCTCCTTTGTTCTCTTCCATTAGTTTATCTATTGTTTTTAGAAGCTCTTCCACCTGGAAATGGTTGGCCCTGTATTCACCCTGGTCTTTGGTCTTCCAGTATTTATTGTCGAAGACGTGGCACCGGCCTCCACACTTCTTCACCAAGTCATCCAGATATCCACATTGTTCCACGAATGCCTCGATCTTCATTCCCTCAGGGAGCTGGTCACCATGAGAAAAGAGAACTATAGCAAATTTTAAAGCGTCGTCTGAGAAATACTTTTTCATCTCTTCAACGACTTCCTGTTCGTGCTTGGTGAATTTCTCCACTTTAAGCAGGATGAGAAACACATGAGGCCCTGGAGCGCACTCTGTGATACACCTCACTATTTCAGGCTTCATTTCCTCCTCAGTTCTGTCTGTGTCGAAGAACCCAGGAGTGTCGATCCACATAATGCGTCTGCCATCTACACATTTGTTTTTTGCTTGACATTCTGTCGTACCGGATTTGGCTGTACTGTCTATCTTGAACACCGTCTCTCCAAAAATGGTGTTAGCGAGGCTGCTCTTCCCAGCTCCAGTTTTTCCCAAGACGACTACTCTTCTTGTCGATTCTGAAAGACAATAATGACTCAGTGATATTGATGTCAGAGCAATCATGGCAAACACTGTGCTGCAGTGTCAAGGACAGAGATCCTTTTAACAGGCAGACACCTTGAACAGAACCAGACTCATGGTGAACAGCTATTAGTTTTGACCTGATAGGCTGAGAAAAGCTCAAACCGGCATCCTTTGTCATTTATATGCACATTATTGTGAGGTTGCTGTTTACACTTGTAATACAAGTACTTTAAAGGCAGAGTTGGTAATTTTCGAAAAAAACAGCATTTGATTTTTAAAGTAGCATTCCCTCAGTGCTCCATCTGCACCCACCCCCTCCCCTCTGTGCTCCCTCAAAAGCCACGCTACTCACTTACATGCACAAACGCCATTGGTCCAGAAGCGGACCTCAGCTCATGCTTTGAGTGTGGGCGCAGGGAGACAGGGAGGCATGATTGTTTCATAAAAATGGAACCGGGTGCAGACATTGGTCGAAGTTTTTACAGGCTTACAACTGCTACAGATAGTGGATATTTTTCATTCCTTTTTCAGAGCACATGAGTTATTAATTTCTGTCAGGACCTAAAGACAATTTCAACCAACATCTTAAAAAGTGTATCTGGAGAAAATTACCAACCCTGCCTTTAAACTGATATTAACACACTTAACTGTATTGGAAATTGTATTATACTACAATACACAAGACAGTTTTAAATATCTTATGAACTTAGTCTGTGAGCAAATTACTGTCACTGTTACAATTGTTCACAAGATAGACTGATATGCATGCTGTTTGGCAGAGGTCACTAAATGTAAGGATGAAACATACAAATGTATAGAAACATGTAAAGTAGCCAAACTTAGTTAATTTATTAGGGCTTTAACTATAAGTCCTCTGTTACCTAAATGTACTACAATATACTCACAATCTTAATTATATGAAATGCTGGCACTTTGCAAAATAACCTGTTATTCAAAGTGACTCGTCAAAATAATTGCCTTCGTATTTCATATGTGAAGAATAATTGGGAATAAGTAACCATAACTTACCATCCATTCTTGAGAAAATGTAAACGAGTGGAGGGTTTAGAGAATGACTCTGATCTCAAGGACGTGACGGCGTCTCTTCCTCTGTCTGGCTTTCTTTTCACCTGGTTTTTCCACCTGTCCGACTTGTTTCTGGGCAGCAGGCTAATGAGCATATCACACAGTACACTTCTATTTTTACATCAGCGTGCGTATGAACAACCAGCTCTGTTGCATGTCAGTGAGCTCCACATTAAGTTATTATACAAACATCAAACACAAGTTCTTACATTCTTTTAAATACTTCAACAATAGTGTAGAAAAAAATGAAGCCAACCTACGAGCATCAGTTTTTAAGACAGTGATTCATATTCATAATATCATTTGAAAATTTAAATTTTTTTGTTTCTAGTTTTTCTGCCACTCACGCACTTATAAATATCCCATACCTAACATTAAAGCTTACTCGTTGACGGTCTGACCAAATACGTTTTCATCCTCTATTCTCTTACATCTCTTTACATACCAAGTAGCAATTCCCTCTTCCTTATGTAGCGGGCTTTAACGTAACATCTGGTGTTTCCACGGCAAAGATAAACACGTCTTGTCTGTCATGGCGGCGGACACAACAAGACACGTCCCATTACAACTATAAAATTACAGAATTCTCTGGCTTCGATTACGTTGGAAATATTTATGGTGTGTATGTAAATACTCAAAATAAACACATATAACAGAGCGCTGGTGGTGCAGTGGTTACTGTAGGCTAAGCTAACTTTAGCACCACAAAGTTGATTTTTTATACTGGCTGAGCTTTTAATATGTTCATGTGACTTGTTTCGAAAGAAAACTCTGTGAGATCTCAAATATATATAATTGATGATTACATGCAAGATGTTTAACATGTGTTTCAAAAGACTGAAGCTAAAGCTACATGTACCTGGAAGAAAAACAAACAATCATACCATCAAATGAGCAATCCATAGGAAGTGAAAATGTCGAGACACTCTGTGTTTTGTATGATAGAGTTTTAAGGATGTCAGGACAGATATTCTTTTAACTGGCAGACACCTTGAACAGAACCAGACTCATAGTGAACAGCCATTAGCTTTGACCTGATAGGCTGAGAAAAGCTAAAACCTGCCTCCTTGGTCATTCATATGCACATTGTTGTGAGGTTGCTGTTTATACTTGTAAATACAAGTACTTTAAATTGATATTAACACAGCTGTATTTGAAATTATATTGAACTTTAGTATTCTTTTATTGTTGTTTTTCTTGTATTATTTATTCACAAATATAATTTTACATTTACTCTCATTAGGTTATCTGAATGTTATCATTTGAATGATGGAGCTTGTGAACCTTCCTTATTTAAATCCTTGTTTTAGACTGCCCTCTAGTGGGCATGTGGTGGAATTGCAGCATGACAGTACCCAGAAAGTTGTTTATATTTCTGTTCTTCAGGCAAAACTTTTCACCGACACAGTAATCCATCATCAAATCAACATGATGGTTCTTATTTTAATCTCTACACGGTAGCTGAAGTTTCAATGTTAATACTAAAACAGGTTATATATCAGCATGATATCATGAAAGCAGTAGTATTATCAGTCCAACAGAAATGTTCTATAAAGGAAGAAAAGCAATCAGAGAGAAATTAGGAATATAATGTGTTTTATTATTTCATTATGTTGAACATTCAAAGTGTGCAGTTTACCTGAAAATCAATCTTCTGTCTAACAACCTCTTCAGCTAGAACATTTAGATTTGTCACATCAATAATGATTTCTTCACTACCATAAATCAACTGCAGTAAAAACAACAACACACACAATAAAAGATGTTCAATAGCAAACCTGAGCCTGGTGTATAACAGCTCAGAAATACAGTGAACAACATGAAGCCCGAGCTCTGATGCAATTTCCAAAAGTTACAGAGCTGTACATTTTATTATTCAAAAAAGTTAAAGCCGCTTATGCACACATATACTGATAGATAAAATACATGGAATAAAGATAGAGATAGATAAAGGTATTCATTCATAATTAGAACAGTGATAAAAATGATGATGAAGATGATGATAGATACTCCTTTATATTTAACCCCAATACCAGAAAAAATGATATTAATTATGTTTCAGCTGTATATCTCCCTGTGCTGTTTGTCCCCTCTTCCCTTCTGTTGTCTCAGGCCCAGGTGAAGCTACTAATTGCACAAAGAGGCACACCTGGCCTCAGTGCTGCTTAAAAGCCCAGTGCTGGCGAGTTTTATTGGCATTGGGACTCCTGGGCCTCTCAGTCAGGGATCGTCTGTTGTGTTTTGTCGTATTGGTTTCTAAGTTGATATTTGTTATCATTTAGTTTGTGTGATAGTAATGAAGACTTTGTTACGGTGTTTTATTGGGTTGATTTGTGGATTTTTGTGAGCCCCGTAGGGCCACCTTAATGTGGGGCGTAACAAAAAGCACAGAGCGTTAACATCAGTGAGAACGGACCACCTTGTGGCCATACAAGGAACTTCAAGGCATTGTATAAAATTATTGTAAAACATAATACATCATTTTTTTATATAATATAATTTACCTCTTTTTTGTCACAAATTTGCATGCTGCTAAATACTTTTTTTTATCCACTCGAAAGAAAAGTTAACACTAAGGGCACATCTCAATACTCTAAAGGAGATACAGCGATCTGATTCCAGGCTTTAAACTTTGGAGAAGTAATTGTATAAGGTTCATGTCATAGGATGACTATCAAGCCATTTTTTCCCCCTTCAAATGTAATTTTTGATTCTTTTCCACTCAGACGAGTTTGATTTTTGAAGATCTAAGAGTGACGTACTTCTATAATAGTACTAGTAATAACACCAAACCAGTAAACATGAGTAATACTCCAATTATTAGGAGGAGGGTTCCAAGAAAAGGAAATTGCACACCAAAAGAAAACAGAAGCATGAAGTAGAAGACAACCACCAGCAATATGTTCCCAACAAGTCTTGGTAGGGTCTTTAAAAATTCTATGAACTGGTAAATCTTAAGGGCTATATAAGATACTACTCCGGATAGAGCTGCAATGAATGATGCTAGCCCTGCCCCTGCTCCTACTGCCCCTGCTCCTGCTGCTACAGTTCCTATAACTGCTGCCAGTGATGCTCCTAGCCCTGCCCATATTGCTGCTCCTATCCCAAAACAGATCCCGAGGACACTACCTAGAAATGTTAATACTCCACCACTTCCTGCTCCTTCCTGTCTTGTTTTTTTCTCTGTTTCTTTCCCTTTTTCCTGTTCTGTCACCTTCTTGTCTTCTGCATTTTTTTCTTTTTCTGTTTCATCTTTCTTGTCGGATTCCTCATCTTCTGTTTTTTTCTCACCTTCTTCTACCACTTCTTCCTCCTCCTCTACTTTGTTTTCTTCTTCTTCTTCTTCATCTTCTTCCTCCTCCTCTACTTTGTTTTCTTCTTCTTCATCTTTTCCCTCAGTTTCCTGCAAAACTACAACAGCTGGCCCAAATAATCCTGCCAATGACTTTGCTGCAGGGCCTGTTAATTTGATCCAGGTACCCTTAGAGACACCGTTGTTAGACTTGCTGGGGTCCCCTTGTGGTGCACCACCTTCAGCTTTTCTTTTGCCCCCTTTCTCGATTTCAGTCTGAACTGCTCGCTGCATCTTATAACAGCCTCCTTTGTTTTCCATCAGTATCTTATCTGTTGTGTTAAGCAGCTCTGCCACCTTGTTGCTCCTGTAGTCACCCTGTTGGTTTGTCTTCCAATATTTATTATCGACGACGTGACAACGGCCTCCGCACTTCTTCACCAGATCACTGAGACATTTATTCTGTTCAACAAACTCTTCAATTTTCATTCCTACCGGAAGTTGGTCTCCGTGAGTGAAGACAACTGCAGCATAATTGAAAGCCTCAGGTAAATATTGAGATATTCTCTGGATGGCATCCTTCCAGTGGTCTGGAGATCTCTCTACCTTCAACACTATGAAAAATGCGTGAGGCCCAGGAGCGCTTGCTGTGATACACCTCCCTACTTCTAGCCTCAGTTCCTCCTCACGTCTATCTTTGCCAAAAAAATCCGGAGTCTCAATCAGAGTAATTCTTCTTCCGTCAACAGATCTTGTTCCAGACAAGGGGCTATGTTTGACTTTGAACACATCCTCTTCAAATATGGCGTTGGCCAGGCTGCTTTTCCCCACTTTGGTTTCTCCCAGCAGGACAATCCTGTATGTTTTTAGAACTAGAAGAGAAGAGTCACATTAGATTGATACTGTGCATTTTAGGGACTGCTGGAATGGGCTGTACATTTCTTTTTGTACTGAATTTGATTATTATTTTAATCAACATTTGAGTCATTGCCCCCATGTTTAACCGTTTAATTGTATCCTCAATTTTGAGCCAAGAATAAGTTAAACAGATTTGGCCTCCAGTTGTGGTTGGTTGAGAAATCCTTTCTTATGATTACAGATACATATGATTGATAGATTATTTGTGCACACACTAACAATAGCCACAACTTTCGTTTATTGAGTGGGGTAGTTGGCAGAATCTGCATCTGACCCCAATTCTTTGAATTTCTCCATTTAATGCACAATAAGAAAACCACTGGGCCTAGACAAGCGCTTTGTGGTACACCTCAGAATCTGAAGCTGTAGGTTGTCTGCAATTGTCTTCAAAAAATAATCTCTCCACATATCTTTACCTTTGATGCTTTTCCCTGCTGCAGGTGTTCTTGCAATGACAATCCTCGCTGGTGGCTCTACAAGGAAAAATCACTCAGAGTAAGAAACAGAGTAAGTAGCCTGTTTGTTTATGGCATCTTAACAATTATTTTGACCGTTCATTATGTTCGTTCTGGTCAATTGTTTTACACTTAGCGATGTAATGGATCAGTGACACAAAAAATCTGTCCAAGCTGCATCTATGTTACAGCTACAGACTACAACAGGCTGTGGGATAACATTTCTAACTTTGAGTTGCTGATCCTTGTCCCATGGAATCACCAGCTGATAGGCAGAGCAGCGTTTGATACAAAGTAACCGTATACAGTTTAATATCACTGCTTCATTACCATTTTAGATCCATTACTTTACATTTAGGTTTATATATATAATAAGGCTGGTTAAACAAATCAATTCATCAATGCATTGCAATTATTATTTTCCCAATTCAATATCGATTCAGCGAATTCCTGAGATCGATTTTTTTTTTAATGACGCCCCTCTCCACTAGGGGGCACTGTGGGTGCTGTGAATTCAGGTCAGGCACAATTGTGCACTTTACATATAGTTTTTGTCCTTGCCATTACAGCACTGTCATATTTATTACGACTTTGCTGCAAATTCAGCTCAGGCACTTTAGATCATACTGTACTTTAATGTTTTATTTGTTTGGGTCGGAGTTTATGCTATAAACTTTTACTATGGTTATTGTCCATTTGTTTGGTAACTGCTGCTATGATTTCTAATTGTATTTGGAAATTCACTTGGGCCCAAACTGATACAAAGCAGGACTATGTTTTACCTGTTGATGTTGTTCCTTCCCTTACTCCTGGTACTTCTACAACACCTCCATCAGCCTCTTTTCCATTTGGCATTGGCATTATATCTGTGAGTTCTTCTGCCTCTCTTCTCGATCCATTGTTGTCAGGCAAAACTACAAAAGCTGACCCAGAGAAAGCTTTCACCAAGGATTTGGATGCAGGGCCTGACAATTTCAACCAACCACTCCTAAAGACACCGTGGAGAGCTTTGGAGTTGTTCTCTTCCTCTGGCACGCGTCCTGCTGACTGGCTATCGGGCTCCATTCCCTTTTTTACGTCGTGCACAGTTTCCTTGGTGCAGTTGCCTTCAGGATAATGAGAAACAACATTTTAGAGTGGATTGTCAGCTGCATTTGTATGCGAGTAACTGTTTAAAGAAAATTATGAGAGAATGTCTGTCGATGGTTTTGGGAATGGCGTTATGGTCGTCGTTTTCAGCCTCTTTTCCTCTTGACAAATACTTTTGTCCTGCATTAGACCAAAGCCATTGGTATAAAAACAGCTGGTTGGTATACTATGAAAATGTGGTCATGGCCTACTATAGATCTGCCTATCTATACTTATTCTGTCACAAAAAAGACAAGGCGACTGCAGGAAGGAAAAATGATCAGCTTTGCACCCTTCAATATATTGACAAGGGAAATCAGTTTGATTTCAGACACCAGCTGCATTTCCTCTGCTTTACTCTCATCTGTTGTTGAAGAACAAGAATATTTGACTTAAAGGCGCAGGGGGCTCTCAACTAATGCAATAACAAAAGATAACGTCGAGGCTAGTGGGGAAATGTGGGAGTTCTCTTTGCTGCCAAAGTCGCCTATGTGTGTCAGTCAAAACCCCAATATGTAATATGTTTTATTTAATTGAATTTCAAAGTGGCTCCTGTCTCAAGGACGAACACTCACGCAGATGGACAACACCCAGTTTTCACACTTTCACACTTCAGGAAGTTTTCACACTTCCTGCACTACCTCCATCTTAAACACTACTGTACAACAACACATACTTTCAGAAGGTCAACACTCTTCATATCTTATGTACAGGTCTAATTACAGAGGCTTTTCACTGTTTATAGGTTTCTTTTAAATTGCACATATATCTCTGTTCCTGCACAGGTCTTGTACATTTCTTTATATAAGTTGTATAGGTCTATTTTTAATTGCACAGGTTTAATTTTATAGGGGCTCCTTAAATCTTTGTTGTTGGGTTAATATGTATGGGAGGGGGGACAGCGGGTGTCTATGGTAACAATTGCTATGTGTCTTGCATGTTTGTATACTGCTACTGGATGCCTTGAATTTCCCTCGGGATCAATAAAGTATCATCTATCTATCTATCTATCTATCTATCTATCTATCTATCTATCTATCTATCTATCTATCTATCTATCTATCTATCTATCTATCTATCTATCTATCTATCTATCTATCTATCTATATACTCACAAACATTACATTCTTTGATGTGTTAGTCCTGACTGGACTTTCACCAACCAACACATTTCAGAGTTGTCACCCAAGGAGGCTAAAACTTTTAATTGTTATTCAAAAAGAGAGAAGGGCCAAATATACAAGAGATATTTTTGTTTAAGAGAGCAACAGAGAGAAAAAAAAGTGAAACCAAACTTAACTTTGGATTTTGACAAAACATAGGGGAAGACATTTGGCATAGAAAACAGGCGACATCATTTCACCCAGGCAGGGACGTCCCTGACTGCTTTGAGCTTATATTGTGTACTTCAATAAAGAATTACGTTAGCCTCCAGCATATGATCACTTTAAGGATAATTTGGCCATTTAGAGGGCCTTTCCACAATGTTGAAAAAATGAACTTACCGTCCATGTTGTTTGAAGAGAAGCTGAATAACGGTTTCACAGCAGTCCACAGTCCTGGGTGTGTTCTCCGTTAGGCAAATTACTTTCACTTTCAATATGAAGAGACAGGATTTCCCCCCTTAAAATAAACACAAGACTGCAATCAAGTGTTCGGACATGACAATAACAACAGTATTATAAATGTTTTTTTCAGAACTTCACAGAATTGTGTTCATATTGAAATCAACAGAGGAAGGACAAATAGAAAATGTGTTAAAATGTACAATTCACTGTTATTCAAGGGAGAAGGATGAGAGCTCCATACTGGCAGCACAACATTCAAAACTAAAAATTAACTCATTTTACTTGTAGGGGGGAAAAGGAAACACAATTTATGATCAAACATTTAGTTGCCTACAGGATTATATTTGCTCGTGTTCTGACCTTGATGTTCACATTTATCTAGGACATACAGAAGTGTATTCCATTCAACTGAGATTTATCTCAGGGTTACGAGAACACATTTTAGAACTTTAGTATTCTTTTATTGTTGATTTTCTTGTATTATTTATTCACAAATATAATTTAACATTTACTCTCATTAGGTTATCTGAATGTTATCATTTGAATGATTGAGTTTGTAAACCTTCCTTATTTTAATCCTTGTTTTAGACTGCCCTCTAGTGGGCATGTGGTGGAATTGCAGTATGACAGTACCCAGAAAGTTGTTTATATTTCTGTTCTTCAGGTAAAACTTTTCACCGACAGAGTAATCCATCATCAAATCAACATGATGGTTCTTATTTTAATCTCTACACGGTAGCTGAAGTTTCAATGTTAATACTAAAACAGGTTATATATCAGCATGATATCATGAAAGCAGTAGTATTATCAGTCTAACAGAAATGTTCTATAAAGTAAGAAAAGCAATCAGAGAGAAATTAGGAATATAATGTGTTTTATTATTTCATTATGTTGAACATTCAAAGTGTGCAGTTTACCTGAAAATCAATCTTCTGTCTAAAAACCTCTTCAGCTAGAACATTTAGATTTGTCACATCAATAATGATTTCTTCACTACCATAAATCAACTGCAGTAAAAACAACAACACACACAATAAAAGATGTTCAATAGCAAACCTGAGCCTGGTGTATAACAGCTCAGAAATACAGTGAACAACATGAAGCCCGAGCTCTGATGCAATTTCCAAAAGCGACTGAGCTGTACATTTTTAATAATCAACATGATCACAAAAGTTCGAAGCCCCTGACATTGATTAATAAAAACACAGACTGTATGGAGAAGGTAAGTGCAGCCAGGATCTTTGATTTTGGACTACTACTATAATAAATGATAGGGATGTAATAACACATCGCAGTATATACAAATATGGACAATTTCAATCGATTCAACAAAAATATGGATTGCAATACTATTTTTTAACAAGCAGAGGGCGCTATCTGCCTTTGGCGTCTCTCGTTCGATGTCAGAAGATGAAGCAGTAGCACTTATTGTTGTCACTTCTTATAAAGAAAAAAATATGCACTGATTCCTAGTAATTATGCAACCTCTTTATACAAAATAATTATATTTATTCTAAAGAAGGAACGTTTTTTTTGCATTTTATTAACAAACAATTACATTTATCATATTTTTGACCTTCAATCTCATGTCTTTGTAATAATTCAAAAATGTAAAATAAACTTGATATAATTGTATCGTGATGGACCCATTATCGTGACAGGTATGATGTTTGGAGTTGAGCATACTGACCCCCTTTTGAAAACAGCCTCGAGTGGCCATACAAGGAACTTCAAGGCATTGTATAAAACAAATCTCAATACTCTAAAGGAGATACAGCGATCTGACTCCAGGCTTTAAACTTCGGAGAAATAATTGTAAGGTTCATGTTATAGGATGATTATCCAGCCACTTGATTTCTTCCCTTCAAACGTAATTTTTGATTCTTTTCCACTCAGACGAGTTTGATTCTTGAAGATCTTAGACTAATGCACAAATTGTACTAGTAATAACCCTAAACCTACCACAATACACATGAGTAATACTCCAATTATTAGGAGGAGGGTTCCAAGAAATGGAACTCGCACACAAAAAGATAAGAGAAACATGAAGTAGTACACAACTATCAGCATTATGATCTCGCCAAGTCTTGGTGAGGTCTTTAAAAATTCTATGAACTGGTTTATCATTTGAGCTATAAAAGCTCCTGATCTGGCACTTGTTCCTGGTCCTGCTCCCTCTGTCCCTGGTTCTGATCCACCTGTTCCAGTTCCCCCTGATCCTGCCCCTGTCGTCCCTGATCCTGCTCCTACTGCCCCTGCTCTTGCTGCTACAGTTCCTATAACTGCTGCCAGTGATGCTACTAGCCCTGCCCATATTGCTGCTCCTATCCCAAAACAGATCCCGAGGACACTACCTATAACTGTTAATACTCCACCACTTCCTGCTCCTTCCTGTCCTGTTTTTTTCTCTGTTTCTTTCCCTTTTTCCTGTTCTGTCCCCTTCTTGTCTTCTGCATTTTTTTCTTTTTCTGTTTCGTCTTTCTTGTCGGATTCCTCATCTTCTGTTTTTTTCTCACCTTCTTCTTCCACTTCTTCCTCCTCCTCTACTTTGTTTTCTTCTTCTACATCTTTTCCCTCTGTTTCCTGCAAAACTACAACAGCTGGCCCAAATAATCCTGCCAATGACTTTGCTGCAGGGCCTGTTAATTTGATCCAGGTACCCTTAGAGACACTGTTGTTAGACTTGCTGGGGTCCCCTTGTGGTGCACCACCTTCAGCTTTTCTTTTGCCCCCTTTCTCGATTTCAGTCTGAACTGCTCGCTGCATCTTATAACAGCCTCCTTTGTTTTCCATCAGTATCTTGTCGGTTGTGTTAAGCAGCTCTGCCACCTTGTTGCTCCTGTAGTCACCCTGTTGGTTTGTCTTCCAATATTTATTATCGACGACGTGACAACGGCCTCCGCACTTCTTCACCAGATCACTGAGACATTTATTCTGTTCAACAAACTCTTCAATTTTCATTCCTACCGGAAGTTGGTCTCCGTGAGTGAAGACAACTGCAGCATAATTGAAAGCCTCAGGTAAATACTGAGATATTCTCTGGATGACATCCTTCCAGTGGTCTGGAGATCTCTCCACTTTCAACACTATGAAAAATGTGTGAGGCCCAGGAGCGCTTGCTTTGATACACCTCCCTACTTCTCGCCTCAGTTCCTCCTCACGTCTATCTTTGCCAAAAAAATCCGGAGTCTCAATCAGAGTAATTCTTCTTCCGTCAACAGATCTTGTTCCAGACATGGGGCTATGTTTGACTTTGAACACATCCTCTTCAAATATGGCGTTGGCCAGGCTGCTTTTCCCCACTTTGGTTTCTCCCAGCAGGACAATCCTGTATGTTTTTAGAACTAGAAGAGAAGAGTCACATTAGATTGATACTGTGCATTTTAGGGACTGCTGGAATGGGCTGTACATTTCTTTTTGTACTGAATTTGATTATTAGTTGAATCAACATTTGAGCCATTTCCCCCATGTTTAACTGTTTCAATGTATCCTCAATTCTCAGACAAGAATGAGTTAAATAGATAGATTATTTGTGCACTCCCTATAGCCACAACTTCTAGTAAGGGATTTCCTACACTGTTCTGCACTGACAGGTCTATTGAGTGGGGTAGTTGGCAGAAGGATCAATATGCAAAAGAAAACTGATCAAAGACAATTTCTTGCTATAAAAGTTCAAAAGAGCACATGCCCAATGATTGAGCTCTTAGCACACTTGCATACAGCTTGAAAAACCAGTCTAAAGTAGGTAAATTAAAATGTTAGTCTTTACACCTAAACACACTTTAAGTAGCTAATCATTATATTTTTATGCATCTGGCCCCAATTCTTTGAATTTCTCCATTTAATGCACAATAAGAAAACCACAGGGCCTAGACAAGCGCTTTGTGGTACACCTAAGAATCTGAAGCTGTAGGTTGTCTGCACTTGTCTTCAAAAAATAATCTCTCCACATATCTTTACCTTTGATGCTTTTCCCTGCTGCAGGTGTTCTTGCGATGACAATCCTCGCTGGTGGCTCTACAAGGAAAAATAACTCAGAGTAAGTAACAGAGTAAGTAGCCTGTTTGTTTATGGCATCTTAACAATTATTTTGACCGTTCATTATGTTGGTTCTGGTAAGTGTTTTTACACTAAGCGATGTAACGGATCAGTGACACATGTCATGGTTTTAAAAAAAATCGTCCAAGCTGCATCTATGTTACAGCTACAGATTACAACATTAAAGCAGTATACTCGGCATAAATACATTAGAAACAGTTTTCACCCAAAATACAACAACAAAGGTAGTCTTTTCAACGACTTACTGGAACTTACACATGTAAGGTTAGTTACATAACGAGCACACTTATTCGTACCAATACTAACTTTACTGAGCAGTTTTGTTGCTGTAACCCAACCAAACAGTGACCTTTGGCAACCTACGTTTTTTACGAGGACATGTTGTCTTCCATTAGTACAGACTCTAATTTAGGGACCATTCCTTCGTGTTTAGGTAGGAACACATAACTTACACTGTGCGTGGTCATGTGGGTCGGGGTTTATGCTAAAAACCTTTACTATGGCTTGATATTGTCCATTTGGGTGGTAACTGCTGCTATGATTTCTAATTGTGGAATGGAAAAAACATTTGCAAAACATTTTTAATTTTTTTTACCTTCTGCCTCTCTCCTCGATCCATTGTTGTCAGGCAAGACTACAAAAGCTGGCCCAGAGAAAGCTTTCACCAAGGATTTGGATGCAGGGCCTGCCAATTTCAACCAATCACTCCTAAAGACACTGTTGAGAGCCTTGGTGTTGTTCTCTTCCTTTGGCACGCGTCCTGACGAATAGAAAGATGGGAGGTTAGAAAACGATGTTTTCTTGTGCTGTTGTTCAGGGTCATTAGACTTGTATGTTTCATTTGAGAAGTTTGAGAAGAAACATGCATTTGTGGGATGAGCAGCAGAGCTGAGTATGTGGGTTGCGCCCATGAAAAACTTGCCAACAGCTTATTCTGTTGTTGCTATTGACTCTTGTTCTGAGCTTCTGATAACACAGGTGCTAACAATCAGGCGCCTGATTGGCAGCACCTGTGAGCATGCGCCCTGCTACAGTCAGTTGGTGTCTTCCTCAAGCTCGCCACGTTTGACTGATCTGGATAGGACCCGAGCCACAGGGCTACTTCAAGCTGGTGTTCCGCACAACCAAGCTGCAGCATTATTTAGAGTGAGCCCTCCTTTACTTTTTGTGCAATTGTTTATTTACTTGTGATTCAAGCTTGACACTTTTACAGAAAGAGATCAGTATCAGTGAAGTGTTTGAGCTTACAGTTTGTTGTCTCCACCTCTCCGTTCAGCTATTATGGTTTATATTTGTATTTCTTTTCCTCAATGAGCAAAATAAAAAATGGCGTTCTGATTATACAGTCATATAACAATAATTACTTCATAATAACGAACTAAATTACTTAACAATAAACCAAAAAGTAATTCACATTTATATTTATTTACAAGTTTATAACTGTAATTCTTCCTAAAGCTAAAAAAACAACCCTATATTTATATTAATTTATAGGTTTATATTCATACTTCTTGCGCTCATCCAGCAGGTGGTGCTGTTTGTGTCACAACCTCTAATCACACCACACCATGCCCATCTGATGCCTGCCGCCTGGGATATCTAATTAGAACAGTGATGGGGTGGGGTTGGACATCCGACCCCTCCCTTTTATCCGACCCCGCCCCATTTCGCGTGCTGCAGCGAGGGGTTTGCCGCTTGGACATTTGGCATAGGAAACATGACCATTTCAGTGACGTCCCTGACTGCTATGAGCTTATATTTTGTACTTCAATAAAGAATTAAGTTTGCCTCAAGCATATGATCACTTTAAGGATAATTTGGCCAGTTAGTGTGCATTTCCACAATGTTGAAAAAATGAACTAACCGTCCATGTTGTTTAAAGAGAAGTCGGTGAAAAGCTGAAAAACGGTTTCACAGCAGTCCACAGTCCTGGGTGTGTTCTTCGTTGGTCAGACTACTTTCACTTTCAATATGAATAGACAGGGTTTCCCTCCTTAAAATAAACACAAGAATGCCATCAAGTGTTCGGACATGATAATAACAACAGTATAAGAAGTGATTTATATTCAGAACTTCACAGAATTGTGTTCATATTGAAATCAACAGAGGATGGACAAATAGAAAATGTTAAAATGTACAATTCACTGTTATTCAAGGGAGAGGGTTGAGGGCTCCACACTGGCAGCAAAACATTCAAAACTAAAAATTAACTCATTTTACTTGTGGGAAAAAAGGGAAACACAATGAATGATCAAACATTTGGTGGCCAACAGGATTATATTTGCTCGTGTTCTGACCTTGATCCGAATATTCACATGTATCTAAATGTTTAAGGATATATGTCACAAGATTTTTATTTCAAACAAGTAAGTAGAGGACATACGGAAGTGTATTCCATTCAATTGAGATTTATCTCAGGGTTACGAGAACACATTTTACGAAAAAAAATTAAAATTTGCTTTTTTTCCCCCCAAAATGTACAAGATAGTTAAATCGTAAAACTGAGAAGATTTGTATTTTTTCACATAGAACATTGCCGTTATTGCGAGATGACTCCTTGTTAATTCAGTAAAGAACAGCCATGCTTTTCCAAATTAACAAGATAGTTGTGTCATTATTTCAGGAAAACTAAGGCGTCTTTATTTTCACATGTGAATGAAATATGCTTCCGTAAGTACCTGGATCAAAATGATTGAGCTGTAATTTTTCAGTCTTTTAAGGGAGATGTACAGGGAGAATACGTTTGCTGAAAGCCTGAATCCCAAGATCAATGAAATCATTCATCACAATCACACAATCAAACACTGACTCTTGTGTAAAATGTGCTGATCTTAAAGAGACCGTGATGAACCATCTGTAAAGAGCCATTACAAAACAAATCTGATACCAACACGGATAAAATCAGTTTAAAATTACCTATAACCAAACAGCTTATCAATACATTTCTGAAACTCAATTTGCAATGTTCAGTCCTTAGTGAAAGAAGGTACCTCACCTTCAATTTTGCTGAAAGTGGAGTTACCTTGAAGCAGCAAGTCTTCCAGAGTTTGCATGAAGAGGACTTCCAGAGTTTGCGTGAACATGTTTTTATACTCTCTTTTCACTGTCTCCAGTTTCACGCCTTTACTTGCTGCGCCAAAGATGAAGCAGGAAAAGTAACATATTCTGCATGTTTTCACTTTCTGGCAATGGTCCATCCCATCTATTAGGCTCAATAAAAAGATGAAAAACAATAGGAACTTCCTTCTGTAACTTTCAAAAAAAAAATCCCTAAATGTTTGTCCACTCCTTTTTAATCTTGATGCTATTTAACCTTGACAAACCTGATTAACCCTTATGGGTACATGTGGCATTTTCAAATGAGGCTGAACGCTTAGCTGCTATACCTTCAGCTATACCCAGAGCTGGTTTTATTGAAATAGTTGTCCTAAAGACTGTTTCAAATGGGATTGCTGTACGAATTATTAGCAAAAATGTGTTTGAAGAATACAGCCTTCGTAGTTCTGTTAGATCTATAAAGCTTTAAACAGCATATGGAGTCAGCGACATTTTTTAATATTCTGAAAACATAACCTCGAAGACGATAAATGACTCCTATTGTCTGGCGACTGATTTCCTCACCCATTTAATTTCCTTATTAGGTTACAAGGGAGCGACAAAGGCATGTTTCGATAGCAAAAACGAAAGCAAGAACACATATCGTAATGACCTAACACAGGCCTACCACACACTTTGAATGATCACACGCTTTGAAATAAAATGTTGGTTTAGCTGAACACTTTATTTACTCAAACTACATTATTTCACACGTCACAATGCCAATATTTTGGTTCAAGATACGGGGATGTCTGATGCATTCTCCTTCAAAACATTATTTGCAAAAGGCAGTAAGAAGAATACTGAACATGTTTCTGTAACAATGTGATGACAGTGGCAGAGTTTAGTGCAAGAGGTTTCCCCGTCAACAAACAGAGGGGTCTGTGTGCCTCAGATACATTTCTTCCTATTTAACAGTTCATTCGCTGTTCCAGTGTGTTGACTTTATTGGATTGTTTTATGCATAACAAGCTGAATGGTTTTTGACACATCAGGTGAGTTCACATTCGAGGATAAATACTGACATTTCAGATATTTGTGGGGAAAAATTGAAATATTGCTTACGTCTTGTATCAACAGAATTTCTCATTTTCAAAATTCACCTTTTGACCAAGTCCAGGCACCCTCATTACTATTTCTAAGTCTGTCAAGCTTTTTGTTCTTCCAAAGCTTATAAAGCAATTAACAATGACATCTTGACACATGTTATACATTCTTCTCTCAAAAAGACAGATGTAGACAAGCAAGCTTCTCAATTTTAGCAACAAACATCACTCTTGCCAACTGATATGAAAACAGTTGGTGGCAGAATTTCTTAGCTGGTCAGCTAGCATGCTAACTACTGTAACTAAGCTAACTTTAGCACCACAAAGTTGATTCAAATGTATACTGGCTGAGTTTTTAATATGTTCATGTGACTTGTTTCAAAAGAAAACACTGAAAGGTCTCAACTACATCATTGATGACTGCATGCTTGATGTTTAGCCTGTATGTTTCAAAAGACTGAAGCTAAAGCTACAAAAACAAGCATTCATGCCATCGAATGAGTAACTCATAAGACATGAAATGTAGAGACACTCTGTGTTTTGTATTACATCATAGTTAGTTTATTTTTTTAGCATAATCATTTGTGAAAGGTGCACTATGTAGTTTTGGTAGAGAAATGTGATAGTTGGAGAAATGTACAGATTCTGTGGTATATGTTCATAACTCTATACACAAACTGTCCTCAGAGGAAAATTTGGTCCCTGTAACACTGAAGATAAAATGCTATGTGAGAAGTCATGGTGGTGGGCCCGCAACAGTGACACCGTAACTCTTCTGGTAGCTTTTTTAGCTCCAAACTGTTTTCCAGGGACCCATTTTTTTCTTTGAGTAAAGTTTGTGTATTTGGTTCAGAAAATATAGCATAGAATTGTTTCACTTCTCCACCTTTCAAATGTCACTACCTGATCTACATAGGGCACCTTTAAATCAGTCTGTGATTTGTTCTAACATAACACTGTTTGGCTTCTTAGCGACACTGGTTTACTTCAACTCTGCAAAAAAAAGGCTTTCAGGAAGAATATATTTGGCAACTTTAAAGCTATCTTATAAAATTAACTGAAGCTGCTGAAGTTGAAACTTGGAATTTTGAATGGGTAGCTTTTACAAAAATTACATTATAACCAGACACAAACATGAAGTTTTACTCAATTTAAGGACGTTTTTGGTTTTGGAACCGGTGTTCGTTAAGTGTTAACTAATAATCTAGCTAGCCTGACATGCTAATGATTGCAGCTAACGTCCTTTAACTTTGGTGCACTCTATTTTTAGACAGGCTAAATAAAAAACAAAAAAACATTACTCTGCAAAATCTTTGAAAGCAGAGCACCGCTCTTCGAGCACCATACACACATTGCTTCATTGTGTGAAGAAAAGCTTGAAAAATCTACTTTGGCAAGAGGGAAGGGGTTTAGCTAAGGTGTTGAATCCATCATATTCACAGGGCAGCCATTCCCCTACGTTGCTAACATTAGGAAGCCCTAATGCACACGCTAATAATATTGTACTATAGCGATACTAGCCTGCTGCTTTGGGACAAGATGCATATCATATAAATGTAAATCTAATGTAATCTAACAAATCATTATCATCTCGTTGACTCTGAAATGTTTTGGACAATTTGATCAGCAACTGAAAAGACCATGAATTAGTGGAAATCTGGAGTTGGCTTTAAATGGGCCAATTATCACAGTAAAACAACATATTTGATCACCTATGAACTACTGCACAACAGGAACTTAATTTAGTATTCAACCACTTCCATGCTAACATTGATGCATGATTAACGTATGTCTCGCAAACATTACAATTGGCTACTACAGGGTTAGCATGTAGGCTAAGCCAGCAATCTAGGAGGCTACAGTATATGCTAACAAGTAGGCTTGCAATTAAGCTACATAATAAAAAAGCAGTACAATCCTAGCTAACTTTAAGCTAGGAATATAACCTACCCCATTCCTGTTGTATTGTAAGACACCCCAACAGTAGGGTGTTAGCTTGCATTTCTGCTAAGAATTAAATTGGCCTTTTAAATATACATTTTCCTTTCCTATGGTGTCGTCGTGTGAGACTTTAATAATGTTATGTAGGAAGGAAATGCTAATGGAAGATAATGAGCTATAAAATGTGTAGTCTTGCGTTAAATTTGACTGAAGCACTCAGTTTTCCTACAACCTGTTGTCTTTTCAGTGGCTGATGGATTAGAGAGCAGTGATTATAAAAACTGTCAGATTTATTACATGTATCTGCAACCTGGAACACAGCATTATGACATTTTAACCCCATCTGAGCTTCCCACACTGAGCATTGTGTATGAGGAAAATGTCCGCTGTGTAAATATGGCCAATTACAGAGACATTCAACGTAAGCTACACGTTTCCATAATTCCAAATAAGCGCTTAGCCTCTATATTTTTGTTCTTTAACACTAACTGTATCGCACAACTTCCTGTCTTTCACTCTCAGCCACTGACAAACACTAGCCTGGCACTGTAGGCCAGATCAGCAACGTAAAGAAGGAAGTTAAGGCCAGTTAGCACCGCCACAGTGATCAATTTTGAAGACTCTCTACCTCGGTACTGTTTATCAAACTGGAAGATGGGCCAGATGATGGTAGCTGTCAGGTACATGATAACCGCCAGGAGTCCGAAGGCCGACAGGAACTTGGAGAAAGGTACTGGGAGGCAGCCGGTGCACTCGCCCACACACAGCACCACCACAGCCATGGAGAGGATGAAGCAGATGCAGTACACGGCCAAGCACCATCGGAGCGCTGGATGGTGGTCATACGAGACAGGGTTGCTCACCAGGATGAAGATGACACAAGCCACAAAGGTCTGGCACACCTTCAACAAACCTGGAGCTGTAGCCATGTAACCTGACACCTCTCCTGGCCTGGCTTTTGTCAGGCTAACCTCCCCCAGGTAGGCTACCGCTGCCAGGCAGGAGAAAACAGTAGAGGTGATGCGATAGTCTCGAACGGTGCCATAGGACCCATCCTTGAGGAAAAAGATTGGGAAGATGACAGAGGCAGAGAGGCACAGGAGGAAGCCGTAGCAGGCCAGAGTGATGGGGAAATTGGACCAGGACACCGGGGCTCGAGTCTGGAGGTTGAACTGCTCCACCAGCAGGACCAGTAGGGTGCCGGCGAAGCTGAACGCCCAGCAGAAGATGCACCAGTCAGACATGCCTCCATAAGGTAGGTAAGCTCCATGTGCTGCAACGCTGAAGGCCACACAGGTGAACAGCAAGGCAGCTACACGCACCCAAAGCAGCTGGGAGGTGCAAATAGGAATCACAGGCATGATGGGAAATCAGAATCAAAGAAGTGATCAAAGTGGCTTCTCTTGACACCAGTTAGTGTTAATACAAGTCTTTTATGGAAAACGTTGGATCTGCTGCTGGCTGCTTTTCACACCCTCTGTTGATGTTCGTTACATATTCTGAAAAAAAGACAATAAAGGGATTAGTGAGAAAGAATATTAGGGAGAGGATTTTATAGCTTTAAAACAAACGTAATGCATCCTCAGAGTCCTGTTCAGGTATTGAATCTTCATATTTTGGTTAAGAACCTGCATTATTAGTGTACCATATTTTCCTACATGACATCAAAAGGCTTGGTTTTCTAGAAACACTGTTTTAAGCCATGAGACTTTGGTAGATGAAGACAAAGCTGTAATGTAAATGGTGAAAACTTCAACATCATGGCTGCTTATCTCGTGAATAATGAATTGTTTATCACTGGCCAACATGTTTGGGCTCATAGTAACGTTGTGTAAGGACTGAGGAATGTGTGAGGAACCTTGGTTGGCTGTTAAACTGAGAGACCTGTACAGGAAGTGCAGGACTGCATGCTTAATCTTGAAGGTGCTGGAAAGTCCCTTAGTCTAGAAGGAAGTAAGAGTTATGATTGTCTAACTCCTCGGCTTAAACAATCGTGGGATATTGGTGACCTCTGGTCTCCATATGTTTAGATCAAGTGCAGTCGATTTAATGTATCTGGAAAATAATACAAGTACCCCAGAGAGAATACTGGAATAAACCTGATCCAATCCGATCCAACTTTATTTATAGAGCACATTTAAAAACAACTAATTGACCAACAAATATGCAGAAAGCATAAAAGAGAAAAAGGAAAAAAAACAATAGACAAAGCAAAACGAAACAAACAAACTCTTATACTGGGTCTAGGAACGCCAAAGCATACAGGACAGCTTTTTAGACATGATTTAAACACGGGCAATGTGGGCGCCAACCTGGTCACTGGATAAGATAATATCGGCTGCTATTATCGGCCGGCAGATGAATCAGTCAGGCTCTTATTAAACTCCTCAGTAATCCTCTGTTGATCAACATTTATCTTAACTGGACTTCGATCTGGCCTGGTGAGCAACAATTTCTTATTTAAGGGGCGATACAACGACGCAGCCACTTCAGAAGACCTTAAATATACACAGAACGCGTAAACTAGAAACTAGACGCAGAAACTAGTTCCAGTAACGTGTTGGACATGAGACCTATTTTTAGTTTCTGTGCCGGTAAATCCATAAATCCGTTTTTGTTAATATTTCAACACAACAACATTTGTTTTCATCACACTTATAAAGCAGCTCTGGAACATTTCCAGTCTGGCTTTCATGTAGGGGTTTAATACTAAGATTATTTAACTCATTTTTATCACTTTTTTTTTGTGATGATTCTCTTTGGTTTTGTTTTTGTGTGCGTCTGTTCTCTCTCTTTCTCCCCCTCCTCTTTCTGTTCTCGTTCTCCTGCAGGTATGTGAGGGTCAGGGGGTGTGGCTGGCTTCTCCTCTCAGCAGCAGGCGAGGCACACCTGGCTCTACTCAGCTCATCATCGTGACTATAAAAGCCTTCACGCCACTACTCTGCCAGATCATTTCATCTTGTTCGGTGTTGTGAGAAGCCTTCCAGGTACACGTAAGACTTAATAAAAAATCTCCACCTAAAGCCAAAAATGTGGACGTGGTTTCACGTTACTGTATCACTTTTACTTCCTCTTTAGTTGTCACACACTGAACTGCAATTATGATAAATTCTTTCAATGTATTAATTTGTTAGCAAAGAGCATGACTGAAAAGTTTAGTGTATGTCGATATATACTGATGTGTATGGCGAGGGATGGAGGGGGGGGGTTCTTGAAAATATTTTCATTTGCCAAAAGGGGGCACAGCAGAAAACGTTTGGGAACCACTGCATTCATCCGCCAATGAGCAAACATTTGGCAACAGTAGGAAGGAAAGGAAAGCTTTCTTTTTATAGGCAGATACCTCGAGAAGGACAGACTCATTGTTGGGCGGCCATCTGCCAGAACGTATGGGCCAAGAAAGTTGTAAAGCCAAATTCCCAGGTAATGTAAGGCAAGGGAAAACTATACAAAAATGGTAAAAAATAGGTGGAGAGCCTGTCAAAGAGGAATATGGATTCTCCCAAGGTTAATGCATATGGGGAAATTGGGGTGGCTTTTTCCCAACACAAGGTGCCAATTTCGTCTCCTCCTTTGATAGAACTTATTGACATGAGACTTTGCGTCTTTCGTCAAAAAAAACGCTGAAATTCTTTCTTTTCAAAAATATGCAAACATACAACATTAACATTAACACTTCTGCAGTTTGAGTCTGCTATACAAAGCTGCTGGGATTACAGATAAAGTTAAAACCCAGTTGAGCCGTATCAGTCATGACTGCTGCTCAATAAGTCGAGTTGTGCTGCGTCGCTCTCTAAAACAATGTGCTCATACTCAGAATTAAACATGTTGCAGGTTGGACCAAATATTGCATGATTGAAATAAAAGTTGACTATTTAATCCAAGTAATTATATATTCAATGTTATCATATACAGGGGCTAAATAAAGGGAAACACAATCCCCAATAATCATGCACTGGTATGTCAGTCCCCTTCCCCTCTCCTGGGGGAAAACAAAAAACATGGATGAATGTCAAAATCCTCTTAACAACTGCGTACTGTAACTGGGATTTTAGAAGACATTTTTTCCTAATTAGTAAATGAGGCCCATTGTTCATGTAATCTACAAATTCAAACCCTGTGTTTACTTTCTTCTTTAGCCATCAACTGTAATGCCACGCTTCCTGTTCTCTGTAATGAGCATCCACCCAGACACACACACACACACACACACACACACACACACACGCACACACACACACACACACACACACACACACACACACACAGGAAGCTGCTCTGACGAGGTGCTAGCACATCTGCAGGAACACACCCCAGAAAACACAAAGCGAATGGGTGCTTTGAATCCCATTTGAAATCATAGAGAAAAGATGAAAAACAGCAAAGTTATGAGGTGATGAGAGCATAAAAGAGCAAGCTTTAACCCATCAGCTTTATGTTTCTGATAGTCTGTTCATTTTAATGTCTTAGTAGTGATCAAACAGCTTCAATCAGGAAATGTCAAACAAGAAAACTAAATCTACTTAGCAATATATAATGCAAAGATGTGGCTTTGAGGTGTGTGGTCTCAAACCCATGCTGCAGACCGGAAACCAGACTTAGAGGAGCTTTCTTGGTTTGATAGTGTGCCTGTACCATGCATGCCTAAGTTGGTTCTTAATAACAAACCTTGTTGAAACTGTACTGTAAAGGGCTTAACAGTCTAGTTGATTGCTTTAGAGTGAACTGAGTGACTAAAACTTTAACAAACAAACACATGAAGTCTTTCGACCTTCCAGTAATCATCCTCATTTAAGACAACCAGCAGCATTAGATTACAACCATAGAAGAAAGGTCTCTTTGAAGTGTGTATCCTTTAAAAGAGGAACATCATAACGGACATAATAAGCAAGTGATGAGGATGTTTCCGTCCCACATAGCGGACATACCGCGCCCAGAGAGTTGTGCCATTGTGCCTCTCACTCGCTTTTCTAAAAATAAACCACTACAGACGATGGCTGCTGATCTTTGCTCTCTAATGAACAATTCAAGTGTGAAGTTCATTCTTACCGGATAATGTGCTCGGAGTTGTCTTTCATGTTCTTTCTCTAAACCGTAAAGTTCCTGGATCACCGTGCGCACTCACTTGGAGGCGCATCCACTCCTCTCCTCCACCAATACCTCACAGCAGAGAGCGAGGATCCCACGCCCCGCAACGACCATATTTGGTGATGTGTTGAAATCATCTCCAGGCCTCGGTAAGGTCATCGCAATTCCTCTTCTCAAGTGGTTTAAATTGCGTCATTGAGAGAGAAAAAAAACGGTGTACCCATGCGTCTGTGTCATTTCTCCTCCACTCTGGGAAACTGGCTGCAAATAGAAACCATGCTGTACTTATTCATCGGTTAGACACGCAGATTTTAAAAAGGAAAAACTCCACACTAGAACTGTTTATCGTCTCAATTGATTTTCTAAGATGAAGTTTTGGGGGGAAATGCTGCAAGATGAAATGAATTTTTTCCCCCCTCAACATGCAGGTAGTTTGCAGAAAACGTGCATACAGGGGCGTGTCCACACCTTTTGGACTGGGGTGGCCCAACTGGGGCTCTGACTAGTGCAGGGGTGGCCTGAAGTTTGTCTGCACACACAGGAGTGAAGAGCATTTATTTACCCATTCTGTCTGACTGTTAAGTAACACAAGATAATGGAAACATATACATCTTCTAAGCTTAGTTCTTCAAGGATTCAAAACAATATGTCAGTCCAAAGTCACAATATAAATTTAAATCTGCTCTGAGCACTATGAGCTGCCGGTTGCAACACAGCCTGAATAGTGGATTTCAACATAAGTCCACCTCTGGCAAGGCAAATAGCCGATAATAGTCAAGAATTTTGAGGTGGCACCTAGGGTGGCCAATAAGATTTCAAAGGGGGTGCATGCCACCCATGGCCACCCCTCTGGACAAGCTGCTGCATGAATATATTGAATTACAAATAATATGCTGCTGTTATCGGGTTCATATAGTAAGTAGCTACAACTTTGATATTGTGCCTGAGGTAGCATTACATTGTGCTAGAAAACGACTGGCTTTTTGTCGAAATAATAGTCAAGAGAAAATATTTTGGGGACGTTGCCTCTAAACTCACATTTAGAAATCTGTTTTAAGCTCAAAATGATTTAATTTCATAAAAATCAAAAAGGCGTAACAATAAAAAGTTCACTTTTTCTCTTTTTAAAGAGTTTGACTCTGCATATATATAAATATATTTGGTTGTTAATCGTCCTAATCTCAGAATAATGTTTCCATGTGATTAAAGAAAAAGTGAAAGACGGTTTAAATTATTCTAACCTTTTATCATAGTACGTCTTATTTACCTTTGTTGCTTATATGTTTTACATTGTGTATAGTTTTATGATCATTCGGTTTATACCCGTACATTGAGGATTGTTTAGCGAGAGGTGGGAGATGTCTTGCAGTTCCACAGTCCGTCCACATGAGGGCTTTATTGCGCAGTTTATTGGGAACATGGTGGTGGATCAGCAGCCAGTCAAGAGTGCAGGATCACAACACATCAGAGATCACTATTTCAAGAACTGGAATTGAAATGGGAAATGAATGCATGCAATTAATGGTTTTAGAGTTTGTGTTTGCCTTTTGGTTGACAGCACAGAGAGGGAGAAAAGGAGAAAGAGCAGGATGGAGGCGAGAGAGAGAGAGAGAAGAATACAATCAAAGAATACAACTTTTTTCAGTACAAATAAACTTTAAAATGCCTTAAAGCCTGATTTACAAATACATTCAAATGTAGGCTACTGATTTATCTTGTACAGTACAAAAAAGTAGGCTAAATAAAAACAAAAAAATAACGTGTAAACTGCAGAGGTCAGCAGGTGCTCTGTGTTGCATTACATTGTGCTTGAAAATAATAAGCACTCAATTTTGGTTGAAAATAGTAAAGAGAAATTATATTGGGGAACTCTAAACTCATATTTGAATAACTTTTAGCTCATAATTGTTAGATAGATATACATCGTCATGCAGAAAAATAATTGAAGAAGTAGAAAAATTATCATATAGGGTTTACTGGATGTCTTTATAGTCTCAGAATAATCTTGCCATGTTGTAAAACAAAGTCGAAAGAGTTTACATTCCTTTATGAAAGTATGTTTTATGATCCATCTGTTCACTGCCACTTTGCTTTGGCTCCATGGGTTCAAGATTGGAAGCTGCATCAGGACGTCTGATCAGGACTGCAGTGTGGGAAATTACCAGCAGTACCGCAGTCCATCCACACGAGGGCGCTGTTGTGCTCTGTTTATTTGGAACATGGTGGTGGATCAGCAGCCAGTCAAGACAGCAGGATAACAACACATCAGAGATCACTATTTCAAGAACTGGAATTAAAAGGGATAATAAATGCATGCAACCATTTGGATTAACCTTGAGTACCCGGACGTACCAATAATGAGAAGAAGAAATTGAGGATTTTAAAACTGTGACTTGTTTTTGGGAGAAGTACCTAAGGTGGAGCTGCACTGGTAACGTCTTGACTTGTTTAGCCAGTTGGCGAACATTCATTTTTAGTGTTTGAATTTGCACGAAAACTGGACTCTGGGACAAAACGAGCCGTATTTTGTAGGGGCTTCCACTACGCCGAACACTTGAATATCCATCTATTTGCATTTAAAGTCATGCTGGCTTTTTTTATCTTGCATTCATAGCTAGTTAGCTAGCTACCCCCAAAGGACCGACTCGTTGGCGCAGCAGAAAGCCGAACCCACGGCGCTTTCGGTCGGCCTAAAGACCAACGACATGCCGCGGGTTGAAAACGGGCCTTCCGTAGAGCTAACTTCAGGAAGCTAGCGCTAGCTCGAAATAGCAGGCCGCTTTAAGATGAGCTTTACCACTGCTAGCTCAGCTTATTAAATAAATCACAACACAAAGTCGAAGTGCACTCCCCATTTTAATACACCTACGCTGTAATTTCATATTTAAAGCCCGACGGCCGGGTTAGCTAACGCCGGGTAATCTGCTAATTAGCCACCTAGCTCGTTAACGTTATGCAAACCCAACGGTAAGCAAGCGCCTGGGTTTGCTGTTGTTTACAGTAAACTAACATAAACATATTAACTGTGTTTTTACGAAGCAGTTTGGAGTGGTTTGGCTATTTGGCGTCGTCCTTTAATAGGTCCTATATAAGGTACGTTATTTTGGTTATTACACAGTCGTCTGCATTTGCTTGACACAGAACAATACAGACAATATCGCTACTAATATCACTTCGGGATTTCATGCTAGCTTGTTAAACAATTTATGCAAGAAAATGAGAAGAAACTGGCCAAGCTAGGCAGCTGCTAGCTTGTGTTAGATTATTTTAAATTGGCGCAGCTGTCGAAAGCCACAAATGTAAACAAATCTGGCCGAGTGTATTTTATGGTTAGGTTTTTAATTGCAAGCTGTCACTAAGTAGTGATTATAATGCTATGCTGTTAGCCTAACGTCAACTATGGTTGTTGAATCAGTCACTTTGAATTAATGATCCAGGAATTAGCTTTACACCGACATTACACTAAAGAGCATGGGACTTTTTGACCTCCTGAAACACAGCGAGACATATCAGCCATTCATTTATGATTGATGACCTTTGTGCAGACTGTCCCGTATCCATTTTTCACTATCATCACTACATCAAGCCACTAACAGCCTTGGTGATTTATATTTAACCACTAATGTAACCTGCTGGAAAGGGGACACTGAAGGGATTTGAGGGTTAGTGTTTTAGCAGCACTTTATTTTAAATGGGAACATGAGGAAGCGATGAGATGCGACCCGTCTGAACCCGCATCCCAAGTAGCTTGAAGATCTGATCTGAGCACAACAGGGCTCCCCCATTGTGTGCACTGAAAACTGTGGAGGAATGAGATGAAGATGATGATGACAGTGATGGGGATGATGATAAAAGAGGCCCAGTGACAGTGTTGATCCCGCACCAGGAAGCAGAGGAGTGTCACAAGGCCGCAGACATGAGTCTCCGCCAGCCCACCTCTACACTGGACAGGTAGGAGCATTACTGCACCCAGACCATTTCCCAGCACCTTGCTCAAAAATGTAGTTGTCCCAGATCGGCACATCAACATTCCACTTGACAGACTTGTCGGACCAGCTGTTTACAGAAGAGAGATGACTGTGTGCAAGTCAATAGTAGAAGCCTGAGACATGGACATTACAACAGACATTAAACCCCCGCCCCTCCATACTGATGAAGATAAAGCCCCACAGGGCGCTGCCAGCTTCTCAAGTGTGCCTTGTGAAGCCAGCGGTTGGCAAAAGGGCTTTTGCTTCTGCTTCCTTTTCCACGTGGTGGTCACTGTTTACACTCTTGACTAGCAACATGAGAAGCGAGAATGGAGTTGGCGTTGGGAGAGATGATTTGTTTTTAGCTGCCCTTGTGTGCAGATGTTTCGTATAGTTCAATTAATTATTATCGTCAGGTGAGAAGGGATCAAGGATTGCATTACGGCGAAAACACTAGAGGTAAATTATTAATGAACCACTCATGAAAACCACAACGTGTGATGGAGGCAAGAACAGTTCTGAACAAATCTTACAGGTTTGAAACGCACTTTGTGGACTCTTTGATACCATTTTTTATCCCAGGCACACATTCGTGAACCAATAAAAACGGCTTTGCGACCCACTTTTGGGTCCCGACCCACCAGTTGAGAACCACTGATCTAAACTTTACATTTGTGCTACTGACGCCATGGCGTGTGAAGTAAACATAGGCCAGGGGGTCAGCTCTCTCTGTGCAATTTACTGCTAAAAACCTTGCGAGCTAATGTTTGTGAACACCTCCAGCACAAACAGACCAAACCAGCTGACCAGCTCAGTTGTTGCAAAAACATTTAACAAGGGATCTTATCAGACTGGACCCCTTCATTTGATCAACAGTGGGAACGTTTAGAGCATGCCTCTGAATACAGACATTAAAACATGAATTATAGGAGCTGCACATGCACAGGAGCCTGAAAACAGCGCAGCCATTCATTCATTCTGTCAATCAAAAATCAGATCATGGATTAAGATGTAGTTCTGAATCAAACCCACTTAGAGATCATGAAAACGTGTTCAAAGTGAGTTCCACTGTCTCTTTCCTGCTTGAATCTCTTGTCGTGACTCTTCACCTGCCGTGTTTACCTCTCCCTCTGACGTCCAGTAGTTCACCCTGTGTGTATCCGTCACTCTTCCATCAGCACATTCACCACGTACTGTAGCCCTGCACTGTGTTTCTGTTATCGTCTCTTAGATGCATCTTTGTCCTCATCATGTGTCTTTCCTGTTTCTCCTTCTGTCCGGCGTGTGTTCTTGCACACGTTACCTACCACTGTGTCTGTGTGTGTGTCATGTGACAGCAGGGCAGCCAATAAGAAAAACGCCAACTTGTTCAGGTAGGGACGGCTGTACAGTGAGAGTTTATGTCAGGGTTTCGGGGGTTAATGACACAGACAGATTTTACAACGGCAGCTGTAAATTCCTGCTGGGTGTTGAGCTGTGCAGGTTGAGATAAAAAAAAAAACCGTAGAGATTGACCTGATTCATAATCATCCATCTTATCAGAACACAACATTTAAAAATGTCTCGAATAAAGAAACTGAAAGTGCATCATTGTTAACAGGGTTACGACTGCACAAGTAATCCAAATATTATTTATATCACCATTTACCATACTTTAAATAAAAAGGTTTAATGACGCAGCTTTCTTTAATCTTTATTCAGGGAAGAAACGGACACAGTCTAAGATGTTGTCGCATATTTTACCTGGAAATGATGTTTCAGTACGTGGAAGCCAGCTGTCAGTCGTTAGTTCTAAGAAGATGTACGACAAATAGTCAAAGTAGATTTATTTAAAAAAATCCTTTTTTCCGTTGGCTACATGATGATTGGAGTTGTTGTCAGACGAGATCAGCAAGATTGGTCGAAAACAATTTGATTTAGATTTAACATTAATTTAGTTTCCCAAGGCTGCGTTATATTTAGTTAAAGGTTCGTTGTAGGGCTGCGAAATTAATCAGAACCGACATTCACAACCTCTAACTGACGTCATCTTGCCCGTGTCGATAATTTCGATTATCTTCAGGGCAGAGTCACGTGACGACACGTCCAATCCGTGACATGGAAGCAATGTCCGTCGTTGGGACACATTTTGTCTTTAGGGAAGACGACAGCGAACAAAAAGAAGTCAAACGTAAACACTGCAGAAAAACTGTTTGCAAGAAATACAAGATATTTATTTTCTACTGTTTGAGAGAAGTTCATTTCTACTTCAAAACTAAAATGTGTCGTTTTCATTTCATGCGATGCTTCGATTTCAGTTCGAAATATTCAATAAATAACCACAAAATAGTTCATCAGATATGATCACTCTCTCATTAGAACAAACATCCCAGCTTTAATAGTGGAGCATATTTACAGTAGAGTCAGTGAACTGTGAGGGCAGAAAACTAAAACTAAATAATCGTTCATTAATCGTAATCGAGGTCAAACTTCCAAATAAATCGTGATATTGATTTGAGGTCATATCGCCCAGCCGTACTCTGTTGTTCACAACACCTGGAACGGTACATTTGTATATTGTTTAGCTGGACGCACAGATTTGAATACAATTCCATCTTAGATCAAATCATGTCCTGCATGTGAGTGTAAAGAAAATGTATTTTCTTAATCTTCTGTTTCACACAGTTGTAACTTCATTGTGTTTAATGTGCATGTTCTCAGCATGTTCACGATGACGTTTTTCACTCAGCGCTCAAAATGTTGAATAGATTTCCTCCAAGAAAAGGTCTCAATTCAACCTTCTGAAATTGGTAACCGCCAAATTGTTTACGCCAATCCCCATAGCTTGTATATAAGGAAAAAACTCTGAACGTTGCTCGTCCGCCATCTTGCTTTTACAGTTAAACAAAAGCCTTTATTGTCCTGAATAACAGGAGTCCGCTGAGACACTTATTTTAACTGAGAAATCAACAATCATCAATAAGAACTAAAGGCTCTAGGTTCATAGTTAATCTTAGACTCCAAGAATCTAAAGTGAGGCCTTCTTGTGTTTTTCTACAACCAATAATTTGTCTAAAATTTTACACCCACATTTGTATTTTTGTTTCACAGTGAAAGTAGCTCAAAATCTCAAAATATTAGTCCATCACAAAATGTTCTACGTGGTGTTTGAACAAGTTTCACCCACCAGTGAACCCCCCGAGAATCACTCCAAATCAGTGCCGTGTTTACACTGCGCGTCCTTTCATCACGCTCACACACCCTTAGATAAATATGTTCATGGAAGGCAGTGCTGCTCTCCGTGTTTATATTCTGTTAGAGTATAAAGGGCGTGGGGAAGATTTGAACTCTCTCTTATTCTCTGTGTCTTTTTTTGACTTTGAGACCGGTCTTCACTGTGAATATTCTCTCTTTTCTCTGTTCCCTCTTTCCCCTTGTTATCTGCTGTTTCCTTCTCTTCTGCCATGCTTCGCTTTCAGCCCTTTTGCTGCTTGGTGAGTTTTCCTCTCCACTGCCTCCCTGTTGCTTTTTTTGTGCATTTTCCCCCGCATCAGATTTGTGACCCTGCACCTCCTCCTCCCCCTTCTTCTGACTTCCCAATAACTTTTTCTTGACCTCTCCATCAATGGTTTTCCCTCTCTTCATTTACTCCCTGCTTCTCTCCCTTTTCACAACCCTCCCTGTGTGCTTATTAAATTGCCTCGATCAGTATTGTTTATTGCTAGAGCTCTGTTTCTCTGATCTCTAAACCCAGGCTCAGCAGTCTGACCATCGGGGACTCGGAGCGCAAATCCTCTGCCACCCAGCAGAGGGAGCCAGCGGTTGACTACCCTGTTGATAGTACGGGTAATTACGGCCTCCTTTTTCTCGTTTATATTTTTTATTTCAGGAAACAAATTCACTAGTAGGTTACGTCACACACATTTCTATCCTTGTGTCGTCCTCTCCCAGGTCCTGGTCTCGTGCAGAGATGTGTGGTGGTGCAGAAGGACCAGCTCGGCTTCGGCTTCACAGTGTGTGGAGAGAGAGTCAAGCTCGTGCAGAATGTCCGATCAGGTGAGACACATGCTCAGCTGAAACTTGTTTTGTTTTTCTAAGAACAGATGACCCTTTGAGCTGTCTTGAAAAGTGTTTTTTACTCAAATAAGATAAGGTGATTAAGATGACATCCTGCTGTGATTCGGTGTTCATTATACGGTTTGGAAAATTAAAGCTCCTGTGACGAACTTTTAAGTCGCCCCCTCTGGACAAAGTTGTACTCTCTTTCTTTTAATCTTGAGGAGTAGCAGAGATAATCACTCCCATGATTCCCCTCCAGTCTGGACGTCATCTTTTGTTATTGTTGTGATTGAGAGCCCCCTGGTGGTGGAATTTACATACTGTTCCTTTAAAGGAGCTTATTTGTTGATCTTTTTTGTAAAGATTAAATCAGACCTAAAGCTTTGTATTTGTTCACCACATAAACTTCACCGGTGCTTATCATCTTTACAGGTGGTGCAGCAGTCAAGGCGGGGGTCCAAGAAGGAGACCGGATCATAAAGGTTTTTAAGTGTTTTCATCACTGACGTTAAATCTGAGAGCGTTTGGTTTCCTCCTGGGTATTTTTGCATGTTGCTGATTTTTCCATCTGTCGCTCTGTCAGGTGAACGGTGCGCTCGTGTCCTCCATGTCCCATCAGGAGGTGGTGAAGCTCATCAAATGTACGTTTTTTTAAAAATATTTTTAAGTGTTTTCTCAACTTATTTGAAGAAGATCTGATTCATTCTTAAATTTTCCCGTAGCTGGAACGTACGTAGCCCTGACACTTCAAGGACCGCCACCTTCAGCTGCCTCCTTGCCCCTTGAGCCCCTCGCCACTGTCCTCACGCCCAATCAACGAACGTCTCTAGGTGGGGAAGCTCCACCCCCTCCGCCCCCACCTTTGCCCTCTGGACTGAGCAGCACACCTTCCCAAAGAATCACAGGACCCAAACCACTACAGGTGAACGACACTACAGTGTTAACATGGGCTAAAGGAGTAGTACCATCTTTTTTCAGTACTGAGTGAAACAAATGGTGAACTACAAAAAAACATAAACATGGTTATGTTTCTGTGAATGTGTTCTTTTTAGGACCCAGAGGTACAGAAACACGCCACTCAGATACTCAGGAAAATGCTGGAGCAGGAAGAGGCTGAACTGCAGGTACACACGCACACACATACACACACACACACATCCATGGCTGCATCCTGACCAAAACTGACCAATTTTCAGGACTTGCTGGAGGAGCAGTCGAGGAACCCGTCTCCGTCTCTGGAGGAGCGGATTGAAAGTGCCAAAAGGAGAGCCAACCAAGTCAGGGTTAAGATTCAGCAAGATCTGGTGAGGATAATATTTACGTCGCTGTGACGTTTCGTCTTCAATCTAAATGTGGTGGAGGTGTAATGGGTGGGGGGGAGGGACAAAGTGATCCCCTTTCTTTCCCATCTTCAGAGGTCGTAACAAAGGCGTTACAGGGGCGAGATGGGAAGCTGAACTGTGTGTGCGTGCATGTTTGAACACGTGTTGTTGACTGATCCTTTAATTTGCTTCTTCAGGAGGGAACACGATCAGAATGTACAACCAGCTACGTCATAGCAGGAGAAGGTTTGTATGTCTTAAATTTGTCTTATATAAAGTGTCAGAGCTGCAAACATTCACATCTAAGGTAATACACCAAAAAAAGAAGGGGGGTCAAATAAATGCAGATTGCATCACTAGTAAGACCACCTTTAAGGTCCTAACTGATTTAGACACACCTGCAGTCTAACCGTGCTTTTCGGTATTAGTGGTTTAAAACTGCGCTGTGCTCCTGCAGGTCGACTATCAATGGACTCGAGTGAAGGAGACGTGGAGGTAGGCTGCATTTCTCTTTCAATGAAACCATTTAGATTGTACATGTGCGTTTGTGTATGTGATGTTCCCACTCATCCAGCCCCCCTCGTCCTCCCTCCTCTTCCTCCTCCTCCTCCTCCCCAGGGCTTTGAGAGTCCCCACTCCTCCCCCTCATCCTCCTTCAGGATCCCCCAACACAGACGGCAGAACTCCGACACACACACCCTGTCTGACCTGGTGAGAAGGACACACAAACTTGCACTCACTTTCAGACCGTTGGATATAAAATTCCTCACATGTAATCCAAAAACATGTAGAATCACCAAATCACTCCCCCTTGTCTTGTGTTCATTCCTGACGTGTTGACTTAATTTGTAACCTGATTTTAGAGAAAGGAAAACAACACCTCCATCACCAGCATCCTGTACATTTGTGTTTCATCGTGGAGCGGGACCACTATGAGATATTTCTCTGATCCCTTCATCTTGTCCAACACGTTTCTATCTTTCATGTCAGGGGCTGTCACTGGACTGATTTGCAACAGTGTAACATCGACAAAAGCACCAAGCGTTTGAACTCAATAAATGCTGATTTTAGTACTTTATGAATAAGTAAGACAGAATCATTTTGCCGGTCTTATAGTGTAAACATGTTGTGTTTACGAGGCTTCAAGCTGTCGTTTGGCTCCAGCCTGAGTCGCTTTGGTTCAGTCTGTATACTCCTGTGAGCTGGAGCAAGGCCTGGGCGATGTGACGTTTTTTAAAGGCAAACCTTAACTAAAAACAGAGCAGCCTGCTCCGTAAACTGTGCCAAAGACATGTGCCAGCCAAAACAGGCGACACTACAAACCTTCTCCACCATTAACCATCTGGTTTCAACAACTGTTACTCGGGAGCAAAAATCAATATCGACTGAAATGAAAAGTTCATCCATAGTTGGAGCTTTGAGTGCTGGATCACAGCCCTGAGTATTAAATGTGTTTCCTCCTATTACAGGAACCTCTCACAGGCTCTTACTTCTTGGTCTAAATAGTTCGGAGAGGAAACTTTTCGTGGTGTTGAAATTATTTGGAAGCCAAAATGTTTCCGAACTGATCGTGTATCAACTGGTCCTGTGGCTCATTGTTACCCTTAATGAAAAGACCAAACTCTACTGCAGTGGAAATGCATTTTGAACAAACTTCGAATACGACACGGTAACATTCGAACACATTCAACAACATTACTGTCTTCATTTGCTGAGGTCAAGAGTGCATGAAATGGTCACGTTACGTTCAGAGCGCCCTCTGCTGGATCAAATTGTAAAGTACTTCAGACGGCCTTGTGCGCTGATCGACTCTCCATTTTCAATCTGAACGTCTCATTCCAGTTCGAATGTGAACTTTGTCACCCGGGTTAGTGCGAGCGCCCCGTGTCCTCTGGAATTGGCTTGTCATGGTTTGCATTACTGAGGTGATTGTGACAGCCCTGTGCATCGCCATCACATGCATGTAAATTCAAATGTCATGAATGAAAACAGCAGATGTTTTTGGAGCTGTTGTCTGCATCCCTGAGCTCTCCATCTCTTGAAACCTCTGCATGTGTGTTTCTCTGTTCACAGGGCGGAAAGGCTCAGATCATCGGCCCAGAGGAAGAGGATGAAGAAGATGATGGCTATGCATTTAATGAGGTCAGAAAGACGTCTTTTTTTTTTTATATATACTTGTCTCCTTTTCCTCCCCTGTTCTCTCCACCCTGACCATTCTTCATATTTGTCCTCCTCTCCTCCTCAGATGGACGGTCCGTTTCAGGACATCGAGCTGCTCAAGTCACGACCTGCACACATGACCGTGTTTATGAGATACATCTTCACGCAGCTTCTGGACCCCAACCCTCTGGTGAGTCCACGTCCGACTCTTAGACATGAGCAGCTTTGATGTAACAAAGTCTGCTTGTCTCCTTAATGTCTTTGATCCCTTTTCTCTGAATATATCGTGTGTAAGTGATCATTCTGCATTATTTCAATAACAAATAGAGTAAAGAGAAATAATCTCCTGATCTTGAACTCTGTTTTGTTGTAGTGTTTAGACACTTAACCCAACAAAAACATTGCTTTGTGTTTATGTCTTGATTTTGCTGCTTCAATCACGGTGACTAGCTGTTTTACCTGTCGGTGGAGGCCTACCTGGGCTCCAGTCCTAAAGACGCACGCACACTCGCACCTCAGATCTGCTCCCACTTCCTGGACCCTGATGCTGTATGTGCCAACCAATGATTTCTTACTAATATTCATCTATTTGTAAAAAAAAAAAAATGAAAAAGAAAAATAACTTAAATCAAGAAATGTCTTAGAACTGTAGGTTAAAAAACAAGGCTTCATTAAAGGCAGGGTTGGTCATTTTCTCCTTTTTTAAGATTTTTGGTTGAACTTGTCTTTAGGTCCTGACAGAAATTAAAAACTTGTGTGCTCTGAAAAAGGAACGAAGAAAATCTGTCATCTGTAGCAGTTGTAAGCATGTAAAAACTTCGACCAATGTCTGCCACGAGGTACCAATCTGATGAACCAATCACAGCCCCCCTGTCTCCCTGCTCGTTCTCTACCTCTTGCGTGCTCTAGCCCAGACTCAGAGCGCGTCACCGATGACAGAGTTTATACTGTGAGTTTGTCATTGGACGTTGTGAAGTTTATGGTTTACTTACCGCTGAATGAGACATGAGACGACGTAGTTTCTACACAATGTAAGCGATGAGCTGAGGTCCACTTCTGGAGCAGCGGCGCTCGTGAATGTAGGTGAGGGGCGTGGCTTTTGAGGGAGCATAGAGGGGAGGGGGCGGGTGCAGACGGAGCACTGAGGGAATGCTACTTTCAAAATCATGCTAGTTTTCCAAAATTACCAACCCTGCCTTTAACTAATCATTTAAGCATAGAACCATTTTAACAATGGAGAAATGGAAATGTTAATGAGCTCTGCATCGACTGTTTATACCATAACATTGTTGTACCTTTTTCTGAAACTGCAACTTTTCCTCGTAGCCCCTGAAAATCAAAGTGCGAGAGGAGTATCTCACAGATATCGGTAAGAAAACCAAAAACAAAATAAGTTTATTTCATTATGAAGTGATGCACGCCTCCGTTTAAAGACATGTAAGGTCTTCTTCTTCTTCCATTAAAGACTGAAACAACAACTTGATGACCCTGTCTTCTTTTGTGCTCTCAGAAAGTCGACTTCATGCTCAGGAGGACATCAGAGGACCTCTGTCCGAGCTGCAGCAGCAAGTGCTCCCTGACATCCAGGACCAGATCCAGGACTACAGGTGCATTACTTTGTTTTTCTGTTCGTCCTAAGGATGTGCACGATTAGCTGAATAAACGATTCAACGTCGTGACCTGCGCTAGTCGGCACCAGAATTACCAGTCATTAAACTAACGATTCACATTTGATTAATTCGAACCTGCTATGTCGGTGTTATGCTGAGAGTTGCATACCTGCCTTATTTTACATCCACCTTTAAAGTTCCTCTACAGACATTTCAGGGTCAAACACTGTTTTTAGTTCATATTTAAGCAGTCGTATGAAAACGCATCTTCTATCGAGTCTATAGAACAAAAAGGAGAGTTAACGTCAATCAAGTTTAAACTTCAGATTCTTTGTCATCACAGATCTTCCCCTAGACATAAGACTTATACCATTTTAAAGGTGTACGGCAAGGCATGTATTTCTCTACATAACACCGGTCAAATGTTGCATGTGAGCTGTAACACAGCCGCCTGCCAATACTGAAGCTCCAGTCACTGGCTGCTACTGGCTCTACTACCTGAATGTAATCCAGCACAGTGGACATCTAGTAGCATGGAGTGGTTTGGCTGTATGTGTAGAGTTGTATGTAGGCTCTGTCAGGTTGTACTAGTACGTAACCTCACGACTGGAGCCACACTTAACCAGTTCAGGCATGTGGACGCTAACCAGTAAGGAAGCCTGAACGCTGGGGTGCTTGCAATGCTAACGTTAGCTACACTCTGCAAATCAATTTGACATTGTTCACCTGCAGACGTTGTGATCGCGTGTTAAATAGTGTTCTATTTGGCCTGCTTTCTTAACGTTTTCTCAACTTAAGACTAGTCTGAATTACATTTTCATTCGATCACTTTTTAAATGAGTCGCCTTGGAGCATCCCCGGTGTGTACCATTTAAACGTTTGTACCATTCAAACTTGAAGTTATTCAGTGGAGTTCAGGCTTTGTTTCTACTTTCTCAAATGTGAGCTCATATGAACTTGTTTGTTTCACAGGAACAAACAGATGATGGGCCTGGGCTCTCTGTTTGGAGAGGGAGACCTGCAGCAGCTGGACGGGGACCCGACGAAAGAGAGGCAGGTGGTGGACAGACAGGTCACCGCCCTCTGGGAAATACTGTGAGTCTGCAGCTTCATCAAACGCTACTGTTGCATCTGAGGCCTTAAGACATTTATATTGATCCTGCAACAGCATAATATTGACGTCCCGGTCTGTGAATTCACATTGCCTTACCTCGACGTGGAAGCGCAAGAGCTGTGAGGGACACGTGTGAACAACCAGCTCAGGAAGAGTTCAGGGGCATTTTCAGGAGTGTGTATGTGAAAATGGCTTCAGATGCATCATCTTATTTCCTGTTGCAAAAAAACCTGTACTGTTTGAAGCTCAGTTTAGGTTCATAATGAGGGCGCAGGTTGATTTCCTGGATGTCATTTTTAAAATCTAAAGCCTTCATTTTAACTCATTAAACCTACACCTTATTAACACACTCACACTCACACAGTTAAACAAGGTTTCCATAGCAACACGGTCAGATGTTCGGAGCCCAATAAAAAAAGTTATTACAAAGCGACAGAAGGAGCTCAGCCAAGCTATCATAACAAAGGTCATTCCCGTCGCCGCAAACCCTGGAAACCACATGACATTTACTCCTTTGACTTAACACACACACACACGCACACACGCAGGCCCAGTCCTGTCACACGACCGCTGCACCACAGTCTGCTACACCCTCGGTTCTGCATCTGAACAAACTGGAGTTAACTTTGAGGAATGAAGCTGGATATCTCTTTGAAAGCCTGATGTTTGTTGTGGAGGGAGCTAACAGCGTTTTTATGTCTCTGTTTTTGTCGCCGCTCCAGATCAAAGCACGAAGAGGACAGAAGGTGAGAGAAAAGTCTCCTCTGTTTAAAACGTGATTGAACAGACTCACCTGTCGCAGAGATTCCCTTTGTTTGTTCTCGACACCTTTTTTCTTAGTTTGACTCTCCCCTCCTTGTCTCCTCATGTGTCCCTCCACCATGTTTGTCCTCTCTCTCTCTCTCTCTCTCTCTCTCTCTCTCTCTCTCTCTCTCTCTCTCCGCCCACTCGCTCCTCTTCCTCAGTTCTCCTCTGGCGTCAGCCGTGCTCCTCTACCTGCGGCACTCGGGCATCAAGCTCAGAGACTCCAAGGTGTTCCCCGGTCTGAGCACAGAGAAGGAGAAATGGCTCGCTTTCTTAAAGACCAAAAAGGTGAGAGTAACTTTAAATGGAAGAGTGTGAGGTTGTCAACATGTTTGATACTTTGGACCTTCAGTCAAATTTTCCAAAAAGCGTACTGTCTAAATTACAGAAATACACAAAAACCTTGCAGATGTGTTTGTGCAGTTTAGACACAGAGAGAACACAGATGCTGATGTTAACTTAACTACTGCTTCATTTACACAAATGCAACTTGCAGCATCTCTCCCTAATTGAGACCAGAGTGAACTTCAAAAAATCAAACAATGGAGCGCCGGTAGCCTAGTGGTTAGTAAGCGCACCCCATGTATGGAGGCTATAGTCCTCCAAGCGGATGGCCCTGGTTCGAAACCTGTGGCTCCGTTCCTGCATTTCACTTCCCACCTCTCTCTGCCCAATTTCCAACACGAGCCACGGTCCTTTCTCTGAATAAAAAACGTGGTAACCCTGTAAGCAAACTCCTGCACACTGTCTAAACTGCAATTGTGCAACCTGATTGAATGGTTCCTCTCTCCCGCAGCTGAGTGGTATCAAGAAGGATAAAGATGGAGAGGATAAAAAGAGAAACCCTATCCTGAAGTACATCGGCAAACCCAGGACCACATCCCAGTCGAGTAAATACAAACACACACACACACACTCACACACACACACACTAACCCAGAATCATGCATTGAACTGATGCAGAAAATGAACCTGACTTCTGACTCCTTTATTTATTATCACTTTTCATTTGAAGTCATTTCATCATCAACGTGCTCAAACATCTAACAAACACATCAGTGCTGGTCCAATGAGGACAGTTTCACTAATTAAAAATGCAAACATCTATGTCACCCTTGACTGATTCCTCCCTGCCCTCTGCTCATCCTTTATTGTTTGTTGATTGATTTTGAGTCTTTTATTGAGTTTTGTTCTGATTGTGTTGTTTCTGTTTGGTTTGTTTTCATTTTGTAGCATTCCATGTCCCCTTGTCACCCACCGAAGGTATCTGTTTGTTCACTTTTACTTTCACTTTGACATTAAGATGAGATTTCTCCTCATGTTATACTCACTAACACTTTCCCCCTGACAGTCTGTGTGTGTTCTTTCGTCATGTGGTACAATGAAGTGATAATCTTTGTGTGCAGTCCGTCCGGGCAGCGTGAGGAATATCATTCAGCAGTTTGAGAACAACACAGAGACAGGCGAGGAGGGAGGGGACGCCGCAGACCCCCAGCGGCTCTCCACCAGCAGCCTGGGAGAAGACAGCATGGACAGGTAGCTTTGAAGGGCCACTTGTTTGGTTCTTTACAGGCAGCTTAGTCATTTAGAGGATGACCTGATGAATATTCATTTTGATCGATATGGAGAATTGCATCTGGAGGCTGTATTTGCGATTCCTCCCAGCCCTAACTGCACCTCTACTCCTACACTGTAACCTGCAGTATATATTCATAATCAGTTTGGCATTGAGCGTGTGTCCATCACCTCTCTCTCGCAGCCCCACCTTCTCTGTGCGCCTGGCTCGTAGCGAGTCGCTGAAGGCTCAAGGAGAAGGCCGTCGGCGAGGCGTCCCCTCGGGAACCGAGTCGGTCCCTCGCTCTCGAAGCGACGTGGACATGGAGGACTGCGGGGAGGAGAGGGAGGGGCCGGGGCTCAGGCCTCTGCAGCACAGCACCTCATCATCTGCATCCAGCAGCTCTGCACGGTACAGACTCGCACACTCCTCAGGGGGCTTTCACTCAGAGATTTCATCGACTTTTAGAAGCAAAATGGTCTCAAATTTCTTAGGGAACAAACTGTAAATAAAAACACTCTGTGTATTTAAAGCAGGGTCACATAATTAGCTTCTAGGAATCTAAACTCTCCCCTTTAATGACAGCTTGACACTCTCTCTCACACTCAGGTCTCTAGAGAACCCTACACCCCCCATACACCCCTCGGTCGAGACGCAGGTGAGTTTCCACATCGTCCCCTGAGATCGGATTGGTGTAAACAAAGATGGCTGACCTCTTTTGGTGCAGAATTCTTAAAGCTAAAGTGATGTGGATCAGCATTGTTCAATAGCAAACCACTGAGTAATGCTATACAAGGAGATCTTTAGTTTTTAAAAGATGCTTTTCTGCCGTGCTCTGTCAATGTTTGTCGGTGCATCCCCCCCCCCACCTGTGTTCATGTGTGTTGATTTCTATGTGCGTGACTCTGCAGGAGTGTAGACTCACCATTGGCACTGCTGCCGGACGCTGTGGCGTTAGAGGAGGAGGTGTGTGACAGTCAGAACTGGCAGGACACGGTCCCTGCTCAGCTCCTTGCCACGCTCACACCGAGGGAGGTGGACAGACAGGCCGTCATCTACGGTAAGAGTGAAACGCTGCCACCGGATTCTGCACACACAGGACAAACATGATCTGATGAATTAAAGGTGTCTCATTAACGGTGTTCCCTCTCTTCTCTCTTCATCATCAGAGCTGTTCACCACCGAGGGGTCTCACCTGCGGACCTTGAGGGTCTTGGATCAGGTCTTCTTCCAGAAGATGAGGTCTGTGTTGAACTCTGAAGAGCTGGCCTGCATCTTCCCGAACCTGCCCCAAGTCTATGAACTCCACGGTCAGTTTGTGTGTGTGTGTGACTGTGTCAGTGTTTTTATTTGCAGATCACAACTGATACATTCTGTGAAATATAGAAATCAACACAACATGAAACGAAGAACGATCAAACATACAATGGTGCCTAATGTTTCAGGGCGTTTAAGGATGGTTTCACACTAGGGGCTCGCATCCGAGTACTCTTGACCCCAAAATCCGACCCCCCCATTTGATCATTGTGAAAAATAGCGTACTGTTCCTGGACGGTGGTACGATGATCTCAGACACTTCATGTGTACTCGAGTATGGTCCACGGGAGATGTAAACGCAATCGAACTCAAACAAGGAAGTGGACCGCTTTATGACCTAATTCTAAACGGCTCGTGATGCTTCGATAACAGCAGCATCCGTGCTGTACGGGCCCGTTTCGTCCTCTGAGCTGCTCGGTCGATGTGGAAGTAGGAAGGGGGTCCTTTGTTGGCATCTCAAAAATAACGAAAACATCCACAGTTGTGGTTGTGGTTGCCATGGTTACTTCTTCGTTCTGCTTTTGGCAGATTTGCAAACCAGCTATGTGCATACTGCCCCCTGCTGTATCGGACTGTGTCCATACGCAAGGGTACTACGCAGACGAGCAGGGGAAGAGGGGAGCAATCATTGAATGTGAAAATGCCCTAAGGAAGGTTTAAGAAGCATGAAAATGTAGAAAGTCAGGAAACTTCCTTGGCTCAGTTTCTTTCTTCCTCTACCTGCGTTGTTCCTGTTTACACAGTAAATCAGTTGTACTGTTAGTCAACATGTATTCAGTGCGCTGTGTTGCCATGTAAATGATAATAAGCCGAGGTGAGAGGTGGTGACTGTCAGGCGTAATCACAGCCTGCAGCTTTACTGAGTCAATATGTGTTCAGAGCCAACATGGGAGTATATTATAGGATGATGTAACTAGCTTTTTACAGTTTGTCTTTTATGTAGATTCACTGATTGTCTTTTTTGCTCCTTCGCAGCAAATCTGTGTGAGGCGATGAAGAAGAGAAGAGAAACACCCATCGTTCAGGACATCGGGGACGTCATGCTGGCCAGGGTGAGTGGAGTTACAACCGCCTCAGTCATTCCAACTTAATGAACGAAATCATTTGAGTTTAGCTACTTAGATCGACCTTCTTTGGGGCTGCTGATCAAATGTAGCCCTTTACCCTAAGACTCTGACTACAGGAGGTTTTTTTGGGTCCAATTTATGCCTGATTTCCCCCTCTGACCACCAGAGGAGACACTGGATCTAGAAGCATGGTTTAAACAGCGTATGTGTTGAATATCTGGTAATGTGAGAGGCGTCACACATCCAGTCTATAACCTCCAAACTCTTGGGAGCCATCTTGATTATTTCTAATGTTTTTTTGTTGTTGAGGATTTAAAGTCTGGATGTTAACAGCAAAGTCGCTCCTTACCGTGCTGAAGCACGATTGTCCCCCCCGTTGGCCTGCATTCACACTGCTCCAGGACTAACTGGGCCTGAGCCTGTTTCCCTTTTGTACATAAGGTCGTGATACAACACATGGATGGCTTGACAGAATTATATAGCATGCATAGTTTACAAGACAGAAGGACTCAAAAATAAAATAATAAACTGCATGGACTGTACCGTGCCGAAGCACACCTCTTCCAAGTGTACCGTGCTTGAGCATGAAACGCAGCACTCACACAAGTCAAACTAACTGGACTTTAGGGGTGAAGCATGCTTGGGCACGGTACGGATTGCCTAGTGTGAGTGCGCCCTGAGATTGAGCAGTGTTACCAATTAACAGGAAACATTCAAGCCCATGAGGCTAATGCTAACAGCTAGCAGATGTTAAAATGGAAAAGTTCAATCTTGCGTTGAGTTCATTCTTTGACATGGAGTTACTGCTTCTTCCAGAAATGGTCGTACGTATATTCAGTCTGCTAACAGCGTTGTTTGTTCCTAGTTTGAAGGTGCAGCTGGAGACGAGTTTCAGGAACAAGCATCCCAGCTGTGCAGCCAGCAGACTCAGGCTCTGGAGCTCATCAAGAACAAAAAACGCAAAGATCCTCGTTTTGCACACATTATCCAGGTACACACACTGAAAGGCCTGGCATGTTAAATCCTGAAATAATTGTATAAACTGAAAGACAAATCAGAGATTGAGTTGTCTCAATACGTGTTTCATAGTTGCTCATCGTTTTGCATTACGTGCTTGTATGTTTGACGTTTGTTCAGGAGTGTGAAGCGAGTCCTCACTGTCGCCGGCTGCAGCTCAAGGACCTGCTGGTGTCAGAAATGCAGAGACTCACAAAGTACCCTCTGCTGCTCGACAACATCATTAAACACACAGAGGGTGAGAGCTCAAGAGATGTTTTACCGTAACAGAAATCCTGCCAGAAAAGGAATGAATTGCTAACATGTGTATTCTTGTTGGTCTTTAAGCCGGCTCGTCAGACCTCCCCTCTCTGCAAAGCGCCCAGGCGTGTTGCAGAGGGATACTGCAGGCGGTAAACGAGATCGTCAGGGTAACAGAACACCGGCAACGCCTCAGCCAGTACCAACGCAGGCTGGACGCCGCCCCTCAGTTTAAGGTAGTGAAATTGGTCGTACTGATTAACCTGCCTCTTCCTTGTTTACCGGTACATTGTTTTTATTAAATGAAGTATTTTGTCTCCTTTCTTACAGAGTCTCGACCTCACCACAAAGAGAATGATCCATGAAGGTCCTCTTACGTGGAAAGTCAGCAAAGACAAGCAGATAGGTCAGTTCATCTTTAAGGACACATTCTGCATTTGTGCACAAGCTCTTAGAGGTGCATGTTCACACCTGTCGATCACATGTCCCTCCATCAGAGATCCAAGCGCTGCTGCTGTCAGACTGCCTGGTCCTCCTGCAGCGGGGCCCCGATGATCGGCTGCAGCTCAGGTATCCCTCCCGCTGGCTGGGTGGAGGCGGAGGAGGCGGCGGGGACAGCAAGACCTCCTTCAGCCCTCTGGTGAAGCTGGACTCCCTGCTGGTTCGCTTAGTAGCTACAGGTGAGAATGTGATCACATAAAGGAAAAGCTCACTTTGGGACTTTTGGAGAATGAAATACTCTATGGCTATTCTGCGATCCTGATCAGATGGCTAAGTGTTGTGATTTCTCTCCAGACAACAAAGCCCTTTACGTCATCAGCACCACGGAGAGGCAGATCTATGAGCTGGTGGCCGGGACGTCATCAGAGAAAAACACGTAAGCGCTACGTCTTTATCTCAAGAGCATCTGGGTTCTTCTTGAGCCTCGAGGAGTGTTTGACTTCTGACTTTTTTATTTTGCAGTTGGAAAGTTTTACTTGAAAAGACCATCTCATCAGCTGGAGGATCATCGCCACTGATCAATCACGGATCCATACGTATCTCGTGAGTAAATCTTTTATATCAATTTAAAAGAAGACGTGTTTTAATCAGATGCATATACTTAGTGTTTGTTATCTCTATGTCTGTAGTTCCCCCAGTCTAGGCAGTGCATCTCCAGTGTCAACTGGGAGCAACGTCTTTGCAGGTAATGACCACATTTAAAAAAAAAAAAAAAAAAAATCAGAGATCAAATTAATTTTGAACTGTCAGATTTGTTCTTGCTCAAAAAAAGCAAAAAGACTTTACAAAGATTTTCCATTCAGCTAGATTGTTTGTAATGTTGCAGATAACTCTATGACGGAGCAGTCGGATTCAATGGAGACTCATTCCTCAAACGATGACATCGTACTCTCAGCGGCCACGCCTTCGAACGTGTCGGAGAGAAAAACAGCCGGTGTGGCGGAGGCGGCTTTGCAAGACGGTAAGTACGGAGCAAAACTTCTACATAATGCTGCAAATTAAATAGCCCACCAAATACTGTGCAGAACAAGTGGACGTAGCCTTTGGTTTGTGAACCTCCCTTTTGAAGCCTGATGTTTGTTGGTGGCCATCTTGTTTTGAGTATTAATGTAACAGTGTTTGGACTCGGGGTAGGTGCGTATTGTTGAGTCTCCGTCCTGGTTGACGGGTGTTTGTGATTGAGACCATAAAAAGTCATTCAGAAAACTTCTACAGAGGAAATCAATCCACTGAGAAGTAGGCGAATTTCTGTTTTATTTTATCTAAATGGAGGTGTGTCTGTAGTCAGTAGAGTCTCCCCCTGCTGGCCGTTACAAAGAATGCAGGTTTGAGGCACCAGAGGCTACATCTTCTTGTTATAGCAAGTCTATGTAGTTAAAAAAAAGAAATCTGTATACAGCGACTGACTTTCAGGACTAACCCTTTTAATTCCTGTTTTTCTTTTCCCTCTTGTCGTCTCTCTGCCTCTGCAGTGGAAACACTACGGCAGCTCATTATACGAGACCTCGAAGAGGACGGCTGGAGCCACGATTCAGACGACACGCCCACCAACGAGACGGCGAACCAAAGGAACTCATTTAGCGAACGACAGCGGCCGGAGTCCCTGGAGACTGTCCTCAACTTCAGCACCAGCGAATGGGAGGCTGAGCCTGAAGAGGCCCCGCCCCCAGAGGCGGAGCAAGCCAGCGTTCAGGTCGTGAGGAAAGGTAACAGGACCGGATGGAAAAGCTGTGAATTGTTAATTCTGCAGCAGGTTTGACGAATCACTCTGAGTTCATTCAGTTTTTCACCTTCATGTCAGGAGAACTATTACTCCTTAACTCGCCTTTTCCTCCTTTGAGAAGAACAGTTGATGCTGGTTGAACTAACAGTGAAGTCACCTGACTGATTCCTTGCTTTTTTTTTTCGTGATCAATTCTGCTGTTTTTGATGGCTGTCTTCCTCTGCATGTTCTCTGCTCACTTTTGGTGATGGATTATTTTGTTTATTTTCTCTCTCTGTTTGTTTTCGTATCGGCTTGCTTCTCACAACACGACGACGCACTGATCCCACGCGCGCTCTCTCACTCGTTCACACTCTCTCTCTTTTCCTCTGCACACACTTTCTTTGTCACTACTGTCTTCTTTGCATAGCTGTGGTTGCGGGTCCTTCTTCTTCTTCTTCTCTCCCTGATGACATCACTGATGATGTCTCCGACCAATCATCCAAGCCGAGAGGCGGGGCCACGACGCAGGGTAATGAAAACTCAATTGGTCGATTGCTGTAGTTGATCATGGATTGCAGTCTTTAAAGACATTGGATGTCAAATTTTGAGTTGTTCCGATACCAATACTGGTACTGATACCTCTATTTTTAATAAAGCCATATTCCTGTGAAAGATGGAGCAACTTTGTTTTAAAATTCAAGGTGTCTCCATCGCTCATCGGCAGACACAGGTTCTATGGCGATCATTTTCCAAGTCAGCGTTATGCTTGTCTTTTAACAGATTCTAAAGAAAGATCTTTCCTCAGGGCTCTTGGATTTAGTATGGGATTTGTGTCACATACGTAGTCTGAGTAAGAAGAGCAACAGGAGGCAGAACACAGTCCATCGGCAGTAATCTGACGATCTCTATAGACAGATTTCTGCTTGACGCTGTGTCGTGAAATCATATCAGCGTTACGATTTCCTAACTACTTTGAACACATCAGACGTGATCAATCTGACCTCCATTTGAGAGAGACAGAAAATGTTTGGAGGAGAGAGGACTACGTCCTACACGACATAAGCGCTAGGCTACCCGGCGCAGCGTTAGCTTACTTTTACTCACAATAAACAGATGAACAGGCGCTCCACTGCGGGGTGTAATCAACCAATAAATCACAGCATTTGCTCTGCAGACATATCAGGAGGGGCGGGTTTTTTATTTGCTTGTCATCTTAACACACAATTGATTCTCAAGTTGCTAATTGGACTGTAAACGGAGCAGCGCACAGAATAGTTAGTCTCTGCTGGCTACACCTGCATTACTGAGAAGTTGGCCGTTGTTCACAGAGGCATATGTTGGTGTCAGATGACAGCCAATGGGTTCCAAGCTTGGTGGTATAAGCAACCTGCAATCATGTTGGTATGTTGAAGATCAGGCAGTGGTATCAGATGAGGACTTGATGTTGATTTCAAATTCATGTTGGGGAAGAAAATAATGGTATCGGAACATCTCTTCACTAGAGTAGAATATTTGAACCTGTTTTAAGTTCCCACTGTAGTTCCTGACAGCTCACTTTTTTTTCACATCTCCGTTGTCTAGGAAACACTTTCTACCTGGTCATGCCCACAGAGCAAGGGGAGAGCGTCACCGACGATCCCGAAGACCCTCCCACCCCTGTCGCCACCCACTTCCCTCAGCTGCCAGAGGAAGTGATGTCCCCACAGGCACTGCCGAAGGAGGAGACACCCACCTGTGATCCTGAGCCCGACCAATCAGAGGCTATGCAATTAGAACAGGAAGAAGAGGAAGATTCGGGCCAATCACAGGCGGGGCACCAGAGCCACGTGATCAAAAATGTGGACGAGATTTTTCACACAATCGAGGGGTTGATGAGCAAGTTACGCCAGCTGAAGGTGAGTCTGTGATCAGGAGGAAATAAAACGGCAAATGATCCATTTGTGCATCAACCCTCCCCCCTGTTTTTCCAACTCTTTTTGATGTGTCCACCGCTGTCTGCGGGAAACAACTCGCCTATTGCTGGTATTCAAAGCGAGACTTGTTTTTCTGGTTAGACTACAAGGATCTTTTTCTTGAACTAAACGGTGCGTCTTTGCTGAGAAACTTTCTTTGTGTTGTCGGACACTTACAGTTTAAAATACCTTGATAATCCTTTAAGCACCTTTTAAGGGTTTTGCTTCTAGCACTACAATATTAAATGTCCTGCACACAAACGTTTGGCTTTCGTATCTCTACAGGAAATAGAGAAGGCCCATCACAAGCTTCTGAAGACCCTCACAGAGCCGTCTGTCAATCAGGAGTTAGAGGAGCCACAGTGTCACTCTGCATCCGTCTCCAGAACACCGTCTCTGGATCGCGGCTCCATAGACGGTGAGAGGGGACCAAACTAGCATCCTAAAGCTTCACAGAGCAATGACTCATAATGCAGTTTTAAATATTGTGCATGCTTAATATGATCTTTTATTGTCTTTGAATCAAACCAGGCAAAGAGGGCAGTCCAGCTGAGCCCAAGATTCAGTCGACTGGATTTTGATGTACGGCGTGCAGAGCAGGTTTACTTGCAATCGCTTGAAAGGACGCACACAAACGTGTACCCGCTGTCAGACTCAGCCCCGTCACCCCTCGTCCCTCCTCCCTGCATGCACTGACCAGTGGAACAGAAGTCCCCCCACCCCCCACCCCCCGGATGGACCACGACTCTTTGTGTTGTTTTGTTTGGAAGCTAGGCGGACGCACCAGGATTTCTGAAGTCTGTAAAACTTCTGATTCTTCAGGAGCCACGAGAGGGTCCAGGACAAGGCGAGGGGAAAAAAAGTGATGAAGGAACAAACAAAAAAAAAAAGACAGACGACAAGTTGACTGGAGAAGAGGGAGGGGAAAAACAAGTTGGAAGTATTGAAAGTGGAAAAAATGACCCAAGTCGGATATTTTTGAAGGAAAATTGCGTTTTATGTCTCGCTGGTTTGAAGGAGCAGAAAAGTGTTGAAATGTTAATTTAAGGAAAATCCAAGGGACCCATCACCCCTGCACTTTACCCACAATGCATCCCTCTGTCATGTATGTCCTCTATGGACGGATCAGGGACTGGAGGTGCCACTGGCTTTATGTTTGAGCCAAAATGGCCTCCGTGGGGTCCCTTCCCCCCCCTGCCTCCACTGGTTGCTTTACACTGAGTTCACCTGCCACCACGGCCGAAGGACTGTGTTGTTATAATTCAGGTTATTTGCACTGGGTAAGGAAACCAATATCACACACACACATACACACACATATCATTTAACCATCTCATACGTTTGTATCCCCTGGAGTTATCGACATTGGGAACAGCCACTTTGACATATCCTTCAACCTTTTAAGCTACAAAATGACTGAAAGATTCAGTGCTCCATTTTGATCATTACATTCTTCATTTTGTTTTTTTTGTTGTTTTAAAGTTCTGGAAACACTACTGCACCGTTTACTACTGATATGCTGGCAGGTTTTCTTTTTTTTCTTCTTCTTTATTGTGTTGTTGCGCTGCTTCAGAGGCGTACAGGGATTTCAAAAAACAAGCTCAGTGGATTCACACATCCGATCTGATCATGTCAAGTTTGGGAAATTTAGGATAGTTTTTTTTTTTTGGAAGGGGGGGGGAGGGGGAGTTCCAGACGTGAGGAGACTGGACAAATACAGATTCACACTTGGGAAACTTGAATTTTCATTGTTTGTCGCTCAATGAAACAGCTGCCAAATATCTCCGCTGACTTCGCCGGTCTTCACTTTAAGAGTCGAGTGTGAATCTTTTAGCGGATTGTGTGTGAATACGGTGATGAATACTGTGAACCAGCAACTTCTCCTCTCTCCCATCCAGTGGTCGTACCATACACAGTGTTTTAAGTCAATGTAGCCCGACACCCAAAGGACTGTGCTCTTTACCAAGTAGCTTTCCACAGAGAGATCCCGCCTTTACTGGGAGAAATGAGACACCCAAGTACATACACATGGTGCCACGCCGCCCAAAAACTGCAATATTTTACTGATCTGTGACAGCAGCACAAATGCGTTTAAAGGAATAGTTTCATATTTTTGAATCACACTTATTAGCAAAGACTGGTACCACTTTCATTTTGTACCACATACTGGTTAGCTTGGATTAGCTTAGCGAGACTTCAAGACAGGAAACACGAGACATGAAACAAGGGGGAAACACCCAACCTCGACTTTTGTAAAGTGTAAAAAAAATCGACCTACAAGACCGCTAAAAGGTTGCTAATCAAGGTGTTACTGTTCATTAGCTCAACAAGTGTCCAAAAAGTGACATCGCCAGGCTGAGAAGTTTTCCAAACACATGCAGAATCACGTCATTTTTTATGTTCCAGTGATTTATCTAATCAAACAAACCAAATGAAACTCGTTCATAAATGGTTTTTGAGTCGCTGACAGTCACATTCGTAGCCTTTTAGACGGAGCCATGCTAACTGTTTCCCCCTGTTTTAAGTCTAAGTGACAAGCTAAGCTAACATGCTACAGCCTCCATGAAGCGTTATCTCATCTAACACTCAAAATGTCAAACTGATTGACAAGCAAAGACTGAAACTCAAGCCCACAAACTCCTTTGTTCCTTAAACTGTTCTTCTTATACATACCAGACAGAAACGTGGATTCAAAGTGTTGCAAAGAAAGAACTACTTTTATTTACCGGGGTCTTTTATTGCACCAGTTTGAATATTTCCGTTCTTTTATCCATCTTAAGAGGAATCATCTTCCTGGACTGAATCTGGTTTGAGCTGGTTTCAAATTCTAATCGACGAGTTCTTTAGGGAGTCGCACAGATTTATTTATTTTTTTTACCAGCTTCAGATTTCACAACTCAAAACCAAACAGAACCAAACCAAGGATCCATGTACATATTGACACACTACAAGCCTCTGATCCCACCACTAAAAACAATAAACCCACCGCCTGATCCTCGGTTTTTACTCCTTACTCTCTGAAGTAGACGTCACTAAGAAGTGTAACTTTTCACAAACGAACAAAATAAAAGGAAACTCTGAAATCAAAGCTACGTACTGATCATCAGGACAGGTGATCCTAGGGACTGATTCTGTATGAACTTGAGGAAAAAATGGGAAAAGAAAAAGGTCTACCAAAGTGAAATCTCTCCTGTGGGGGTTGAAGGGAACACTTTCTTTTTGTATGTTTTCAACATTTTGTCTGCTAATTTTCAAGCATCTCAGACAAGATGTGTTTTCCCCACAGAGTCAAATATTACTTTGTTTTATCGCACATATAAGAAGTAATTAGTCCATTATTTGACACACAAACGTCCCTGTATTTGATTGAATCAGATTCTCTAACGACAGCATTTTTCATCTCCAATTTCTACCTCTACACTTCAGTTTCTATCTTCAACCTTTTTTTTTCCCCCAGACATTTATCTTGTACATTGACATCAGCGTCGTGGCGCTAACCGGCTGTTTAAAAAAACAAAACAAGCTCTAACTGATTCCTTTTTTTATTTTACGATAAAGTTGCACAAACAAACTCCCCTGCACGGTGCAAACTACTGTATGCATACACACGTCTTTAACTATCATCTCATTGTCTTTTAATTTGTGTCTTCTTCTTTTTTTTTGAAACAATAAAAAAAAAAATCTTGTTCACTCATGTAATATAGAGAGATCAGACCCACTTGTTTTATATATGTCCATTTTCCTTTCTGTAAAGCCTTAGTCCTTGTATTTGATTTTATTTTTGTAGATATGATTTTAAAAAAAAGGATGTATAAATTATTTTCTTCTCCCTTGTTTTTAAAATTGGTGAGATTGTTTAGCTGCACAGATGGAAAAAAAAGAGCTCATGTCTCAGATTCATGTGTTTTGTGAGATTAAAAAAGAAACTGGATAAAGAAAATGACTCATGTGCATGCGAGTGTTCGATCTTTGAAGTTCACCGATCCCTTATTTTTAGGTGGAATTAAACATTCTGACATGTCACAGCCATCCCAATTTCATTATTGTAGCTATAACTATAGACTGTATAAATATGGACGCAGTATTAGTGACTTCAACCATTGTTTTCTGAGGTTGAATTTTGAAGCCTATCTGTGGTTGTCGCCATATTGGAAATGCTGTCTCAAACTTTGAAACCTAGTAACAAGCAAAGACCTGGAGCTGAGGCGGGATTTACGCCTCCTGACAAACGACTACAAAAGCCTGTCAGTCAGATTACGATAAGATTTATTGATCCCCAGTGGGGAAATTTAAGTGTTGCATCCCCATTATTGTGAAAAATAATAGTTTTATTTGTAAAGCACTTCTCAAAACAAGTTAAAAAGCACTTTTAATAACTTTTATCCTTCATAAAACTTTGTATAAGTCTTAATAACTCAAATCCTTTATAAACGCTTAACGGATGAGTTATAACAAAAAGGACCCCCCTGTGAAAATAGTCTTTTTTGAATGTGTGTGTATGTGACTTCTTGGGCTTTTGCAGCCAGCCTCAAGTGGTCATTAAAGGAACTGCATTTATATTTATTTTTCAAATTTTTTGGTGAGGGACTCGTTTGCTTTTGTAGTTCATAACCAGTTATGAAACATTAATTGCAGTCTTGTTCATAACCAGCTATAAACTCCAAACAGAAGCTTTAATGTAAGAGCTGATTTATAGCTGTAAAGCTGGCATTACAAATAGGAGGCAAAAGATTTACCATTTGGGAGATTATTAAAAATATTGGTGAATGTGTTTGTCCACTGATAGCAGATACATTTAAATATATTTTTAAGTTTTTTCTTTAACAAGTTTGTTGTGCTATATCTTATTTTGAAGATATTTTGCGGAAGCTGTAACGCACTCGCCGGTGATCTCCTCCTCCGGTGCTGGATGCTCAGACTCTCAGCTCAGCGGGGCTCCTCCGACTCACACAGCCGACACCGAGATCGTGTGTCTCGATGCCTGTTGTGCTGCTTCGATGCCTCGCATTGAAATGCAACTTTTAGCCGATAAAATCAAACAAAACAAACTTCGCTCACAGAATAATCGAGTAACTCTCCGGTTATGAATGAGCCAGGACCCTGCGGACGGATAATGGGAGTCTGGAGAAAGTGATTTTTTGAGCGTTCAGGGGCACTTTTGTTTGAATCACTCGGCTCTTTGTGCAGCGGGTTGCAGCTTTTTCCTCTGTGGAAAAAAGGTAAGACTTTCCTGCATGCATTATGGGTAAAATGTGCTGATCATGACTGTGCCTAAACATGAAAATACCAGCTTAACAATGTTTCGTGTTTCGCTCAGTATGTGTTTTATTCGTCATATTATCCACTCTCGGTTTGTTGTCAGGACTGATGAGTTGGCAGATAACAGCATCGATCACAAATCAACTCAACCTGAATTACATCACCAGTGTGAACGCGCATGCACACCGGGTTTCTACAGTCTCTACATGACTTTTTATCCGTGCACTGTATCCATTTTGCGCTTTAACGCATTGTGTGCCAAATGGAAAAGTCGTTTTGATAGATTTCCTCCGCTCTTTCCACGCGTGTGAGTGGAGTTTGCTGTGTCTGTTGCTCGCAGCGGCATCACTCCATCCTGGGTGTGTTCTGCTTTGTCTCCAGCTCTGACTCTCTGAATTGTTTCCTCAAAACTAATGCGCCCTGAGCGCTGCAACACTCCCTGAACTCTCTGGTCTTGGGGTTAACGTTTTTGCTTTGATGATGGTGAGTTGGTGTGTTTGTTTTGTAAAGGCCCTGAAGCCTGCTTGTGCTCGGGTTGCTTCAGGGGGGTCTTATTGAGGAAGCAGCAGCAGCCACGCCTCGCTGGCCCACTGCCACCCTGAGGCCTGGAGGCCCCCAGGAGCCACAATTCCTCCAAAACTGACGTATAAAAACCACCACTACACTTGGAAACTTTGTTTTCCTCTCTTATCTTTAAATGTTGTAATAAAAGTATATTGATCTGACTTGTTTAAAAATGCTAAATCAAGTATAAACACATAGAAAACGTATTGTTACAGCATCCACAGACGCTCCTAGAAGTGCCTAGAAAAACTTTTGGCAAAATCATCAGTAAATGACGTTTTTGTTTTCAGTGTGGTAACAGCTTCTGTCCTGGCCATCCTGTTTTAACACCGCACACATGCAAAGCGCTCACTGCCCAGTGTTTTTCGATCAGTGTGCGATTGATTACAGTGGGAGAGGCTCGCCTGTGAAATCAATGCGATTGACCGTCTCAGAGGGTCGCAGAGCTGGTTTTGTTGTTGTTTACAGACGGAGAATGCAGTTTAAAGTCTGTCAGGAAATTAGGAATCTGTTAGTTTTAGAGCTAATTTGGCAGGAAATGCACGGTCACGTTTTGCATGTTGCATGGTTAACTGTATTCCCTGTGTTCATCTTTATTTACAGATTCTACATAACTGGATTTTCAGCATGTGAAGTGTTCTGGTTTCCGTTTGGAGTACACTTGTAGTCTGAGCTCTATTGACCAGTTGTGCAGGATTTGGTGTCTGCAGGAGAAACAGTCTGTGAAGACACTGGACAGCAAAAAGCAGGCAGAAAGTTATCTGAAATGAAATGTGCATAAAGTGAAGCCTTTAAACATTCAACTTGAGCGACAAATCCGCTTGATGCTGCGTCGCAAAAGCCAATGAGCCGTTAGATTCAGCGATTATCTGGAAAGCTTTAGAAATGATCGATCTGACATTCAACAAACATTTTAAGAGATGTTTTCCTTTCATTGTGAGAACACACCTGACAAAGCTTGGATTTTACGAATCTGCATCATGATGGCAAACTTCATTCCTGTTAATTGCAAGTAAATAAGAAGAAAATGGGTTTCGTTTTTGGGCTCAGTATCGCTGAAATGAGCCCGACTGAAACTCAAACTAACTGGGACGTGAGATGAATGTTCCCTAGTTTGGCGTGTTATGGACCAATGAGGTGATTTAAGTTGCAAACTTAAACCCAGCACAGTCTTCAAAGTCTTGCCTGGAAGTCGAATAAAGCTAACCTCTAGCTTCACCGAATTTACGAAGAAATGTGCATCCCTTCCCAGAGGCATAAGTTTATCACCTATTAGGCAATGATAGACGATGTTGATGAAATACAAGAAAGCTGATGCATCATGTAGTTGAGGCTCTATAGTTTATTAAACATATCAACTCCCCACAATGATCATTGAATGGATGCTGAATGACAAACACATTTGACACTCACTGTCTTCTTGTGAATGACTCTTAAAATATGCTCAACCTGCACACAGCAGAGACCTAAAAATAGTTCTTCATGTCGCGTGAGAATCTGGGCTGTCAGGTCAGCGTGATTTCCATTTTTAACAAGAAGTGTTCTGCTTGACATGATGATGAAACAAAAGTCCAGCATGTTCTCCTTTTCATAAAAATGTAATGTGGAAGTTTTTTAATGTTTTATCGTCACCCCAAGAGATGTTGTTTTGTTTCTCTCTTCATGCTTGGGTGCATTTTCTTGTTGGGAACGAAAGCTTCTTCAGAGGGGCAGCTTTCCTGAAAACAGCATCAGTCTGTCCTTCATGATTTTCATATTTTAGATGCATTTATTCCTCCTCTATCCCCCTTAAAGTTTGCAGTACCTTGCAGCAGAGAATGATCCTAAATGGATAGCCTATAAGTTCAGAATGATGTGCAGCAGCTGGTCGTGACTAAAAAGTGTGACAAGGCTTCATTACACTGTGGATTGACCTGACAAGCTGATTTTATGTGCCATGTGTAAAATCACAATTCACAGTTTGCGTGTCTTTGTCAGGAGGCCTATAGACTCGTATGCACACTCATTTATCTACTCCCAGATGTTTCAAGAAGTTTGTCATGTGTGAATCACATGAAAGTCATTTCTGTAAACGGTGGTGTCTAACGTAGGAGCTTCAGGAGGTTAAGCTACAAATTGACAGTGTGAGGAGTTTCATTATTACATTAAGAGTCTGTTTCTTCTACAGCCAGTCCAGAAAGTACCTTTTAAAAAACACTGTGCACTGTCCAGTGAGAAATTAACTAAATAGGGAAAACAGATTTAAACTTGAAAACAACACAGATATCATTCAAACCTTGTTTTTGTTTTTCAAACTCTTGTAACAACTTACAATAGTCTTTTTTTTTACCTGTAAGATCTATTCCAGCTGTCAACAGTATATTCAAACATATCAAGCCAACTACCTTATTTTATTTTTTTATATCATGTCCATATTAACAAAGAATTGAGTCAGATGCTGAGCTAAAGTTAGCAGTAGCTTAGCTCCCAGCCAAGCTAGCGGAAGAGCTTCGGACTAAATGCCGCTTTTCACCTCAAACTGATTCTGTTTTTACTTTGTTATAAGAAAAGGCGACCTCTGATGAAATTATACTCCAGGATAAAACCTTGTGATCCATAAATTCTTAACAAAAACATCCAAGAAGAAGAAGAATATGAAGCTAATGTTGAAGTGCGAGACTAACACCAACTGGAATCAGTACACAAGGATGTTTCCAGCTGACTACTTTCTTACAATTTTAATTCAAACTACCGCCTTTTAAACTATTTAATTTAAATGGATAAAAGCTCTCATTTAGCTAGCTAGTGTAGCTCAAAGCAAGCTAGCCACGTAACACTGATGTTTAATGTCAATCTACTTTATTCAGTGTTTTAATTTATTTAAACACAGTCAGTCCCGTCTTTGAGAGGAGATCTCTATAACTCTTCGGCTCTGAAGAAAAAAACTCATGATCCATTAAAGCTGCAAGAACACTATAGACGGAAAACAAGCTAAGCACCGTCACACAAGCTAGCAGCAGCTAGCTCACAGAGCAGACAGAATGTTTCACCCAACGGCTACTCTGGGTTTTTTTTAACTGGTTTTAATTACCTGGTCTGTTTGCTCTGGAGTGATGAAGACCTTTTTCAGAAGCTCAGCCCTTTTTTAAAACCTCTTTGACCTCAAATCAATTTTTAAGAAAAACAAACCATGCTCTTAAAACACGCTAACAGCCAGCTTGCAGCTCCTGCTGATATCCTGTGTCCAACAAAGAAGAGCTTTTAAGAAACATCTTGGTTCATTGTTTTAACTATGTTGTATGTAGGTTACGGAAAGATCATAGATCTTCATAAATTGGGCTCTTTGAAAAGTTGCATATACTCTGCTCTTAATAAAAACCTCCAGAACAAAGAAGAAACCATTTAAGAAAAAACAAGCTAACTACTGCCAAGCTAGCTGCTGCTCTATGATGTACATTGTAGAAGAACATTTAAAAAATACTCATTATTTTGACATAAAATTGAAAATTCAGTGTTATAACCAGTTTTTAAGTAACTGTATTTGTTGGAAATATAACCCAAGACACAAAATGTTATCGTAAAACTGCTGTTTTTACAAGCTGTGAATAATCTGTTTTTTAAAAACTGTCTTCACGGAAGATGTTTCATACCGGCGACTTTTAGTTGCCAAAAAACAGAATTATACACCAGAAGAAAAACAATGCGTATCAGTTTAATCACGTCACAATTAAAGCCTCTTGAATGATTAGTGTCTTTTTCTGTCTTCTTAGGTGAGGAGGGGGTTGTATAGTTGATTTTCTGGTTGCTGTGACAACAGACCCCCTTCTGTCTTTTCTCACCCCTTGTATCCCATTCATCACCATTGTAGTAGTTTGAGCTCTGTTGCCCCCGGAGACCACAGGGGGCCGTTGAGGAATGTGGCGTCTGGGCGAGTATGTCTCTCACATGGACCCACAACAAAAAAAAAGAAACAAAACAAATCATATTTTCTTCATTTGTTTCAATATTGCACTGTGTTTGGTCTCGGAAATCATAAAATATTTTTGAACTATTCACCTTTAAAACTGTTACACTTTGAGCTGCTCTGATATTCGACCTCCACCCCTTGCATGCTGTGAACACAGGAGATTTGGAGCCCAGAATAGAGCTTGACGTAATGGCCCTTTATTGGTTGGGAGCACGCTCAGGTCCAAATCACTTGAGTTGGCTCATAAAAAAATCTGTCAAAGCGGGAGAATGGGCCCAGCCATGTCCTATGTGACTGAAAGTACACACATGGACGCTTTCACACACTGCAGAGTGCCAGCAGGGTAACAATACTTTCTCTCTTCTTGTTTCTGTTGCTTGGTTTGTTTCCCTCCACGGTGCCTTCGCTCCTGTCTGATATGAAAAATGATCTTCCCCTCTCCTCTCTCACACCGTCTTTGCCTTCTCCGAAACAAACTACTTCTGTCATTTATCTTCTTCTTTCTCACCCTGTCTTCCTCCCCTATATTTTTCCAGGCCTCCAAGATAGATTCCCTCAGGAGTAAAGTGGACTTGCTGCGTCTCCCTCTGTCCCTTTCCTCCAAGTCAATCAGCGATCGCAAGAGCCAGCTGGGCGTGGTCTGGGAGAAAGGCGGTGGCTCGGGGGCAGCAGGGGCCCGGAGACCCCGCCCACCGCCAGCCTCAGACATGGACAACGAGTCGACATACTCGGGCTATTCCTACAAGTCGTCCCACTCAAGAAGCTCCCGTAAACACAGGTAGGCCCACAAATACTTCTAATTACAAACAGGACTGTAACTTACAAACCTTTTCATTGTCAGTTACACTTCTAGTTCTTTTGAATTATTATTAGAACTTAAAAATATCAGGACGAAATGTATCAATAACTGACTTGTCCACTTTCCTTTCCAGGGAGAGGAGGGACAGGCAGCGCTCAAAGACCCGTGACATCACCTTACGTGGAGACAAATCGGTGACGATCCAGGCTACCGGAGAGCCGCTGCTGGACACAGAATCAACGAGAGGAGATGACAGGGTCAGAGTTTAATTTGACTGACTATTTGACTGGTGAAAAAATCTAGTAATATCGGCGCATATCTGCGATCAAATTAGCCGATACCGATAGTCACTGTATCCATAATTGCTAATATCGGCCGATATTATCGGCTGGCCGATTAATCGGTCGGGCTCTACTCTTTATGCGATGTGTTAGGAGATCATTTTGTTATTTCGGTCTATATCAATAGAATCTGATCAATTGTTTGATAACCTAAACTGCTCTTTTCTCTCTTCAGGATGACAACTGGGGCGAGACCACCACTGTGGTCACGGGCACCTCTGTGGACAGCGCTTCCAATGAAGACCTGGCACGGATCTCTAAGGATCTTGAGGACTCTTTGCCGCTGGACTGTCGCCGTTACCTCAGCCCAGCGTTGGGTGCCATCTTGGGGCTCTTCGCCCTGGTCACTCCTCTAGCCTTCCTGGCTCTCCCACAGCTCCTGTGGCGGGACACACTTGAGCCCTGCGGCACACCATGTGAGGGCCTTTACATTTCTCTAGCCTTTAAGCTCCTCATTCTCCTCATCTCCACATGGGCGCTGTTTCTTCGCCCACCCAGAGCCTCTCTGCCGCGTTTCTTCATCTTCCGCTGTCTGCTGCTGGCGTTGGTATTCCTCTTTGTGGCGTCTTATTGGCTCTTCTACGGGGTGCGTGTGCTGGACTCCAGGGAGACGGACTACAGGGGGATTGTGGGATATGCAGCATCCCTTGTGGACGCGCTGCTTTTCATTCAGTACCTTGCCCTGGTGCTGCTGGAGGTCCGACATCTGCAGCCTGCGTTCTGTCTGAAGGTGGTGAGGACTTCTGATGGAGCAAGTCGCTTCTACAACGTGGGTTGTCTCAGGTGAGTGTGCGTATGACATCAACCATTTCCTCCACAAAAACAGGTTGTCATTGCTCTCTTTTTTGTCTATTCATTAGCTGATAACTACAGTACCACTCTACATTTTGAGACTTTGCTGGTAGTTTAAAACAACAGATTGTTTTTTACTGTGAGAAGCTTTTTTATAAGCTTTATTTCTGTTTAAAAGCAACACTTCATTTTCAAGAAATGTGACAGTTTTGTATATGTAGGCAGGCCAGTGGAGGCCTGTGGTTATCCACCACTTCCTCCACCTCATGGGTAAAAGTGTCGATGAATTTGTCAGGTTCTTGAGTGTGACACTCACTGATAACAGCTCTTTGTTATAAAACACGTCAGTTAAGAGGAGGCATTTATTTCTCTCCTCCTGTCTTGTGCAATCCAGTATTCAGAGGGCAGCAGTGTGGGTTCTGGACCAGTACTACAGTGACTTCCCGGTCTATAACCCTGCCTTGCTTAACTTACCCAAGTCCATCCTCTCCAAGAAGATGTCTGCATTCAAGATCTACAATCTGGGGGAAGGTAAAATGATTGTTGTTTAATCCTTAAACCATAACTCATCTGCAGTTTCCTTTCATGTGAACATTTAAAATAGACCATACCAACATTTACTCACATATAACACAACCACAGCACGTTGCTTTAGTGACAGTGATATGTAGCTATATGTAAGCTAGTAATATGGGATATATTTAGCAATATATTAATCTACGTACATCACTTTGATACAGTATCTGTGACCATGACAGAAAAACTTTGATTTAGTATTTTACTAATAAAGGAATTAAAAGGGCTTTATTTGGCATGCTTGCTCAGGATGTTCAACTGCCAATTATATGAACTGGTTGACTTAATTCCAGTGTTTCTGTCCACAGAGAACAGCACCAATAACTCTTCAGGTCAGTCCAGATCCATGATCGCAGCCGCTGCTCGGAAAAGAGATAACTCCCACAACGAGTACTACTACGAGGAGGCAGAGTTGGAGCGGAGGGTCCGTAAACGCAAGGCCAGGTAAGAACAACAACATCCACAATGAAAGTTACAAAGTGAGTTCAAGGGCATTTGAATTTTAAGTTCAGCTTTTTCACTTATTCCCCCCCCCCCCTCATTTCTCCATCCAGACTGGTGGTGGCAGTAGAGGAGGCCTTCACCCACATCAAGCGTCACCAGGACGAAGAGGTAACTGTGTCTTCCCCCAAACACCCGCGGGAGCTGATGGACCCGAGGGAGGCGGCCCAAGCCATCTTTGCCCCCATGGCACGAGCCATGCAGAAGTTCCTCCGCGCCACCAGGCAACAGTCTTATCACAGCATGGAGAGCATCATGAACCACCTGCAGTTCTGCATCTCGCACAACATGACCCCCAAGGTAAGGAGAGTAGTTATGAGTTACATTCATTTCCTTTATATCTTCATTTGTATACTATTACTTTTCAATAGAAAACAGAGTGTCATCTGCATATAAAGAAACGTCATTTGAATTTCCCTAGATTTTTGCCTCAATTCGTATTTCTTTGTTGTATATTTTATGCTTATATGTCGCCATTTCCTAGTTGCGTTATAACTATGAGTATAAGAGTCATGTTAAAGCAGTGAACATCAACATTTAATTGTTACTTAGCTTCAACAGTTACATATTTGCAACCATTGAAAAATTGCAATGATTCAAATTTGACTTTGTCTCTGTAATCACAGTAATTGTCACCTACATCCTATTCGTTTTTGTAAGACTGAATTGTACATATTTTTTTCTGTCATTTAAGGCATTTCTTGAGTGTTACCTCACCCCAGGGCCCACGCTCCAGTACCTCGACACCAGCAGAGGGCGCCAGTGGACACTAGTAAGCGAGGCGCCGGTGACCACTTCTCTACGTCAGGGCCAAGTTTTTTCCCTCAGTCGCCTCGACTTCTCCCTGGTCGTTACAGTGACACCCCTTCCCTTCTTGCGCCTGAGCGAAGAGTTCATTGACCCCAAAAGCCACAAGTTTGTCATGAAGCTCCAGTCAGAGACTTCTGTGTAGGCAGAGGAATAACCGACAGAGGAAAGGAGGAGGAGGTTGAATCCAGGATACTTTTTTTTTTTATATATATATACCTTTTGGGGGTATTACATTTTTATTTCACATATGAACATACACCGTAAAGAACAAAAGGCAAGGTGTCACCCACACACCATCTCTGACCTTATTCCTCTTTCGAGTTCTGCTGAAAAACCTAAAGTTAGACACTTTCCTATCACTTCTGACTCTTCACTTGAAAATGCTCTGCTGGTTCTTCCAAGTATGATGACACTACAGAAATAGGGCTGTTTTTTTAACACTTTTAACACTAATTAAATCATTTATTCTTAGCATTTCTTACTCATTCTTAGAGAATATACCCATGTAGGTATATTGTGTGTGGTAAATATTCAAGTCGGAGTGGGGGTGCAGTTGACCTTTTTATGTGTCAGACTTGAGGGGTCTATCTTTAGTCAGAACTAGCCTCCTTATCTCTTCCTGTTTGAACTTCTTGTTTTCAGATGCGTTTGTTCTTTAAAGGCAACGAGAAGGCAGACTCTCGTACTGAAATAAAGAAAGAACCCCTTGCCCTTTCTGAACCTTCTGAAACTGCCTGAATCAAATAGAGATGAACTGCTTCTTCTTTAAAGTTAACTGCACTGAAAAATGAACGTAGAGACTGTAAAAGGAAAGTATGAAGACACACTGGATGGATATAGTGTACTGAACGTTTTATCTTCAAGGTGTTTAAATTACAGTGTGTCCTGCTCCGGTTTTATTGCACAACTTTTCATTTTTTTGATTTCCATCAACATAAACATGTTTTAATGGCTTTAACACTACTGAACCAAGAGCAAATATACCCATAAGCACAATGTAGGGATAACTAGGACCAGTTTAGGACTTGATGGGCTTCAACATAATAAAGCCAAGTGCTGTCACAGTCCCTTTTTTTTTTTCTTTTGACAGCTTGACGTGTGACTGTTCCTGGTAATTTGTTGCGTACGTGTGAATTTTTGTGTGTGCTTGAGCAAGACTGGAACATGACCATACAAAGTGGGCTACTGCTACATAGAGGGAAAAACAAAAAGGAAGTGGACCCAAGTGCAGAACTAAATGAACTAAATTACTTTCGCTTCAGATTAACAGCCTACTTGGTGTTTGGAGAAATCAATCAATTTTATTTGTCTGGCGACAGTTCATAACACATTTTCCCAGGTTATCTAATATTGAGCACATTGTGTTTTGTCCTTCTTATACACACGACAGAATGAGATTTTAGTCTCACTCACAAGCAGTTTACATGAACGTCTGATGCCGTCGTACTTTTCCAATTGTTTTGATGGATGACTCCATTGTACTGAAAATTAAGCTTCTAACATTTGTGTCTAAAAAATTAATTGATGAACTGTGTTGTTGTTTTTTAGGATTGAGCAAATGTTATGACTTTTTTATAATAAATGATGTCATCAGGAGTTTTTTGTCTGGTGTTAGTCACAAGTTGTCTTGAGTTGTCTCGGTGTGAGTAAGCAGGGAGGGAACGTGGGTGTGAAGTGACATTTCTCCTTTTAATGCCTTTGAATCTAATCAACATGAGGGAATACATAGACGTAAAATACATATTTTAAATTATTTGAAATATGCATAAACCACACAAAGTATCAAATGGTTCCTAGTGGTCAATTTCCTGTTTGATCATCTTAAAATAACTGATATCAGTTTTAACAAGATTTTTCACACGTATATGTGCGTTCATCACGTGGCCGTGGTGGCTTTACCATTTTAAGAGGAAGTCTGCTTCCTGCTTCACTTTTGTACTCGCTTCACAAAGATGAAACTTGAAGTTCTTCGTGGTCTAATCCTCCAAGGTATGTCTTATTTTAAATTTGGTCAGAATTATTGAGTAGTACCTGAACGCAAACCAACATCTCTGAAATATTGAGGGGGGAGGGGTGGGTCGTAAAATGAAAGAATAAGTTACTTCATGGGTTACAGAATTAGAAACACTATGACTGCTGTGAGACTCTGATATTTGGAAAAAGGGAAAATAGATATATATGTATAATTAGCAATACTCTTGAAGTATTTGACAATTTTTCTCTGAAATTGTATATCTCAGACCAAAAGCAGGATGTGTACACATGTGGTAAAGCACATGTCTAATAGACCTTATCAATAGTATATTTTAACCTAAAGCTAACCTGAAGTACTTTGACTGTTGACATGCTCATTTATTTATTTATTCAAATCATATCCTGAAAATGTCTGACTTGTATGCTAAAGTGTTTTTTTTTCAGCTGTAGTGTGTGGTAGTTGACTTGCTCGCAAAGAGCTTCTTAACTGACATTAGGCTACAATGTTAAAGGTCACATATTGTACTCCTTTTTTAAGAACTTTAAATAAGTGTCAGAGCTCCCCAAAACATGTCTGTGAAGTTTCTAGTTATAAATCCACTCTGATCCTGTGTTTAATCGTGCCTTTAAGCCTCTCTATTTTAGCCCTGCGTTTGTTTATAAGAAAATTTAACTAAAAATAAAAACAGGCTGTTTCTGTGTCTGTAGCTTTAAATGCAAATGAGCTGTGTCTGACCACGCCCCCTCTTGGGATCAAACCCCAACCTTCTGATTGAGCCATTGAGACAGCCGACTCTACAATCTGAGCCACAGCCGCCCCTGAATTATAAAACCTTAAAGGACATTGAATGTGCTGACTTTTCTGTTTTCTTGTACGCTTAAAGTTGGCTAACATACGGTTTTTTTTCTGTGCAATATTTTGAAAATGAACGTTTTCAAACTGTTCATAAGGAATGGTAAGTTTTCCGCACTATGTCCCGCCCTTTTTTTTAAGAATACAAAATTATACTTTGTTGAGTTTTTAATTTGAACACCAATTTACCGGTTACAAAAGCTATCCACCAAATGGAACTGTAAATAAACGTTAGTGCTTTGTTCCCTTTGCCATCTTTAATCAAAAATAAAATTAAGATTTTCCTCTTTATCGAAGTGCGGCTTTTCTTCCTCTTTGCCTGAGAGCTGAGTGTGATAATGCTCAACCTTTTTTTCTAGTTGTTTTAACAGCGACACCTGTGGAAACCGTCAGGGGAGCCACGGGGTATCTAGGGGGGAGCGTTACTTTGGCCTCAGGAGCAGACCCAACATGGAACCTCGCCTTAATCGAGTGGTCGATATTCACGAACTTTACGTGGATTGCCACCTATCGTGAAGGAGAAGAAAACATTGACCGGGTTGATCGCTACAAAGGAAGACTCAATCTGAACACCACCACAGGTAACAAACACATCAATCACCTTTCCATGCAATGGACTGATTATTTGAATTGTCTGTCTTGACTTTATACATGTTTTTTTTTCCACTAGGTGACTTGACGATCCATAAATTGACCAAAGAGGACAACATGGTGTACACTGTGGACTTAGTCAATACTTTGGGAAAGGGCAACTCCTCCAGCATTCATCTCACAGTGAATCGTAAGGGCCACTTATATTCAAGACTAACTTAGATAGAAGTTATATTATCAGCTAGCATGGCCGTAACCTTTTTTTTCTTTAAACCCTTATTGAGGAGTGCATTAACAAAAGGCAGACAGCGAGGAGATATTTCAATCAGGACAGGCTTACAGTATGTAAGAGTTAACAGTTTAGGAAAAGATAAATATGCAAAGTCGTTGGCGATGAGACTCCATCATGATGACTTCATGCACTCAGAGGGGTAATGACGCCTACAGCAGGATAGTATACCCCCCTATGGAGTCCAGACGCTGGAGGTGGTGGTGATAGAAGATTGCAGGATGTGATGATGAGTGGGTTTCTGAGGCTGTATCTGAACTCTGCTGAGCTGAAATGGAGATGACGGGGGCGGAAGAGGGCCGTTGCGAACACTGAAATGTGACCGCGGCAGGATGATTGGTTGAGAGAGGCTGTAGCAGAGTCGGTTGGATCATTACTTCAAGAGGAAACGCCCATAATCAGCTGATCACCAGAGCAGGGAGACAGAGGAAGTGGTAGAGAGGCAGTGGCTAAGTTGAATGAAGAAAATTAGAGTGAATGTGTGAGAGAATATAACCAGACCTCCTGCTTGAACTTAACGCTGAGCTCCATGACAAGAACTCTACAATTGTATCACACTGCTAAACAAATCAAGACTATGGTAGCCACACCATGTTGAAACAACCAACTGTTAGAAGATTGACCAATAATTGTTAATGCCAATCATAACCCCAAAACAGGATCAAATGTTACTCCAAAAATCTTCCCCCTCATCTTACTACGTGAGCTACGGAAATCCGCTGGGTCAAAAATTGAACTAGCCCCCATCTGTTCCAACCCGGCTCTTAGGCTGCAACAAAAATAGGAGTCGAAGACGAGGTATATGACAAAACAACACAGACATTTATTCACAACATAATTAAATACATTGTGAAACAACAAAGAAACACACAGGCTTTCTCACCAAGCTTTTTATTTTGAAATAAACAGTTCTCAGTGTGTTTCTGTCAGGCAACATGAGAATTGATCACAGAGTTTGAGTTGGGATGACATGTCTAAGAGAGGATTGGAAACATGGTCTTGCCTTCAGATGTTTGTTGATAATGTTTGATTAAAACCTTGAAAGTCATCGGTAAACGCTGGTGTTTTCTGGGATTATATTAGAGTCCGCTTCGATTTCTCTTTACATCGACAGTTTTTGCTGCATAGGAAAGAAGCCTGCTGAATCGCCTGTAGACATTTATTTCCACTAGGTCTGCTAAACCAGAAAACTTCTGAAAACCAAAATTGCGTCGTTTGCATAAAGATTTTTTTAAATCTTTAAATCATCTTTTAGGGGGGCAGTAGCTGGAGGGACTTGGGTTGGGAACCGGAGGGTGGCCGGTTCAAGTCTAGGTGCGGACCAAGTCTGGAAGTTGGCCTGGTAGCTAGAGAGGTGCCAGTTCACTTCCTAAGCACTGCAGAGCAAGGCACCGGACCGCCCCCCACCAGCTCAGCTGTGGGCAGTTCCCCTAACTCTGACATCTCTCCATTAGTGCACGTCCATAGGGCCCAGTGTGTGCATGTGTGTGTATTTCAGCCTGTGTGTGACGCATGTTCAACATCAAAAGTTTAAAAATGAATTTTCCCATGTGGGATTAATAAAGTTTATCTTCTTCTCCTGCAGAACAACTTCAGCAGCCAACCATACAGACAATCTCCAGTACACGGGTAGACAGAGGCTGTTGGAATATGCTGAATTGTTCTTCAACAGACAGAGATGTTGACTTGTCCTGGCAGGTTACACCTTCCACTGGGATTCTCTACGACAATATGACTTTTGATGGCAAACATGCAGTTCTTATGGTATTTCTGAGCACCACACAAAACGCCACAGTCACCTGCACCTCCAGGAGGAATATGGGGCACGACTCAACGGTTATCACTACAAAATGTGAAGGTAAGGTTACAATGAGGGAACAGGAAACAATATATTGTGACAATATACACAATGTGAAACTATGTCAGACGTAATATTTACAGTCTTTGTTTCAGACCAGTTTATCTTTTTCATTTTTATTTTGTTAGATTGTGTTTCCCTTGTCTATATCAGTTATGTCTTTTTCCAATCCCAATTATTCTAATTTAAACATTCAGGACCTTCATGATGCCAAAACTAATTCTAGATATTCCTTCTGTTAATGTTGTTTGTTTAATGTTGTTCCAGACATCAAGCCAGAGCCAACTCCCCATCCAAATTATTCATATGCTGTTGTTTTTTTTACTGGAGCACTCGTGGGAGTTTTACTAACAATAATATATTTTTCAAGGAGGTGAGTGGGAATCATCATCATTTATTGTTCGTCCTCCTTCCTCTGAAGGGAAGGGGTTATGGTGCGTTCCATTTGATCTCAGAAGTCGGAAAATCCAAGTTACCGGTGCTGATACGTCATCAGGAACCAACAGTATTATTTTGAAGTATGGTATTTGATTGTGTTTATTATCAACTTAGTTTATTTTGTGTGTAATTAAATCAATCACACCGAAAGTATCATGCAAGTTCTATCTCGGGTCTGACGTCATTCCCAGCTCAGAGATCCGAGTTTTTAGGTAAATGGAACGCACCATTATGATCTCATCTGAGAGTGATCAAAGAAGCACTGCAGAGGACATGTTCTTTGGTTTTCAGTCAGCCCAACAAAAAATGTCTTCTCTTAGCAATGGATGCCTTTCACAAATATTAAAACATTTCTGTTTAAGAAACAAATAAGATAGAGTTGAAAGGCTCTGACATGTCATGACAATGTCTCATTTCAAAAACTCTCAGACAGCTCAGCTGACGAGCCCAAAATAATATCCACCTGATGACATTTCAATTTGTTACCGTTCCTTTGAGCTGTTTGACTAAATGATCTGTAACAGTTCCTTTTTCTACGATTAAATTAATGTCATATCCTTCCATCTAGAAGGCCCTTGCTCTTTCAAAATAAAAGCAGGGCTGAATTCAAACAGCAAGTAAAGTCGCCTACTGCAAACAAATCTGCAGATTACAAATGCGATTAATCGTGACTAATTATTGACTTTTTGTGATTAATCTTGATTGAATTAATCGTTTGGCAGCCTAAATTGAAAGCCATTATTTTCATTTTACAGTTGTATGACAACAATATAAATGCACATTACAAAATGTAATAGCTAATCTTGTTTTTAGTTGAAGGTTTATTGTCAACAGTTTTACTGATATCTTATAATTACAGTCTACGGAGAGTTCAATTAAATGTGGAGCCTCAGGGGGCTTAATGAAACTTTGGATAAGTAAATATACAGAGTTGGACACTTTTGTGACCTAGGGGCGCTATGATAAATTTGGGGAGAAGAATGAATCATTAATGTTTGGAGTCAACTGAAACACTTTTTTTTGCAAGTCGCTAAAGTTTCTTTAGCTTTCTTTGATCAGCCTCAGTTACTCTTCTATCCCTTGTTAAAGTTATTTATAAATATATATCATTTGTTCAAACCGAAGTGGTCATTGCAACAAAAAATAATCATGTTTTTCCCATCGATGTTGGTCCCATCGATCTTTATTTTTTCAAGGAACACTGTGTAAATAAAAAACATCATGATGTAAAAGGTAAGCTTGCTTTTCTTTGTCTCAAGGTTTTTAACTTTCAGAGTTCATAATTGTTGACGTGTTGTTCTTTCCCCGAACAGTCAGCTTGACACGGCAAAAAAGTACCAAGTGGAGAGAAAAGACGCAACACGACGGCTGGTCAGGCGGCTGTGGCTCAGTTGGTAGAGTCGTCGACTCTCAACCAGAAGGTCGAGGGTTCGATCCCCAGCTGAGCAACATGTCCGATGTGTCCTTGGGCAAGACACCTAACCCTGCATTGCTCCTGCTGCTTCTGTGGTGGTGTATGAATGGATTAGTGTTGTACTTACTCTCTGATGTACGTCGCTTTGGATAAAAGCGTCTGCTAAGTGAATTGTAACATTGTGTAAATTGTAACGACAATCATCAGTGAAGGAGACTACAATGTTTGTATAGCATTGAGATTGTATTGGGTTATTTAAAATAAAATAAAATAAATTTCATAAAAAAGCCTTTAGCACTTTGATATATATAATGTAAATTCTGCAGGGGCTGGACCTCTCACGAAAACAATCAATACGGTGCTAATCATGAAAACATTCCTACAGACCTGAGCTCCAAATCTACGGAAGCCCAAAGTGGACATACATCCATACCTTTTATTTCCACCACTGAGCCACAGCCGCCCAATTAATTTCAAGGAGGTTTGTGTACTCTCAGCGCCCTAGCCATAGACTGACTAGCAAAAAAACTAGTTTGGCATGTGTGGCGTGAAAACGTGAGATTTTATGTCAATTGTGTAACTCGTCGTCAGCCCTGTCTTCATGTTCTGATTTAAGAACTACAAATGATCTTGCTTGTTGGATCTTGAACCCACATTAAGGTGAGATGTAGACACATGTTGAGAAGTTATCAAATGAAACATGCTAGCCAAAAAGTACGAAAGAATGAACTGTCAGAGTGATTACATGTATTTTAATATGACCAGCTTTGCAGGATGAAACACGGTGTAAAGAAAGGTTTCAGGAGTACAGATAACCACCTGCTTGGATAAGAAGACATACTCAAACACACACAACACATTTTTAAAAATATAATCTCAGTATTTACAGAATGTACATTTGTGTATAACATTGGTGCAAACTGAAGAAAACTGGTTACAGGCCGTGAAATACAGTCACCGTAAATATTAAATGGAACATACAAATTCATAGATCTACATTTAAACAATCAGCTTTCTGCATCAAAGGAACAAATTAACACCTAAAATACAATTATTACACATTGAAAATATTTTACAAAAAATGTGAAATGCTGGTTAAAGAGCAAAGCTGTACCCATTTTAAGTATCTTACATTTGACATTGGTTTATAGAGTTTGTGTATGGTCACTTAGATTCTGAAGTATCCTTGTATATTTTTACACGTCTTTTATGTTATTAAGTGTTGGCCAATAGGGACGAGAGTTGTAAATAATCAATGTCTGTGCAGCACATCATCTTCATGCTTTGTAATTTCAACGTCCATTTTCAATAAATGAATTCATTTCAAGTCAATTCATTTTGTTTTTGCACCTTTCTTCAGCATTTAATCTTTTTAACAGACTGAAAAGAGTTCCCCTCTTGCTTTAAAATTCATAAGAAGTTTAAATACTTGGAGCAATACATCGAGCCCTCTAGGAAATATCTTGGTAGGGGGACCCAGAGGCCGTCCTCATGCGATTTAACTGGATCTTGTCGTAAACCGTCTGAGGCTGGAAGAGGAGAAGATGAAAACAAGACAACATCACTGACACGATAAACACAACAGATATTAAGGCTTCTTTTTTATTATAATCAAGTTTCTTAAAGGAAGAATGTGCGACTTTTTTGATCAAGTAGATGTCGCCTTTGAGCACCAGAATGAAACCAAAACTAACTGCGGTTTGGCAACACCTCCCCCACTAACAGCCTCCGCTCTCCTCCAGCCCCCCTCCCTTTTCTATTTGTTATTTTTGAGGCTTTACTTTCGATGCATTGGCTCAAAATCTATGTAAAGATTCAAAATGTGGCTTTTTTGGGGGGGACATTTTTACACATGGAGTCCTGTTTTATAAAACAAAAACCACATTTTGAAATTCTACTGCGGTCTAGACAGTTGATAAGAAATAAACACACTTTTTATTTTCCAAACAAAAACATATGATGAGTAGGCAAAGAGAAGTGAAACAACTTGTATTGGGTTTATGTTTTCAAATTCAAATTTGAGATTTTCTTTGGTTTCAAGAACTTTTTTAGTTTCAAAACGTAAAAAAAGAAAAAATTCTTACCACGGGTGTGACTGGTTCGTCTTTATTCTCAATTGTTTCGTACACTGAGCATGGCTTCATGGTTGATAAATTCCCCTGTAGGTTAAAAGTTGCATCCACCACAAACAGGAAATGAGCGATTGCAAAAAAACAAAAACACAAAGTGGTTAAATAATGAATTAAATTCCTGTCAGAGGAACGAAGATGCAGATGATTTATGGATAGAAATATATTCTCTGTTTACATGAGTTTACTTACAGCTTCAATTGCAACATCATTGATGTCAGCGTACAAAGTGTGGTCGATTGACTCAACATCTGTTGCTGGATTTCAATGGAGATGAGAAAATGTGTTAAAAAAAATCAAGTAGTCACTCATGATTTAAAAAACAAAAATCTTGATTAAACATGACAAACAGACGTCCCTTTAGAGGGGTATTCTCCTATTTCTGTGAACATGGATCCTCGTTATTTATGTTGAAACCTGTACATTTTGTTTCTGTATGGTTGTTAGACATTTATTATACCTTACATTGGAGTTAAGCTTCACGGCTTGTAGACATTACAGACGTGATAATCTAATGTAGAAAATCCAAAATGGTTTGAACTGGAAAGTCATGTACATGGCTAAACATAACTAACTTGTGCGTGTGTAGAAATATTGAAGAGTTTCTCTTACCCTCCCTTTTTTGTGTGCAGTGGCAAACAACCACTATTCCAACAATGAGGATAACCACAAGTATAGCTGCAGCCACACTGATGACAATGACAAGGTTTACTGGGCCTGCAAAAGATGATATTGTCGTTATGGTGTATGTACGATGAAAATGTTGTGATTGGGTAATAAAAATGACCATAAAGCTTTTTGAGGAGGTCAAATAAAAATGGAAAAGGCTTAGAAATAAAAGGTGTAAAAACAAATCATCAAGAAATTAAACTTTGTTAATGAAGTAGTTGATGATAATATTGCACATGAACTCAAAGTGAAACATCAGAAATAGTCTTCATGATGCTTATCATCAACATATGTATGTTTACTTTCTCCTCTTCCTGGTTGCTGAACCAGGAGACCATTCATCAAACGTTATGGCAAGTTTCACATGAGAGATATCTGGAGCTGGCTCTACATCTTACTCATCATTACTCCGTAGTTGGAAGAATACATTCATTGTTATCTTTGTTTTTGAAGCTAAATAACATGAATTAAAAAGTATCCAACTGTTAGGAAGTAAAGCTAAAGTGAAACCTTTGAATACAGCAACCTGTCAACAATGTGTTTCCTTCCTGTCATCCAAATATTGTCACTTCTGATTTCCAAAAAATACAAGATATGGTCGGTCACAATGCTGGATTCAAGAATTACAAATGAAAGTCCACAAACAAGTAGATGCCACCACAATTGATGCATCATTTTCAGATTGCAGTCGTTGGGGTTACCCTTGTTTAGGTTATGTTACTAACTGGGGTTCTCTGAAAAACAAGTGTAGGCTAAAGTTTCTACGCAGAGCGGTTTTTGACAGATTAGTTTGTAAGATTGTAAATGTGGTTTTATAAATGTCATAAATTAAATGGAAGAATCTGGAATAAACATTTGAGATATTCAAAACTGAAAGGTAAATGATTTTAAAATTGAGGGCTTCACCCAACCTTTTACCAATGGTAACTTTGGTAACACAACACAGAATGTTTTTTTATACCTTTGAAATATTTTTACCAGGTAACTGCTGGTTGATGTTATTGAAAAATAGTTTTTGATGTGAAAGTGTGATGAGAAACATATTGAATAATGTTTGAATCTGTCGTATTGAGCTATGTCTCATGTGTTTCCATTAGTTGATGGTTTTATAATAAATACAGATGGACTAGTCGAACCACTAATAAGGAAAACCAGCTTGCCATACCTCCTTTTATTCTTGTGCATCATCACCAGTTGACATTCATAAAGACATTAATAAAGCAAAGCTTAACACCAATAAACCCAAACCACTTTGCTGTACCTACCTCTTTCCTCCTTTGTGTTTATTTCTTGTGTATCGATGGTGCACGTCATTGTTCTGGATGTCGACATCTGGCTGACAGGATTGTAAATTGTGCAGGTGAACTCTGTGTCTCCATCTTGTGTACTGAGGTTGTATTGCAGCATGGGGCCATTTCTGATTTCGTTCCCTACAGTCCATTTGTAGCTGACATCAATGTCAGAGTTCACACTGCACTGGAGCATAACTGCACATGAGTTGGTGGAGGTTTGCCAGGTGGAGTTGCCAGTCAGGTTAGGCTGTTTTGTTATTGAATCTGCTGAAGAAATCGAGGGAGAAAAGAAAGAAGAGCAAAGTCTTAATCAGACACTGGAGCTTAAAAGTTTGATTGAATTTGGTTGAAACGTTTTTTGTACATAAGAAACACTACAAATGTCAATGTGGCAGAACAAGGCCCACAGAACAAACAACTGGTGATTCAAAGACTCTGGACAAACTGTGAAGTAACACTAGAGGCCTTTCCTCCATTTGCTCCAAAAATATAACTATGTATCAACTCAATGATTAAGAGCTAAAAAAAATATTTGACAATATTTGTCCTAAGAGAGAGATTGAATGAGCAGGATAACTTTGCATTATAAGGAAAGAAGCAAGGACACAAGGCCCAGTGATTACAGACTGTATCATCAAGGTATCAGGAATGACTAACACACATGTGAATTTCTTATGTTAACATTTGCTATTCCACCAAATGTCAGAATATATTTTTATTTAAAGTCTTTTTATTTAGGATTTAATATCTAAAGACACAAATAAAATGTAAAAAAGGTTAAGAATGGTAAGTTTTGCTGCAGTCATTGTGTACTCCATTATTAACCAGATATACGTTCTATCAGACACTGCCAACCTGGGGTAACAAGAATGATAGAAACAAAATAATCTTACCATGAACTTTCAGAGTGACTGTGACGCTGGGCATTTGTGTTTTTCCATCTGAGGTAAAAATGAATTCACCAGAATCCTGCAGAGTCAGGTCTTTCACTGTTAAACTAAAGCTTGTGGGGTCCAGTTTTAATCTGCCCTTAAATTGTTTTTCATCAACAGTCTTATCTTTGTCTGCAATGATTGACCCTCCATATCTCCACTTTGCTACAGTGACTCCTTCAGTTGGTAAGCACGATGACAACTCTACTGTGTCCCCGACTTTTTTATGGAGGGCATGTTGACAACTGAGAGCCTGCACATCTGAAACACAAGAAGACATTTCTATATTTATAAAAGTACATTTTGTACTAAATATTGTTTTAACTACATTTAATTAAAACCTTTTTTTCTGTGTGAGATATGAAATAAAGTGATGTGAAGGACAAAAAAATAAAGCTGGTCAATGAGACAATTGTCAGGCATACAAATATCTGAGGGAAGATATCATTTTGATTAAAAAAGAGAAAAGAAAATGAAGAAAGGCATACTGTAAGTTGTACGTTATGTGTGTGCATACATGTAAAAGCTTGTTTTGGAGGCAGTGATTTTTATCTGTATTATGGGATTAATTCACATGATGAGTTGGGGGTATAAGATATACAGGGTAGGATAGCAACCATAATGACTAACATTAGGGAAAAAGCGCAGCAAATTCAGAAACGATGCAAATTGAAAAACACATTAAAAGGACCAAAACAAATACAAAGACAGAAATGTGCTGTAAATGTGAACAAAAGAAAGTGGTGCTAAAAGAAGAAGCAACTGCATTACCAGCAAACTGCAAATTCATTAACAGTCAAAATCACACATATTCTCCATTCTGCAGGTGGCATTAGCTGTGCAGCAGACTGAGCTCTGTTGCTAACACCAGAGGCGCTGCTTGTCAACAGGCAAGGCAGGCAACTACTTTGGGCCCAGTAACGGGCCCCAGAAGGCTAAAACAATTTAAACTAAAGCAGCGACTCATAATGTGCACATTTTGCAATGACAGTAGGAAACCTCCCTAAGATGGCCCCATCTGACAGCATTCAGTCTCATACGGCCCCAAACGGACTCTAGAATCTCCACTGGCTAACACACTCCCTGTACTCAAAGCCCTACACCAGGCAGGGTAAGCAAACTAAAGATACCACTGCTACGTGAACTGTCCTCCAGTTACAGTACTCACCTCAATAAGCCCCACATCTATCAGGATTTCCGGAGTTGGAGCTAGCACTAGCTGCAGGGTTAACAAAGCTCCATTGTTAACAAGAGTCAGCTAAGAGTGCTGCTAGCTGTGTGGCTAACTTAAGCTACTTTAGTGGAGCTATATGTCCATCAGACAACATCTCCCAATATAGTTCTGGGGTTTTGTATTTGTTTTTTATGTATACATGTGTTTTTGACTTTGCATTGTTTATGTATTAGCAGCGCGATAGCTGCTATTGCAGGAGTTTCCCTTTTTCAATTTTTTATATTTGTAAATGTTTTTGAATTTGCATTATCTGAATTTGCTGCACAAGTTCCTTATAAGTTGTTTGGGCTGTTGCCGGTCAATCGCCCTTGCCGGCCACCGTAGAAGGGTGAGGGGAAAAAATAAAAATACATAACTTTAAAGGATTCAATATGTTACAATACTGCCACTGTACAAGACTCTAAGCGTAATGTGTAAAATGTGTGTTTCAGTACTTGACAAAGCAAAGCACAGCATACAATGACACACAACAGGACACATTTAAAACCTATAACAACATCATAGACATCAAAAGGTACATATTAATAATCACATAGGACACCATTGCAGATGTAATACGTAAATAGATGGCAACGTGAGATAATGAGAGAAAAAAAGAAAATCCACACATTACGACATCATGACTTCACATGCCCCCAGTATAAGTCAGTATCAGTATAACAGCATCTGTGTCAACAGTCATGTCTGTTTTCTCTGAGCAATGACAGGGTGGGACTTTCATTAACCTAAACAAGCAGACTTAGTTTCCTGACGTCATCATAAATTATTTGGAGAGACGAACATTTTTATTGAATCAATATTTGTATTATTGTTTGTTTTGTGAGACTGAAAACTGAAAAGAAATTGGGGATAAGATATAAGTAGTAGCTCTTTCATGGTGTCAGATAGTCCATGTAAGACTCCGGATAAAAAAAAATGAAATCAATTGTTATGGCTGGTGATCTTTTTTTTATTAGCAGCTGACACTATTGACTTGTAATTGTTTTAGTTCTCGCTCCTCAAAGGCTTAAAGACAATAGTCTTTAAACCCAGCCGGATTAACACTGACTCATTTAGAAAGAAAAGCATTGAAACCACAGACTATGACCTCAATAACAATGGTACCATCAAAGTTTCCCATGAGCTCTGCTGTTCATAGTTTTCCTGTCAGTGCTGGTTGTGGTGTTGAATTCTTATGACATGTTCACCTGTTTCGATTGTCTTGTGCATGAATCTATTTTCAGATGGATGGATATTTTTAAGCATCACAACAATCTTCTACCTTTTGCTTGCTTATAACTAAGTATCGACCCAATATTGAAACGTGAGTTGCTTCTATTTGCGAAGTTTAAATCGAGCAGAAACAAGTCTTTTAAACACTTACATTCAGACCTCTACTTCTGCAAATACTCGGAACACGTCCACACCCTCTTGATCCAGTCTAACCAGTAAAATGAATAAACTGATTTAAATGAATTACATTTTACAGTAAAACTTTTTTTTTTAGAAAAAACATGAAGAGGAAATTACTGGAAGAGAAAGGATGATTCAACCCTGGGAAGGACCAAACCCCCTTAGTTCCTGTTTAAGCAGTGAATTAACAATTAATACAGTTTGAGCAGCTATGATTTTTTTTTTAAATCCAGAACATACATGTATGTAAAATATAAAGCGCATTTATTTTTTACCAACCATAAGGGAAAACAACAAAGAGGAAGCTACTGAAGCAGAAAGGATGATCCTTTAGTTGCTTCAAAGTTTAAAAGGTTCAGTTGAGCAGATACAGCAGAAAATTGTGCTGACACAACACACAGGGAACCAAAAGAAAGTCTAATGTCTGCAAATTTTAACGGAGAAAGAGATTATTTTACTAATCATGACATAGTTTACAATCAAGGAATTGGAGCTCAAACTTTCTACTTTCATTGAGCACAAGCAGTAAATGGAAACTTAGCAACGTTGGTGTTTTTTGAACTTCAAAACATTGGTGCCTTAAATTTGTTTTTGCACTTTGATGCCCAAGCAGCCAAATCTGATATTAAATCTAAAATGTTGAAGTTATTGCTGCATGCATTTCTCACAGAGAATAGTTTAATGTTGCCTCCCTTTTGAAAGAGTCAAAAACTGCACACATCTTCCATGGAAAAAACGTCATTTCCTGAGAGGACTTGTGCACACACAGTATTCCGTCTACTTGACCTACATGATCTATTCCGAGCACATGACAGAAGTGTGCATCAAGCTTGAAAAAAACAATACAGATAAGAATTAACATTTTTTACTGGTAGCAGAGTTGTACGTACCGTAGAGGCACACCCAAAGGAGCAGCAAAGCATTGCATTTGAAGAGGCAGCTCACGCAATGCAGGCGACCACCAACCATCTCTCTGGGGACACGAATGTCTGCTTCCTCTTCTTGTCTATCAAAATGTGCTGCGGCAAGTTAGTTCTCAACATAAAACATAAAAGGGGTGGAGAGTGGGGGAGGTTCCTCTCAACAAATGGGCCAAAGAAGCAGTATAACCTGGCCTGACATGATGGTATACCACAAGTAAAAAAAGGCAAATCTGGGAAAAATCACCTAAGAATACTCATAATGAGAGTAATGAAATACCATTGATCACCTAACACAAATAATCAAGATGTCCATGTATGACTAATCACTTAAACTTTTTTATTAAGTAAGCATTATTTAGTGAACTACCTTGTATTCATTCAAGTTAACAAATACTGTTGAAACTACTGCAGGCTGTGGTATCTCAGCTAGATGTGTGAAAATGTCTGTTCAATGTCCATATCTAACCTCAAAGCAGGAAGAATTCAGCCACATCCTGTGATGAGAACTTTTTATCATTACACAGTAGTTACACACCAGCCAAGCTATTAAAAAGTATGTATTGTATGTATGTGTAACTGCACGGCAAGTTGAAGACCTGCTGGAGAAGTTCTAGGGTGCCAGTCACACCACAGATTACTAACTCCCGAGCTCTTACAAGCTTAGGCCTCATGGTCTGACCCACAAAAATGGCAAGCGATAGACTGTTGAGGGGAAAAAAATAAAGAAATAGTGTTGAGCCAAAACAAGCTTCCTAAACTAAATTATGCAACGGAAATGAGGAATTGAACCACTGCTGCCAAGAGGCTGACTCAAAACCAAATTGTCCAGGAGACCCAGAAAATGCTGAACAAAAAGCAAAGGCTGCCAGGTAGGCCTTAATGTAAGAGAAAAGGCTGGAGTAGAAATAAACCACCCAGCACCCCAAGTTGCACCCCAAAAGCAAATACACCGAAAGACTTTGTTTGTGTTATTGCAAAATAACACACACAAACACACACACACACACACACACACACACACACACACACACATACATGCGTACCTCACTAAGAGGGGACTTTCAGTCTACAGTTCCAAGTGTGGCCTTGTCTTTCTGGTCATTTTAAAAATACAAAAAAATAATACTACATTTACTTGTTATGTCTTTAACCATGATATTACTTCAAATGTGTGTTTTCTTTAAGCAGTTACCAAGAGGGCACTCAAGAGGGCTTTAGAGATACCTACATATCTAAGAGGGGACCATTCACTGCGGGGGGGGGAGAGATTATCTCACCAATCTCACTGAGCAGAAAAAAGTGAGTGCCCTCACAATGGGCTAATAGGAAAAACTACAGAATACACATCTAAGGTCAATTGTCATTTGTCAAGGGAAACAAAAGTGTATATCAATAATCACATTTTGTGTTCACTGCCCTGTTGGCCAGCACCAGAATCAGACACTGAATATCTGCTAAATCAGGTGGCTAGTGTACAGAACAGAGACGCAGAGTATAGTATGGAAAAACTGACAGGTCTTATGAAAGATGCAGGAACTACAGGAAGATGGGAGTTTCTGTAGTCTTAGTGAGAATCGGAGCGACCATGAAGCATTTACTGCAAACCTGAGAAGCTGATATATATATATATATATATATATATATATATATATATATATATATAAATGTTGTTTGGACTTTATTCTGCCTAACATAATAAGGTGTATACTACTCCCGATATTTTAAAGTTACACTGCAAAAACAACAACTTTTGGTTGTCTCTTTAGTAGAAAAACAAATAATAATCAGTATTGGTTCAGTTTCAACTGGGATGCAATTTAAGGGGTTTGGAACGTAAACACCATAAATGCTTAGTCACTTGCTTGGCGCTGCTGTCTTTTGCGCCTGGTGCAGCTGGTGCCTCTCAAAGTGTGACATTTTGTCTTCAGTTTAAGTGTTATAAAAACAGTCAGTTTGTGCTCTTTACTCTATAAGAGATTAAGATTAAGATTTACCTTTATTGATCCCCGCAAGGGGAAATTCTGTTTTCCCCTTGCGGGGTGTCACAGTGTGTCACAGTGTTTGCATGATCATGTGTGCGATTTCCTGCATCTTAACATGTCAAGTGCATCTGCAAGCATCTCTGAACAAAAAAGGAAGTGAACAACACAGAATCAAGATTAAGGCTATCTCTGTCACATATTTGTGATGGAAGCTTCTGTTAAACAGGAAATAGCTATGTCCATTTGTGCAGTTGTACATATCTACAGATCATTAAGCAGACGCTTTTCTCCAAAGCATCAAACATCAGAGAGTAGGTACAACAAGGATCTATAGAGGAGGAAACAAACAAACATCTTTAAGTCTGATTGGATACACAGGTGCTGACAGGCAGTGGACAGAGGCAAAGCACTTCATCTAGCTGTTCTTAAGAGTTCTCATAAGAATCAAAACCATCCTAATCATCATCATCAATATCATTAAGTGCGTAGGTGTTCATGAAAGAGCTCGGTCTCTTTCTTAAAGGTGCAAAGGGACTCTGCAGCGTAAATGGAGTTTGGTAGTTTATTCTACCACCGGGGGCGACAGAAGAGAAGAGTCTAGCTAGAGACTTAAGGCGCTGTCATGAAGGTTGGTTTAGACACCTTTCATTGGCTGAGCATAGTGGGTGGGAGGGAGGGTAGACCAGTAGCCTCAGTAACAAAACACAGTAGCCATGACTGAATACAACCAACAAAACACAAATCTATTCTTTAGTGATTTTTCTGTAGCAATGCTTTGTGCAATGCTGTTAACCTCACTTGCTTTTCTTACACATTTAAAGAAGCCTTCACCCAAAATGCCCAAAATACCCAAAAAGAAAATGCTCACCAAAAGAGCTGAAACTAGTTTGAAATGTTCCTAAAATGATTTCTTAGAACTGCTCAAAATGCTTTGACCAATAAATCTCATGTGTCTCACAGCCAGCAAACTCACGTCAAATCTGTTCCTTTTTCTATGAAATATGTTAAAGATCTAAGGTTCTTAGAAACCATTGGGGCTTACATATTGGCTGAAATGCACACCCCTTATGTAATGCTGTAGTAGAAAGGCGTGGCGAAGTCTTCACGTCCTTGATCCACTAATAGAGCTTGTTACAGAGGCGTAATGTAGGGAAGGCAGTGGCAGTATGTAACGTCAGAGCCAGTGTGTGCTTACACACCATGCCTCCTCTTCTGCAATGCCGTAACACAACAAGATGGCGGCCTTTCCGTGGGTACTTTCTTTTTTATTGCCTGGCTCTTGAAAATATTTGCTTTTCTGTAGCCTAATTATTATGCAGTGGCTAAGTGAACCATAATGAGTTTAACTGTTGTCTGTGTCGTAGTGTTTTCAGTCACCTTGTCATTCAAATAGGGATGTTGTAAATGAGTTTGAGTAACATTTTGAGTTATGTTGAATAACCAGAGATTTCTATTGAAAATGTTTTAACATTTTAACATGAAGATGTTTAAATAAGAAGTAACATAGCAAACTAACATCTCGTGTCTTTGTTTTTGCTGTAATTCTACAGGACACGTCTGTGTAGGTTCCCAGTCTTCCAGGTCGTGGTAGATCTAAGGTTGATCCGAAGGCAACTGGACTTAGTTGAACATCTAGAAGACGTTTCACCTCTCTTTCGAAAGGCTTCTTCAGTTCTAAACTATATAACTGGTGGACAGAGCTAGAAGTTTAAGCCTTTGTGGATCATCAAGGATGGTAACATCACAGTCGTTGAGCTAGTTTCGCCTTGAGTGGTTAACACCCCTGGTCGTCTGTGAGGTGTTGGGGTCACATGTTCAAAGGTGAGACTGATGGTGCATTTCATTTACCTCGGAATCCAGATCTGCGAATGACATCACACCTGACTTAGTTGCTAATAACCACTACAGTATAGTAACAGCATAAACGTTAATGCTGAAGCACGTAGCAGCCATGGTGGATTTTAACTCAGGCCACTGAAGGTGAGTGTTCCTGGTGACGTATCAGACTTGCAACTTGGAATTTCCGACTTCCGAGATCAAATTGAACGCACCATGAGGCTTCAGTTCTTTAAAGAGAGAATTCAAAACAGCATTATAGGTTGGTGATAGATGGTCTGCAATGTGGGACAGGACACACACATTTTCTATTCCAAAGGTCTTATGTGAGGCCTGTAACATTAAGTCAACCATATCATGCTAAAAACACTTTAAAACCCTTCCTTTCTCGGATCCTGACCTATTTCACATTTACTGTAGTTTTCAACACATTCAGAGCCCATGGTTCCTTCAACTCATCCACCCAGATCTTCAGCCATCACTCCTCACCCCCTTTGATACCATGAGTCTATGTTGTATATTTCTGTAAAGCTCATGACATCACTAACACCTCAAAAGATCGGCTTTATCCATTAACTTATATTTAGCCTCTTTTTAATCAGCCTGTTTATGACCAAAATCTATATTTGATTAACTGCAACTCTGAGCTATCATGTGTTGTTATAAGCGTGTTCAACTAAGTAGATCTAGACTATTAGTTTTGGTACTTCTAGGCATTAAGCGTCTACTTTTATCAAAGGGTTTTTTGTTACAACGATGTATCTATCTTGTAAATGTGACGTTTGACTGTCTTTGTTTTGACAGTGTTAAGATATATTTTTAAAATCCTTCAATTTATTGACATTTGTTGTCCAATAGTCTCTGGGCATTCAGAGTTCCTGAACCTAAAGCTGAACTTTTGTTACTTGGTAAAAGAGTTACATTTTCCTGTTTTCTGACTTTTTTTCTTTCAATAGGAGAAGTGAGACAACTGGCACTAGTCAGTGAGTCAGTCAAGAAACAGAACCAAGATGTCACGACACACCCAACTCCTTCATAGCCTTTCAAAAAGATCCAAAACATTGACTGCATTTTATTAAAAGCATGTTTATTTACTGTTTAATTATTTTCACATAAACCACTTAAATGTACTCCAATAAAACACATCTTCATGGGGTTACAATACTAACTACCATTTCATTAGAGAGAATATTCATACTGAAAGAACATGTGAAAGAATGGACGACAATCAATTTGAAGGTTAAAATTGGTGAAATATTATAATCTACAGAATAATCTACAATTATATCTCAAAGCATAGTTTAAAATATCAAAAGTGGAAACTATTGAGCATCATGCAAGCACTCACTGACGCTTCTACAATGAAATGTAACCACAGGAACCACTCTGCAACACTTTACTGAAAGTAAAACCACGTGGCTCCACCAAGTGGCTAAAAATATCAACGTTGATTGTACAAGTTCATTTGAACAGACTTCAACAATACTAAAAGCTCTCCCTTAAAGCGTCAAAAGGTAAAACAAGAAACTACCCATGATATGAAGCCAGCTATAATACAATGGACCAGAACATGCAGGTATATGAACAGCATTTTAATGTTGTGAAACAGACCTTTTTTTTGAAAACTGGGATTTAAAAAAATATTATTATTTTTTTCTTTTGCATGAAGCGTTAAAGGTCAAATATACCATCAGACATTAAGGAAACATGCTATGTTGAAGTGTTGGCTTCTCTGCCAACAATGCGTGCAGCAATTTGATTTGACCGGAGAAGAATGTGGATATAAGGCACCTCCACACGGCCGTTTTGGACGCCCCTCCGTTTGCCAGGCAAACAGAAAACCAGCAGGTGTTGCAGGGATGAAAATGGGCAGGCAAAATGGTTTAGATATAACTGAATCTGTCTAACCTAAAAAGCTGGTAAAATGTGGTACAACTAGGATAGATATTGTCTTTTGAAAATAGAGCTGGTTTAATACTGAAGCTTTAGTGTCCATTTAGCAACCTGTGTGCGCCTGGACTTTAGGGAGGAGGGGGGTGGGGGACACAACTCTCTTCAATGTTTTGAATTTGGACTGCAGTACCCATTTCAAACACTAGGTTTCATTGTTGCTCCTTTAATATTCAACAGCAGCACCCTGAATGCATAAACATGACATGTTGAGTCGCCTGAGGCTCGATCGATTTGTCGATGATGATTCAGCTCTTTTCATGAACTTTCAACAAAACCAGATAAACCTAAAACAAAAAGAGACAAAATAAAAGATAGAAAGTGAACAAGTAAATGAACTATGTTGGTAAACAGCTCTAACTTAATGCTATACAATGCCCAGGTTCTTTAAATCCTCTTATTGATTCATAGTCAAATACTTCACTTATAGGCAAGTTAAGATTTAGCAAAAGTTGCAATGACTAACTTAGTCCTGATAAAATGAAAAAACACTTGTACGAGCCCCTGAAGTCCCAAAAATGATTTTTTATTTTGAGCGCACCAGTTATTCTCTTGTGTGCACAAAATAATGAGTTTTACTTATACGTTTTTTTGTTTACTTTTTGGGACGTCAGGGTCTCTGTACTTTTAAAATAAACTTCCAATTGTGCAGCATGTGTCTGTAATGAGTATCCTAACAACCCATGAACTTCTTGATTGATTTGACCTCAGGTGGTCGAACTTGACTACGTCTTCTGAGTGGGAGAACCTCACCTCACAATTTTTTCCAGAGATGTATTGGCATTGTAGTCAAGATGTTATTTTGTATTCTCAACCCCCCTTATCACACGTAATAATATCAGAACAGGATTTCTTTATACATACCTTGCACTCACTGGAAGTGTCTTATAAAGGCACATAGATAGATAGATAGATAGATAGATAGATAGATAGATAGATAGATAGATAGATAGATAGATAGATAGATAGATAGATAGATAGATAGATAGATAGATAGATAGATAGATAGATAGATAGATAGATAGATAGATAGATAGATAGATAGTATTTTATTGATCCCAAACTGGGAAATTGTGTAAATTGTGTCATCTTAGGGATGAGCAGCAATCATTTGATGGGTCATCTGAAATAAGAATATTGAATGACTTGAGTTTTAATCGCTGAATTACCAAAAACAAGCCCCACATAAATACAATTTTATACATCACCTGTCTCAGTGTTTTCAGGAGCTCGAAGTGTTTCATAGACGCTGCCATCACCTTCAAATCAGAAAAAAACTCTTTGAGTGTTTATGATAAGAAATAGTGAAAACTAGATTTCAGGATCAGATACAAGACTGACCGTGTGAAAGAGACGAGTAAACATCAAGCTGTGTTTCATCTTGGTTGGCCGTCTGAGATTGTTGGCGCCTTAAACATGTATTAAGAAAAGTACAGTAGTTATAATCCACAAACTAGTATGAGTCAGAAATGAATAAAAACATGTGAAGGATGTAGCTGCTACAGTACAGAGTGTTCAATGAGAGAAGAGTTTACTTACCTGTGACAGCATGGATCTGTAAGAAAGGAAATACTGGACCAATTATCTGGATTGTGAATTGAAATAATTATTACCATTCATCTTGCAAAATAAAGATTTTACCCTTGGACTTTTTGTAGCAAGCGAGCGAGATCAGCAGTAGAATAACCAAGACAATTCCAATAACTGGTCCAATGATCACAAAAGAATCTGCAGTCAACAGGTCATAATTTGAAAGGAAAAATCTGAGTAAGCATTTGAGATATTCAAAACTGAAAGGTAAATGATTTTAAATTGAGGTCTTCACACAACCTTTTACCAAAGGTTACTATGGTAGCACAACACAGAATGTTTATTAAAGATATTTATTTTTAAAGGCATTTTTAATAGCTATTTAAATATTTTTACCAGTGAACTGCTCGCTGAATGTTATTGATGTGAAAGTGTGATGAGAAACATACCCAATAATGTTTGAATCTGTCGTATTGAGCTATGTCTCATGTGTTTCCATTAGTTGATGGTTTTATAATAAATACAGATGGACTAATCGAACCACTAATAAGGAAAACCAGCTTGCCATACCTCCTTTTTTTCTTGTGCATCATCACCAGTTGACATTCATAAAGACATTAATAAAGCAAAGCTTAACACCAATAAACCCAAACCACTTTGCTGTACCTACCTCTTTCCTCCTTTGTGTTTATTTCTTGTGTATCGATGGTGCACGTCATTGTTATGGATGTCGACATCTCGCTGACAGGATTGTAAATTGTGCAGGTGAACTCTGTGTCTCCATCTTGTGTCCTGAGGTTGTATTGCAGCCTGGGGCCATTTCTGATTTCGTTCCCTACAGTCCATTTGTAGCTGACATCAATGTCAGAGTTCACACTGCACTGGAGCATAACTGCACATGAGTTGGTGGAGACTTGCCAGGTGGAGTTGCCAGTCAGGTTAGGCTGTTTTGTTATTGAATCTGCTGAAGAAATCGAGGGAGAAAAGAAAGAAGAGCAAAGTTTTCATCAGACACTGGAGCTTAAAAGTTTGATTGAATTTGGTTAAAACGTTTTTTGTACATAAGAAACACTACAAATGTCAATGTGGCAGAACAAGGCCCACAGAACAAACAACTGGTGATTCAAAGACTCTGGACAAACTGTGAAGTAACACTAGAGGCCTTTCCTCCATTTGCTCCAAAAATATAAATATGTATCAACTCAATGATTAAGAGCTAAAAAAAATATTTGACAATGGGTGAGAGAAAGCGACAACCCAAATGTTCGCCTGTCCTAAGAGAGAGATTGAATCAGCAGGGTAACTTTGCATTATAAGGAAAGAAGCAACCATTAAGACCCTAATGGTGGTACTGTAATGAATCAGCATTGGATTGATGCTTGTTGGAGATAATATATTGTGTGTGAGAATGAAAAGTGGAGTTTCAATTTGGACAGATTCTTGATTAAGGCTTTGAAATAAAGTTCACAATGTTTACTGGGAAATGTTTCTTAAAAAGTCAAAAGACATGTCGTACCATGAACTTTCAGAGTGACTGCGACGCTGGGCATTTGTGTTTTTCCATCTGAGGTAAAAATGAATTCACCAGAATCCTGCAGAGTCAGGTCTTTCACTGTTAAACTAAAGCTTGTGGGGTCCAGTTTTAATCTGCCCTTAAATTGTTTTTCATCAACAGTCTTATCTTTGTCTGCAATGATTGACCCTCCATATCTCCACTTTGCTAAAGTGACTCCTTCAGTTGGTAAGCATGATGACAACTCTGCTGTGTCCCCGACTTTTTTATGGAGGGCATGTTGACAACTGAGAGCCTGCACATCTGAAACACACAAGCAAATAACAATTACTTCTTTTTTGTCGATGCCAAATTGATCTTGATATTGTGACTCACCTGAGAGAGGGACTGCAGATGTAAACTAGCTCGAAGCTAACTCTGGTGCAATGCATCAAATGGCAACATTTATGTTTAATATTGTACATGGTCCCTTTACAAATAAAAAGTGAGGCTGGGTGACATGAAGTGACGAGGAAAACTTGTAACTAGCCCATACTAGCTTTAAAGTTACAGGAATGTTATTCTTTGTCATTCCTTAAAGCTCAGAATAAATAGTTTGTGACTTGTGGTGAATGTTACTGCGGAAGTTAGTGGTTTAGAGCTTCTGATGTTCAGTTGGTAAAGACTGTGATGACTGTTGATTTTTCAGGTTATGTTTAACAGAAATGAACAAGACAGAAAAGTACCACAACAAGGAACATATGTTACATAGAACTCGACCTAATAGAAAGCACAAGATTCAGACTCACTTTTTTCTTGACCTCTTCTCTATGACTGCATGGCTCTATTTTTGTGTATGCATTAACCATATGCATCTTAATGTATTTATATGGTCAATAATGGTAAATGAACTTGAGCTTGTATAGCGCTTTTCTATTCTTCTGACTACTCAAAGCTTTCACACCTACCCATTCACACGTGGAGGGCAGTGGTTGCTATGTAGTGACACCATCAGAAGTAACTAACCCCATTCATACGCTGCCGACGAAGCAGCGGGAGCAATTCGGGGTTTAGTGTCTTGCCAAAGGAAACATAGTACATGTGGCTGCAGGAGCTGGGAATCGAACTCTCGAACTTCTGGTTGAGAGACGACGACGACGATGACTCTACCAACTGAGCAACAGCCACCCTTATATCAGACTGTTCATATTGTTTATACAGTTTTATCTTAGCATGTTTTAACTACCGATTACTGTTATTCTAATTATAACCCCCACACATTCTACTGACATTACGCAGACTGGACTTCAGCTCTTCCTGCACTTTAAGTTAGATTGTAAAACTGCATCTTAACTGTCTCAGGTTTTAAACTCAATTAAAGCCATCTAGTCTCTAACAGACAGGTATACATACCATCCAGGCAGACCTCAAACAGCAGCAGAGCACTGAATGTAAGAAAGCCCCTCAAATATCGGATGCGATGATCAGCCATCTCTGCAGGGAGGAACGTCTGTTTCCTCTTCTTGTCTATCAAACTCGTGAATCGTGAAAAAAACGACAAGACAGGAAGCAGAGCATGCAGTCTGATACGTTATTGTTAGAAGTGCTACATATAGCATTAGCTAAACCTGTACACACAGTTTGACCTTAGTTTATGTGACACTGCAAATCAATAATACGAAAACCACATTTTATTTTTAATGCAGCGTCTTCAACAATTATTTCTGGACACAAGATTCACATACAGGTTAGTTAACATCTTCATCTGTTCAAGGAAAAGCTGCAAATCTTGTACAAATTACAGCAGGACAACGGAAGATGCAGATCAACAGAAGGCGATATAAGGGAAAGGAGGATGTTGCTGTCGACTGTGCTCATGGATTATATTTGGAAACAAGGTGGCAGTGCTGCCTCAAACAAGAGACCAGACAGGAGCAATGAAGGAAATCAAAAGCAGCACCAGACAGACCAATATCTGACATCCACATACACTATTCATTCTGCATCTTCAATAAAACTCCTGACAAAGGAGCCATCAAAGACCTCACTGTTGTAAGACAGGTCATCTGGATCTATATAAGTCCAAACCAGAAAGCTAGGCAAGCATTCAACCTGCTCCTGTACTCATGTGCACCTCTTTTCTCTTTCAATAAAAATCAGAAACATCCCCAAATATCATTTTTTTTTATCTGTGAGACTTTAATTTTGCATTAGGAACGCCTTAAAGACAAAGGTTATTGACGACTTAAAGGTTGCAGAGACCGAGCTAAAGACCTCTGCTGTGGCTCATTTTTGTTCTCTTTGTTACCCTCGCTTTAACTGGATATGTAGGCTCGAAAATTTGCTTCATTTTTTTTTGTGATCAAATGTTTTTATTTTCAATAATGGAGTAAATCATGAAATCATACGTCCTCCATTTTTAACCCCTTCCCTCCCCCCACCCCGTATAAAGCTTAGGTATACATAGAAGAATGACTGACATTAATAGTCAACATATGAACATATAATACATGTATACATATTTAAAAAATATACAAACAATGTATATAAAATGTATAAAATAAAAAATGTTTTTTTTAAATTGCCCAATATTGAGGATTAATTACGTTGTTTTGTGTTTGTAATGAAAATGGCTAACACTGATCACCATTTAAATCTTTGTTGTTTTTTCAAAAATCCTGAAGTGAAATCTGCTGAAACTTAACTGATACACTCTCAATACAAATGGAAGAAATCATCTTGTCCCTGCGTTGTCTATTTAAGGTCTGCCACAGTGAATTCTCGGCTCATACTGCACTTCAGTATTTACATGAACAACCTGGCTCTGTGTTTGAATGTAGCTCTGATGTACCTGGTTCTATTCTGCTTTCTTTTTGTATGTGTTGGGTTTTTTGTGCTATCATGGTTGGATGTCTGTACGGCACAAATTTGAACACACAAGTCAAAGACGCATTTCTGCCTTTGCATGCAAAAGTAGAAAACGTGTTTTAATTTCTATTACACACAGCAGAATGACAAACTGAATTTAAGATATATAAAGTCTCCTAAAAAGAAGTTAACAAACGCTCTGACATTGTAAAAGCTCATTCTTCTACGTTAACTCTGCCATGAACATCATAAAACACTGTTTACATTTTTTTTTTTATCTCAAAGTTAAATTTAAAGTTTGTTGTCACGTCAACTTTAGATAAAAAAGTGAGGCATCACTTGTGGGTGTAAGATAAGAAAACTCTACTTCCCTTTCACACCTCCAAAATGTGTTGCTGGATGGATGTTTAGACGCTTACATCAGAAGATAACCACTGAACTGGAGATATTATCTTTGTACACACAGCAGCACATTACTTTATTTAGCAAACAACATTTTTATGAAGCAATTTGTACACTGATTGTAGGAAAAAATAAGAGCTTTACATGTTTTACAAAAACCTTAAAAACACCAAAAGATGATTTTCAATATAAATCAATCAACAAAACTAGTTAAACATAATTGGCACATTACATGTACAGCTATACCTTTAATGGAGAGACAGGACAGTGGATTGAGTCAGAAATCAGGGACAGAGAGAGAGTGGGGAATGACATGCGGGAAAGTAGCCACAGGTTGGATTCAAACCCGGGCCACTCACTTCGAAGACCACAGCCTCCGTACAATTATCTCTAATACTGATCTTAGTTTGACCACGTTTCTGGTCGTGGAGCTTATTAGAAAAAAGCCAAGTCTTTTTTGGTCGAGAAGAATCAGATCTATCTGAGGTTGTCCACGTAACCATGTGTTGTTTGAAAGCAGAAATAAAGCACATACATCTTCATATACAGTAAAAGAGCTGACATCTGCTTTTTCATAATCGAGACCTTTTTTTTTAAATCTGAAAAGTTTGACATTTGGGAAGCAGAGTTGGGCAATCCATTGAGCTTGTTGCTAATTACACGTTTTTTTGTTATCTGTGTCTCGGTTGTTTCGTGGAGGATGCACTTCTCTTCATGGACCTAGAACAAAATTAGAGAACATAATTATAAATGAAAAACTGAGATTAAATGTGTTGATGTTTTTCGATCATATACATTATGAAATAATTTCTGCTAAAAAAAAAAACATTGAGCATTTCACATTGTCTCCAGTTAGACTCCAGCCTTTGGTGAAATAAAAATAACGGTTATTTAGCAAAAGAATACCAAGCTGTAAGATGTGAAGATGAATTGCTTATTAAACATGTTGTATATGTCACTAAGTACTTGTAGTTAGGGGAGCAACAACCCAAACCTTAACGTGTCAAACACATACATGTAGAGAAGTTGAGGAGTTGCTGTGATACATTGATTCTGATCACACAGATATATAAACTACAGTTTGGATACAGTTCTGTGTACTACAAAATATTTAAAGTGTCAGAAACACTGACTGAGTGAAGGAGTGGGATTGTGGTCTGATGGAATTCTTACTGAAGACAATGAATATATAACACAATGAAATAGGTTTAGACATCCATCCTTGTACCTGTGGGTGTCTTTAGATTTACATAATCTTTGGAGCTATCAATTGGAAGTCCATGTGTACCTGTAAAAAATGTCATTTTCAGTATCATTTGGTGAATCAGATTCATTTGAATGCCTGTATTTTGTGAATGAAAGTTTGTGTATTTACTGTATTTGTTGAGCGCTTGCAGCTGAATTGGCGGACGAGTTTCATTGACGTATTCATGATCGATCTCATCTGAAAAACAAAAAAAAGATGTATTAGAATTTAGTTCCACTAGATAGATTATAATCACAGAGATGTTGGTGATTCTATACTTTAGATATCTTGATGTTTTAAAAAAAAGTTGATACTGAACCATCACCTGTGGTGTTTGGGCCAATGGATTCATAGACAGAGACATCACCTGCAAACAAAGTCATTAGTCCATTACAATCAATTTCAAAATGTTGGTCTTTAAAATGATACTTTCATGCTATATTAATACAACAATCTCTAACTTGAAGTGGAAGGAATTCAGAGAATTTAGTACGTAAGGCATGAAGAAGTGTGTTCACTCTGCTAGACCCAGTCTGTGGCACAAACGTTGTGTTTCAACAGACGCAAAGGCAATCACTTCTGTTGTGAAGACTGACCGTGGATAAGAGTGGAGTAAACTTGCTGTGGAGTTACATCCTGATTGGTAATTTGATTTTCAGCAGTGCCCTGATTGGTGCTCAGACACTGGGACATCCTTAAAAAACAGCAGTAAATGCACAATTTACAATACATGTAACAGCTAACATTTTTCTGCTTTTACACCGAAGCTGAGAGAACATGGAGTTTTACTCACTGGTTACAGTATGGATCTGTGAACAAAGAGATGGTGTTCTTTAACAAATCACGTTCCCTTCATAATTCTTCTGTTAATAGATTTTTGAGTTGAAGTCACAATGTCTTACCTTTGAATTTTAAGTAATAAAACAGTAGGAGCAGTAGAATTATAACAATGACTGTTAACAGGAGCCCAACAAGACCGAATGAAAGAGATGACGATCCAGCTGCTGCAAAAAGAAAGTTATCGGCTAATGGACTTGAGCTTGTGTAGCTCTACGAACTACAAGATCAAACAAGTCAGACCGTCAGCAACAAGATTTATATTTCTATATTGTTGTTATTAATAACTGTAACTGCAGACGGGGTGGGGGTCAGATGAAATGATTAACAGCATGCTACAGAAACAGACTTTTTTATCATTCTCTATTTTTTAAGAACAAGACAAGACCAGGACAAACAACTCAAACAAGAATGCATATAAAATGACCTGTTATGGTCATACTCACCTTTGACTGTCACCCAGCTCTGTAGCGACTCTCTTTTCCCACATTTACATTTGTAAAGTCCTGCGTGTGACAAAGATGCCGCAGAGATGCGGAGCTGTCCTTCAGTGTCGTTCCCGATGATTTTGTCATTTTGATAGAAAAACACAGTGCTATCCAATCCTCCGGTCTTCAACTTGCAGCCAAGAGTGAACGACTCCCCCTCAGTGACAGGATGAACTGGACTCACCAAGATCAATTGTTTGTCTGTAAGATATTCAAATGTTTTCATTTCCAATCAGAGAACTACCAAGTACAATACATATACAGTAGATGGCCTCTGCCACAAATGTTCCAATTATTTTGTCTTAATATATGAAACTCCTGAATGTATCTATATCAATTTATGTACTGTGTATATATATATATTAGATACATATGTACATGTGTATCAGTACATCAGTAATATCTACGTGGTTGTCATCTTGTTTATGCATCATTTAAGTACTTTTTTATTTATGGGGGAGGGTTAAAAAAAGTGCCTTGATGACTTGAAACAACAGGAATTGTATTTTTGTATTCACAATGTTAACTGACACAATAAAGTAAATATATGACATAAAACAGTAAACTAAATATTAGGGGTCTAATGGTTCACAGATGTCACAGTTCGGTTCTTATCAGCGGGCTTAAGGTGTTGGATGCCTATTTTATTTTTGCCTAGCTCTCATAATGCCGTCTATTATTCATTAGCATGTTGTGTTTCCAATGACATAGAACCCGAAGTTTCCCCTCACATCTGATTTAAAGGTCACATATTCTCCTTCTTTTCAACAAGTTTAAATTAGTCTCAGAGCTCCCCAAAACATGTCTGTGAAGTTTCTTGTTATAAATCCACTCTGATCCTGTATTTAAACCCCTCTATTTCAGCCCTGCTCAGAACAGGCTGTTTCTGTGCCTGTAGCTTTAAATGCAAATGAACTGTGTCTGACCACGCCCCTCTCTGGAAGGCCTGTGTGGCTTGGGCTTTCTTGCACCATGTCCAATTGTTCGCAGTGAGAAGGCAGACACAGAGGTTAGAACACCTACCTGTGGTAGTGTCACCCACCTGGGGGAGGGGTTACTGCCCTTTGTGATGTCACTAAGGGAAAATCTCCGAACGGCCTGTTTGAGCACACATTTTCTGAAAATTGGAGCAGGCAAAAGACGGCAAAGGATAGACTTTTCTTATAATTGGGGGGGTTGTTGACAGATTAGAGACAAAAAATAGTATTAGAAGATAGCAGGTCTTCTAGCTCCAAAGTGCCATCTTGCTACAGTGTTACGTTTCTTCTTCGTGTGTTTTGTTGTCAAATTACGGTTAGCAAACAGTTATGACCATTACCGCCACCTGGGTTTGGGTGCCATGTGTGATTGCCTTTTTCTTCACTCAGACGTATTTTTCACATGACTGAAAACACCAAACCGTGTAGTTCAAAAACCCAGACAGTACAGGACAAATACAAATTCCATTACACCCATTTTAATCGCTAGGCGTCGTTCAAATTGACTTAACATACCTGCCTGACTGATAGGCAGCAATCTATACATAGATATATAACACTTAGATATATGGTACTTAAATGACATTCCAGGAAAACAATTTGCTTTCAGAAAAAAGAAAACTTACTGGTTGCAGAGATGTTGACTGCATTGCTGAACTCCCCTGATCCAGACTCACACCAGTACACTGTATTACCCTCCTGAAATCTGGGAATTTGGCACGTGGCTCTTTTCATTGTCAAGCAGGCAGAATTATCTGACGAAGTGTCCATCTTCTTGAAACTCTTCACTCTCCACTCATCAGAGTCCCCCTCACAGCTCAGTGTGATGGAGTCAGACGTGAAGTGTTGCACTCTGTTAGAACTCACTTTAAGAGCCACTGATGGAAAGTCTAAAAAGAAAAGTGACATGATGAGATTAAGGAGATCACATGGTGCATATCTAGTATCTTATCAGCTCGTGTAGTTGGATTCTTGTCTTGCCGGGTTCTTATGATTGGTCTTGTGAGGGTTGGGTAAAATATATTCCTTAGGTATCTTGCTGTAGGGGTTCATTACTTTTATTTTCTTTCTTTTGGTTATTTTGCGTTGTAAACCCGTGTTTTCAAAGGTGCTATATTTGATTTGATGTGACTTTACTGTCAGACACGATCTGAAATGTTTATTGAATCACAGCGGCTCCATTTTTGTCAACATAAAAATTATAGACAAGATGCAAAGATACAAACATATGACACCTTATTATGCTTTTGCTATTGACTCTTGTTTTGAGCTTCTGATACCCCAGATGCTGACAATCAGGTGCCTGAATGGCGCCTGATTGGCAACACCTGTGAGCATGGGCCCTGCTACAGTGGACAATCCACTAAACGAGTCAACAGCAGAATAAGCTGTTTGGCATTGGCAGAGGAGATTTGGCAAGTTTTTCATGGGCCCAACCCACATACTCAGCTCTGCTGCTCTTCCCACAAATGCATGTTCCTTACAAATGTGGCACCATTTAAAAGGGAAATAAACTTTCTTTCCAACGGTATAAGATTTAATGCCAAGAAGCATTGTTACAACAAAGAAATAACCTACCAAACAAAAATGTCCTTACTTTTTGTGCAATGTTTAGATAAATAAACATATAAATGAAGTTATTTTGACGATGGTTTAGTTTGATCATAACTATTTTAGGATAGTTTCGATGCTGATTAGAACTCTGAAGAACAGCTGTCGATGTTGTGCTTTGCCTCTGTCCGTCAGCCCGTGTGTCCAATCGGACTAAAACCTTTTCGTTTGCACTTATTGATGTCGTTTCCTCCTCTCTACATCCTCGCTTGTGTTGTACTTACTCTCTGATGTGTCACTTTGGATAAAATTCGATTCTTTTTTATGTCTCAACCTAGGTACCTGGGGGAAAGTGACATTTAACTGCAGTTGTCACTGAGAAATATTCCTGTCAACGTTTACTACAATTTTCCTTTAAGTTTTAAATTTAAAACAGATAAATACTTTGTTGTAAATCTAGCGTACATGTCAAAGAGTGTCATGATTGTGTTTAAGTAGCACAAGCAGAAAAAGATACAAACTGACCTCCAGACCAGACAAACTGTAGATCACTGTATCGAGTGTAATAGAGAGGCTCTCCTCTTCTAGCTCGACACACATATCCTGCTGTGTGCGTCTGTCCATGAACAACGTAGGAATCATGTGCAGTGCTGCCACCAGGGAGAAGCTCATAATTGTAGGTCTTGTCTGATAGTTTTGGGACAGCTTTATACCAGTAGAACCTCCACCCTGCGTCTTTATCTGCAATTTCACAGCTGAGCGTTACTGAATCTCCAGAATTCAGCCACGATGAAGACACTGCGAGATTGGGTTTGGGTATATCTGTTGGATAATCATTGACTCAGAATGAATGCTTTGAATCATACTCTAGAACTGGTGATGAATAAAATGCTTAGCAACATTTTGTAGATCTGGCAATTGCACTGCAGATGTTACTTACAATTATATACCGACACTGTGACATATTCACTCCAATCAGTAACGTCTTCTTGTTTCTTTGTGCTTTTGCCACGACACCGGTATTTTCCACTGTCAGATTGACTTGCCTTGAAAATGATTTCACGTTGCTTTGGAGGTCTAAAAGAGCTCCCTGTTTCCCATTCATATTCCCAGATTGTGTTTCCTCCATCTTTAATCTCACATGTGAGGATGATTGTATCATCTTTATATATTTTAGGCCACTGTGGTTGTAGTGTCACAACAGCCTTGTCGTTAACTGTTCAAATGAAAAATAATTCGACAAAAATCACAATCTGTTAAACATATATGTTTTTTCCTGCGTTCTGTATTATCGGGTCACACGGAGAAGCTCACCAAGTTTGTTAAGTCGAATGTAATCGGTGTTCTCTGTTCTGTAAACAGGGTTTCCTCTTCCTGCGTTACACCAGTAGGGTCCTCCTCGTGAGACACTGATTTGTTGACTTGAAAGGAATACAGCATCTTGTGGGTTCAGGGGCGTAGGGTTTCTCTCGCCTCTGAACCAGGAGTATTTCCAGCCAGATGATGGTGGGTTCACAGAGCAGGTCAGGGTCACATCGCCCCCTGCAGGAATGTCTCTTTTATCAGCACTGATTTTCGCCCTTGCTTTTGGATCTTTAAAAGAAGGACGTAAAAAAATGGGAATGAAAACAAATAGTTACAGATTTTGAAATATATACCTCTTTAACTGCTAAATAAATTAAGAAAAAATCTCATTTAAATTACACCAATTACATCAGGGTATTTACGTTGAATTTGACATGCATAAAAGGCACTTGAGAAAGTTTAATTCTGTGCCCCCATGGACAAGCAAATATATCTTTAGTAATCTTGCCCTGTACTGTACATGCATGATTTTCCTCTTAAATAAACTCCCCCTGCTTCTTTTAACGCTCTAATGTATTTCTCAAAGTGATATATTTCCAGGGGAAATGTAAACACAGGCTCCGTTGATCTGCATGTTGTAAATCGCTTCATTTGTATACAGACTACCTTTGGTGTGTTACGGCCTGCAGCCTGGTTTGGCTGGCATTCAATTTGAGATGTTTTTCTCACATACAGGTGTTACTTACGAAATGTCAGTGTGATGGTCTCACTCCACTCTGTTGAAGAATAAAGGTCTCCTCTGTGTCTACCTTTGCATCGATACTCTCCATCGTGAGAAGCAACAGCATTTCTGATCTTGTACTCATTAGAGCTCGTCGTTGTTCTTAATATGGGTGTCATCCAATCATACTCCCACTCAGTGCCTTCAACTCTCTGGATGTCACATCTGAGAGTTTTCATCTCACCCCTAAAAATCTCAGTCCAGTTGGGCTCCAGAGTCACAACAGCCCTGATGGGAACTGATCACAACAAACAAGTGTAAAATGACTCAGAACAGGAATTTAAATCAAATATAAAAGTCTGCTTGTGATACAAATGGTAACAAAGTGGCAGTACGCAACATAAACCTTCCTCCTCTCCCTATGCTACCCAATTGTATCCCTCCAAAAAGCCCCACCCACCAAATGACACACAAAGTAATGTAACAATTCAAAACCACACTCAGATTTAGAGGAAAGTCCAAGGGCCTCATGTTTAAACGGTGCCCGCGCTCTAAAATGACGAGTACGCTGTGTTTCAAGCACACGTCGGGATGTATAAAAATCAGCGTGACGTGAGAATGTGCGGACGCTGCCGCAAACTCAGTGCCAAACGATATAGTTCTCAAACTCGCCAGATGTGCCATAATAAATTTGCCACTCAATTTACCTATCTATTTTCATGAAGTGGGAAAATAAAAACATAATTTATTTTTAATTGTACAGTGTCTTTGAGTTCTTGAAAAGCGCTTATAAATGAAATGTATTATTATTATTATTATTATTATTATTATTATTATTATTTCTTTGCGTAAGGTCTTTCCTAATTGTGAGTAGCCCATCTTGCAGTTTTTATACATGAGGCCCCAGGACACAAAAAACAGCAGGTAAGGAAAAGTTATTTACTCAAACGTTCCTAGGTCATACACAGAGAGGCAGTCAGCGAGGGCAGAAAAAATCCAACAAATCAAAAATCCCCAAAAAGTTCAAAACCGGGCAAGCAAACACAAGGACAATAAGGGCTGGAGAGCAAGAACACACTAAGGAGACAATGACAATCTGGCAGAAAGCTGGTGGAAACACAAGGGTAATTTATACCGGTCAGACTAATTGCAAATGAGACACAGATGTGTTGGGACAAAAGGAGGGTGTGCTCTCGGCACCATGAGGCGAGGAGAGAAAGCGATAGAGTGAATACGAGACAGAGAGACCTGTCTTCACAAGTCATTGGTTAATTCTGTGCTGGTTAATTCTTATTGGTTGTTTAACAACTGAAACAAACTATACTCACCTAGTTTGTAAATGGTGACAAAGTTGCTGTCCTCTGTGAAATTCATCGAATCCCCTCTTCCTGCTCTGCACCAGTAGTCGCCTCCTTTTGCGACACTGATTGTTGTGTTTGGGCCCAGTGTGTCATTTCTCATGAATATTTCTTCAGAAGAATCTTTTGTCCCTCTGAACCACTTGTACTTCCAGCCAGCAGGGTCATCATAATCCACAGAGCAGGTCAGCAGCGTGTGTCCTCCCAGTGGTATGGTTGTGTTAGCAGCTCTCAAGGTGGCATTAAGCTTTTGTGCTGTAATGTTTATTTGACATGTTATAAACTATTTTTGTTTATACAGTTATCATACCCAATTTGTCTGTATTGTCTCTGCGTACTCGCCATGCCACTCCAATGTTGAATTCATTATCAGGCAAACAGCAATGTATGGTTGAAAGCAGATTGGTGAAGTGTTGCACCTCTGACCACGCCCAAGGTCTATTGGCAAGTAGTGTTGTAGTCAAGACCACGCTAACTGAGACCAAGACATACCCAAGACCAGAGTGCTCCGAGACCAAGACAAGACCAAGTAATTTAGGGTTTCAGTCCGAGTCAAGACCAAGACCAAGGCAGGGCGAGACCGAGACGAGATCAAGACATTTAGGGATGGAGTTCGAGTCAAGGCCAAGACATTTAGGGATCGATGGAGTCAAGGCCAAGACCAAGGCAGGGGCAAGACAGAGACAAGACCAAGACATTTAGGGATCAACTTGTGTACAGCGGGGTTGTCATTCAATTAGACCGTAAACACTGGGAAGATTGCGGACGTAACCGGGGGATAAAAATCAAACTACAAATGAATTTAAGTTTTTTGCTCTTTTAGAAAAGGACCTTTTTCTTCTAATCACAGTAATGAGGTGGAAAAATAGCCTTTCAGTCGTAGTCTTGACCGGTCTTGATTTAAAATCCACATTCCGCCCAGTCTGAGACCAAGTAAAAAAGCCTTTGATTCCAAGACGAGACCTTCAAAAAGTCTCTAGACCAAGACCGATTTCGATCACTACAACCCTATCGGCAAGCCCTGAGGAACCCCTAACATCACTTCTTCAATCATTTCTGTTAGGTGTGGGCAGCTGTATTTCTTGCCTTATTCTATTGAGTATGAATAATTGGTGACGAATAACTAATAATAAATGGTGACGTTCAAATCTGCAAGATCCTCTGATCATCAACACACTTCAAAAAACCTACTGCTGACCTTTTGAGGTGTTATAATTGAGACATCCATTAGAAGCAACATTTATAGAAAAGTAATTCATTGTTGTCTCCACTCATCTGGCAAACAAATGATTCCATAGTAAATGTATTTAATGTTCTTACAAATCAAATATTAAACCCCAAAAGGCTAGAAGGAGGTCATGCTTCATAGACACAAAAACAGAAGTGTGAGTTTTAACAGGAAAGAGAGACAGTGGCTGGAAAGATTTTTGGTGAATAAATAGAAAAACAGAAATTGTGTAATCACCTTCAGCCAGTCCTTTCCTGAAGACTGCAGTCGTCACTAAATGTAAAGATCGATACAGCATTAGATATTTAACTGATAGAGCGATGATTAGTAAGGTCACAGAAGAAAGCTGGACTGTTATAAAAGACAAATGTGTTTGACTTAAGATGTTTCAAATGAACTGAATCAAAGTCAATAAAAAGTTACGAGCTTTCTAAATATATGATATGAAATGAAACAGGTCACAACGTTACATTGATGTCTATTTTCTATCACGCAGGTTACATCAGTGCAACACAGGCAGGGTAAATACAAGACAAGCTAGATTAAAGAAATCTTTTTAAACTTTTTACCAAGACCCCCCCCCCACAAGTTTTGTAAATCTGAACATTTAAAAAGTCAAGCTTCTACTCACAGAAGAGAAGGAGCACAGAGGACAAAGTGTGTCCCATCCTCACTTCGACCACGTTCACTCTGTCACTCTCTGCTTCTCTGAAACCTTTTCAACTACGCCTGGATGTCTTCTCGCTGTTATTGCTCATGCCTGAGGTGTGACGGATGTTAAATCCAAGGTCATGCCACTTTGAGCTCAGTAAGCTTGTGGTTGATAACGTCATCTTACTTCCCTTTTCACCAGTAATCTGTCAAGAAAATGTCGAAAACTTGACATCCCTAAAATATGGGATTACTCTTGAAGCGTTTTAAACATGTGTATATGTATAGAACAAATATACACATATGCGTATATACATACATATGTGTATGTTTGTGTGTGATAGCTTGAGAAAACCAAAATTAAAATGTTAAATGTATTTCCTCTGAGTTGCTCAGTCTGTTGGGACTTGGGTCTGGTAGCTGGAGAGGTGCAGAATCACTTCCCGGGTACTGCCATAGACACCGACTGTTCTGCATCCATCAGAATCAGATTCAGCTTTACTGGTCAGGTAAACGTACACATACAAGGAATATGCCTCTGGTTAACTTTACTCTATGTTCAAGCATTAAACATTAAATATTGAACTATTTAAATCATATGTTCAAGCCTACAGTAGACAATCATGTAGTTCTGAGCAGTGTGGAGGATAACCATGGCCGTTTTCACATATACTGTACACTCCTGAAAGGTAAACTCCCGCACACTGTCTAACTTTCAAACAAACATTTATTGGAAACGTTTCGGTACTAGACCTTCATCAAAAAGGTCTAGTACCGAAACGTTGCCAATACATTTTAGTTTTTAACACTTTACTGTGGCAACAGTGACAGTCATTCACAAGTCACCCCCGCTGTTTATAATTTATTTATTTTTTTAATTGTAAATAGAACTGATCCGCGGGCCGGAGTTGGCCCCTGGGCCGGCGGTTGAATACGCCTGCAGTAGACTGTTCAACCTGCTCTTCTTTTGTGGTTTATGTTAATTTCATAACAATCCCTACTCAATACAAAAGGCCCTTTTTTTTAAAGTGAATGAAATATGCAAGAGTAGTCCTACATGTCACTGTTTATAACAGAGGCCGTTTATCCTCTGCTGGACCGGACCCTTAAAAAACATTCTGGGGAAAATACAAATTATTTTTATTTTATTTTATTGCACATAAAAAAAAGAAACATAATAGATCAATGACAAGAGGGGAAAAACTGACAGTACAACATTTAAGCAGCTAAGCGACCAACTGTGAGTTAGTTAAGTTAAAGAAGCTTTTTTACGAGTTAATGTTTTCTTAACAGCATTAAATCTCCTTTCTAATGTTAAAGTAAATAAAGTAAAAGTATACCCACTACACCACTGTGTTTACCTGATTAAAGGTGTATCCATAAAGTCAAGATAAAAACTCTTGTTTACAGGCGGAGTGGCTGCTGTGTCACATGGTTAGAAAAGTAGGAGCTTAAAAAATCAACCTAATGATGATTGATGGTAATGAAACAACTCCAGCAGACCAACAGATTCTATTATTTTACCTCAAAGTTACAAATGTTGCTACGCAGAGCTTCAACTTCTAAATAACATCTGTAACCCCTTACACCCTCGAACCTTTCACAAGAAAAGAAACATTCTTAGAAACCAACAACCTTCAGAAACAAAATGGGAAGAGCGTTTCAGAAAGTTTCCTTTCGGCAAATTCTTACTTCAGACGTATTTCATGATTTCCTGTGTAAACTCACAAGTGGGTTGACTTCCTGCAAACATTAAGAAAACAGCGTACTGTCAAGGTAACTGTGAAAGACAGGTGGACCTTTGGTACATTGTATAACATCTCTATGGCTTTCTAATATATTCTAGGTTTTTTTAGGGTTCTAAGCCATTTGGCGCCTGCAGAAAATAGCATGAAACTGACCAAAGAAACATTTTAAAAGATGATTGACAGCTTGGTGTTATTAAAAAAAGTTTATTGTTGCATAACATTGCTAAGGAGCAATCTTGTAAAAAGCAAAAAGCAAAATAGACACCAGAAAATAGAAATGTACATAGAGCAATGCTTGTCTCAAACGCAACACAACACACTTTTCTTCATGGACCTAGAAGAAAATCAGAGAAAAGTTATTTGAAAGGTTCAATAGATTTTGTAGTTTCAATAATCCAACAAACAAACACACATTGTGGCGGGATTCATACCAGCAGGTGTTCCTCGTTTGACTTCAGAATAAAGCGGTTCATGAGACATCTTTTCTACAAATGAACAGATGATTAGTTCTTCAATAACAACCCAGATTGAACTGAACAGATGTTGATCTAAATCAGTGGTCCTCAACGGGTCGGTCAGGACCCAAAAGTGAGTCTCGGAGCTGTTTTCAGTGGGTCGCAAACATGACTGGAAAAACTTTTTTGTCAAAAGTCTTTGAAGCGCTCTTAAAACATGTTGGTTTTGTTCCTGCTCTTTTATTCCATCACATGTTTCGTCCAATCTGTGGTCCCAACTGCACTATTTTTCATTCAATAAATCTGATTGGTTGAAAAAATATCAGAAATGTGTGTTACAATTTTCATGAAGGACATGACTCTGATATCTGTATGTTCTCTGGCTAGAATGTGTTTGTATAGTGTTGTTTGTATTTTTCATGTACAGTAAAGAATATGCATGAAAAAGGGTGGAAGCTAACATAACTTAGTTTAACATCTTTCAATGTAAACAAAGACGTTTGCAACAGCTACTGTGATGGAAAAAGAAATATGAGAAGTATGTTGCAAAACTATCCGCAACAGACTTCTGCTATTTGCAAAGCAATTTCCTATCAGCAGCAGCAAAACCATAGAAAAGCAAAACAACAGGAAGTTGTAATTGTATTGTATTGTATTTCCTCTGTAAAAATAAAATGGAAAACAAAACTCTCCATGGAAGAGATAAATATCAATAATCAAAGTTTAAGAGTTGGAAGATGGTTGAATTCTGGTGGTCGCGACCTGAGATGGCTAAGCCAATTCGAAGAACGCTCATTCCCATTAAGTACCTAGAGTCATTTCAAATATACCAAAATGTTCTTTAAAAATAAAGTCTGAACTTGTGTTTGGTTTTGTACCTGCAGATGATCCTATCTTCACGTTGGAGTAAACAGACCTCTCCTCCTCTGCTTCATTTTGCTGACCTGTTCAGTTTATCGGATGAATAAAAAATAAACAAGATCTTTATTTTCGAAAAACAAATCAGTATCACATTCGAAAATTCAAAGGCTTTTGTTTTAATGAGAATGTAAAATCTTGTAAACACAGATTAAAATAATATATGAACTTAGGTTCGGGAGCCAGATCACGCCGAGCCATCCCTCTCCACCTTGTTTGTCTCAGTTCTTCGACCCACCCTCCATTCCCTTCCTCATCCCTTCATCCACCTTCCTCATCCCCTCCTCATCCCTTCATCTCATTTATCTTTTTCTAGTCTGGGCCTTGATCAGCTCAGGCAGAATTATGCTTGAGACTGAACCCCCATCCTGAGTCTCCCTCTACCCTGCAGTCAGTCCGTTCTTCAACACCAGCCAACTGACAACATCCTCTTCTTCGTCTTTTTTTATTGTGCTCTTACTGTATTTCATCCTCTTTGTAAATCACAAACACCTTAATGAGTTAAAGAGTTAAATAAAGGTTCGTGACCATGATTATACTGATCTTCTTTTTCTAGGGTTGCAGCATTGATGAATCTTTAAGGAAGCCGTAACTGAAACAAATCTTCTATCTTGAGTACTCACCTTTACCTCTTGTGTTTTTAAACACAATCAAAGAGTACGTCACATCGTTGATTTCATCCGCATCTGGAATAAACATGAGAAGATATTTCACCATCTTAAATCAAGGTTTTTCTGTTATACGTTTCTCCAGACTTCAATCATCCAATCCTCTAAACGAGTCAACAGCAGAATAAGCAGTTTGGCATTGGCAGAGAAGATTTGGCAAGTTTTTCATGGGCGCAACCCACTTACTCAGCTCTGCTGCTCATCCCATAAATGCATGTTCCTTACAAATGTGGCACCATTTAAAAGGGAAATAAACAGGCTTTCCAACGGTATAAGATGTATTGCCAAGAAGCATTGTTACAACAAAGAAATAGCCTACCAAACACAGATTTCCTTACTTTTTGTGCGATGTATATAAAAAGTTTAAAAAATGCAATTTAAGTGTGTTAGGGTCTTTTGACTTATTTAAGGATAAAACTATCCCAATTACTTTAAATATCTTTACACGTCTGCTTCATTCTTACTGTATGAATACATCTGTGAAAGCAGTTTCGATTCAACTTGAAGAAATGTGAACAATAGATATACGTGTTTTTTCACTCCTACCTTGAGTTTGGTTCTGGTCGACCTCGCCATCTGCAGCAGGGCTCTGATTGGTTTTCTGAGACTTTGAGGGTCTAAAAATACTGAGAACACAAAGGTTAAAGATCCTGTGAAAACACCAAATAGACATGAGAAGAAACTGTTAGGGTCTAGAGGGGGGAAACGTTTTACCAACCTGGTGAAGAATGTATCTGAAAAAAAAAAAAAATTGTTGTTAATTTGTGTAGTATTGAACCTCAGAATGAATCGATCATTTTCTATAAGTTTGTTTTTCTTTGACAACCATCAGGACTCACATTTTGACTTTATGCAGCAACACAACAGCAGCAGGAGAATCAGGGTAAAAACCAAAAAAGACAGTCCAATGACCAATGGCAGAGGAAAGGAGGAACCTTCAGAGCTGGACGCTGCCATAATAAAAGAACAAAAAGGTTATTTGTCAGGAAATGTTCTTAAACAGATTTCACAGATTGCTTCCACATATGTAACAGACACGTACCATTATGTACCAGATATTCCAACAAAATGTAATGTTCATCTATGAGCTTTTATTTAACTGATTTATGTAGGTTTCCTTTTATAGGTTCTCAATTAAGGGAGCAATATGTCTCTAGCGTTGAAGAGAGCCGTCTCCCCCGCCCCCCCCAAAAAATCATCAAATTAGATTTAAATTTGCAAATTAGATAAAAAAATAAAAAAAATCATTACTTTGAAAAGTGATGTTGACTGCATTGCTGAATTGGCCCGATCCAGACTCACACCAGTACACTGCTGTTTTGTGTGCACGTTTTCTGATGGCACATGTCGATCCTTTCACTGTCCCCCATTCAGAGCAGTTTGACCGATGGCCTGCTTCAGTTAATCTCATCACCCTCCATTCAGCAGAGTTTCCTTTGCAGCTCAGTGAGACAGACTCTGAGGAAGCGTGCTGCACTCTGTCAGGACTCACTTCGATTGAATTTGGATGAATATCTAAAAAGATAAGAATACGTGAGGGGTCAAATCCAGCACAGAGTTCGTAGTTTAATGAGGAAAGTACACTGTACAACAACTTTTGACAGTATTTAAATATTGATTCCATCTTATTACATTGGCTCTCTTTTCACATGTGCACTCCTGAAAATATCCAGAGGACTGCTCCGGATATTCTCCTGACCTGGCTGTTCACATACGCTCTCACAGCGGAAGACTATTCCTGTCAGACGGGAAGGGGGGGCCGGGGGTCTCCTGAGGTAAGACGTGACATAAAAAAAAGACGCAGAAGTAGAGGATGGAGCAACAGAGTCTGCTATGCGATGCTATAATGAGGATATTTGTCTTTATATCAATGCTACGTGTAGTTCAGCGGAATCACAATGTCAACAAAAGAGCGGAGAACAACATACTGACGAACAGACGCATAATGAATCACCGAGATCGTAGCGTTCGTGGGTATACACTCTATGCACCTTGCAGCAGTCACAGGATATAAAAGTCACTCCCCCTCCCGTTTGCTCGAGCTGAATTCTTCGGAGAATATCCTGCTACGTTCTCACATCAGCTCACTCGGACTTGGTGCGGAAAAAATACTAAGAGTCAGGCAGGAGAAACTCCGGGTGAGATCCGAGTCAAAAATGTGGCTGTTTGCGTTCACATATACAGCTCCTCCTGGAAATGTCCGGAGTTTTTCAGGAGTTTTCTGCAAGTGTAAACGCCCTATTTGTGAATTGAGTACTACCATCCACTTTTCTGTTCTAAACATAGACAGTATTTGATATCTTGATATTGATTTGTACGTAAGAATAACTTTAATATTGGCCCTAGCTTGTTTGCTTACTTGGCTTTTTTGTTTGTACCCCTATATGACCAAAAAACAAAATGTATTTTTTTATCTAAGCCTGTCATACATGTGTCTGTGTCTGCAGAGGTTCAAATGCTTGCAATGTCATATCACAGTACAGTAAATAATAAACAGAAGTAAACATTTGGTGGTGCTAGAAAGAAGGAATGAAAAAACGAATCATACAGACCTCTAGACCAGAGAAACGTAGGTTTGCTGGTGCGAGTATCATTTCCCTTTTTAGCTCTGCACACATATGCTGCTGTGTGTGTCTGTCCCCGAACAATGTAGGAACATTGATCTGGTCCACTGCAGCTGTGAGGCAGTTCTTTATGTCTGTAGGAGTTGCTGGATGATTTGGGAACAGCCTTACACCAGTCGAACGTCCACGATGCATCACTATTCTTAAACCTGCAGTTCAGAGTAACATTCGCTCCAGGACTCAGCCATGAAGTGGACACACTGAGAACAGGTCTGGACCGATCTGTTCAAAAGAGATGAAATGAAATAAATGGTTTCACATGATTTTCAATGCCACACACTTCCTTCAAACATACCTCCTGAACAGCCAGGGGCAATTCTAGAGTCTGTTGGGGCCCTAGGCAAAAATTGATTTAGGGTTAATCACCAAACATGTCCCGATGCTTATTCCTTGTACTATTTTTTCCTGTTTCTTTTTTCTCTCCTATAGACGGATAATTCCTCTTCATGTTTCTTTGTTGACTTTCAAGGACGAACTTTGGTTTTCACAGCCATAATGCATGCAACGCTCTGCAGGGCAACAACAGTGGGTGCTGTCAGATGGTGCAACCTTACTGTGGTTCCTTATTGTCATTGCAAAAGTTGCACATTTTTTGCCTTGCCTGTTGACCAGCAGCAGCTCTGTGAACAGGTCATGTCTGTTTTTCAGGGAATGTAACACCAACCAGATTAAGTTTTCTTTCACGTAATTAAGACATGCGAGTCCAAGCCGTTTTTGATCGAACATTTCAGAATATTCACCGACATTATTTTTGTCTTTTCCAACTAAATCTACATCAAGCTTTTATTATACAGTAGTTGGGTTTTATACTATTAAGTTGTGACTATAGACAAAAGATGTTTCATTTTTGCCTGAGACTCATAGATATTCATTCATATGTTTCCCCTTTGAAATCATCATATTTATGAACATTAACTTTGGGAGATGCCACAGAAGGGACACTTATTAACAACATATTACATTTTACCTTAGTAAGTACACTTACACTACTCTTCCACAGCAGCTCTCCACTCATTAGTCTGTAAAGTTTGTGGTGTTTAACGCTCTTTAACACTTATTAGTCATATCCTGCTTTGTGTTTATACATGGACTAAACTACTGCATACGTTTGCAGAAAATAAACCACGACTGATGATGCAAACAAGCTTGAAGCAGTGAGTGAAGACTTGTCCGGAGTGGATAAATAGAACAGAAAAAAAGGAAGATTGTGTAATCACCTGCAGCATGTCCACAGGGGAGTGTAACCAGCACTGAAATGAAGATTGATACCTCGTTAAATATGATCACAACTGACAGAAAGTTTTTTTAAAGGGGCTATATGTAACTTTCAAAAATACTGTGTTAGTAATGATACCGCATGGCCGTCAGGCGAACTGCCTAACGGCCTAATGATTTATATATAGCTACATGTTACATACGTATATATGATACTTTTTACATGTATAAATCGTTTTTTATCGCCCACTAATAGGCAAACGTTTAACTGATGTGATAAAGTAGATGTTCACTGTCTATCTGTGTTGCCTGTATACAACTTGCCCGGGTCCGATTTCTCCGCGGAAAGCTCCAGGCAGTGTCATTTTATTTGCGTTCTCAACGTCCTCCTCACTCCGCTCCGCTTACAGAAATCAATAGTACAAACTACAAACTCATCACACACTCCCGGTCTTCACCTGCACAGTCAGAGGCCGCCTTCACCACACTTATATCCGTCCTAGGCGTCACAGGCGGACAAACACATCACACACTCCTGCTCTCAGGCAGTGCCTGCCGAGACTGTCGTTTGTAGGATGGAGAATGAGACACACAGACTTCTTCACAGACTCTCACATGTGTATGACCACTTACCTCCTCTGTAAACATTATGGCGGTAAATATCCAGTGTTTCAGGGTCAGTTGATGCTCGTTTGTGTACGTACGAGCAACAGGTTACTGGTGCAGTTCGCCTGACGGCCATGCAGTATCGCTACAAACGCAGTATTTTTGAAAGTTACATATAGCCCCTTTAAAGCTAAAAAAAGAAGGCATTAAGAACAGCTGGAGTTTCAACGTAAGTTTTGACAGCTGAAAAATGTCTGAATATTGAATATTCATTGAACGTCAATTAACATGACTAAAGTGAAGCCAGTTTCAAGCAGAGACTCTGCCGTGCAACAAACAGAAGGCATAAAAAGATATCAAATTCAATAACATAGAATAGTCAAAGGGTTAATAATTTGAATCCTCTTATATTTGCTAAGAAAAAGAGGGGGTCAAAATGTTCTTGACAAATTAACATAAAAAAAACATTAAACTTGTACTCACTGAAAAACACCACTACACAGAGCGTAGTGTGTGCCATGTTGTACCCAGCACCGACCCGCAGCCTCTGCTGAAGATTTCTGCTCTAAATCTAGGAAGCATGACACTCTGCAAACTGTGGGTAAAGCTGACAGTCATATCTTTATGATCTCATGTTTCCTCCAACGCGGCCATGGTATCTTTTCTTCCCTTTTTTTAACGCCCACTCTATACGATGACTCTGTCACGAACACACACGAAGGCGATGCAGATACTACTTGTGTCTTGTACTTGATCCCTGCTAAATACAACGAGTTAAGAGTACAAATAACGGTATATCAAAGTGAAAGTCATTTAGGAATGAAAAGTTACAACATCAGGTAGAATCTTATTTGTGTCGAATAGAAAGTGAACACCATGCAGGAGGAATAAGTCTTCAAATTTTCAGTCTTAGTCTGACCTTTAATGCAACTACCTGCAACAAATGCAATTTGTTTTACAGCCAAAATGAACTTCTGATAGTTTATAGGTATCTGTTCTACGTCACTATAAGTTTTGAATTTTCAGAACCTGGTTTGAGCTGTGGAGAAAATAGATTACTCCCGTGGTAGAGGGGGGGAACGTTTAGAATTTGTGATGCCTGTATTTGTACTTTGTGTAGTTTTTGAACATTATTGCATTAATATAAAATACATTTGTGACTATGTGTGTATTTAACCATTTTGTGGCTACAATTATTGCCCCAAAGCTTAGGCAGACAAAAAAGCCAACCTATCAGCATGGCTGAAGCATACCCAACTTCACAGTTCCTGTTTACACTTTCAAGAAGTGTTGCTGTCGAAGTTATTTTTTTTCAAATATGCACTGCTTAAAATATGTAGATAATTTCAGGATATTCTCCTGACCTGGCTCTGCAAATATGCACCTCACAGTGGGAGACTATTCCTCTCAGACCGGAGGAGGGGTCGGAAGGTCTCCTGAGGTATGATTGGCGTTAAAAAAACCAAATGCAGAAGTAGCGGAGGAAGCAACAGAGTCTGATATAGGATGCTATAATGAGAATCACCAAAAGAGCGGAGGACAACATACTCACAAACAGAAAACGTAATGCAGCCGTTTAATAACGTGCAAGGAGATCGTAGCAGTCGCATGCATACATTCTATGCTCCGTGCTGCAGTCACAGTAATTAAAAAGCACGGATTGTTTTCCTTTCTGTGTACCGAACCTTCGACTGCATTAAACGACTTGCCTTTTTGAATGCTCCCTTTGAGTCTGCATCTGTATCCATTGTGTGCCTATCTTTGTGTCACACTCTGGCATCGGTGCTGCTAATTAGTTTGACAGTAGCTGTCAGGACATCTTAAAAATCCAATTTTATTTAAATGGCATAAATCTGTACAGACATGTTCACCAATAACCATTGAAACTCAAATATTGTATGACAGGCTTTTGTTTGAATACAACAAACTATAGTAGCACTAAGGTTAATAATAAAAAAAGGAAATTAACTTATTCAAAATCTAAAAAAATAAAGGACAGAAAACAGGCTAACAGCTCTGCTAAGTGGTTAGCTTAATGCTAAAATACAGAGTAGAGATTTTTATACTCAGGTTGTGTTTACATTTTGTAAACTATTCCTCGCGGATAAAATCTTCTGTTCTTGATACAGCACGATACAAGCAGTTCAAAAATATGTAACTTAGTTTAACAAAACGAAAACATGTGGAACGTAACAATTCAATTTTAAAAACACTTTCTGTACAAATATAACTTTGTTGAAGAGACATTTTAACTTGAATCTGAAACTGATGAATCAGTTATTTTAAGGCCACAAAAGATGGATGTCAAGGACAATTTCTAATGTGACAGATACATGAGACACCTCAGGTCTTATATCTTCCTTTTCTACTTTGTTATTATGTAAAAAATAGAAAATTACCAAAGAAATGATCCGCCCTGTCCAGAATAAAGGCAGGTAACGCTGCTCACAGCTTACTAGTGAAAGAACTTAATCGATGCTTGAAATGTTTAACCAAACTTTCAAAAAAACAAAATAAATACATAATATGATTTATTTTCTATACGACTTACTGTACCGAATACTGTTGTATTTACAAGCATGAGCACACAATTAACACATCTATTATCTTTATCGCTTTAACCATTCTGGGTCGCAGGGGGCTTGGAGCTGATCCCAGCTGTCATTGGGCGAGAGGCGGGGTTCACCCTGGACTGTTCACCGGTCAGTCACAGGGCTGACGTATAGAGACAGACAACCAGCCACACTCACATTCACACCTACGGGCAGTTTAGAGTCGCCAATTAACCTAACCAGCATGTCTTTGGACTGTGGGAAGAAACTGGAGTACCTGGAGAGAATCCACACACGCACAGAGAGAACATGCAAACTCCAAATAAAAAGGCCCTGTCTGACGGGGATTTGAACCAGGAACCTCCTTGCTGTGAGGCAACAGTGCTAACTACTGCATCACTGTGCAGCCCACAAATAACAACTTGACAGTTGCAAATGTTGATCAAGCAAAGACTTGTTTTTTTCACGTTGTCATCCATTCCTTAGGTCTGTTGATACAGAACTTTATTGATCTGGAAGAGAAGCAAACACAAAAAAGGATTTGGAAATAATTAAGAATATTGCAATATTTACCAGACATTTTTCCCCATTTCAAATCAGTTGACATATACATAAAATAAATCCTAACGTTAATGTCCACATGATGTAGGGTTGCATTAAAACCCTGAGACGTACCTGGTTTGAGTTCAGAGTAAACAGATTCTTCAGTTGCCGCAGGATTTGGCTTCCCTGAGAGAGACAGTGTAAAAAAAAGTGCTCATTATACTGAATATTAAGAACAGGCCTAATGTTTATAATAATCAGGCATGTAATGAGCATTACAATCGGCATTATTTGCATTAATTAACCCTTACCCCCTTAAACTAGCCAATAAACTGATTGAAGCACCGTCTTTAAGTATTACAAAGTTGCCTAAGTATGCAAAATGTTCAAAAGCAACTAAAACAAATGCAGAATTTAGATAAAGGCACAGTATGTTGATTCCGCCACCAGGGGGCTCTCAATTAATACAATAACAAAAGATGATGCTGAGGCTTGCAGGGAATCATGGGAGGTCTCTCCACTACCCCCCCACCCACCCCCATTGAAAACGAACTCTACATTGACCGCAGTGAAGCCGAACGGGTGAAACCGACCTGAGGAAGAGAATATGTTTACCCACGATGTATCCAAGTATAATCTACATGACCTTTATATCACAGCAGCACAAACAGCAAGAGTACGGCAGCTTTCAGTAGCAGTTACCGCTCCCTTATGTACTTTTTCACGTACGTAACATCCTGTGTTTCCACAGCAACTATAAACATGTCATGCCTGTCATGGCGGCCGCCACAACAAGACTTTTAGAACTATTTGAGTAACTATTTGAATGCCTACATCACCTGCGATTTGAAAAAAATCCAGACACATTACATATTTTATATTGTGCTGTGTTGAAAAAGAAAAACTGCAGTCGATTGCTTACTTCACTTACCTTTCTTTTTCTTGGCTTTACCTGGATTATGGCAGCTGACGTGGGAATAAAGGACAGATGGATCTGAAACAAAAGACAGATCTTAGGGTTGGTTTACTTTGTAGACTGAAGGTGTAATGTACAGACAGACGGATGGATTGATTTACAAAAAGAAGGGAAAAAGTGGAAACACTTGAGTTTCTAGAATGACTGTACAGATTGTGTGTTGTCTCTACACTGGCAGCTCAGCGAATGTTTCTTCTTCTTGCTTGTGTTTTGACACAAAACTGTTCAGCTTAATACTTTACAGGTATATATGTGTGACGGAAATGTGCTTAAAACACAGACATCAGACAATTACAAGCATTCAACATATGTTAATTCAAACAGCCAAACTGAGCAATGACAGTCATAAATGTCCCAAATTTACTAAAGATTTTACAAATTTCGTCTCTTTTGACACCCAGTGGAAATATTTAGTCACGCAAGTTGACATTTTAGTGTCAAGTTTAACATCAAATAAAAGCAGCACTGTGACCTACTGTACCTTCTGTTTCTAACTTCACATCAGAATAAATCGTGCTGTCGTTTGGTTCAGGTTTCTCCCCTGTAAAAAAAAAAAGAAAACAAAGGAGACGAATAAATGTACAAACACTTCAATACTTTTTTCAATCTGCTGTATCTGATCGAGACACTTACCTTTCTTTCTGATGTTTTTAAGCTCGATCAGAGAATATGTAACATCCTGGGACTGGGACTGGTTTGCATCTGAAATATATGTTTGGTTATCAACAAAGAACAACACTTATCATTCTGGGCCGTGCATGAACTACAGTTCTTCTACAGTCGTAAACTATTTCAGGAAACGCCCGTTTAAAGCGTATTGGCTGACATCATTGTCCTGGTTTCACTGAACCACATCTAAGTTGATGTAAGTGTTTCACAATCAATTGTTGCCATAACCCTGTGAATCTTTTGCTAGTTTCATTTTGATGATCATGATGAAGACATGCAGTGCTAAATGTCAGCTAGTTCCACTATTCAACAAGTACTATGGAAAATTTAAAAAAAGAGGCAAAAGCAAGAAAGAGGAACAGCTCACTTCCAAAGTAAAAGTCACACGGTGATGCATGTTTAGTGCAGCTTTTGATTCAAGGAGCTTCTTGGAGGTTTAATGCTGCATTCATGTGGTATCTGACACATCGGGAAAACGTGTCTCCGACTTGTAAAATGCACATGAACGCCTCCTCAAGTCGGAACAACAACTCGGAAAATTCGGGGAAAAAATTAGGTGCCCGACTAGCCGACTTGGCGTCATATTCGTCATCACATGGGGGGGGGGGGGGGGGTATGTTTTATTAATGTTAAGATACTTTTTATTACCAGTTAGTCACGTATTGCACATCAACGTTTGGCTCAAATATAACTCGTAACAGAGACATTCACACATCTTCTTCGTAGCATCCATTCTTTCTTTATAGTTGTTACAACATTCAAACTTTCCGAACTGAAATCACGCGAACACACTGAATTCAGAAGACACAACTCGGAAACTGGGACCACCAGAGGAGATGAATACAGCATCAGACCAAGTCCTTTAGTTTCAGCGACAGATCATTTTGCTCTTGCATCCATAGAAAGTCAATCTGAGTGCAAAGTAAGATCAAAGCAATAAACAAGAACATCAATTTAAAAAAGAGATCTCAATGCTCGATGTGGCTCTTAAGAGAGGCTGATTAAGTCCAACACACTTACACAAACATCAGCAAAAGGATGATGAAACTTGCCTTCAGCCTCTAAACTGGCATTGTTCATCACAAACATGAACTACAAGATTACATGATGCACCAACCAGTTTAGCAGGACACCATTGTTCAATTGAAGAAATATTATATATTGCACTGACTGGTCCGTGTTGATTCAAAGTAAACCTTTAAATGTGTGGAAACGTTTTCAGTATTAACAAAGGTAGAAACTGTACCATTTGTGGCGTCTTCAGGGCCTTTGACTGATTCATAATGACACACGTCACCTAAAGAGCAATAGAGATCGAATCAATCGAGTTAACTGCACGATAATATTTTGTGTCTTTGGATGTTTCAAATAAAAAGGTGTTCTTATGTATTAATGTTTATGATTCAAATGCTCACCCTGCAGGGGAGATGAGTATAAATCATGCTGAGCGGCTGGATTTGTGGCTGAGTCCTGGTTGGTGCCTTCAGGCTGGACTGACCTTCAACATTGAGCAAATAAAACATGTTAACATTGTGCAAAATGACAAAGCGTTAATGTAATGTTCAAAATGAGACACGAGAGAGCATTGAACTGACCTGATGAGGCTTGAATCTGTGAAAAAGACATTGTGTTGTTCTGTGAGTTTGTCACTATGTCATGTCAAGCATTTGGAATAAACGCTCAAATGTGTAATATAAAAAATAAATAAATGAAGGTCTCACCCTTTGACCGCTTGCAGCGATACAATAGGAGCAGAAGAATTATAAGTACTATTCCACAAATCAGCCCGACAATCACGGGAATTACAGGAAACGAAGAGATCTCAGACCTGGACACCGCTAAAAATAATATCAAATAACTGTTAATGAACTTGTAAAACGCTTCATAAAATTATAGACAATGAAAATTAAATGTCATGTTGTCTCAAGCCTCGGTGAAGACAGAACACCAACGTGTGTAAAAATAGTCTGCAGCGAATACATCATTCATTGTATCACATACTCTTTCAAATCCAGGATTTAACCAAATTACTGATTCAACACTAAATTATTGAATCAATGAGGTCAATTCATTTAAAGTAGGGGTGGGCAACTGGCGGCCCGGGGGCCTCATGCGGCCCCCATCAACCCTCAACGTGGCCCTCAGGTCAATTTTTACATATCGCTTCATTGGAAACATGAAGAAAACATGACAAAATCTGCCATGAAATCATGAAAACCAGAAATATGTTCATAATAATATTTGATCACTGGTATATGTTGGGGTAAATTTGACACATAATTGACTGTAATCGTTTTAGTATCCTACAATTTGGCCCCCTGGCAGTGAGAATTAAATGAATGTGGCCCTTGCTGTGACCAAAGTTGCCCATCCCTGATTTAAAGTGTTGTTACTTCTAACTAAATGCTGTATTTCACCATTTCTCTTTTTCAGACAAAAACACGGTTAACATTAAATACATTTATTTAGGATGGCCTAGTGGCTTAGGTCAAAGAATGAAACAAATTCAAAAATGCAGTCCAAATGAATTTTTTTAGAATGAAAAAAAAAACATGTTCAGCAATATGTGCGACCTGGACAAAAATGTAAAACTGAAAAATAATACTTGCAAGAAATAAATCAAAAAATGCAAAAAGTGACAAAGAAAAGAAGAGACTGAGCGCTAAACAATCCCACTGTGGGCCCTCACAGCGCTGCACACTCTTTGGTTACAATTCTCCAACACTTGACCCTCCAAACGCCCACAACCTGCAAGGCCCTCAAGCCTCCTCTAATATAGGATGTGGCACCTACATAAGAGGTTAGAAATCAATTAACTCTCAGGAGAGTATGACCTGTTCTAAAAGAAACACAAAACTTCTACAATAAGGCTAAAACATATCAAAATACATTTCAGTTAAGTAAACTCTTAAACCACAATTTAAACAACATATTTATTCTCAACACCTCTACCAAACTTGGCACCTTCCACTTGGCACACCCCCATATACTGTAAGACGAAGGCAGGTTTCAGCGCTCTTTGGCTTTCTTTTAGAAGTGAATTTCAGCTAGTCAGAAAGGCTTTTTTGAAGTTCTTGAGGACCACTGAACTATATCTGAGAATTTAACCCAAAGTGAATCAATTCATTTGAATTATGGCGGAGGGCAGCATTACGCCTTGAAGCATACAGCCTGCTGGAAATTAATTAGAAGAAGAAACTCTGTTTGACACTTCCTGGTTGAAAAAGAAGAGTGCAAACACGGCTGTGGAGCAACAGGTGACTAACAAGATATATTTGGCATGTGTAACATGAATAAAATGTTGTAATGTAAAGAAAAGACAACATGAGCTTTTGCTTGAAAATACAATGTTTGAAAATGATTTTGTCCGAGGTCATTCACACACAAGTACTGGTTGCTAGTCATGCTAAGCTAACTTTAACTTAGGCCTCTCAGCCGGCTTGATGTTACTTCAAGAGTGTCTGTTTAACATTAGTGCAAGCAAGTGTGTACATTACTTTAGAGGGCACGGGGTTTCCCCCTGACAATCATACTCACCTTTAACTGACATCCAACTCTGAGACGACTCTCTCCATGAGGTTTGACACTTGTAGAAGCCCTCATCAGACTTTGACACAGCAGAAATATTAAGCTGCTTTCTGGTATCATTTTGAATGAGTTTGTTATTCCGATAGAAGAACACATTGGATAGAGGGTCTTTGTATTTTAATGTGCAGCTCAGAATAACTGAACTTCCTTCAGTCACTGGATGGACAGGGCTCAGCAGGATAATATCAGACTCTGTAAAACAGTAAAAGAAAAGAGGATTCAGTCAGAGATCATCAGGTTCAAACTTGAAAATTAGCAGACACAGAATGAGGAGAATATATTTCTTCTTTTACAGCCATGCTTCAAAGTGATGATAAATCTGATCTTGTGTACATCTTACTCCTTCTTATGTTTAAGACTTTGGCATCAAATGTGTTTGAACAGCAACTGACTACAAATGTGAACAGTATTTAATAATGATATACACTCAGACCTTAATCTTTGCTCTTATCTCATTAAGAGAGTAAACACTCCCACACTGGGCTGCTCTTTTACTTCTCAATGTCGATGGAGATAACGTGTAACTGAATGATGTTGAATTGAATACTTGGATGCTGAAAGATAAAAAAACTTTAAGAAGAAATGTTATAAAATCATACTCTGTTTAGTGATGTTGACAGCGTTGCTGAACTCCCCTGATCCAGACTCACACCAGCACACGTGATTTATTGAGATGTAACTTGTTATTGTGCATGTTGATCCAGTCATTTCACCCCACCAGGAGCAATCTCTCAGGTTGCTGTCATCTTGAAACCTCACTCTCCACTGAGTAGAGTTCCCCTCACACTTCAGTGAGACAGAATCAGAGATGAAGTGTTGCACTCTTTCAGGACTCACTGTGAGAGATGCTGATGAAGGCAAATCTAAAGAAAAAAGAAACAAGAGGTTCAACAAAGCCCAGCAGTCCAAAGTTTAAAAAAAAAGACTATACAACTACGTTTAGCTGCCATTGGACTTTATATTTAATGTAGCTAGCCAACCAAGGAAGTCTTGCTTATGTCTATAAATTAAAAGACTTTCTTTGACCTGCCATTTTACAAAGATATGACAGATTAACATTTCATATCGATGTTTCTCCATGAGTAGTTGCAGTCTTACTTGTTGCCTGTTTTTCATATTTTTGGATTGTTTTAATAATCTTCCTTTTGGTGTTTTTCATGCTACCAAAAACAACAAACACAGAATAATGGCAGAAAGAAGCACGGCAATTATAAATCACCCCTAAAAGTCGCATGTTTGGGTTCATGCCATTGAAAGAGGAAAGAAAGAGCATGAAGTCATCGTGACCCATTCTTATCTTGCTCTTGGATTGTTGAACAATAGAGACAGAAGTCTAAGTTGTTCATAAACAACAAATGAATAAAGATATTCTTCTCAAGATAAAGAGAGACAGAAACAAACTGACCTCCAGACCAGACAAACTTTAGTTCACTGTAAGGAGTGTAATGTTCTGGATCTCCTCTTCCAGCTCTGCACACATATCCTGCTGTGTGTGTCTGTCCATGAACAATGAAGGAATACTTTTCAGTTCCATTTCTGCTTTCAGATAGCAGCTGGTAGCTGTAGGGGTCGTCAGATAGTTTGGGAGTAGCTTTATACCAGTAGAACCTCCATCCTGCTGATGAGTGTTTAACATCACAGTTCAGAGTCACAGAGTCTCCAGCACTCAGCCATAATGGAGACACGGTGAGGACAGGCTGGGGTAAATCTGTTGGAAAAGTGAGTATTCAAATAATTAAATAATCATGTAATGATGGAAAATCAGATATTACAGTATAATGTTTATATGAAATAAATGTTACTTACTGGATAAAACCGTTAGTGTGATGGGATCGCTCCAACCTGTTGGAGACTGGTCACTTTTTTTTCTGCCCTTACAACTGTAGTTTCCACTGTGTGATGTATAAGCACGTCCAATCCTGTATTCCTTTTCCTTTGGAGGTTTGACTGACCTTGAGCTGGTTGTTTCCCACTCGTACTCCCACTCAGTGTCGTCTCCATCCTTTATCTCACATCTTAGAGTAATCGACTCTTCATAGTAGATTTCAGACCAGTTGGGGTGCAGAGTCACGACAGCCCTGTTTGCAACCGCTAATGTTCAAGAATTCACAGTAAATATACAAAGATGAAAAAACCTTAAATATACACCAAAGAATGTCAATATGCCAGACTTACTGTTTTCCTTTAGCTGAACTGAATCACTGTACTCTGTGTAGTAGGCTGGGTTTCCTCTCCCTCCTCTACACCTGTAGAGTCCCTCCTTTGAGACACGTATCTGTCCAGTCGAGGAGACGTCTTTTAAGGTTGATGGGTCAGAGGATTTATCTGCTCTGTACCAAGCGTAGTATTGCCAACCAGATGATAAGCTCACAGAGCAGGTCAGGGTCACATTTCCTCCTATTGGAATATCTGTGTCATCAGCCTTCAGTTCAGCCTTTGGTTTCTGTGCTGTTCAGTTTAAAACAGGAATTAAAAAGGGATTCATGTTTCTTTAAATAGCCCTTAATAAAATACCTTAAGGAAATAAATACACATGAACTTAATCCATGAAACTTATTGTACCAAAAACACTTCATCACTGTGATCTGCACTAAAACTTCTCTTTTTAGTTAATTTCTCAAAGAAGAAATAAAGTCACAGTTTGAGTACTACGCAGTGAAGAATGATAGCTTCTCTTAACATACACAAACATCCTAAAAACTGTTTATTTTAAGTCCATCTTACCTGATACTTTCAATGTGAATGGAGTGCTCCAGTCTGTTGAGGTAAGTACCTCAGTTTTGTGTTTTCCTTTACACTTGTATTCTCCATCACTGTAAACAGTAGCACTGAATTCAAAGGATTCACTCTGTGTTACAGATCTATCAGAGCTGGTTGTTTCCCACTCATACTCCCACTCAGAGTCTTCTCCACCCTCGATTGTACATCTAAAAGTGATCTTCTCTCCGCTGTATATCTCAGTCCACTGGGGCTGCAGAGTCACAACAGCCCTGTTTGATACTATTTGTGTTCAAGAGTTCCAACAAGGACACAATGATGAGAAAAAATAAACACATTTAGCTTTTTTATCAATCAATTTATGGATAGAAAACATTTTTACAAGTTTCCAAAAATGTTAAACTTACAGATTCTGTTGATAGAGACTGAATTACTGTAATGAGTGTAGTAAACTGGGTCTCCTCTCGCTCCTTTGCACCTGTAGACTCCTCCCTGGGAGACACTGATTTGTCCATTTGAGTGGTTACCATCATCTTGTGTGACCGGGTATTCAGTGGATTTGTCTCCTCTGTACCAGAGGTACTTCCAGCCAGATGATGAAGGGTTCACGTTACAGGTCAGGGTCACAGCGCCCCCTGCTGGAATTGGTCTCCTGTCAGCTCTCAGTTCAGCATTTGGTCTGTCTGCCGTTTGATTTGGAAACAAAGATGTAAAAAGGTAAATAACCATGCCTACAATGTAATTGAATTCAAACAGTGCTGCCCTCAGAAGTAAAAATGACTTTAAGAATGATGAGCTTAAACTAGAGTTATGACTTATCTCTTAAATTTTATACAATTTAAAATGTATGCATACTAGTTCAGTTCCAGAGAAGACCTCATCATGTCTGTATCACTTTTTTTTCAAAACATGCATTTTCTAACATGAGACTTTTCTCACTTTGACACAATCAAAACTTAGGAGAGACCTATCAATATCAACAAACATCTACTTTAGTTAAATGTGCAAAACATAAAAAAACTATACAACCATTTTTATACACTTTATTAAATTAAAAAAAAGGACTGAATTAAATCACATTAATAGATATTTTAATCATATCACCAAAGATGTAATAGTCTTAAGTTTCTCAGTTATTTTGTTACCATGCTGAAAGGGAAGAATAGTTTGTCACACAGCTCCCTGCAAAAGACTTAAAGCAAGCAATGTTTTGTTTTCTAATTTAAAGGAAATCATTAACAACGGGACATTTCAATTATTGACAACATGGTTCAACTTACTTGTTACAGTCAATTTGAAGGGATCACTCCAAGACGTGAAGGTAGTATCAGGGTGGTCCCTTCTGCCTAAGCACCTGTAGTCTCCGTTGTCAGATGCACTGGCATGGCTAATAATGTATTCATTGTTTGTTGTTGGTTTGTCTGAGCTGCGTATTTTCCAATCAAACATCCATTCAGAGTCTCCACCTCCCTCAATCTCACATCTGAGAGTGAGCGTCTCACCCCAGAATGTTTCAGGCCAGTTGGGTGTAATGGTCACACGGGTACGGTTACCTGTTCACATCACAAAGACTCAGGAAAGAAACAGGATTGCAAAACAAACTAAAAAGAGAAAATGTGACAGTTTTCCTCCATGATCCATATTGTAATGATTGAAATGTCTGTACAATATAACTATGACAATAATGACAACAATAATGTTGCAAATGGTTTAAAAGTAACGTGTAAAGCAGCGTTAAAAGAAGCAGCTGTTGAAGAGAAATAAGAGCTTACAGAGTCACAACAGTTTCTAGAAATACCAGCAGCTTTCCAAGGTAAGGACAGAATCAGGTCAAAAGAGAAAACTAAAACACAGGGCTTAAAAATTACATTTTAAAAGAGAACTTTCAGGAAGATGAAGTTCACGTTCTAGGACATTTTCTTTTAAAAATGCAGTGAGATGATATATAAACACTAAACACTACATGAGGATGCTGTTAAAGTGATGAAGTAGGTAAAAAATAGAGGAACTACGGAAATATTTAAAATACAAAGAAATATAAGACAATCACTCACCTTGAGCCAATCCGTGGGGGATCAAATTCAGCACTAAAATAAAGATGAATAGTTCATCAGACATTAATCAAAGGTGTTGAATCAAGACAGAGTTTTATTTTAGGCACCATTATTATCAAAACCCTCGAAAACGAGATGGTTCATCTCAAAGGGCTATCCATCAATAAACAGAATTTCTCACAAAACAACAAATGTTTGGCAGCCATTTCAATTCAAAGCTTTTTACAGAACAAAACCATAGACTATTTACTGTACATGTGTTATATAATACTGTACAAACAGCAAGTGCAGTATCTCCTGTTGAATTATTCAAACAGACGAACTACATGTTCATAGAAACATGACTCGCCGTTTTAAAGTCACTAAACTTAAAAAGCACTGATGTACTCACAGAAAAACCCCAGCACACAGAACAAGGTTTGGTCCATCTTCACATCCAAAGTGACAACTAAACTCTGACGCTTTGCTTTTTAAAAACATTAACTTTGTATTTGTAATAACGCAGCAGGAAAAAGAGAAGAAAGACAAGTAACAGTTCATTAAAATGTGAGAGCGGCATTTCTCTCTGACTTCTTCTTTATCTGTACTTCCTTCCCTTTTACACAAAATACTAAGAAGTGCAGTGGATCAACCACAATAAACCAGTTTAAACTTCCTGTCTTCAGCTCGTATAAGATAGAGATCATGTGAAATGGCTTCTGTCAGATGTAAAATACATAAATAATGGCATAAATAACTAATTATTGCAATTGTGAATCTGGTCTCTGTGTGTGAGAAGCATGTCTCTCAATAACAGAGTGTAAAACCAGAACTTCTCTCAGGGATTCATAAAGTATATGTAATTCAAAAAAACACAGTTCAAATGAAAAAAACTAAAGCCACAGTAAGAGGGTAAAAAAACAAGCAAAACCTCAACATGCAAATGTTCCCACATTGAGGTAGAGTTCTAGTTTCTAGTTTGTCTGAAGCCCACAACACCAGAAACACTAACTGCTTATTGCCCATGACTAAATATTATTATTTTTCAGGTTGTTTTCACTAGCAGAAAAAATAAGGCAAAGAGATGATAATATGTTTCCTCTAATCTTACACTTAACTTTAGGTCCTGCCTCATTCACCATCTAGATGTTGTTCCTTTAGTACTGACTGTAACTCAGGGGGTTTTCTTTTTGAGAATACTCGGGGAACAGTTGTCCTGAGGCTTTCACAGCGTGCTCTAACTCGTTGATTAGTGGTTTCTTGGGACCCTTTGGTGAAAAGTTCAGTTTTACTCATCTTAATTAAGCAGAACGTAAGAACCACAAAACTCACAACTTTTACAGAATATGAGGGAACCTTAGAACGAATGTAATTCCCCCATGATATAGTCGGTACTTGGTACAGTCTGACTGACCACTTCCTGTATTAACAGCTCTGCTGTAGGAGGCACGTTCTTCACTGAGGCCGGACATGATGGCACTGAAGCAGCAGAATTCACAGTATTAATAACTTTGAACAACTTAATGCAGTGTTAACAATGAGAGGATGCTGAAGTGACCTTATTCATATAGCAACCTTTATGTTATGAAAACAGCTTGATGTTGTTATTAATGACTCTATTTATAAAGGATGAGAGGACGACTGTTAAAAAGCTGCATCAGAATATGCAAAAGAGCATATTAAGCTAAATATTGACCTAGTCACTTCTGATGGTGAACTAACAAACAAGCACCAGGTCCATGGTCAGTGTAGTACCCTCAGCTGAATAAAGAGGTGCTTTATGTCATAGCAAATGTGTCCCATCACATCTGTGCCATATTAATATCTGCCAATGGTAACCAGAGAAAGTCATGTAGTGCCCCATTCATTTTGTATTTAGAGCCATTAGGAATACTCACAATATCTGATACAGACGAGAAAAAGAGACAACTGTTGGTGAGAGGCATCAATGCACAAGGAGAAGTTACAGTGCAAACAGAAGTTAATAAAACGTGTGGAACAGCTGTGATAATTAATTAAAAACATGTAGTTATATTTCCTTATTTAAAAAAAGAGCTGAGGGGCGCTGATGGCCTAGTGGTTAGATCATAGATGAATCATCAAAAGTAAGTATGATGATTATGAAAGACTGAAACTCTTGGTTGTGTCTTGTTTCTGCTACCTACTTGATCAGTATGAAATGTTTTAGAACTTCATTTTGTTTTTGTGTGAAATGTTTGAAACTGTGTAACATAAACTTAGTAGTTAAAGTGCTGCCTTCAAGTATATGTGATGTAAAAAAGGGTAGGTATAAAAAGCTTCAGAGTCAGTCTACACCTTTTTGACAAGTTTAATCTCTCAACGTATTTTATTTACAATTTGAATAGAACGTCTTTTTATTCTTGTATGGAGGTAATTTGTAAATACTGATTGAGTAAACTACTACAACAACTACTAATAGGGAACTACCAGTACTGTGTACCAGTACGTTTTACCAGCTGACTTAAAGCTCTGCTTTTAATCAAGAAGAAAACATATGGCTGCTCATGCGATGCAGGACCTTGGTTATTTTCTGCCACAAAGCTGCAATACTGTAAAAGGTGACATTGTTAATAATTTGTATTTCTATATTTTTAAAGGTAGAGAACTTCACATCGTTGATTGATAATGACTAAAAGTAGCACAACCATAACTTTCTTCAAGGATGATTTTTTAGCGTTTGTCTTTATTAGATAGAAAAGCTGAAGATAGACGGTAAATATAGGAAAGAGAGAGTGGGATAACAGACACCACAGGGATGAGGGTCAGAACTGCATCTGGAGTGGATGTGGCAAGACCTTGTTCTTATTGGCTGGTTGGTCAAAAAGCAAGTAAAACCAAAAGAAACTGTTGTTCCTGTTTAAAACATTTATTAGGAACATTACAGTAAAAATACTTTAACAATACATAACTGTTAAATACAAATTACTGACGGTTCAATATATATACTATAATGTAAATGATTATGTTGGTTGAAAGCAGGTCATTACAGATATAAAAGTAATGTTGATGTCCATCTGAGATCTTTGTAAGCCAACACTGACAAAGAAGCCGACTTTAAAGCTGCACGATCAACTGGGTGCTCAAGCTAAAATATACAGTATCAAGCAGCTGAAACAACTCGTATCCAAAGTTTAAAACACCACATTAACAGATAAATGACAAAATCAAATATATACTTCTAAAAATAAGAAACCTCGTGAAATATTCTGATCAAAATGTTAAGCTTTGAGCTAATATGAGTAATTGAATACATATTCTGTCACTCTGATTTCATCAAAATGAAGGAACTGTACTAACCCTTGAACATTTGGGATAATTGGAAAGCAGAGATACAAGTACTAATGTTCAGTAATGATGTGAACATAATCTATGTAATCTAATCCGCTCCTTTAAACGTACAATATGTAGAAAGTTATTAGACTTTTTACACTAAAATATGTAAATAATTAAACATTGACTAAACCTGTTTTATATATATTTTCTGTTGAGTATTTACATTCCCGCAAATATTTCCAGCAGTTATCAAAGCCACAGAAATCCTTAATATTATATTAACGGAAGCTGTGTTGTCGTGGTGGCCGCCATGACAGAACCTCCATGACACAAACGAGATGTTTATCGTTGCCGTGGAAACACCGGCTGTTACATAAAAGACCGCTACATAAGGGAGCGGTAGCTGCTACTGAAAGCTGCCGTACTGTTGCTGTATGTGCCGCTGTGATAAAAACTTCATGTAAATCAGACTTGGATACATTAGCTCGTCTTTAAACATATTCTCTTCTTCAGGTCTGTTTCACCCGTTTGTCTTGAATAGGGTCAACTCTTAGTTCATTTTCATTGGGGGTGGGGACGGAGTAGCAGAGAGAATCACTCCCATGATTCCCCGCCAGCCTTGACGTCACCTTTTGTGGAAGGTTTTTTTTAATAAGAGTCCCCTGGTGGTGGAATTTACAAACTGTGTGTTCAAAGACCTGGGGAAGAAAACACAAACATGTTAGTCCACAGTATACAGTTGATTATATTGAAATTATCCGAAGGTTTTGTCTTTTATGTCGGTGTAGTCCCACATTGTTCTTTGCACAAAATATCTACTTTAAATACATTCAGACCAGATATGCCTCAGAGGTCATTTCTAGTAATCTTGTGGCCAAGTGTAGATAGTTATTCATGTCTTTTAACTCAAAGACTGTCGTTTTAAAACTATAGAAACAAGAATACAACTTACATTATTTTGACTTATTTGCTGTTGATTTAAGACGTCTGGCACCTATTAACCCAATAAAGAAAGTATTATATGTACATGTTTTTAACTGTTTTACATTGGGCATTTTTGGAGTGCACGTGAATATGAAGGTATACACTGAACCATTTTCAGTGTCTCCAGATTCTTCTACTGACTGGTTGACGTAATCATCCCCTTAAAAAAAATGAGAATCAAGCAAAAGTTTCTTCATCAATGTTTGTAAGGATGAGTGTCGTACAAATACACAAATGCATGACAAACATAAAGTACCGTACCAGCGTTGTTGTCCTCAGAGATTTGGAGTGTTTCGTAGACACTGGCATCACCTATAGAGAAGTGAAAACCATCAAAAGTCACTTTGATCCCATTTTTGGATCCATATATTCTGAAGACTTCATTCATTTTTTTAATAGTGTGTAGATATACACAATACCAAGATGAAAAGCTTACCGTGCAGGAGAGTAGAGTATACGTCAGGTTGAGCCACATTCTGGTAAAGTTCATGACTTCTGGCAGATTCCTGGTTGTTACTCTCAGACTGGCTCGGCCTTAAACATGCAGCATTGACGCACATTACATTTAGCACCATGGCTTAAATTACTGCTATATTTAAAATAAGTAAAGAGAGAGTTGAACCTACCTCCTGAAGCATGAGTCTGTGAAAAAGACATTTACTGTTACATTGTTTTTTACTTTATTTAAGTCACACTGCTAATCTCTGTCAGTACATTTCTATATTTAATATAAATGCATCATTTAATAATTAGAAGTAAAAGAAGGTCTTACCCTTGGACTGACGGTAACAATACAATAGGAGCAGAAATATTGTAAGCGCTACTCCACAAATCAGCCCAACAATCACAGGAATGACAGGAAATGAGGAGTCCTCAGGTCTGGACACTGCTACATGTATACGTGCCATAAAGAATAACAAATAGTAACTGATACTACAATTATACAAACACTCCTTCAGCTGATTCAAAGTGTTATTTAATACTTTGAGTCATGATGTTTCAAGCTACAGTAAAGACAAAACCACTCAAATGAATACAAATAATATCCAACATGAATACATAATGTGATCACCTATTCTTAGGAGTCCAGGAGGTATAAACAAACCACATTAAAGTATTTTATATAATATATATTTTGAATGTATGAACTCAGCAATGCTTCATATCAGGACTTTGAAATCCACTGACTCAGACGAAACACTTTAAGACTTTACTGAGTTAAAAAAGTAATGTTACTTTCAGTTCAGTTAAATTTCACTTAGTTTCCCCTTTTAAAGGATACTAAATAAATCCTGGTAAACACTAAAGAAATCCAGTGATTGTTATCTTACTCACCTGTTACTGACATCCAACTCTGAGACGACTCTCTCTCTGATGTTTGACACTTGTAGAAGCCCTCATCAGACTTTGACACAGCAGAGATATTAAGCTGCTTTCTGGTATCATTCTGAATGAGTTTGTTATTCTGATAGAAGAACACATTGGAAATGTTATCTCTGTATTTTAATGTGCAGCTCAGAATAACTGAACTTCCTTCAGTCACTGGATGGACAGGGCTCAGCAGGATAATATCAGACTCTGTAAAACAGTTAAAGAAAAGAGGATTCAGTCAGAGATCATCAGGTTCAAAGTTGAAAATTAGCAGACACAGAATGAGGAGAATATATTTCTTCTTTTACAGCCATGCTTCAAAGTGATGATAAATCTGATCTTGTGTACATCTTACTCCTTCTTATGTTTAAGACTTTGGCATCAAATGTGTTTGAACAGCAACTGACTACAAATGTGAACAGTATTTAATAATGATATACACTCAGACCTTAATCTTTGCTCTTATCTCATTAAGAGAGTAAACACTCCCACACTGGGCTGCTCTTTTACTTCTCAATGTCGATGGAGATAACGTGTAACTGAATGATGTTGAATTGAATACTTGGATGCTGAAAGATTCAAAACTTTAAGAAGAAATGTTATAAAATCATACTCTGTTTAGTGATGTTGACAGCGTTGCTGAACTCCCCTGATCCAGACTCACACCAGCACACGGTATTTGTTGAGATGTAACTTGTTATTGTGCATGTTGATCCAGTCATTTTACCCCACAGGGAGCAATCTCTCAGGTAGCTGTCACCTTGAAACCTCACTCTCCACTGAGTAGAGTTCCCCTCACACTTCAGTGAGACAGAATCAGAGATGAAGTGTTGCACTCTTTCAGGACTCACTGTGAGAGATGCTGATGAAGGCAAATCTAAAGAAAAGAGAAACAAAGAAGTTCACCAAAGCCCAGCAGTCCAAAGATTAATAAAAGACTATACAACTACGTTTAGCTGCCATTGGACTTTATATTTAATGTAGCTAGCCAACCAAGGAAGTCTTGCTTATGTCTATAAATTAAAAGACTTTCTTTGACCTGCCATTTTTCAAAGATATGACAGATTAACATTTCATACTGATGTTTCTCCATGAGTAGTTGCAGTCTTACTTTGTGTCTGTGTTTCATATTTTTGGATTGTTTTAATAATCTTCCTTTTGGTGTTTTTCATGCTACCAAAAACAACAAACACAGAATAATGGCAGAAAGAAGCACGGCAATTATAAATCACCCCTAAAAGTCGCATGTTTGGGTTCATGCCATTGAAAGAGGAAAGAAAGAGCATGAAGTCATCGTGACCCATTCTTATCTTGCTCTTGGATTGTTGAACAATAGAGACAGAAGTCTAAGTTGTTCATAAACAACAAATGAATAAAGATATTCTTCTCAAGATAAAGAGAGACAGAAACAAACTGACCTCCAGACCAGACAAACTTTAGTTCACTGTAAGGAGTGTAACGTTCTGGATCTCCTCTTCCAGCTCTGCACACATATCCTGCTGTGTGTGTCTGTCCATGAACAATGAAGGAATACTTTTCACTTTCAGATAGCAGCTGGTAGCTGTAGGGGTCGTCAGATAGTTTGGGAGTAGCTTTATACCAGTAGAACCTCCATCCTGCTGATGAGTGTTTAACATCACAGTTCAGAGTCACAGAGTCTCCAGCACTCAGCCATAATGGAGACACGGTGAGGACAGGCTGGGGTAAATCTGTTGGAAAAGTGAGTATTCAAATAATTAAATAATCATGTAATGATGGAAAATCTGAAATTACAGTATAATGTTTATATGAAATAAATGTTACTTACTGGATAAAACCGTTAATGTGATGGGATCGCTCCAACCTGTTGGAGACTGGTCACTTTTTTTTCTGCCCTTACAACTGTAGTTTCCACTGTGTGATGTATAAGCACGTCCAATCCTGTATTCCTTTTCCTTTGGAGGTTTGACTGACCTTGAGTTGGTTGTTTTCCACTCGTACTCCCACTCAGTGTCGTCTCCATCCTTTATCTCACATCTTAGAGTAATCGACTCTTCATAGTAGATTTCAGACCAGTTGGGGTGCAGAGTCACGACAGCCCTGTTTGCAACCGCTAATGTTCAAGAATTCACAGTAAGTATACAAAGATGAAACAACCTTAAATATACACCAAAGAATGTCAATATGCCAGACTTACTGTTTTCCTTTAGCTGAACTGAATCACTGTCCTCTGTGTAGTAAGCTGGGTTTCCTCTCCCTCCTCTACACCTGTAGACTCCCTCCTTTGAGACACGTATTTGTCCAGTCGAGGAGACGTCTTTTATGGTTGATGGGTCAGAGGATTTATCTGCTTTGTACCAAGCGTAGTATTGCCAACCAGATGATAAGCTCACAGAGCAGGTCAGGGTCACATCACCTCCTCCTGGAATATCTGTGTCATCAGCCTTCAGTTCAGCCTTTGGTTTCTGTGCTGTTCAGTTTAAAACAGGGATATAAAAAGGGATTCATGTTTCTTTAAATAGCCCTTAATAAAATACCTTAAGGAAATAAATACACATGAACTTCATCCATGAAACTTATTGTACCAAAAACACTTCATCACTGTGATCTGCACTAAAACTTCTCTTTTTAGTTAATTTCTCAAAGAAGAAATAAAGTCACAGTTTGAGTACTACGCAGCGAAGAATGATAGCTTCTCTTAACATACACAAACATCCTAAAAACGTGTTACCATGTTGATTTTAAGTCCATCTTACCTGATACTTTCAATGTGATTGAAGGGCTCCACTGTGTTGAGGTAAGTACCTCAGTTTTGTGTTTTCCCTTACACTTGTATTCTCCTTCACTGTAAACAGTAGCAGTGAATTCAAAGGATTCACTCTGTCTTGCAGATCTATCAGAGCTGGTTGTTTCCCACTCATACTCCCACTCAGAGTTGTCTCCAGCCTCGATTTTACATCTCAGAGTGATCTTCTCTCCGCTGTATATCTCAGTCCACTGGGGCTGCAGAGTCACAACAGCCCTGTTTGATACTGTTTGTGTTCAAGAGTTCCAACAAGGACACAATGGTGAGAAAAAAGAAACATCTTTAGCTTTTTTATCAATCAATTTATAGATAGAAAACATTTTTACAAGATTTCAAAAATGTTAAACTTACAGATTCTGTTGATAGAGACTGAATCACTATAATAACCGTGCCTACAATGTAATGGAATTCAAACAGTGCTGCCCTCAGAAGTAAAAATGACTTTAAGAATGATGAGCTTAAACTAGAGTTATGACTTATCTCTTAAATTATATTAAAATGTATGCATACTAGTTCAGGTCCAGAAAAGACCCCATCATGTCTGTATCACTTTTTTTTCAAAACATGCATTTTCTAACATGAGACTTTTCTCACTTTGACACAATCAAACTTAGGAGAGACCTATCAATATCAACAAACATCTACTTTAGTTAAATGTGCAAAACATAAACAATCTATACAACCATTTTTATACACTTTAGGACATTTAAAAAAAGGACTGAATTAAATCACATTAATAGATATTTTAATCATATCACCAAAGATGTAATAGTCTTAAGTTTCTCAGTTATTTTGTTACCATGCTGAAAGGGAAGAATAGTTTGTCACACAGCTCCCTGCAAAAGACTTTAAGCAAGCCATGTTTTGTTTTCTAATTTAGATGAAATCATTAACAAGAAGATGAAGTTCACGTTCTAGGACATTTTCTTTTAAAAATGCAGTGAGATGATATATAAACACTAAACACTACATGAGGATGCTGTTAAAGTGATGAAGTAGGTAAAAAATAGAGGAACTACGGAAATATTTAAAATACAAAATTATAGAAATATAAGACAATCACTCACCTTGAGCCAATCCGTGGGGGATCAAATTCAGCACTAAAATAAAGATGAATAGTTCATCAGACATTAATCAAAGGTGTTAAATCAAGACAGAGTTTTATTTTAGGCACCATTATTATCAAAACCCTCGAAAACGAGATGGTTCATCTCAAGGGGCTATCCATCAATAAACAGAATTTCTCACAAAACAACAAATGTTTGGCGGCCATTTCAATTCAAAGCTTTTTACAGAACAAATCCATAGACTATTTACTGTACATGTGTTATATAATACTGTACAAACAGCAAGTGCAGTATCTCCTGTTGTATTATTCAAACAGCCGAACTACATGTTCATAGAAACATGACTCGCCATTTGAAAGTCACTAAACTTAAAAAGCACTGATGTACTCACAGAAAAACCCCAGCACACAGAACAAGGTTTGGTCCATCTTCACATCCAAACCTCTGACGCTTTGCTTTTAAAAAAACATTAACTTTTTAATTATGCAGAAGAAAAAAGAGAAGAAAGACAAGTAACAGTTCATTAAAATGAGAGCAGCATTTCTCTTTGACATCTTCTACCTTTCTACTTCCTTACCAATTTCACAAATTTCTAAGAAGTCCCAACCACAACAAAAAAACCTGTTTACACTTCCTGTCTGCTGCTCGAATAAGAAAGAGATCATGTGAAATGGCTTCTGTCAGAGGTTAAATCAATAAATAATGGCATAAATAACAAATTATTACACATCCATGAAACATAATGCCAATAACTTTAAGACCACATACACACCAAACATTTCTAGTGTTTTAAGTGCTGCATGTTATGCCATATACAGATTATATTATATATTTGTGTGTGTTGGGTTTTTATAAACAAGATAAATATGATTTCATGCAATAAACAATATATGAGTGTCCTTGTCTAATACATCCTGGTGAAAGAATTACAAAATGAATGTCATCTAAAAACTCATGAGCAATAATAAATAACAGTTTATGTCCCGATGTGGACCATAATATGGAGGTTGGTCTGGTAGCTGGAGAGGTGCCAGGGCAATTCCCAAGGACTTCCAAGGTGCCCTAACATCTCTGGTGTGCTCGCTGCATAGCAGTGTATAGCAGCCCCACTCTGACATCTCTCCACTAAAGCATGTCCACTGGTCCTGTTTGAGCATGTGTGTGAATCTGGTCTCTGTGTGTGAGAAGCATGTCTCTCAATAACAGAGTGTAAAACCAGAATTTCTCTCAGGGATTCATAAAGTATATGTGATTCAAAACAACTAAAATTAAAATAAATAAAAACTAAAGCCACAGTAAGAGGGTAAAAAAATAAGCACAACCTCAACATGCAAATGTTCCCACATTGTGGTAGAGTTCTAGTTTCTAGTTTGTCTGAAGCCCACAACACCAGAAACACTAACTGCTTATTGCCCATGACTAAATATTATTATTTTTTCAGGTTGTTTTTACTAGCAGAAAAAAGAAGGCAAAAAGATGATAATATGTTTCCTCTAATCTTACATTTAACTTCAGGTCCTGCCTCATTTACCATCTAGATGTTGTTCCTTTAGTACTGACTGTAACTCAGGGGGTTTTCTTTTTGAGAATACTCGGGGAACAGTCCTGAGGCTTTTACAGCGTGCTCTAACTCGTTGATTAGTGGTTTCTTGGGACCCTTTGGTGGAAAGTTTTACTCATCTTAATTAAGTAGAACGTAAGAACCACAAAACTCACAAGAAAACTCAAGCGTTGTAACAAGTACAGTCTGACTGACCACTTCTTCAGCTCTGCTGTAGGAGGCACGTCTTTTACATGATGTCATTGAAGCAGCAGAATTCACAGTATTAATAACTTTGAACAACTTAAGGCAGTATTAACAGTGAGTGGATGCTGAAGTGACCTTCAGAGTAACCTTCAGGGCCCCAGACCAGTAGGGGGCCCCAAAGCAGCGTCTAAAAATGTGCACATTTTGGAAACCTCACTAATCGGGCCCGATCTGACAGCACTCGCTCTCGTTGCCCTGCTGAACACTGGAAGGAGGTCGCGGTTGGAGGGCCCCCCAACTGATTTTTGCCTAGGGCCCCAACAGACTCTAGAATCACCACTGAAAGTGAGAACACTGGACCAAGAATTTATCCGAATAGCAGACCGTATGTAATGATGGCCGAGGAAGAAACAAATTAACCAATTGAAACAGAATAATTAGCATGATCAAGTTTACTATTTATATTCCTATACTATTCCTTTCAGATCCATTAGGTACCCATCCATATTATTCATAATACATTTTATTTGTAGCGCACTTTTCATCAAATCAAATCTTAAAGTTCTATAGAATTAAGAAAGCATGATCATGAAAAAAAGTTAAGGACAAGCAGAGAGCAAAAGGCATGAGTATTAAAAATAAAGAAGAAATAAAGAAAGATGAATGATGAATGAATGTGGGGCTCAAATACTCAAAATAGATGTGCATGATTCACATTGATAACAGTTTTAGTTTAAGAAATCCAGGATACCAGATTAATCCAAAAATCCCATTCTTGAGTCATTAAAACACAATTAAAAAAAAAAAAAAAACTAAAATAACAATGAGCCTTAATATAACCTTTAAACGACAGTCATACCATACCAATACATCACATCCAAATATTTTAAAAATGCAGTTCAAAACAATCCATAATGATGTGTAATCAGGTTTTTAATACCACATGAATGTCCATGTCATAATTCTGAATTTATACCGTACTCTTAGACAAGCTTTTCAAACTTGTCATGTTCATCTCATTGGCTTTTGCAACACGCTGTACACTGTGTCAATTTGCATCAGTTGCTTTGCCTCCCCAAGAGTGACAGATGAAGTTGATGACTCTTGTATCGTGTCATCTACTTTTGTTTTATTTTCTCTGTCACTGTTTCCAAGCGAGTCAGTCACATGTGGCAACTGTAAAACGCTGTAGATGGTATCTACTGCCTGAATTTCCTTTGATCCCAACTCCTCCTTTGGGTGGCTGGTTGGATGGTTTATCTGGCTTGGCTGTGCTGCATCCACATTTTCATAAGAGGCATCAGGTTGACTAGAAGAGGTTGACTCTCTGCTCACAGGTTGTGACTGGGCCTCGATTGGCTGGCTTTGTATTAACTGAGCAGTAGATGTCTGTGAATCAGTGCAATGTGGATTAAACATAATTTCACATACTATGGCAAGACGAAATCTCAATTTAACATCTCGTTTAAGATGCATATATCTGAAAAACATTTGACTTATAAAGGAGCACAGTGTCAAGGTTTTATATTTTACAAAAGTTATATGCAACAGATTTGTTTATATATTGAATATTTAATCAAGCTTACCTGATGTCCATTATTTTCTGTCGAACAGAGTCTCTTAATCAAAAAGACAATAAATGCACAAAGAGTTACACCTACAGTAACTGCTATTACAATTACTAGTAGTCCAGATGGTGATGATTTCTCTTCATGTTCATTTGTCCGTTTACTATAGCCTAGAAACACAAAAATATGTCAGCAAATAGAAACAGCAACAAAATGAATGATCAAAGTTGTCAAATAATTAAGAAATAAAAATGTTTTCTGAAAGAAAATTTCAGCGAACCTCATTGTTCTCATTCATTAAGTAATAAATCAACAGATTATTGGAAAGATCACATAATAATTACATGTTGCGTCCATGCTTTCAGAGACATTGCTGATGCTGACATGGTTGTGTCCACTGCAGACAACAGATCTGTTGTGAGGAAAAATTGTGATGTTGACTTTACTGAAGGATCTCTCAGATGGTCTGCAACTGTCTTCATCACAAACAGCCCACAGCCACTCATCCAGGACAGAGCAGTTGATGGATATGTTGCAGAATCCAGCAGACAGGTCGGAGCCCATTACTGACATCCTGATGACTGGTTTGGGAACAGACTCTGAAATGTCAACACAAGCAAATAAATGTAAGCCATTAACTAGTTTCTGGTTCCCTCTGGTGGCAAGTAACAGGAATGCTTAACAACCTGCATCAACACAAGCCTCAAATTAAGCTTTTCTCCAAAAACAAGTGCACCAAACACACAGACAACATGAAGGGTGGTACTGGCCTTCATTTTATATGCATGCCAATTCACTGTTTTATTTTACTATGTTTATTTCATCCTGCTCTTTGTTTGCCCCTACAGCATACTGCTTTGAGGACACTAAATATACATAAAGGTTCAATTCAATTCAATTCAATTTAACTTTATTTGTAAGGGACCATGTGCAATTAAAACATAAATGTAACCATTTGATGCATTGCACCAGAGTTAGCCTTAGGCTAATTTACATCTGCAGTCCCTTGGCAGGTAAGAAAATACAACATACAGTATATAAGACATCAAATATCACTCTGCAACAAATACAACATATAAAAACATCATACATCACTCAGCAAGCAAAGGGCAAGTAACAAATAGTAATATATTGCACATGAAATGTCCCTTGCAGGCACACACACCACATAGTCAGAGGGTGTAGTGGCATGCACAGCGCACACACACACACACACACACACACACACACACACACACACACACACACACACACACACACAGTCAGCCCCATGGGGAGATTAAAAAAATGAGTGAGACGGAAAATGATAGAGTATTTGACTGACAAAATCAGTGAGTGAATTTTTAGAGATTTTTAAGTGATTTTTTAGATTAGCTTTAAAGCTACCAAACAGAACAACAGATTAGTATTCCATTGTGTAATGGCTTTAAGAGAGAAAGCTGCCTGCCAAAAGGCTGAATAGTGAAAGGGTACAGTGCAGTTATGTATGGAAGCTATTCTGGTGGACCTTAAAGAGTTAGCGGCAAGGTAACAGACAAACTCGCGCAAACAGGTGGGAGCCAAGCCTTTTAAAATTATGTTTTTTAAAAGATTTGAAAATACTCAGAAATTTTCAAAGGTTAATAGGTTGTGTTTGTGTATTATCTCACAGTGGTGATACCTTCATGGCTTTTTGTCAAAGATTTTCAGAGCCTCTTTGTACAAAGATTCTAAAGGCCTGATTGTTGTTGGGCAGGACTACATGAAGGTTAGAGTCACATAACCTTTATTAGACCATTGAAAGACTTAAAATCCTTCAAAAACAAAATGATAGGAAACTATCAGCTGACTGAACTGGAACAAATGAAACTTTTCACATAGTTTAAAATGTTATCATCAATAGGGATGAACAATTGTGGAGGCCGACGATGAAAAACACTAGGGTGTAGTTCATGTACATATTTATGTGATCTTATCATGACCTGGACACTTAACCTCTAATTTCAATTGAAAAGAATATTTATTTTTGATCAATATGTCATTAAACATCTGAAAACAATAAACCTGGTCTTGAACTAAAATACTAAATAATAAAACGGATGAATATAAATGTAAGAACTACCAAGGTAAACAAATATAATCAAAATAAAGACAAAGTACATAGAACTTACCTTGAACAATTAATCTGTTGGTCTCAGTTGATTCTTTAATTTTGGAATCAACAATCAGAGCTTTATAATCACCACTGTCTTTTTCAGTGAGTTTTTTCAGACACAATGAGTGATTGATTGGATTGTAATCAACTTTGTCTGTGTAATTGGCTGTGACCTTTTTCTTAAAAACAATTATTTCATCATTAAAACGCCAGCGAACATCTTCATATGGTGGTGATTTTCCAACTTGTAGACATAATGAGCTGTTTTTTATTTGGTAGTGCGTCTTTGGTTGGCCTTCTGCTGCAATACCTGGGAAACAAACATGATTTTTAAAGTGTCTTTAAGCACAGCCAAATAATGCCTTAAAAAGAAGGTATATGCTGCTATAATGTGACTACAATTACCTAATGATGTCTAAAGTAAATTCCATACCTAGCTTATTTTTTGCCAGACGGACTGATATTAATCAACTTTAACCTTTTTCAGCAAAATGGATAATGGTAAATGATCAACTTTAAACTTTAAAAAATCCCAAATCAATGCAAATAGGACATTCATTTAAAAAAACTGCCTAAAGAAATCAAGACGACACTAAATGCAATATAAAGCTACATCTTAATTCTTTTTAAAAACCATACATAAAATAAGCTTCAAAAAATAAAACTATTCTTGGACTAAACATGCAATAAAAATGTATTATCTTACCTGCAATTATAACACAACTCAGAAGCAGCAGCATTCTTAATCCGCTGTCAATGTCGATGAAGATAAACAGGATACGCGACCTTAAACACGGGCTTTACAGGTGCAGAAAACCATGAATGCAGCAAAGCAAAGATAGCATTCGTCAGATATCTTGATGAGGGCAGGAAGTACAGCTGTAACCTATTCAATAATGCCTGTTCCTACCAATGAATAAAATGTAATTCCTTTGAAGACAACCCAGACAGATCAAAGCCGACTGTAAAATTACCATTGCTCTGTTTTTTCAAGGCAAATAAGCTTTCAAATGACAGGTTGTTGCATGAGGTTTCAGTTCCCTAGTTGAAGTTTGATTTACACTGAAAATTCTATTCATAGTGTTATAACCAAATATTTTGAAGCAGTTCAGTGTCGTCTGCTACAGTCGGCCATCCCAGCTGAATTTGCACACGTTATTACAAAACAAAGCCTTACAGAATTAAGTGTTAATATGAGTGTAGATTTAATAATAATAATAATAGCTTGGATTTATATAGTGCCTTTCAAGAAACCCAAGGATGCTTTACAGTAGTAAAAAGGGGGCAGTATAAGGAGACAACTGTCTTGGTGCTCAATGGGGGTGGGAGAGAGTTAACTGAGGCCGAATGCCTTGGTGAACAGGTGGTGTTTGAGAAGATTTTTGAAGATGTCCAGAGAGGCAGCAGTGCGGATTTCGGACGGTGAGAGAGTTTCAGAGGGTGGGGGCTGAGGCACTGAAGCCTCTGTCACCAAAGGATCGCAGTTTGGTGTGTGGGGGTTAGAGAGCAGGCCTGAGGCTGAGGACTGCAGCTGTCAGGATGGGGTGTATGGGATGGAGGAGGTCGGTGAGGTTCGTGGGGCTAGAGCATGGAGGGATTTATAGGTGAGTAGGAGGAGCTTATATTGGATGTGGGACTTGATTTGGAGCCAGTGGAGGTGAATGAGGGTGGGGGTGATGTGCTGCCAGGGCTTGGTGCGTGTGAGGACCCTGGCAGCAGAGTTCATTTAAGCTGAGTTTCAAATACATATGAAAACAATAAGGTTTTGTTCCCTTGATTTGTGCCAGAAATCGAGCAGGTTATCACACTAAGTTGGTACATCTTTTTGTTGCTTGCCCAAAGATGGCAATGAAGATTGTTTGGTACCCATGCACTTGGGTAAGAATATTGCCGAAATTTTACATCTACTGTACGCCAGAACAGTACATCAATACTTACTTAGAGGAACCTTAAAGTTCATTTCTTAAATTAGCTGCGTATTTTGTTATGATCAAAAAATCCCCTGCAAAAGGGATGTCAGTGGGGGGGGGTTTCCAACTTGTCCAAATTAAAGTTATTTTCAACCTTCCTACCTGAAAGTAAGAAAATGTGGTAAAACTATCAAATGGCTGATGTATCTAACCACAACTGAAATAATTTAATAGAATCATACATTTTGCCTGAACTTTGGTCATATATAATTTAATGTTGATGACAAATTACTATAATACAATACATTAGTGCTAAAAATATGGGCACCATTAGCATAGTGGTTTGTGCGCACGTTCAGAGGCCTTGGTCCTTCAAGCGGGCTTGGGCTTGAATCTGACCTGTGGCTTCTCTCCCGCATGTTGTTCCCCACTCACTCTCTCTCTATCTCTCTCTCTTCCTGATGTCTGACTCTATCCTCTGTCCTATCTCTACAATAAAGGCACAAAAAGCCCAAAAATAAATACATTTATAAAAGTACAGTAACAATAAAAATTGCAATTCCTGCCTTGGAATTTTCAAAACTTTGGTTCTCTGTGATTGGAGATTACAAATGTCTTTATACTGTATATCAAACCTTATTAAATGTATGTTGACTTCCATTAAACTTGTCACCATCACATTAACTTATTAGACTTAGAAATGAGAAGTTGCAAATTATTTTAAAAGGAATGACAACTTACTTTGCTTGGCCATTGCATTGCCTTGCTGGATGATGCTACAGTGCACTGCATCAAAATGTTGGGCACATTTCAAGTTTCCAATTGCTTTTTGTCAAAACTTGTATGAAGCAGAGCAGGAGTCTTGTTAAAAAATAGATGCAGAGCACATACACACAGTACTGTTATCTTGATTAAAAAAAAATATATTACTGCTAACAACCTACAGTTTGTCCAACACTTGTACGCCACCATTACTATCACAAGTTTGTCATTTCTTACACCTCAGAAGTTGAAATGATTGCAGTGTTTAGGATTGGAAGTATTTGTCTTACTATTACTGAAAATACACATATTGTAATAATTGAAACATCAGACCACTTGGACCACAGCAAAAAAATGTAACTCTGCTTTGTGAAAATAAAACTGAACCTTGGCAGAATAAAAACAATGTCCCCCCTCCCCGCCCCACCGCAAACTGTATGGCCATCTTAAAAAATGTGAGAATGATCAAAAACTGACTTCACAAATTACTGTCAAATTTAAATTCATGCCTAAACAATAATCTAATAACAATATTTTAGCTAACTGTACAGCATATGTAAGACAATATAAAAGTAAAATACTTACTTAAAATAACTTAATTTGGATAATTAATATCATATTTCTTCTTTATCATTATTGCAACCCAAATAAGATCAAACTTAATACTAATCATTTAGATAAAGATCAATTTCTTTAGAATTCATATTATATTTGTAAAACATTGATAAACCTGGACAACTGATCGAATCAAAACAACTACACTCCATTACTTACACTTCACTGATGTATCAACACACCCAAATTGTTTTATATTAAACAAATTTAAATGCAAGTACTAAAAAAAAAATCAAAGCAAAAAAAAAATCAGTTTTACCTAAAATTCCTTAACTTTACAAACACACACACAGGCATACAATAATACAGTCCGCAGGTTTATGACGAGGCTGAAAGTACTATTCACTAAGAAAACAAATAAAGAAGGTTTAACTTACAGTTAGTTACCTGTGGATCCTGAAGAGAGTTTGATATCAGCGAAATAAGCAGGTCATTGCAGAGGCTGAAATCGACTTTCATTAAGTGGCACCTGATGGCTTTTCCAGTCAAAAATGATGCTTTCTGTCCTTAGTTACTGTACATGACCAGGTGAATGATCATCTTCATCAGAGGAACGAGGGGTCTCTCTAACCTTAATTTCAACAGTATGTCCATGTCACAACTCGACTTGTTCACATATTTTATTGTCACTGAAGCAACCACAGCTAGTTCTACTCCCTTAGCATCCAAACATATAAGGTGCTGCTAGCTAAACTGTTAGCTATCTAACTAGCGCTAGATACTGTAATCTAGTGCTAGCTAAACAGTTAGCCCGCTAAACAGTTAGCCCGCTAAACAGTTAGCCCGCTAAACAGTTAGCCCGCTAAACAGTTAGCCCGCTAAACAGTTAGCCCGCTAAACAGTTAGCCCGCTAAACAGTTAGCCCGCTAAACAGTTAGCCCGCTAAACTGTTAGCCCGCTAAACTGTTAGCCCGCTAAACTGTTAGCCCGCTAAACTGTTAGCCCGCTAAACTGTTAGCCCGCTAAACTGTTAGCCCGCTAAACTGTTAGCCCGCTAAACTGTTAGCCCGCTAAACTGTTAGCCCGCTAAACTGTTAGCTCGCTAAACTGTTAGCTAGCATTGTAAAGGGCTTTAAAAGGTCATTAACCCCCGCTAGCTTATCGGCTAAAAACTAACATACTAGTTTTCAGTTGGCATTAATTTAAACAGACACGGTCATGGCTCAAACTTTCTGCTGAATTAGCCAGACTTGGGTAGAGAAAGTGTAAGTTGCCATTTTTACCTGCTGCTTACATTCTCTCCTCTAACACCAACCTTTTTCTGTTTCTCTTCATCCTTTTTTCCCTTGTCCTCTCTTTGCACGTCCGCTTTGCTGGTGTCCAAGTTCCTCTTCTTTAAACAATGCCAATCATGTTCAGATCTCACTCACCGGACAGGATAACGACCAAGAATTTAAAGTAGCCTACACTAAATAGTATAAAAGCCTTTTTTTTTACCTCTGACATGTAACTGTTAATTAATGATTATTTGAGCCCAACTGCATATATCTAATATATTCATAGACTACACAGAGAGTTATCCTTTTTTACATAAATTGGTTTAAATTGAACACTTTTTTTCAGCAACTCAGTGTGGTAAACTGGCTTCATGGTTTAAAGCCAGACGTCTTGTGTTCCAATGGATAACACTTAACTTATTTTAAAATTATAGCCTACATACTTTTCGCCACAACCAAGTCATTGTAATATGCTTGTTTTTAATACTTACATTGCCTGGACCTTACAACTAAAAATAAAAATAAATGGAAATAGAAGGATATAAAACTCAACAATAAAAAAATGTAATTGAAATTTTGATGAACTCTTGCAAATTACCTGAAGTACCTTGGTACTCCACTTGGGGTACACGACCCTATGGCTTTAGGTCTATAAAATTGGCATGGTCAATTGTGGGCGGAGCTTATAAGCAGCGTACTGACCCTTACAAATTGCCGGCCTATAAAACATTCATATTGTTCAGTCCCACTCATTACTTTAAACATAATTCAGTAATTTGTCTTTGTTAGCTAATGCTAGTGAGGCTCAACTGGGTTGTTGTCTAATATAGGTTGTAGATTTCTTATTAAGTAGTTTTCTGTTAACCTAAAATAATTTTGCCTTTAAATACATAGGACCATTACACTTGAAAGGATACACGCCAGCACGTTACTGTGAGTTACTGAAGGTTATAAAATAATTCTTACAAAGCTATCTTGAAAAAATCTGTCTTGGTGGATTTAACTGATTTGGTTTGGAGAACACCAATGCCACGGTTGTCTCATCTTGTTTGGACAGACACACTAAAGAAGCATTTATTGTTCTGACTACCACTAGTTCTGCTTCTCTCAAGGATGTTAAACTTTAAAAACTATTGAAATTCAAATAAGTACAATGTATTATACATCTCATGCATGTAAGTTAGATGATGAAAAGACAAGTTAGTGATGTTTTCAACGGAATCATTTTGTTTCATGCACACACAAGTGTTGTAAATAATACATTTATTAAATGAGCCACTTACAAAGTGCTTATTAAACAGTTAGACCAATGAGCTTCCAGTTTATTGATTGATCCATATACATTAGGCACAGTAGGCTTCTCAGTATGAACAAGCACAGTCTTTCAGCAGACATACATATTGGACTATTTTCTGTTATTTTTTTAATATTTTCAATTGGCTTTGTTTGGAGCAGCAGAGAATTTCTGTTGAAATGTCAAAGAGATCATCTGGTATAAATATATTACAGATTTTTTTATAGCACGCTTTTCACTTTCTCAATTTTCATACTTCTGAATTAAATTGAGCAAAGAAGTACCATAGTTTGATTTCTTTTTGATGCATTGCTTAACAGTTCTTTTTAGAGTAAAAAAGCAAAACATTTCATTATTATCCACATTAGTGTTAGTCATGTTCCGGTAGAATCCACAAATACTTCTTTAGGAACAACATTAAAAGAAAAACACAGCTGTAAAATTGGTGAAGTGTGCATTCAAACATCATGCATAAAAAAAAGAAATTGGCATGTTGAAAATGCAGTTGTATATCAAGAAATGTACAATGTAGGAAACATATTTTGTACACTGTACAGAGGTACTTAACACACACACACACACACACACACACACACACACACACACACACACACACACACATGCTGTACATGGACATGTAAAATGGTTCTTACAAACAGTGTTACAACATTCACAAAATTACCCATTTTCGAGCAAACATAGCATGAAGATTTATTTTTAATCACAGTGCATTTAGTATCAAAGTTAGTTCAGTTATTCCCCTTATGTGAAATGCCACTTTTCTTTTAAAGTTAAAGTGCGTTTAGTAATGTAACTATCTAATGTACTCAAATAAACAATAAAGGACATTCATATCGAGGAGCACAACATTTCCAAGTGCAACCAGTAACAGTGTTAGAAACTATCACGCGCATAAAATATGATACATTCCTTTAAAGTCTTTTGTTAAAAAAAAATAATGGTTCCTTTTTTTATTACCAACCATTGAAGGTATTTAAGTTATTAAAAATGGAAAGAAAACAGTACTTTGATTCAGTGAAGACCATCCATATCAAAAGTTCAACTTCACTGCATAATGTATCTTATCAAGTCGTTTTATTGATGGCAAACTTCCTATTTTCTAGAAAAAGGATAAAAAACACAAAGTGGTGAGAATATTTTAACCTGGTTCCTAAAGAAATCTCTTTTCCTTAAATTGAGTACACTTTTCTTGAGATGCCCAGGTTGAAATATTCTTATTACCATGTCCTTATTATAGACACATCTGACCTTATAAGATGAAGATTTATTTCAGTGTTTGCAGTAAATCAAGTCCGTTTCACAATGAAAAATGAATCAAGTTTAGAAAATGTATCAATGGAGAACTTGATATTGTGTTCTGCATTCGTAAATGTTGAGTTTGTACTGTAACTTGCCTCCTTTAAAGTTCATGCACTGTTGTCAACAGGCCTGTGGTTAAAGTAGCTGAGTGTGGTTTGTGCAAAGACAAGGCATCCAGGTGCTTAATCTCCACAACCGGAAGTATAGGCGTTCTGTATATGTACAAGTGGTGCGGATGTTTGTCTGTTTGAGTTTCTTTTCTTCCTCTTTTGAGCAGCTCATCTTAGTTTCACATCAGCACCCTCTTTCTCACACATTACTGATACGCACACTCAGTGGGCTGCTATCTCTGATCCGCCCCCTTTCTCGCCCTTTCTCTGCCCCTCTGTAGCTCTCCTCCAGGCGCATCTTCTCCGGGTCCCTCCCATCCTCCTTGCCCTTACCATGGTAACTGGACGCCTGTGATGGCGGGCTCGGTGGAAGGGCCTGCTTGAAAAGGGGTGGGGTTTTGGTTTTGGCCACTTTGTCGAAGAAGGCAAAATCGGCCACATATTTTCCTGAGGTAGACAGGGAGACCACGGGGGGAAACTCATAGCCCCAAAGGATCTCATCAGGAAGGTAGGACGTTCGAACCTGACAGGTCGCGGAGGTCGGCTCAACAGTGGCACTCATGATCACCAGCAGCTCAAAGTCGGCCAGCTCGGGGTCTGTCCAACCACCACCTAGAGGAGAAAAGAGAATTTATCTACAGCCAGTCAATTTTCCAAAGCAATCCCTAAATGTGTATAAGTATTTACCTGTTTCCATGCAGCCAATAACAATATCAACAGAGCTAAGTCTAAAAATTGCAGAAATGGTAAACATGTTTTTGTTTTGTTTTTAAGTAGAAGCACATAGACAAACATGCAGAAACACACACACAATCATGCACACATCCTGAAATTTCCAAAACATTAGAAACATTCCACTTACAGACTCTCTCCACAAACACTTGACCGGATTTTAACAGACATAAACACAAACAGAACTGATCCTTGAAATTTGAAAGAACACACACTAAAGCAAGAGCTGCCATGTGTTGGAAACTATACAATGAGAAATATAGTTAGCATGTTCGAAACTATCCAATCAGAATGTTTGACAGAATATCCTTGTCATTCATCTATGCACAACCCCCATATCACAAAGGACACACTTGAAGACATATGCACTCAAACAATCACACACCTGCATCAACAGGCCTCACTCAGAATGTAGACTGTGTCATCTGTCCAAACAGTCCCTCCCCTAACCCAGACCCAGTTACGCTCCCAATAGAGTGAAAACACCAGGTTTCGCAACTGCTTTGACACTCGGAGAAACTTGAGGGATTCTCTATTTCATCTTGTTGTAATGTAGGCGGTTCAAAGAGATCCGTTTGCATTTCTGTTGTGATTCCTCCTAGCATCTTTAGCAGCAGGGCTCTTTATGGTGATGGCCCGGTCCCACTGTTGGACCAGTGGTCAACCACTTCGGTAGGAAATAGCTCTAACTACTGAAAGGGTATCCATTAAACTTTTCCCCCAGCATAAAGAAGGAAGTCACAAGAGGTTAAAGGTGCACTATGTAGATTTGATAGTGACATTTGAAAGTTGGAGAAGTGAAAGTGCTATATATAACTAATAACACAAAATGTATTCAAAGGAAAAAATGTGTCACTGGAACATTGTTTGCAGCTAAAAAGCTACCAGGAGAGTTACGGTTTCACTGTTGCGGGCCCACCACCATAACTTCTCGTGTAGCATTTTATCTTCAAACAGTGTTACAGGGACCACAGTTTGTTTATAGAGTTATGAACATATACCACATAATCTGTACCTTTCTTTAACTTTCACATTTCTCTACCAAAACTCCATAGTGCACCTTTAAAATGTATGTTTTTGAGCAAATTGTCCAGGACTGAAATTCTGTACACACAATAAAAGGCCCTTACAATTGTATTAACTTTGGTTGTCCTCTGAATTTATATGTATTGCTTCTGTTTGATTAAAAATCAAAATACCTAACAAATGTTTGGCATTCCTTTCAGCCCTAGCGTTACATCCTGTTGTGCTAATTAGAAAATGTTAGCATGTAAAAATGTTAAGCTAACACCTCTTACCCTAACCCTCTATTTTATTTTTTATTTTATTTTTTGGCGTAACTTTTGATGCTCCCTCAAAAAAGGTTAAAATATACAAAATGACTATATTAAGCAGAAACAGAACCTAGGAAGAGGTTTATGAAAAAGCAATACATTGTCACCTTTGTTGAACCATCTTACTTGAGAAAAAAATGAAACTAGCTGAACATTGCTAGCTTGCTTGCTAAATTGCATCAATAAGACCACGGACATGTAAAGCCTTAAACCTGCTTAACATTACTGCTTTGTCATATTTAGCAGTGAAGGCATGTTAGCCTAACAATGTTAGCAGGTAGCAAAACCAGTTTACTCCAGCCTCAGATAGCTTGTAGCACATGGCCGTCATTTTTAAGTCTTGTTTAACTTTTTCTGTTTTTGGGGTTGGTTTTCACGTTCATTAAACTCAATAAACAGTGACTCATTCATATAAATAAATGAGTCACTATTTATTAGCAACCCGAGTTATGTGCTGTATTCTTATCTTCCTTGAGCAAGCTAAAGCTTACGATGAAAGATAGCATGCACCTTTCTCAAACGTGTAGCATTTCTTTCAGCCACAGGAAGTTTTATAACTCATAGAAAGTAAAAGGTATTTGAATCTGTTGTGTTTTTCCACAGTTGGTGCAATCATTAGCATCTAGTTGACAGCCAAGACACCTCACCTCACCTATACACCATCCCCACCACATCCTGCCTTCATTATTCTGAGATTCACATATTGTTTTGTCTTCAGTGTTTTTTATATTATTGCTAGCTTTGCTGGGAGCTGTACATTTCTGTTTAAAGAACCCTTAGGCACTAAAAACCATAGTGGGCTTGGTCATGAGAGTAGTGACCAAGAATTGCAGAATTTTAGTCTATAAAGGACACCAATCTAACTTTCAACCTATTTTCAAGTGAGTCATCTGTTTGTACAGGCACACATACTGAAAAAGGAGTTAAGGGCCAAATGTTTAATCAAATTGAAGTTAACATTTTTCTAATTTGTGAGAAATAAGTGACATACAACAGATACATATCCCTCTACATGTCCTTTTTTATCAAATAGATTGCGTTTCACAAAGCATCCACAACTCTTTTTTTAGTTTTTAGGTGATATGGTTGACGTCTTTGGGTGAAAATAATCAAATGTAACTCCCTTACACACACAGATCTGCAGATTTTAAGATAAGACAGGATGTTTTATACCTCTGTTCTATTTTTATGTCGGCATTACTTCCTCAATTCTTGACAGAAAACCATCCTGATGAAGCAACGCTGGAGACCTGTCAGCAAATATGGCTACTATTACAGTTGGCACTCAGATTAGGGATTACTTTTTGACGGAATAATGAGTGCTGTAATGCTATCCCTTATAAATGGAAACTGTTGAAATAACAGGAAGTTCAAGAATCATTTAAGAAAGTCTGATCATAAAGTTATGAGGAAAGGATTTGACTGCAAGGGATGTAACAATGGCAAATGTTCTGTTATTAGAAGGCATAAGGAAAGGAACTGATAATAAAACAGAAACCAAATGTGTCACATGAGGCCATGGAAAGATTTGTGAGTGTAAATAATGCAGCGATCAGAGCCCATCAGCACTGATGTCTTTGAGACCGTAGTGCTAAGAGGTCTGTGCTGCTGTAAGTGGATCTGCGCAGGCTTCGTGTCAGCACCCCAGACTGTACAGCATTGTGCTCTAATGAGGGGTGTCTCTGGCGATCTCTCTCACACACATTCCAGCCAGAATGAAACCCTCTCCTTCAGCGCCAAACCAGCCCAACTCTGGACAGTTAGAGGCAGGCAAGCACGCAGCACATGACTGTAAATACCATCACACCTACAGACCCATACTCAACTGAATGTACTGTATATACAGTTATTCTCAAGAAATATTGGTCTCAAATGAAGATATTGAAAACAATATAGAACAGATTACTGAACTATGAGTGTTCAAATGTCAGTTGAAAATAGTAAAGACCAAGCAATTTTGAATTTTGAAGGAATAATCCAAAAAAGAAAATGTTTCCCTTGCAAACACATAAATCCCAGCTACCTTACAATGTTTTACATTTTAATACTCGGAAACATTGCTTTAAGTACTTTTTTTAAATAGAAAGGAGACACATTTATTGGAAATGTAGAACTTTGGCAACCAAATACAAAATTCACAAATTTTGGTGAAATTTTAAGACCAACTTCAAACAATGTTATCAAGTTAAATCAAAGGGACAGCATGAGCTGAATCCAATGTGCAAAATGCTCTTAAGCCATGTGCACAGATAATGCCACATTGGCGCTATAGTATACATCTATCTGTGTGCTGTGTTTGGTCAGCTAACCTGATGACCATATTGTTTTTATTTTCAAATAACTTTTGCATATTTTGGTTAACATTACATCGCTACACTTCATCCTGGCTAAAATGTTGAGTGTAAAACTGGATAAATATTGTTTTAGGTTTGTTTCTGACCTTGTTTTGTACTGGGTGTATGCCATGACCCCATATCTCATAAATGGTCCTTTGGTCTCATCTGAGTTACTACAAACTGATGAACTACAGATTTATTGTGCACACTTTTTGTGACACATAAGGATTAGTGTTCTAGCCAATGAACTTAAAATGATAGCCATGATCTACCTTTAGCTGCCCAGGCCCTGAGGGGGCTGTTGTCGTCAATGATATGGTAGAAAGTCAGGGGGATGATGAGGAAGGGGCTGTCACTGGAAGTATCCACCTGGAAAGGTACATTGCGCTGGTCCAACCGCACCGTCTCACCCTCCTTTGTCAAGGACGTCTGAAGCAACTTCCCCGTCACCTGGGAGCCAAGATGGAGTCAGTAAATGAAGCCAAGAGGTAGCAGAAGGTATCCTGTAACCAAAAGGCCCCAGGTTTAATACCTGCAATGGCCAATATCCTTAAGTATGGTATTAACTGACATGCCCAGTCACTAAGAGGGGGTGTAACCTGTATCAAAAACAATAGATGTTTCAAATTTATTTAATACTGATTGGGGGAAATCTCCAAAGTTGCTATCAACCACATCTTTTGAATTGAATAACACCCATATGTCAATTCCTTACCTGGCATCCTAACAGCAGGCTTTTGCGCATGTTGGCCACACGGATCATGAGGCAAGGGCGACCCTCGTAATTAGACACAACAGCATGTTGACTAAACTTGACAGTCTCGCCTCTCTTCTTGGGACGAGCTACCTACAAGAGGAGGATAACAAGTCAAAGTCTTGTTAAGAAAAAAGATGATTACTGTTTCTACATACCATAAACACTTCTCATTACCCTAAGTAATCATCTACAGGGCATATCGTTTCCTCTTTCTGGAAGGATTGTTAGACTGCAACTGAGGAGGAAACTGTTTAAATAACCTTGCTTTTGACAGATAAGATTGTAATAATTAGCAAGGTGACAATCTGTAAACATAACTGATAACCGAGAAGTTGCTGAGAGATTTAATAAAACTGAATGGGTAAAGGAAGAACTTGTAAGAGTGATTTGGTTTTAGGCACCAACAATTAAGGCCTTTAAAGATTCTTTTAGGGGATATCATAGCAGGTTTTTTTGTGCTGACTTTTCACTGTACAATCCCAGCAATTGAAATAAACGGCTATAACATAAAGCTTCATTTAGATGAGGGTTGAGTTCAGTTCAGCGTTGGACTGGGAAGAAAATTTGGCCCTGGCATTTTAGTTTGAACCTGCCCCTTATTCCCGGGTCGAACACAACATAACAGTACAGTACACCATCCATATGTCCCCTTTCAATAGCTCTATCACATTATGTCCCCAAACCATTAGCAAGCTTAGTAAGTGCCATAGACACATACTGTATAACTGTGTGTTCACTCTGTTTTGACAGACTCAAGTAGAAATATAAAAAGTAAGCAATTATTGATTGAACGAATCTGCTAGAATGCATTCCAATATCAAACTAAATACATTTAATATAGGTTTATACAATATGACATTATTAGTTCTATGTAATTAATTAGCCCTATATTAACTGGAATAATCTATTTAATTACTAATGTAAAGTTCAATATTTCCGATTTGGCTAATTTTCTAATATTTACATTTAATGGTACTTTATGTTTCTACTATTTCTACACATTTTTCAGTTTCAGTTAATTGCATCCCAAATTCCCGATGGTAGAAAACAGTTGAACGCACACCACTTATATCCTATGTGACTTACTTTTTTATCACCTTAACAATCTCACCCTCCAATTTATTAATTAACTCCAATCTTAAAACTGACTACCTTAGCGAGAAAGGTACCAGTGATGAAGATCTCCATCACCATGGTGATGACCAGCTGAAAGATGAGCAGTATAATGGCCATAGGACACTCTTCGGTGATGCACCGGAAACCATAGCCAATTGTGGTTTGAGACTCCAGAGAGAAGAGGAAGGCTCCTGTCAGGGTCTTCACCTCCATTACACATGGAGTATGGTTGGAGGGGGGGTCAAATTCTGGAGGAAGGGAGAAAGAACAGAAGATCATGGGTTGGGGGGTTTAAAACAATTATCAAGGAACACTTTGTTTCCGCTCTCAGTGTTGTGTAAGGTCTTTCTCATGCTTGTTGAAAACTGTAATCCTGTGTCTTCTTTGTCATTCACAAAAAAATACTTGTACTTTGTGGGTTATTTAATTACAGAAAGTCAAAGGACATGGATAAAGGGAGTTCTTCTTTAACTTTGTTTTCTGGTCTTTTAAAGAGAGCAGTTGAATGCAGCATCTTACTGCAAGAGTACGAGTCCTTGCAGCGAGGACACCATCGCAAGCTGTTAAAGAGGCATTTAATCCCAGACCTTGGCTTAACATGTTTGCATGCTTAAATTTGATTAAAAAAGAAATAAATACAAAGACTGTCCATTCTGACTGGATGGAGCTTAATTTAGCAGGTACTAGTTCAAAAACAACAGTAGTGCAACACCTTACATTTTGGGTATGATGGTTGCACTATATGTAAAGTCACATATAGAGTTATCCAGTTAAAATTATTCATCTTGAGGGAAATATGGAAGCCTTTAGTGCATTTATTGCAATCTATCCAATAGGTGCTGAGTTAATTCACTGAAACAATAAACGTCAATGACAGGGTGGTACCAGAAAAAAAGTCGGGGGTCCACCAATGCCTGTGTAAACTATTCTCTTCGTAAAATCAAATGTCAATGTAAAAATAAAATAATTAGCCATCCTGTGGATCTCAAGGGACCACCAATCAGGGGACCACCACAATCATTTGACTTTATCCTCTGATGACCATATTTCATCCATTTTGTACTCACAAACTATTATTGCGAAGAAAAAGACAAGCGACTAAAAAACCAAACAAGGCAGCAACATTATTGCTCTCGTGACTGTACTACACCCTCTCAAACATTTTAAGAGAATCTTATTTGATAACTTATGGTGAAAAGATAACAAACGATAAAGCTCCATCATCCTCCTTACCTAGAAGATCTCCATGTACCATTGCCACCAGGTACCAAAGCACTCCAAACACAAACCAGGTCCCAGCAAAGGTGGCAGAGAAGAGGAAGAACTTGTAGCGCCATTGCATGTCCAAGAAAGTTGTCCAGAGGTCCCGGAGGTACAGCGCCCCACGTCCGGTAACATGCTCAATGCGTACATTACTTCGTCCATCTTTGGAGAGGACTCTGCGCCTCCTTCGAAGAGCATTGGGTCCTACAACTTCTTTTCCTCCAGCACCTGCAACAGTACCTGTGGTCCCTCCTGTGGAGCCCAGAAGGGGCTTGGTGATGTCAGTCTGTGTCTGGGAGTGGCATATTTTCTGAGGAGAAGAGCCCTCAGAGGAGGGTGGCGTGGCTGAGGTCATGGCTGGTGCTACAGGGGGTTGGAGACAGAAAGAGGAGACAACAGGAGGTAAGTAGAAGAAGAGTGGGTAAAGGGGATATACATGAAAAGACAAAGAGAGGTAAGACAGCGAGCAAGAAGGCCACCAGTTCTATAGACAGTTACATCAAGCGAACAGCAGGGGAGTATTAATGAAAAGGTGCAGGATGCGTGTAAAGTATAAAAGACAGAACATTTTAGAACCAGATGAATGAGAAAAGTAACGTGGTGGAACATTTGGGGCGAGAAGAAGAAGAAGGGGATTAGAAGCACATTTTGTAACTTGACAGTGTTCTGGCTGTCCACAGTGGTCCATTTAAGCCCCTTTTCTCCTTTCACTGGAGGCAGCTGGCCTTGTCAAAATAAAAGCCCTCTTTCAGTTTCAGCATGAAGGCACAGCTGCTCTTTCAAATTAAAAGCCCGAAAGTGCAGGCTCATTCACGTGTTGGTTACACAAGACAGCTACTGAATTGAGATGACGAGACACTGGTAGCTGTTATCCCACGTGGAAAAGAACACCAAAGAGAAGCCTTACAATTTGAATCAAAAAAGCTCAGATCTTTAACTGAACCAACCTATTCTGTTTTGGTGAAACTGATTTTATAGTCAACCCTTTTCTTTTTGGTCTGCTGTTGCTTGAATAGAAACCTCTATTTTGCAGCATTTGCAGCAGATGTTCATTGTTTAAAAGTGTTTTTTTAATTGTTAGCTGTGGCGTAAAATCCCTGTCCATCCATACCAGTGTTAATGAGGGCATGGTTCTTCTAGTTAGGTTTAGGAAAAAAACATGATTGATCTGCACAAAGCCCAGACCTTAACACCACTTAGGCTCTATGGGACAAACTTGGCTGCCTACTGCTAGACAGGCCTTGTTAATCAATTTCAATGCCTTTGCCTGACTTGCATCTTTCAAGAAATATACTTTGCTGAGATGAGGCACTTCAAAGTTGTAATTGAGCTGATCTAGCAATGCACTGAAACTGTGGAGACACTGATGCTAGCAAGAAGCTAGCTGCTAAAGCTTATTTGCTTCCAAATTAATCTTACATATCAAAGATGATTGCCAACTTCGATGTCTATTCTCAAATTGTGTGTGCATAGTTCCTGCATTTCAGTGATCAGTAACGAGTAACTTTTATTGAGATTTATTTGCTCAAACTACAACACGACAAGCTAAGTTTTAGTCGCCATAATTTGAAGTTCAAAATAGCTGAAAAAAAGCTCAACGATGTGTCGTATAAACCCCATCAATAAGTAACATTTTTGCAGTGTATTTGTATCAGCAAAGAAAATGCACACAAGTAGAATGCTTACACCAGCATAGGTATGTAACTTAGTCAAAGCCTAGTAGAAGTACAAATCATAGCCCATAAGTAAGGTGATCTGTTACCATGTGCCTTGACTTTGGTTGTACAAATCTCTTGGGGGGATGGAGCACCACAACTACTCGGAAAGATTTTCCCATTTTTGCTATTTGGATGAATGCATGGTCTTTCAAATATCACCAAGAAAAAGCACAGACGTATAATGCTTAAAGAGGCATGAGCATGTTACTAAAGTTGGGGCCTCTGCTCTGCTTAGATTCTTTACACAACTACAAACCAGGTTTGGGAAAGGTGTTGGGCCATGATGTGTCTACAGTACGGCCCCACATCCACTTAGTGTTAGGGTCAAGGGTCCTGGTTTTTCAATTTTTTCAAACATTTGAATACCTAATACGGCTAACTCGAATGAATGATTGTTTGCAAACACAGCTACATCCTCAGTCATTTGATAAGTCACGAGTCTGCCCTTGTCAGAGAAAGGTGGTGAAGTGTTTGTGGCTGTCAAAGAGTTAGCAGTACATTACCACAATGGTAGCCCATTATCCAACCCTTGGGTGCCATGGACACTTATTGTCACTATGTGAGTTGTTCCTTTTACACCCTAAGCAGTTTTACCATTAGCTTCAGTTTCTCTTCGTCCACATCCTTCTTTTCGCACTCACTCTCTCTCTCACTCGCTGTTGACTAAATAGACCCTTTTGTCTCGAACTGCCTCTGCTTTCCGGAGTGAATACAACAAAACCAAAAAACACAACACAAACAAAAGCCAAAGAAGCAGGGCGATCTGATATGCTCTGTCCTTTCCTGTCCTTTCTGACCCTTCTCTCTCCTCCCTCCACGCTGGAGCTCACACTGAGTGAATGAATAGAGATCTGTTGTTGATGTCTGTGCTCTGAATACTAAGATGTGGAGGGGGAGAGAAGGGAGGGAGGCGGGGTCAACAGGAGGCACATGTGATTGGCCGTGTCCATCTCCAGCTGAACTCTGAACCCTGCAAAGCTCCTGCCTACACGTACAGTAAACACACACACTCATGTATTGGTTGTATAGACCTTTTGAACAGCCGGAATATGATACAATACCGTTTTTGTCCAGAGGAATGTTTGGTTTTCAAAGCTGTCACCTTATAGACAACATGTAGAAGCTAGCAATAGCTTCTACAATTAGGGTTAGTTATGGCAAGTTATGGTCGGAGTTTGTCTTCATCTTTGGTAGTAACTTAAAACATAAAAAGACCTAAACCAGTATTTCGGAACGTCTGCCCGGTCTGTGGCACTCAGTCCATAGCACACCTGTTCACCATTGAAGATATAAATCTGTGTATGAACAAAAGAATAACATTATCAACTTGTAAATTCTAGCAAATTAATTTCCCCTTATTATTCATGTTCACCCGTATGGAAGCAGTTCCTAACCATCTGCTTCCACAACTCCTGTTTTATTTAAATATGTTAAACAAATAAGTTGGGGATGCTGTGGCATACAGGTAAAGTGTGTCTTCCACTTACAGTATAAGACTCTCCATAGTTTGATCCCTGGCTTTTCATGTGCACATGTTGAAGTATCCTGGGGCAAGATACTATCCAAACTTGATCACCAATGCACAAACGTTGGTGCGGGAGCATATGAATGGATTACATGTTGTATTTGAATGGTGACATACAGTGGTCTTTGAGTAGTTGGAAGACTAGAAACCTGCAGAATAAACACAGTACATTTATCAATTTCTCCCTTGTGTCCACCAGCTTGTCAGGGACATATTGAGCTCTTCAGCTGCTTCATCTTGTTTAGCTAATAACTAGCTAACTTTGTCTTCTTCTGTTTGGAGCTTGACAGGCAGGACAAACAGATATTTGCGGTGAGTTTGATGTGAGCAGTGACAGGCAACAAAAAGAATTAGACTAGGCTGTAAAACCAAAGAAACTGGATCAAAAAATGCTTGTTATTTTTAGGATGAATGATAGTCAGTACCTTAGCATGCACAGTTATGTTGCGCTACTGTAACAGCTCCATAAGGCCATTTCATTGTCCCAGAATAGATTCACCCGGTAATAACTTTATTGATGGAGGTATGTCCGACTCTGCAACGGATCTCGCTAACAAGTTAGCAAGTGGCAAACTGGTAGTATGTCAAACAGTGAAAACACAGATAATTTTTCAGCTCTGTGCATTTCTTATATACTCTCTTCTTTACTATTGGTACCAATGCGATGCATGCTATCCCTCTAGCTCATGGTGATATCCGAAGGGGACTGTGGTGCATGGGCAACAATGCCTAGTCCAGTTGGGGTCCATTTGAGGTATTTACATGCAAGGGTAAATCGATCCCCATCTGCATTATCAAGGTGTGTCTGACTTCCATAAATTCAACTTAGTACAATTTAAGTCTGAAGGTCCAGTTTTAGTTGGACTTAAAATAATAGTCTGACTAAGACTAACAAACTTAAACTCCTAAAACGGACAATAAATTGACGTTTAGTAACTGCATGTAAACGTTCTAAATGTTCAGTGGGCAGATTGTTTTGAGTGGCTTTTCTCACTGGGCTATTTCTTTGTCATTCTGAGTTTTTGAGAACAGTGTGGCTGGAAATATTTGTTAGGTGCATTTATTATTCTCAGGTTTGGTCTTTAATTTGTGGCTTATAGACAAATATAGATTATTTGTGACCTTATACTTCAACACTTTATACTATTACGAGTTCTACATTTATAAGTTATATCAATGTTAGTATAGCCAAAACAATATTTGTTAAGTGCATCAGTCTCACTGAGTTTCAAAAAGATTGACTCCCCCTCTTGTTAGATGACTTTTTCAACTCATTTGACAGCCACACTCAAGGTTAGAGATCTCTTCCTCTCTGTCCAGCTCTCCATCCCTGTCCTTCCCTCTGTCCCGTGCGCACAAGAATCCTTTGTTTTCGAAGAGATGAAAGGGACAAAAGCCACCATTGAAAAATACGACTGGATGAGCGAGTGAGTGAAAAAGAGAACAAGTTAGACAGGCAGAGGAGAGCGGTACGGAGCGTAAAGTTTGTGTGCGTGTGTTAGCAACTGCGTTTGATCGTGTGTGAGTATGCAGTGCTTGACATTTTGAGGAGGCAGAGATGGGAGGAAGGAGAGAGGGTAAATTGGTTTCGGGTGACAAAAGGAGTGAAAAAGGAAGAGGGAGAGAAATGGATGGTGAAGGAGAGAGGAAGGGGTACTTTGGGTAAAAGTGGAGGAAATAGATTGGTGACAAAAGAGGGTCATTAGTATTCCAGAGGAGAGAGTAATCCCTTCCAGCCAGTTCTCCCTGTCCAGTATCCACAGCCATAAAGAACTCCCTGCAGCCAGTACACTGCACTGAAAAGACTCAATCCAACAAAGCCTGAATGGCTGTGACCAGTGTCCATGCCACAGCGGCCTCCGCACTGGACTGAAAGGATTGTCTAAACATCAACATAGTTCACGCCAAGAAGGCATCTGCTCAGCCAACACAAGACGTGAAAACCACAAACTTTCCCCAGCCAAACTAAGCAGTACACACTGTTGTACAAATGAGACACTGTTTTGTCAATGGGTCTCTATATGTATGCAGTGAATGAGTTCAGACAATTTCATTAGCAAAGAGAGCTTCTCTTAAGCCCGTTTTGAACATCTTTACTCCAATCAAGTATCTTGGCTATCTGTGCTATCGCTAGCGAATGCAATATGAATAACTATTGCAGATCTCATGCATCAGTCATGAAACATATCAACATGTTTGAAAAGGACATCTGATCTTATATCAACAAGTCAGTCACAGATATGAATTCATAAAAAGAGTATCTTTGGCGTAAAGTGACCTAACTAGCTTACAACTACCAGAACTAGCTTACTCGTGCATGGCAGCAGTATGTTACCTTGATTCTTCTATGTAAAAGAAAAGCAAGAAGACAACATTTAAAGCATGTACAGTCCTATTAGGTATTTTCTGACCGCAGGAACTTCCTCATATTTCCAGGAACTGTTGGAACCCTTCCCCCTTTCTAATTAATTCCGCACCGCAGGAACTATGAACTATTTTAGTTCCTAGAACCCCGTTTAGTGGAACCTTTTTTAGCTTTTTTAGCTCCAGCTTAAGAGTAGGTACCATAGTGGTTCGAATGCAGACAGAAAAAAGTCCCCATGGTGAGTAGTTCTCAGGGAACTCCGTAGTGGATAGATCCTCTTGAAAAAATCCCCAGAACAGTTTGGTACGAAAACACCTATTGTCAGGAGCAGCTTGGGAAAAAGAGAATCTAACCTTATTTGGGAGCGTGCCCAGATTTAACTTCTCCTACAATTTTAAGAGCCTCAAAAAATGTGGTTGAAAGGCCCAAAAACATGGCGTAACCACGTTTTAACACAAGAATGTGATGTTTGCTTCATAATTTACCAAGCTTTGTAGATTCCTAAATTACTCTCTGAAAAGAAATGTTTTGGGTGCATGAAGGTGTCAGTATCATTGAAATAGTTGGTTTTCTAAACTGAAATTGCACCAAACCCTGTACAGGTAGGAAAGATGAGCTTTTTGCATATTCTCTAGAGCAATGGTTCTCAACTGGTTGAGCCTCAGGACCCAAAAAACTACTCCTTCAGCGACCCAAATTTCTTCGATTTTTCAATCATTCCGATTTATTTAAAGAAGAATTGCAAAGTTCGGACCTCAGATGGTACAAAGCGTGATTGAACAAAGAAACTGAATGAAACTAAAAGGCGCTTCATAGACTTTTTGACAGCATTTTTCTTAACTCGTATTGCATTTTTTGTATTGCAAATAAAACACTTGAATAAAATGTGATCTACGCTTTGAATGACTGGATAAAGTTGGCACCACTTTCAGGTTGTTAATTTTTTTTTTATTGTTCTGACTTTGGAGAGGTGTAGGTGGAAAGGGTTTAAGATTCTGTTTGACTATTCAACAAATACTTTGTTTGAAGCACAATAGTGCCCTAACTTTCACCTACTGTATATCAAATTGTTTTCAATGCCGCTATTTATTTCCGCAAATATATATTACTAATCTGCAGTACAAAAGTTCTCTGCCACTGCAACTTTCACATCCAGTGTATTTGAACTGTGGCTTTTACATGGTTCACATCTTAATTAGGAATTTAACAACAGGTAGTTAATGGAACCAGTAACCATCCTGGTTCGTCTCAATGTGTCTGTATCCAGCCATCTGTCCAAACCTCCACCTAAAAACATCCCTTTGCCACTCGTCTCCTCTTCCTCGGTCCAGAATTAGTAGTTAAAGAGTTACGACATTGACCTAAATTAAACAATGGGAGCACACAAAGCAGCTGCTTGTTACTGGGCTGTAATTTAAGTCTGACTTTGACCATCTTCTAGTAGCCAAATGTCTCGCTGTAAATCTGACTCGGTCTACTACTGCTGATGTGCTGATGAGGATTCCTCAATGAGAAGACGTGATTTGTTTTGACTAAAGGTTTCCGAGCCAAGACTTTCTGTGTGTATTGAGTCCAAACAACTGTTCTCTCCACTGTGATTTGTTTAAAGCCTCTTATATTTTGAGTTCTGTGTTAAAACTTTAAAGTTAATGTTCTTAGCAGTGTCTCAAGCATGAATGTTTTTCTCTCTTTATTTGTAAATCATGCAGCTGTTAAGAATTCGCCATTGTTTCTGTCATGAATATCCCTCCGCAGTGTAAACACAACATGATAGACGCTACAAGACCTGTTTGAATTTTGACCTCAACCAATCATAGACCGTATGTTTGCTTTTATCATTCCCCACAACCCGTATAGGGGGGAAAGTTAAAGACACAAACATTTTACAGATATATATATTGGGATGCTAGATGAGTATTCCCAGTGCAGTATTAAAGGAAAATAACTTTAAAAAAAATACAAGATGCAGCGGCACATGAGAAAAGATTCACCCAAAGTGCTTAACAGAAGATTGTACAGATTTTAGTTTGGAAGCATTTGATGAAACTGAAGTTGCAGAGGATGGCTAACTAAAAATAAGTAAATCGATACATTGCAAGAAATGTACATGACTGATTTTACAATGTTTCAGTGTCTCTTACCTTTCTGTTGACCAAACACAGAAGTTCACTTTGACCTCAGACTGGCAACCTGAAGATTTGAGTAATTTCACTGTCCGGCAGACATGTGAAATACGGTACAAAAAAAATTGGGAAAAAAAAGGATGTCACAGTTTTGAATTACACGCACTTGTTGACAGCTCAAGCATGTTTCAAACCACCTCACACTTTGACATCACATTGTTTGCATTGTTTTCTTCTGCAGTCCCTCTACGCCATTGTTAAAAAAATGTAAAAAGAGAAAAAGAGTCAGAAAAAATGAAACGGAGAAGAAGAAGAAGAAAGGCCAGTGGTCAGTGAGTTTCTCCCAGCACACTGGTACTGGAAGTACCGGTTCTGGCTCACTGTCACTGGATCATTATGTAATCAGATGAGCGCTTCTTCTCTCATGTGGAGCGGAGAGGGATCCCTGTCTGAGAGCTCGGACGGAGAGAAGTTAAAGAAGCCTGCGATGTCCACTCCTCCTGGACCCCCCCTGAAGGCCTCTCTATATAAACCCCAAACTATTCCCCCAGCCGCTGTTTCACGACATTTTTAATTCATTAATTCAACTCTCCTCCCAGCTTCTCCTCCTACCCTCCCTCTCCGAGTCTCTCCCTCACTGTACTACATAAATGGGCCTCTTTGTTGCGAGGCCTCCTCCGCTGTTTCAGCCTTTGTCAACTTTCTCATGTAAATGTTTGATGGTTATAAGATACAAGCAGGGAAGTTGTGGCACTGAAACGGAGGTATTTACAAATCAAAGACATTAAAAGAAAACAGGGCTCTGTTCTTGTGCGCTTGGCTCCCTGCAGTTTTGCGTTGGCCACTGCACCGCACACTGAATGTGTAATGTCGGTGCATCTCTGTGAGGCTGTGCCATGTCCGCCTGCAGGGGGGGGCTGGAGGGGTTAGGGGTTGGGGGGCTCGATGGTGTATAGGCGAGTACACATGGGCCTGCTGTGAATGGACAGCACAAGGATGAATTAATTCAGCAAAGTAACAAATATCACTCTGAAGCACTGGACCTGTGGAGGAATACGTTTTAACTTTCTTCTCTGATGTGCAAAAACAAAGTACTTCTTTTAAAGCTCCTTTATGTTACAGTCTTTAAATATGTCCATTTCCCTCTTTAATTCTACTCCATTTCATACGAGATAAGAAGTATTGTAGTCTTTTTCTCCATTCGTTGGGAGTTCAATAGTTTGACAGCTTTCAGTACTTTTAAGCTACAGTTTTTAAGTGCAAAAAAAAGTTCAACATCTTATGAAAAGTGAGGCCTTTCTATACATTAAAGGCAGGGTTGGTAATTTTCGAAAAAACTAGCATGATTTTGAAAGTAGCAACATGGTATTAATGTATATAAATGACCTTAGCACATTGAAAATGTTACTACTTGGGTTTTGAAGAGAAGTGGAAGTTGTGGCCATTGGACAGAATAATGTAATGACGGCAGCTGTTACAGTAAATTAAATCTCAATAAATAAGTCGATTCATACCAATGAACCGAGTGATTTTCTTTACTGACGACTTGGTGATTTATGTTGTAGTTTGTTCTCGTATGATGTCATTAAGTCCTTGAAACTCCTGCATTGGTACTTTATTTTCATTTAAAACCATAATTGAACACTTCTTGAACTTTCTGGTCAATCTGGTTGCTTTTGTAGATCTGTGGGATTTTGTTTACTGAACTAAACAATCATTATTAAACTTACCTTATGGCAATCATAATTATTTCAGTCCTTACATGGTCCTTACATAGAGGTATGTTCCTGTTATATATTCAACCCCCCACTGTTATGTGTACCAGTATAATAAAATCTATGGTCAAACTCCCCATAGAGTTTTTTTTTATTCTAAAGGCCAACTTGTCATTCAAAGACTGCCTTTTAACTCTGTTTTGGCTGGAGTTAAATTTACCGTATGTTCAGATGAGAGTCTGCAGGCGGGCCTCAGACGCATGAATCTGCAGCTGGGACGCACCGCACAATAAACTGAGAGCTGTGCAATATTTGGCCCGGCAGGTTTCACAAGCACATCAATCTGTGGGGGCCCCTCCGAGCTGCCAGGGGGTGTTGTTCTCCTTCAACACCCTCTCCTGTCCTGCAGAGTTTGGGGCTCCCATCATCCGGAGAAATGAGGCCCTGCATCCATGGGGGCCCACATTATATGAGTGTGTTTACCTCTTGGTGAGAATTTCGTAAGGATGTGTCTCCTGTCGGGTCGGGGTCAACCTCGGCTTCCTGGGTGGGAGCTTCACCTGAAGTCACAAAGCAGCTCATCGAAGAAAACAAACACATCAATATTGTTGTCGAGTTTCTGAAGAGCTTAACAAAAGATGCATTTCCACTGCAGAAACTGTCCACAGGGACCAGCAACCTTTAGAGGAACTCACTGCTTAGGGACTCAATCAGAGGTATCTGAATCATATTTAATTTACATGGTCTTTTTTTCCCCCTTAAGTCTCTGGTTCAGGGGTTGTATTTTCCAAAAGTACAAGAACTTTCAGGGTAAGACTTTGCATTGAACATCTTTGATTAGGTAGAAACTACTTTTTATATGAGCTGAACCCAAACTGAAGTATTGAGCATATTTGTAGAGAATGAAATCCAGATGGCATTGACAACAAGAACCATACTGAACTGTACTCGTCTTGGGTTGTTTTTTTTGTGGACAAACATCCTGCACTATCGAATCCAGAAATTCTAGAGTCCTTCTTCTAAATAAGGATTTTTGTCTTGTTTGCTTCAAATTGAGATTTAAATGAACAAACTGAGACTTAACTTTCCAAATGCAAGTAATTGCCCAAAAGACTTACATCTACTTACTAGTGTTGTAGAACTCGAAACCGTCTCGAGACCTCTTTTGAAGGTCTCTGTCTTGTCTCGGCCTCAGACTGGGCGGACTCCGTATTTTAAATCAAGACCAGTCAAGACCACCATTGATTGGCTATTTTTCCAAGTCATTGCTGTGATAAGAAGCAAACGCCTTTTTCTAAAAGAACCAATAGCTTCAATTCATGCCTAATTTGATTTTTATCTCCCGGTAACGGCCGCAACCTTCCCAGTGTTACGGTCTGAGTGTCACAGAGGTTGATGTTTTTCATTGATATTTATGGTCTGGTGCTTGTCTCGGTCCTGCCCTGCCTTGGTCTTGGGTCTTGTCTCGGTCTCGCCCTGCCTTGGTCTTGGGTCTTGGTCTCGACCCGGTCTCGATCCCTAAATGACTTGGTCTTGTCTCGGTCTTGGAGCATTCTGGTCTCGGGTATGTCTTGGTTAGTGTGGTCTTAAATACAACACTACTTACCACTATAACTCACTATAACGTTTCTTAAGGCCTCAAAATAACAAACGACACAACTTCAGTTTAAGTGCTGTGTGATGGTAGGCAGGATCCTGATTGATCACGGCGAGCCTTGAATAACAAACCGATGTACCACTACTGGTTTACGTTTGACACAATCAACCAAATCATTGCAAAAAGACACACATTTTCTTTGTCCTTCATAGATGCTCCAAAATCTGATAAAACAGGCCAGCCTCATGATTTCAAAATGTATAAGTGGCTGAATATGTATGGCTCGTTATTTGTGGCTTCATGTTCATGTGCACCCTATTTGACCCTCTTCATGTATGTGTGAAAGAATGTGACCTTGTTAAGCCGACAGAAACCAAGGACTCCCATTTTTTGTTTTAAGACCGGAGAGAGTTTTAGGAAAACTGTGTCACAAAGGTCATCACAGCGGTCACTGAGAGGGAGTCGAGAACAGAGGGACGAAGAAAAGAGAGAGAGAGAGAGAGAGAGGGGAAAGGGAAGGGGACAAACTGTAAAATGACAAAAAGAAGGAAAGAAAGAAGCAGACAAAGACGTAGGAGAGAGGAGGCCGTATAGAGACAATGAAGGAGGAGGAATGGAGGAAGGAGAGAGAGAAGCACACGATGGCGTAATGTGGACCGGTCGGAAGGCCCCCTCCTTAGTTCACCTCCATCTTCCTTTTTTCCACCCCTCTCTTTGTTGATCTGTCTCTTTGGCCCTGGATGAGGTTTGTGTTTCCATCACACGTTGCACATGTTGTTGCTCTCCTTTCTTTGTTTCCTGTTTCATTCTTTCACTTTAACCACACACACACACACACACACACAAACATGCCCGCCCACACACACCCACACACATCAGTTAGTTAAAGGTCTCTATTTGCATGACTTCCCCAGTGAAAAAAAAACTGTGCAGATGGTATAGTGTGAACTCATGGGCTGAACACCCACAAAACACACAGCAGCCACACATACGCAACCAGATATGCAAGACAACAAGAAACAAAGAAGAAAAAATAGAACCGAAGAGAGGTTGACAGAGCCCTCCTACAAACAAGTTCTCTAGAAAAGGAAGTCTTCAAGCATCTTCAGGACTGAATCTCATATAATTGCATAGAGACATATGAGCAAGGTAAACAGGGAATCATGCATGGCTGTTTATGCTCTGCCACGGAGAGTCGCACTTCAACTAATAAATCTGATTATTTATGGTTTGTTCTTCATGTAAGATCAAAGTTTCACATTGTCAAGTTGTGAACAGTGTACCGTGACACCAGTATGTAAAGCAGTGTCCTTTAACTCCATCTAGTGGTTATCTCCCAACACACTTGCTGAGGTATAAGCAAAGAAAAAAGCTCAATAAATGTGGATGTGTCTGATTCCTGAATCATGACTGGATGGGAATATCTGTGCAAATTTACACATATTCTTCATGTACTTGATTTAAACCAATTGTGTTTAAAATGACAACAAACTACGTGTGTGTGTGTGTGTGTGTGTGTGTGTGTGTGTGTGTGTGTGTGTGTGTGTGTGTGTGTGTGTGTGTGTGTGCGTGTGTGCGTGTGTGTGTGTGTGTGTGTGTGTGTGTGTGAACCATAAGTATTAGCAAAACATGCAGGCCCAGTAAGCACTTAAATAAAGAAAAGTGTTGCTCTTCTTGAGGAATCTCCATTGAAACCTGGGCTGCTCTTTTGCTTGTTCGCGCTCAATTTCACTTCAAATTAAAATATTTTTCAATTTTTTTTACGATTTTATCAGCGTATTAGACTAATGTAATTAAGTCTTAGACTAAACGGATAAGGAAAATGCTTTTCATAGGTCACATTTTGAATATTTAGTGGACATAGATACACTGGGAAAAAAATGGAACCATGACAAAAAAAAGCAGCTCAAAGATTTTAGAGCAATGTCACTCTTTATGTTTTCATTCAATAATAAATGCTGTGTAAAACATTTTTTTTAATTCTACAGTGATCATACAAAATGTTTTCGAAGAGACTGTTAGTCGTCTATGAACTTCATAAACTCTAAACTTGAACTCATTGTAGATGTTTCTGTGATTGACCGCAGCAGCCTCAAGAGGAAATCGTTGTAGGACTACTAAAAGGGTTTATTTGGGTTTCTAATCTTAATTTTCTGAGCACTGGATTGTATAAAGAAGTAGGCAGAATAAAATAACTAGTAAGGAAAATGCTGATTTAAGTGGAGAAGCATAAAAAACAGCTTTAAGTTTTGGGAAAAAATAGATAACTCAGCCTTCAAAATTCTGCTTCTCAGGTTCAAGATGTATGGTTGGGGTTTTTAAGCAGGTATGCTGTTAGCACTGATGATACAAATTTAATTCAAGTCAAAGTAGGATGTCATTGTCTTTTGGAAACAATGACATCAGACTTTTTTTTAAGTCATGGGAAGCTGGTACGAGTGTAGACTAGGTCATGTGTGTTTTTGTTATTAAGTTACGTACGTAACTTTGAAGAAGAGAAATCGTTTAGCCTGAATCTTATGACTCGAAACCTAATTTCAACTCATGTGACACGGAGATAAGCTTACAGTAAAATGGGGCAAGCACTGACTGAATAAAATGTTCAAAATGAACGTGATGCAAATCATTTGGTATGGCCTTTACAGTCACAAAATGTCAGTCCAACTGCTACCAGTTTGTGTTGATGCATTAGCAAACAAACCAGTTCTTTAAAGACTCTTTCGTACGAACAAACACAACTAATTGTGACTCTGTTCTTGTATTTTATATGGAAGCCCGAAGCAGACATGCTTTATTTATTTACATTTTCCCGTAATACCAAGCAGTTTCTGGTTGTTTTCTAGATATCTCTGTTTTTTTTATCTTCTATCGCCAGAGTTTCAAAAGATCGAAACAAACAGGAATTGGCTTAACTTATTTCATTATTGTGGGCAATGGCATCATGGCATGTTGTGATCTGGCCTATCACAGTGAACAGCTTATTGTTTTGTTAGGTAGATCATCAAAAATCCATCCAGTTTTCCCAAGAAAACCAGCTCTGTTATCCTGAGAGAATGAGATAAATTAATGCAACACAAAGGCGAATCCAGACATAATACAACAAATAAGTCGAGAACTCAAGAAAACTAGTGAAATTAACTTGTTATCACAGGAAAACTAGCATTGTTTTCCTGAGATAATGAGATAAATAAGTTGAGATCTTGGGAGAGAACTAAAAATGACCCGTTATCAAAAGAAAAATGGAGTTATGTTTGGATGCAAGTCTGCTTGCGGCTTCCGTAACTTTGAGCCATAGACATACACGTGCAAGTCGCCTTCTCAATTTGTTTTATCTAATGCGCTGCAGCATGGCAGTCCGTGAATAGCTTATCTAATTTCTGCATTTACAAGGATGAGTTCCCACAAGGACAACCTCATCTAATCTTTCAGAGTCAGCACAAACTAAAAGCTATTTTTGAGAATAAGAAATAAAACGTTTTTTTGTGGGGGGAGGTTGTTGCAGGCATTAGTCAAAGGGCAAAGGCTGGGAGTCGTGGAGTGTGACCTCTTTTTATGGGGCGCCTGCACTACAGACTGAGTGAAACCAGTGCCCCAGGCCCTGAAATTATACAGAATTTGTATTGTATTTTTTTTTAGCTCTTACCTCGTGTCTGACTTCTCTGACTTCCTTCACCTTCTCGCTCTGATCTTCATTTGCTTTGCTTCCTGCCTCTTGTGTAACAGTGAGAAAATCTATTTTCAGCTTAATCTTGGTGTGACAGGATCCCACGGTAGCCTCAGACCAGCTGTTCTTACTGTGAGACTCGCATTGAAGATAAACCAGGTTAAAATCGTCACAGTTTAGAAACTTTCAGCAGATAATCCAAGGCAGTTTGTGCCATGCTAAGAATCAGGTTGGTTTTTTTTGTGTCTTTTTTCTGAGTCTAATAGATTTTTGCTAGTTATCCAATGAAGTGTATGCATTTGAGAATTTTGTGAAATTGTTGCAAATGTTTATGGCGAGCATCTGCAGTCTTAGACCTTAAATACCACAAAGCTTATTACTATGTCAGAGTAGCTGTCACATGAAAAACGCAAATTCTGGCTGAAATTCTTTCAAAGCTGGATCAGAAAGATCAGGCTGCCTTTCGGATCAATCTTTTAATTACCATGACCTGGATGACTGAGAACTTTCACAGACATCCAAACTTGTCTTTTCACCTTTTCAAATTATTTAGTGCCTTCATTCATCTTGATTGAAGTAAATTGAGAGGATGAGGTTTTTTTTAAAAACATCTCAGTTTTCATCATAACAAAGACCCTCTATATGTTTTTATAAACATCAACATTGTTTACAGATTGTCATTTTTGGCTGTTTGTTTCAAGTAACCTTTTTAATGTCCATGTGTCGTGCAAGATAGCCAAAGAACTGAGCTACTTACAATATCATATGGAGTTCCCCAGGGATCTATTATAGGTCCTTTTCAGTTCACTTCTATATTAAGACTTCTATTACACTCAGGTACCTGTAAAGCTCTATGCCGATGACATAGTTTTCTATAAGTATGCTTAATTATTAACCTAACAATTGGAACAGTTTTGAGATTGAACTTACACAACTTTATCTGCAATCCAATTGGATATTTTTTTTTATCAATTTGAAGACATGACGTCCAGGCGTTCCTTAATTTTTTCATTCACAAGAATGGAGTAGTATTTACAACTAGAAAAGTGATTTTCCTGAACACGAATGTCAAAATAAAGTTGCCCTTTGACCTGGTTACACTGTCATCACTTTATCCTTTTTGTCATTTATGTCAATTTAGTCATAGTTAGGATATCACTTTTTGGGTTAAGATTTCAGTTAAGAGAAATTTCTACAGTCCTCAAGAAGTAGAGATTTTACTAATTGTTACAATAACATCTATGCATTAGATTAATGAATGCTTAACGATAGATACTCAACCCTGCACCCCTTATCAAAGTGTCAGTTTCGTCACCTCATGATGTCACTTACTAGCTCTTGTTCCCCCTCTAACCTACATTGCTTCATCTGATCATTGCTGAAATCCTCACAATTGGTCCAGAGCTTCGCACACAGACCTGAGAAGACAATCAGGTCATAATGGTCATCTGTTATATAACTCTGACCACACAAATTCCCTTATTTTTCAATGCCCAAATTTTTAGTGGGTCATCAGTCATTTTGGCACACTCTTGACTTGTTGCATGCAGTTTCTAGAATTCATGCATGTCTTCAATAAAAAACATTGAACCATGATCATCCTAGATCCCACTGCTGACACTCATATAATTCATATATTTTGAGATTTTTGGAATCCTGGAAAGGTTTCTCAGCCGAATCATTCAGCGTTGCATAAATCCATGAGATTTAAACAATTCAATATATTGGAGGTCAATTTCTAAATTAAACTTCTGGCAATTGTCCTACCAGTATATCTTTCCATCCAGTATATTTACCATCTAATCCTCCAGTGTGTAAACAAGGTCAGTGTGTAGCATTACATGACAATCCATGATTCTGTTTTCACATGTAGCCACAATGTTCCACTGGTACGTACCTTTACAGCTGCATACATGCATTTGAATGCTACATGTTTAAAGCTTGAGATCCATCCAGAGTATGGTCTGCAACATTAAAAATGCAAAATAAGCATATTGAGAGCCACATACCACGAGGGCCAAACTACTGTTCAGGGAATTAAAAGGAAGCAAATATCCATGTTTGCATTTGTGGATTTATGGGACTCATGTGTAGGTGAAATGCTCTGGATTTTTTCAGAGCATTATTTGACGCTCCATGCCAGTGTCACTGCCAATTTATAAAACCCAACCTTTGGCTTTATCCAGCCGTTGGTCACATGGATGTTTTCCCAGTGTTATCTTTATTGAGATAAGACGTCTGAAGGTTATGTAAAAACCATTTGCCTCACTTTTAGAAAAATCCATGTAAAGGGCATAAAAACGACACTACATTGCTTGTAGTTTTATTAACCACTACAAAAGATGTGTTTCTAGATTATTATTTTTTTCCAACCAAGTTACAGTACGATTGAATTTTGGAAATGTTTTGCTCCAAACTGTATTTATTTTTGGTGGTTTAAATAAAGGCAGCCTTTGTAATCTTCTAGAAATCTCAAAATTATTTTTTGAAACAGTTTTCACCGTTACTTGCACCGAATGTATTCATGTTTATTTCTGTATTAAAAAAGATGTTGTCACATATTTATCATTGGCATGTAAAGATAAACATCCTCACAGCATTTTTGCGGACGCCAATCAAGAAAATTGGCCAAAAAATTCCCCTTTTGAAGACATTTCTTGGTGTGCAGACTTGTTCCTCCTGTCATAAAAACCTAGACAGCAGTTATGAGGCTGACTAGAGAGCGAGCTATTTGCACCTTTGATTGTTGCTGTTCATGTAACAGCAGGAGGTTAGAGGAACGTGTCCTCCCAACAATGATTGTCACACACTGATGGTATTTTTCACAAGCACTGTCATAACCTAGCGATGATTCACAGTAAAGCTTTGGTTTTATGTAACGTCTTTTTAACTGCAGGAACAGCACTAGGAGTTTTTGAACATTGCTGCACGTCGATGAGGTTAAAGGGTTTTTTTTTATTTCAGATTTCAGTTTTATAGCTCAGGGAGACTCACTTTAAAGGATGCAAAGCAAGGTCTAGTCTTTCAGTCTTTGAGTCATATATGTGTATAGAACTGTCTTTATCCATCTGTGCACTGACCTCAGATCTTAAACCGTATTTCTATAATAAGGTAGCAATGCACACAATTATTTTAAAAAACAATATATTGCTCAGCTCAAACTCAAATGTTCACGGTAAATGATCGGGTGTCATCTAATAATCTTTAATCTTCTAATAATAACAGTTGTGAATCTTTGTGGGACATATTGACTCAAAGTCTTAATTTGTTCCTCCGAAAACAAATGAAAGTAAATGAACCCCTTGCCTTGTGTGCATGATGATTTAACTGTGGACTTGATGAGAGACAGGGATACATTTGGATTTTAATGTTGGATGTATTGCAAAGAAACAAAACAAAGGCTTATGTAGACTTCCAGTTAAGAGTCAAGGTCACAAAACAATCATTTACAGAAGGGATATAATACCAGAGGACCTCTCTCTCTCTCTCTCTCTCTCTGTCTCCCTCCCTCTCTTCCTGTGACCTTCTTTCAGTAGGATAATGGTCAGGTACTCAAAGTTGGGGGGAGATTGTCCATCAATCGTTTGCACATGGCATTATTCTCTATGATGACTTTTAAATTAAAAAAATGTAGAAACAGATGCAATAAGATTTGCTACAGCTGTTGGAAAGACATTTGGGAAAAAATGGTCCACATGTGAAGTCACAGTGACCCTGACCACCAATATCTAAACAGAGGATCCTTGAATCCAAGTAGTGCCAAAATTGAAGAGATTGCCTCCAAGTGTTTCTGAGATTTTGAGTTTGTAGGATTGGGTTCAGGTCAAACGGTCAGAAGAGTGTTTTTCAGGACATAATGGTATGCCAACACCAACAGAGCGACATACACGACATAAAAACATCAATGAAAAATGGTATGATAAAATGTGCATAAAGTAACTGCCTAATTTAAATGTATTCATATCACTCTGCTTTTAAATGATTATCTGGTGAACCATAAACTATTCACACTGCAACCTTAGTCAAAATGTGGGATATCCAAATCAGGATGTTGCTTGCTAGCTCTCGCTCCCTCTCTAACCTACATTACTGATCAGGCTAAAATCTACACACATGGTCCACATCTTGGCACACAGACCTAAAAAGATAAGCAGTACAAAATGGTAATCTATTACATACATTCTGTTACTTTGACCGTATTTGTCCCTATAACTGCATTATTAGGGTCATTAATCGTTCAGCCTACTTAAGCTGAATATTTTGTTCCCTTTTATAGACGGTATGTTCAGCTATGGTTACAACATGGCTTCTTCTTCTTTTTCCTAACAAAGGAGGAAACGAACGACAAAAGTCCCAATGAACGTGTTTTAATTTGGCAATCCACAAAATCATCAATAGATCTTGTTGAATGGGTTAATCAGTGACTTACAGTATCATGTTTACTTGTAGGGCAAGGGGAGCAAAACAGCCAATTCTGAATCAGGACAGTGTTAGGCCAGGTGAGAGACTGATTCTCTTCTGGGACTTCAAACTGCTAAAAAAATATTTGCACAACCTCAGATGTACACCCTGTTTTCTGTTGGGTTCTCATCACCACTTTGAAAGCAAACATGGAGAATAACACGCTGAGCCAAGATAAGAACTTACAGACAGAGTGAGAAAGTTTGGAAACCTCACTTTTTAGGGTCTTTGTCGACATGTTTAAACTACTTTGAAGGTAGCTAAAAAGTTGTGAAATCATTGTCTCTTACATTTGCCGTCTGAAAAAAAAGAATAGACGTTGTATTTCATAGGAAGCCAAATAATATACGGTCAGTACAACAACATAAAAGGAAAAAATAGCAACATTCACTGAAGACACAAAGGAGTAAAACGATAAATAAAGAACCACATCATTTTGGTTGGGGCTCTTGAACTGCCTTCTGTTATAATCAAGCACTGAGCCTTCTTCATTCAAAACCCCATGGGATCAGGTCAGAACTTCACCGAGTGAGAAATGTCCGCTCGTGTGAGCTCTGGCAGCTTTGCAAACGACATCAAGCACGGCAGATGATCGTTGAGGAATGCATATTGAGAAGTGTGACTTTGAAAAGCAGCTTCTTTATTCTGCAGGGTCTGCTGACATCGTATCCCATGCTTGACCAATGTCTGTATACATCATGTACTAAATCTGATTTGGAAAAAAGGCTGATGGACTGGGAGACGACCAATTTCTGTGGGAATTTATCTGTGTTTATCTTGGACTTGTGGACTTGTGTTATCAAGCTCCTTTCCTTCTTCAAAATGAGACTGAATAGTTGTCTTCATAATTGTTTTAAAATCACAAAAACAAAAACCATGTTTAAACCCTCAAATTAAATTGTTTATTCACGTGGGGATTTTTGCATGGAAACCAATCTCAGCATACTAAAAAGTATACCAACAAACAAACACAGGTGTAGCCTACAACATCATAAGAAATGACATACAAGAGAACGTTTCTACAATTCTACAATTCACTTAGCAGACGCTTTTATCCAAAGCGACGTACATCAGAGAGTAAGAACAACACAAGCAAGGATCAAGGAAAAATAAAGGAACAATGTCAGTAAGGACGAACGATCAGCTTTGAGTCCGATTGGACACACAGGTGCTGAAAGGCATTGCCTAGAGGCAAGGCACAACATGAACTGCCAGTCTGAGACTCTAATCAGTATATAAACCATCTTATACGTCGTCGTTTTCAAACAAAAAACAAAAACCATCATCATTACCATCATTACATCAATACTATCCAAATCATCATCATTAAGCTAAGTTAGTAGGTATTCCTGAAAGAGCTGGGTCTTTAGCTTTTTCTTAAAGGTAAAGAGGGACTCTGCAGATCGTTTCAAAAGACAATCTCTATAAAATAGAGATCTTCTTTTGCTACTATCTGGGTTTTTACGTTTTTTTTACAGTGTCCCTGATAAAGAAATGCAATGCCAACAAAATGAAAGTCTTTATAATCTTGTTCACAAAGACTGAAAATTCAGATTTCCAAATGTTTCTAGGCACGATCCTAATTGAACATTTGTCTTATTCAAATATTCTTGATTTTGGTGTCTTTGTGTTAAATCAATCCAATTACTCTATATTAGAAGTTCATCTGTTTCACTTACGTCACAAACTGAAAGTTCCTCACGGGAGCTTTTTGCAGTTTATGATGTGAAACGAAGTCAGCAAAAAAAAAAAGATAAAGATAAAATCTCCACCTCTGCCAAGAGAGTCACACCATACACAGTCAAGACAAGTTTGTCGAGGTTGCAGCATCTGTTTGTGGACTAGAGAGACATAAACTTGGGATCAATGTTTTGGATTTACTGTAGGACAGGGAGTATGTGCTTGCACCAATTTTAGTTTCGCAAAGTCATATATTTTGCTGAAAAAGGGTTTCAACTACATAACAGAGTTTGGTTTACCAAACATCTAACCGCCGTCATACAGCACCAACGTGACTGCTCTGTTCCCAAATACTCTCAGCCTCTCTATTAGAAGAATCTACTGGAACATTTTCATTGACGTTTCATTTGGCTATAAAAACTGGCAAACTGGTAAGCAAGTTACTGTGAACCACTGTGCTGCAGTCAGACGGCCTACACTCATTGGCTGAGCCAAAGGCGTGTAGGCTTTAACTGAGGGGAGGGGCGGAGAGGTCAACAGGGTACTCCAAACACGTTATCAGACACGGTTAACAACTCGCCTTAAGAGGTACAAGCGATACTGCCGGAACCCAAACACTGAGGTTGTTGACTCAATGCGAGACCATAATACACAACAAGGCTGGCGACGGTCCTCTTATGAGTCAATGCCAAGCAACAGTCAAGGTCAAAGGCTGTGTGTTGTGGTGCCTCCATGTTTTGGCTGGTGTTAAACTTTGACAAACCTGTAACGGTCTTGGGTCTGTGTTCACCTGCGTGTTCCTACATAAGTAAACCAAGACAAAGGTCAATAACTGGCTTATGTGCACTTGCGTAATAAGGTAGCCCTATATAAGAGGTCTTAAACCTCTTAAGAATAAACCTGAAAGAAATACAGGTTATATAATTTGAGTGTTAATGTAAACCATAAAAAGAGGTCTGCCAGTTATGCAATATTTGTCAGTAACCAGTTTGTCAACAACATATGTTTTCTTCTTATGCAAGTTTGTGTCAATATGCTCTCAGTCTTTCAGGTTGAACTCAGCTGATAAGTACACAGTAGAGACAGTAAAGGACACAACTGAATGACAGAGATACTGTACAAGGGGTTTTTCTATAGTACATGTTTATGAAGCAATGTGATTCGCATGTGTTCCTGCTCAAAAACAAACAAATAAATAGTCTCTTTGAACCTTGGAATCGACATTTTCTGTATCGGAGTTTGTTTTGGAAGTCATGGTGTCCTGATAACTTGATCAGTCGCGTGTACCCTACTGGTGACCTTCCCTACTCTTTCTAACCCGGTCTGAGGAGCAGAACAAACTCAAGCTCAAGCCGTAATGGTCTGTCATTGTAACACATCACTCTTGCACAACCTTACATCCTTGTTCTTCAGAATCTTGTATTGTAACTGACTCAGAGACGGGTTGTGGTTTGGTAATCTGGTAATCAACTGACTTTTGTGTTGTTCCCTTTCCTTTCCTTTAAGCATCAATCTATCTTCTGTATAGCACCAATTCCCAAAATAATGTAACCTCAAGACACTTTACAAAAAGAGCAGGTCTAGACCGTACTCTTATATACATATCAATGCGGTTTCAAAGTGTACTTTCACTGGAGGAACAGGTCATACATGGGTTTCTATTACAGAGTAGTATGTTTTCATCTGAATTCACGAAAAAGTTTAAGTTCAACTGATTCAGCTGACCTTTTTGAGCATGTTGTTGTTATTGAGTTGTCTTATCAGCCAAGTTTGCCCTAATTGGGGGGAGAGGGGTAAGTTTAGTCAACCCTGAGGCCTTTTTTGCCCCCTAACACTCTCTTTGATTTAAATGCTACTTGCTCAATAATCTCCTTATTATTGGCAACCTGTTTGCAATGGTTTTAGAGTTTTCGGATTCCATATGTCGTCAATGTGGTGACGTCTTTGAGTGAAAACATGTCGTAAGAAGGGCAAAAGAGAAGCGAAACACATCAACCTCAAAATGACCCTGGCTGACATCGGCGGTCACTACACTGAATGAACTTTAAGTAATTGATGTCTTTAAACAGACATCTGCATACAAGTGCAGTAAGATGTCATCTCTCAACTTCTGACTGTTAACAATGGCAAAGCCGAGAATAGGAAGCGTTGGCACGGAGCCCTTCATTGCAAACTGCTGGCTGACAAAGGGAAGCTCCAAAAATTGGCTGCTGCTCTAAGAGGCTATATGACAGAGAGTCAAAAGCAGATGGGCTTCAAGATTGAATTCAACATATCTCGGACCTGTGGCTCCTTTTCTGCCAAGTCTGCCATTGTGGTAAAATGCTTTAAAACGGATGGAAAAGAGGTCGACTGGATTAATTTTTTGTTATAATATGGTGACATTGTGTACATATTTTACCAAATAAACACAAAACGATTATCATACAAATTGTAATTCTGGTTACACGTTAGTGCAGAAATCATAAAAAGGCCGGTCCTGCTGACTAAGTACAGTTTTACTTGCGATGGAGTTTTTTCTCATGCAGTACCTTATATCTGTATGAAGTTAAAGATCTGTGATTTGTTTTTCTCAACTGGTGGATTATCAATTACAGGAACTGTTCAGCTACTCAACTGCTTTCAATCCCACTGACTTCCTGTTGCTCTAAAGTGTCCTAATGTGTGTTTTCTGCTGTTTCAACCTCGACTCGCTCCCTTTAATGTGCACGCATCACCGTCGAACAAACCGATCCTTTCATATTATTTCAGGAACATCGATTACAGGACATTCAGTCCAGGTGACTGATCTTCCTCGTGATTGCATGCATGTGTGTGTGTGTGTGTGTGTGTGTGTGTGTACAATTGGACAATTGGAACATAACCCGTGAGTACAATAAAGAACCATAAATGAGCAGATCAAAGGAATGCAGTGTTACTTCATTACGGGTCGTAATCTGTCTACTTTACAACCTGCATGAATGCTCAAACCGAGGTGTGTCAGTGAGCTCTTACTGGCAACAATAGCAAAAAATACAGGAAGCATCAGGAAGCTTTGCACAGCTGCGAGGTTGGGAACAAGGTGTTCTAAATACTCAAAGAAAAAAAATACTATAAAGGGTTTGTCATTTTTCAAATTACCGTTATAAAGCAGTTTCCTTTGACTTGTGACAGATCACTCTTACATTGAAATATTTGCAGGAACAATTGTATATAACTTATATAATACTTGCTTCACTGTAATATAGAAATAAGGAGTAAAAATCTGAATATTATTCTTAATTAATTTGCATAAAAAGAGTAAATGTCTTTGCTTTTTTAAATATTTGATTAGGGCTGTCAGCATTAACTAGTTAATCTCGATTAATTACCGTCCGAAATAAATTCATTCATTTATTTTAATCGCGATTAATCACATGCTATTTTGTCCCTAGAGGTGCACTGTAGATAAGACTTCACAATGTCCCCCTGTAGTCACAGTTTGAAAAGAACGACACTGCTGCATCTTTGAATGTCTCATTTCACTCCAGATAGCTCAGTTGACGAGTTAACAGATATCCACCTCATGACATCAAACATTTCACTTTTTTAACGTTCCTTTGAGCTGTTTTCATTTAGTTTTTAAAGAGTTATTTACTCCGGAGCACCGGTGGCCTGGTGGTTGGTTTGTGCAGAGGGGTGGGTCCTCGAGGCGGAAAGCCCGGGTTCAAATCCGACCTGTAGGTACTTTCCCGCATGTTGTTTCTCACTCTTTCTCTCCCGTTCCTGACTCTATCCCCTGTCCCGTCTCTCCAATAAAGGCAAAAAAAGCCCAAAAATTCATAATAAAAAATAAAAGAACAGTTCTTTTTTGGTGGATAAGTTAATGTTGTAACCTTTCATCTACTAGAAGGTCCTTACTTTATTTCAAAACAAAAGCAGGGTTTAAAATTCAAACAGCAAGTACTCTCAGTTTGAGATACATAACATAACATAATTTCAAAATAAAAGCCTAATGTTTTTTTTTAATGAGGAATAATGGAATTTCAAATATGTGATTAATTACGATTAACTATTGAAAGCTTTAGATTAATTACAATAAAAAATGTTAACAGTTTGACTAACTTTGATGCATTTAGGGTATTGTGTACCGATTATTGTTTAATCTAAATGGCAAATGATAGTAGAATTTGGTCATAATGAAGGCTTTCATACAAAAAAACTCTACTAAGTACACAGCATTGTGTTCAATTATCATACTCAGGTTCTTTGGAACTGGCATAGAGATAGATTTTGTTCAAGCCAACATGTGTTATGACGTGTACGGTACCGTCCCCGTCTATGAAAACACAAACAGAAGGACAGGTCAGACACGTGATAATCAAAACAAAATGTTTCCCAACAACCTAAGTCAAGGTAAAAAGCACATCATATCTTGTTCTGCGTGCGGGACAATAACCTGAATGTTGATCAATAAAAGCTGAGAGCTGAAAGGATGTCACCTTCTGTTGACATTGATTTGATGGGCTTTTTAAAAGTGGCTAATAAGTCACTGATACTGCTTCAGGGAAGAGGGAGGGCGATGAATGGGATGGGGGCTATCGACCAGAAAGTATATTTCCTCTTCTAGTTTGGGTTCCCTATTGTGAAGGTGTGTCCCAACAGCCAATGAAGATTGCGCAGCCACATGCGTCATTTTTGAGCAGAGGAGGTGTGGTGTTGGATGGGAGGGGGCTCTGGGTCTATAATAGAGCCGGCAATTGCCATTTCTTCAGACACAACTGAGAAGAAGTGAAGACTTATTAACAGGACTCCAAACCAGAAGAACTCAAGAAAATACTTTTTTTCACCAACAGGCTTCTATACCATACTTTACTCATTCAACAGCTGGACTCTGATTCAACATTTCCCTGCCTTGGAATTAGATTTTTTCTGCACCTACAAAGTGTGTATTCACACATTTGCTCTTTCCTCGCAGCATCAGACACTTTTTTTTAATCTTTCGAGATGTTTCCAGAGACAAACAAAGGGTGAGTACACTTTTGAACAGTGTGTTCTTTCAGCTTCCACTTTCTCCATGCTGCCGGACACATGGTCCATTCATGGGCAGGTCGAGGCGAGGGGTAGAGAATAAAACAGGAATGTTTGGCAGGGGGCCCAAAAAAATTGTGCACATGCGCTTTGGTCAGCAGATGTTAAGTAACGACAGCAATTCATTTTCCAGAGGGAGTCTACGTGGGGAAAAAACATGTACTGTACGTCTTTGGCACTTTAAAAGCTGCTTTTTGCTGATGACACCATAATGAATATCCATATTTTCAATGAGTATCTTTAAGAACATAACACTACATAGATTGATCCAAGTCTGGGTGGCAGTGAAAGCAGCAGCTTGTTAAAGGTGTTTCAGTTATTACAGGGAATAAGTAAATGTTTCGTTTCACTTTAGCAGACACTTAAACAGTGTGTGTGTCACCATGCACGAGGGGAATGATACTGCATTGACTCTGCAAGAATGTGTCTGTGTATGTCTTCAAAAGTCATATCCTTATTAGTAGCAGTTCTCAGATTAGGCTTGCCGCCCAGAAAATAACTCTTGCCCTGTAATGTGATTAGCACATCACATGTTACTGAAAGTGTTAGGTGGCTAAGAGGGATAAAAAATGCCTCTAGAAAAAGCAAAGATCTGACAGTCTGATGACATCTGTTGGACAGAATGAGCAAAAATGTGCTAAAGAAATGCACTTGTATTATGTAACTGCTGATCTTCCTGGGTTCAGTTTTCATTATTTTCGTGCTCACTTGGCTTCACACAAAGGTCTCCCCCAGCCTTCAAAGACAAATCTGACTCAGCTCACTTGAAATATTGCCCTGACCTCTGCATTTATCGACAACAACCTAAAGTTCGTCCTAACCTTTGACTCTGCTTTTCATGTCATGCAGCTACAGCTATGAGGACTGCAAGGCCACTGCCGATTGGCTGCTGGCCCAGACAGACGTCCGACCCACAGTGGGCATCGTGTGCGGCTCAGGGCTCGGAGGGCTGGCTGACATGTTGAAGGACCAGGTGGCCTTCAACTACAAAGACATCCCCAACTTTCCACAAAGCACCGGTGAGTTTAAGTCCAACAAAAGTGGCCACAATTTTTTTTTCGTTTCCTGTTCATATTCACTGAGTGGATGTATTTTAACAGTGCACGGACATGCTGGTCGGCTGGTGTTTGGCACCTTGAAGGGGCGGCCATGCGTTTGCATGCAAGGGCGCTTCCACTTATACGAGGGCTACGCGATCCAGAAGGTGAGTGTGGTGCAACATCAGAGAATATTCAAATACTTGTAACTTATTCATGAAGCAGCAATTAGCCGTGAAATCCACAACCTTTAAAGAAAGATGTGTATCTAGTCATGCTAGTAAAAGATCCTAACAACCAGAGTTCCTTCTAAAAAGGTTATACAACATACATGTTCCTCTCCAGATTACACTGCCCATACGCATCTTCAAGCTGCTCGGCGTGGAAACAGTGATGCTAACCAACGCTGCCGGAGGCCTCAATCAGGACTTCAAAGTTGGAGATGTCATGATCATCAAAGACCACCTCAACATGCCAGGATTCGCTGGCAACAATCCATTGTCTGGACCAAATGATGAAAGGTAGCGTTACGCAATCCTTTTCTGTTCAACGCACAATTCAGGCCTGCAAAAGTGGTCTGCAGAAATTCAGCAGAATTTTCTTATACCTTTCCCCACTAAACCTTCCACCTGTTCTTCTACCTCCCTTAGATTTGGTGTGCGCTTCCCCTGCATGTCCGACGCCTATGACAGAGAGCTCCAGCAGCTAGCCATGGACGTGGGGCAGGAGCTCGGCTATGGAGACTTCCTGAAGGAGGGCGTGTACTGTGTGCTGGGTGGACCCTCATTTGAGACCATCGCGGAGTCCCGTATGCTTCACAAACTGGGCGCTGATGCTGTTGGTGAGTTCTTTACAAAGAAAAAAAAGAAAAAGATTAGAAGTCACCAATACAATATATCATAGTTAAACACAGACAGTACTATAACATATACAGTGATGTATGTGCAACATCTACCTTTCAGCTGTATTCAGTTAGTGTTTGATGTGAAAATGTCTGTATTCATCTAGCTAGCATTCAACAGCAACATTAGCTCTACTGTTCTTCCACTGAAAAATGTACTTTGATATTTATTTTGGCATCCATTTCTATGTTTAATTTCAATATGTTCTTTCATTCATTAGGGTTAAGCACCAGCTTTGTTTAAATTGCAAATGTTAATGTAGCTAGCCCCTATTAGCGATATTAGCTTGAATGTGTACCATGTTTGTGTCTGTCTTATCTATCCAGGCACATTTTTTAAGGTTTTATTTTGATGTTCTCTTCCTAGGTATGAACACAGGTTGTTTTTTTAAAGTTTGTTTTACTTTAGCTAGCACCGATTAGCAACATAAGCTTTTTGTTTCTTCTTATGCTTCTCTATTAGCGAAATAAACCTTTAATATGTATGGCCTTCCTACGTATCCTTGCATTTTTTTAATGATTAATTTCAATTGCTCTTCTACTCACTAGGAATGAGCACAGCCCCTGAGGTGATCGTCGCCCGTCACTGCGGCATGCGCGTCTTCGCCCTCTCGTTGATCACCAACCAGGCGGTGATGGACTACGACAGCCAAGAGAAGGCCAACCACGAGGAGGTCCTTCAGATAGGGAAGCAGAGAGCGGAGCAGCTGGAGCGGCTCGTATCCACCATGGTGACCAGGATTGAGCACAACAACAACTTTGTCTAAGAGACTCCATGTTCTTTAGTTCTAGTTAGAGGCTACATTTTTGAGCAATGTAGTAAGAATGTAGGAGACTTAAAGTGGTTATGGTTCACACTTCATGCTATTGTGCCAAAGAGAGGCTACTTACTTAAGTATTAAGATGAGGACTTTTGTGGTATTCTTTAAAACAGAACGCACACAAACTGTTTTCTTTTCACCGTGCCTTAATGTGACATCTTACATTCCCGTCCAGAGTGGCTCCAAAAAAAAAAGTTGCTCATCAGTTTTCTTTTTGTATCATTTGAAATGAAACGTATTTGTTCTAACTTAAAACATATGATCAGCTTGTGTAAATGTCTGCAATTTAACTTAACAATGAGCTCAAATCTGCTGTAAAAATCGAAATATTGTGATGTTGAAACGTGTACATTAAGGTATTGTACTGTGCTTGTTTTTTTTTAAATATGAATGTTGTTACTAAAGATGCTATTTATTATCATATCAAATGTGTTTGTGCTGTTCTTAAGGGTGTGTTAATGAGGTTAATCATCTCAATCATAAAAAATAATCGTAGAGCCTTTTATTAGATGCATCAACAGAAAGAATTGATAATTAATCCAGACAGTCATAAAATCCTCCCCATGTTTAATTCCAAAGTGTGCATGGAAGTTTTACAGACACTACGCAGTAAACCAATGAAACGGATGATGAATGAGTCCAAAGGGACTCTGACTGTTTCTACTGTAAACATTCGGTTACATAAGCATTACACTGCAAGACAAGAATGCTGGCATCGCCTTAAAGGTCAAATAAATCGAACACTTGTGGGGTCACTTTTTATGAATAAATGTTTCAAATTGAATCCCTCCATTTACAAAATAAAATAAGATGAGGGTTAAAAATATTGGCAGGACAAGCTGTTTTGGTATTTGAACACTTGCAGGTCACATTTTCAGATAACAAAAATATGACACTGTACATGAAGATCCGAGACTTACATAAAAGTGACATTTTTTAAAACCTCTTCAACACTTGCTCCCCCGGTTGAACAGAAATGAGGCAGGCAGACATTTCAAACAGCATGCACACGACATATCCATTTATCTTGCATAATGTATTTACCTTCACTGTAAATATTGATTGTTCTTGTTCCCTTTTGAAAGGCAAACTTTAACAAGGCTGACTCATCCCTTTTTTTTTTTGTTTGTTTGAAAAACTTTTTAACAGCCAGTTCCAGCCATGATAAAAAAAAAACATTTAATTCAATTATTTCATATTTAGTAAAAACAGTCTGTAAAAAGTGCCATGCGTTAAGATAAGCAAGTTCTGTAAGTCTTAAAGCTGCACAGGATTAGCTTTCAAGAAATATAACTAAACACATTCTCTTATGATACAGCACACCAACATTGTCTCAGCAGTGCAGGGCCTGGAAAAACTATTTATGATGGACCCTTGTCGCTCAGAAAGCTAAGTTTGGCACCAGATGTAAACAGAAAATGCCAGACAGGAAACAGCGCTGCTTAGGCAGAGTAAAGGTCATCCATAGATACTGAATATGGGGCGTTAAAAAAGTTGGCGGAAAAATCCAGGTGGCACACTTAACAAGTTCCCACTTCAAACCACTTTTGGCAATCACCGAGATAGTGGACAGCAAGTTCCATTTAAAATATTTTGTACGTTTTTTAGGTTTTCCCAGGCTGAACTCTTGGTTGACTTGCTACAGGATTATTTAACAGTTTAACTTTCTCTCTGCAGATGAATGTCACCATGCAGGACTATCCCTTACAACCAGGTACACATTCTCATTGAACAGTAATCATTCATTATTAATCATTGGTTGCCAGATCCCACAAAACAATAATTTAAATTCAACAATTGATTGACTCAAAATTTTCCGGTTCACAATCTTGAATGGGGGAAAACACGCAGACATAAGTTTTGATGTTAGATTGAGTTATTGTAGCAAAAATAATCATATTAGTTGAGTAACAGTGTAATGAGAACAGAGAAAACAGAAATCTTGTAGTTAGCAACTTGGTATCCTGAGTTTGGCAAAGAAAGAACTGAAGTCAAGAACCAAACATTTGGATTTGTTTCCAACATGAGTTAGCTTGATTTAGCTTAGCTTTGCTAGGCTAACCACAAAAGTTATCTTTCCATTTCTTTGTGAATTCTTTGTGTTTATTGATAGATTGTCTTTAAGTCTAGGATTAATATATCTGTCTACCAAATCCCTTCTTTAAGTTTGTTATAGGTACAAGGTTTGGTGTTCTAAAACCTCTTAGCTTAGGGTGACCATACTTCCCAATTTGACCGGGCCCATCCCGTTTTCAAGCTGTGTCCCAAATTCCCACAAATATCTATAAAACACTGATATGTCCCAGTGTTGAACAGTTCCCGGCCCAGATTTTAACCAACCACAACAATACACCATGCTTGAAACACTGATTTGTCTCCATATATGTCAATCAATGTCATTCCCAAGGCTGTTGCTTAGCTAGCCCAGCTAATCATATTAACAAGACCTGCTGCGTTTTCCAACGAGCTCCAGGAGAGTAATGGCTTACTTCAGATAAAGTACCAGGCAATGCATATGCTTTGTTTTGTACACACTGCAAGTGTCCATTTTCAGTCGCCATCAGTGGAAATGCAGACATTCAAAGCCATATTAAATAGAGCAAACACAGACTGTGGATACAGGCTGGAAGTAGCACTTTTGCGTCCTACTTCAGTGAGGCAAACACCGGTGAGAACCACCTTAAACGTGATACGCAGGAGGGAACCTTTGCCTACCTTCTTGTGTGAACAGTGTAGGTTGACACAAGAGGGTTTGCGGTTAAAATGAAAGTGTCCTGGAAATATGGTCACACTATCTTAGCTAAGCTAGCTTCTTTAGGCTAAGGAGAGGGAGTTATGGAGGGATGTTTTTTTTTTTCAACAAAGCAAGAAACATATTAAAAATAATGAATTTTGTTGTTTTCACACACTGAAATGTAACCAATATGTTTATATACGCTCCGATAGTAGTTCTGCATTCAAAAATGATTTGTTCTGCTAAAAACAGTGTGCCTAGCTAACAGCCGGGGCTACCGCAAAATTAACTGCCAGGCTAAAAGAAGTACACTCCCAGTGACAAATAAAGGACATGTTTCGTGTATAGGCACTGTAAAGATGAGTTTACAGTCTGTAAGCATCAGAGGGCCTCAGAGGAAGAACTGGTGGAGAAAGGCACTTCTGAAACAACAAAATACTGGAACCAGGAGCTGCAGTAAGATGCAGTGAAACAGGTACAGAAGAGTCCACTCAGCTTTAGGCAAACATGGTCAGAGAAATCCACTGTAGAACACAGAGAAAGGTGAATGAGGTCAGGGTAACTACAGGTACTGAAATCAGAGAAGTGGTTTTAAATGTCCAACACAGCATGACAAAAAAAACAGCTACATCAAAAAGAATACAGGCATACCTGAAAGAAGTTGAGTGATATAAGATTGTCATTGTCTGTGTCCATTGTCTTGAAGGTTTCTGCAGAGATACAATGAAAGAGAATTACTTATTTATCAGGTATTATTCCTGACAGCAAGGTGTTATTGGTTTTACATTGTGAAGTCTTTGAAAATATGGAAGAAAGAAACTGGAGCATTTTTGACAAACACCAAAAGGCACCAAGTCATGTAGTCTTTAGGGAAACCAGTGTTTTTTTCACACATAGACGATACATGGGTATCAGTATATTTCCGACCTGTTATTATTTAATTTGTCTTTTCTTCATGAAATTGCTGCGTGCACGAGAGAGAGATAGAGCGAGAGAGTGAAGGCGCGCGCGAGGACCTCACGGCTCCGTGCAACATAACAAAACTCCCATTTAAATAAATGTCCCTCTCGTCTCCTGCAGAGAGATAAGACGATGCAAAACCGAGAGAGAGAGAGAGAGAGAGAGAGAGAGAGAGAGAGAGAGAGAAGGTCCACTGTCCGTACACCCCTATTGTAAATGCATCGATTGAGGTGCCTTGCTTCTATTAAAACTGAAGCATCTCATGGCTTCGTTTGAATAATGTTAATGTACAGCTGCTTGCTGCTGATGCTGCGCTGAACTCCCGAGTGGAACTTTTCAAAATGCGAGGCGTACTCCATGTGTTTGTTTTTGTGAGCTTGCGTGGATAAATTCAGCAGATTAAAGTTGTATGATGCAAAAAACTAAATTAATTTAGAGGGAAAAATGCAAACTTAATCATAAAAAATACCCCAATATAAGAGTTTAGGAACCAAAAAAGTATGTCGATCCTCTTGAATGTGAAATTTTTGGAAGGAAAAATGTCTTCTTATCATTTTCCAATATACACCTGTCACATCTGTAACATTCACAGAAGGCGGTCAACCTTTCTTTTAATCTTAAGAAATCATCTACAATCTCGTCGAGAACTATAATCCGGAGCTTTCCCAGATAAGATATGTACTTTAATTGTTATTCAAACCCAATGAACCCTGCTATAGTAATGTAGCAAGTGCCCTCACATTAAATGTGATGCCTTTTCTGAGAAGTACTTTCAATGTTTCATATCCCTGAAATCTCTACCACTGAGGCTAAAGGTTATGGAAGTCAACTCATTCTAATACTTGATTAAATTGCAGTGTTTTGTCTTGCAAACGTCCGTTGGCTCTGGATCTGACTTTGATTGTCTTTAGAAATTCTTCAAAGCTGTTGACACTGAAATGGAAAGACAAATATGCAAACTGTTCCTTAAACAACACTGATGATATGCAGTAAAGGGACTCACTGTACATAGTCTCCAGTCTGACCAGACAGGTGACAAAGTTATCAAAATCGACGGCCATGTCTGCCTCTGTGTACCGCAGGATGATCAGCTGGAACAGTTGGTTGGTCAGCTTGAAACCTGTCACAGGAAAATTAAGAGAATCAGAGGCAGAAGAACAAAGACGAAAAACTAAAATGTCAGAAAAGACAGCAGGGACACTCTGACCCTTTCAGTTTTTGTTGAATTTAAGTAAAAAGGGAACGGTACCTGCAGATTCAAGAGCCATCCTCATTTCATAGGAGCTCATGGTGCCCGATTTGTCCAAGTCAAACTGCCTGAATATGGTCTGACATGGTGGCAGAGACAGGTGGATAAAAATGAATCAGAATGGAGAGACAGCAACATGAAAAATGGAAAGAAACTAGTTTTCAGACTCAGACTTTTCAACTTAAAACCACTCCACTGGCTAGACATCAAAATAAATATTAGGCTGACGCAAGTGCAGTTATTCAGAATCAATACTGTTTGCCCTTATTTCACCGTCTGACTCATGAATGTTCAAACTCACCAGATATCGTTTGATCTTCTCCCACAGAACATGAAACTCGGTCAGGCCAAGCTTCCCACTGCCGTCCGTCTGAGCACGTTAAGTTAAAGTAAAACTAAGTCTGATAAAAAATGCCTCAAGTGATGTCACTCGAGTCAGCATCGTTTTGTACGGAGGGCTACTCGTTTGAAATTGATAAACAAATCTTAAGTAAGTTAAAAGAATCCTCTGGCACCTTCTTATCAAAGCAGCTTGAGTCTAACAAAGCTGCTACTAGCATACCACAGCTAATCAGCGGCAGTCTAGCTAGCAGGGTTATTCTAGGTGTCAGATATCTTAAGTTTTGCCATTTTTTAGCACAACTGATAGCAAAAAAAAAGCCTGCTACATTGCCTCAAGTGATGTCACTAGAGTCAGCTTCAGTGCTGAAGACCACAAGTTTCAAAATGGTAAAATTCTGGGGTTTTGAAGTTTAACCAAACCTCTTTGGCGCACTCCTCATCACGGCTTCAGGCTAGCAGCTTGAGGGCTAAGTTAGCTGCTACTAGCATGACACAGCTAATCGGCGACAGTCTAGCTAGTGTGGTTATTCTAGGCTTTGGATATCTTAAGTTACGCTATATCGATTGCCATCTTTCTAGCACAACTGATAGCAAAAAAGTATGCTAAATCGCCTCAAGTGATGTCACTAGAGTCAACTTTTGTACTGAAGACCACAAGTTTCAAAATGATAAAATTATGGGGTTTTGAAGCTTAACTAAACCTCTTTGGCGCAATCCTCATCATGGCTCCAGGCTAGCAGCTTGGGGCTAAGTTAGCTGCACCTAGCATGACACATTTACTGTTTTATACTATATTGGCAGCAGTCCAGTTACAGTGTGCTGCTACGAGCATAACACAGCTAAACCTTTGACCCAACTTAAGGAGGTATACGTGCATTGTGGGTAATCGAGGCACCAAATATTTCTGGTTAAGTTTAACTTATTTTGTTTTATTTATTTCTGAACTAGCGATGATATAGGAGTACAATGTTTATTTGGGAGATTTCTCATTCAAGGACCTTAAAGAATCTACTGTGTTTGACCCTGATATTATTTACGTTTTATTATAAATATTGTATAGCGATTTTAAAGGATACGTCCATGAGGTTGATCATGCTGCGACAAGCTTCTTTAGTGAAGCCGTCGGTCTTCAGGTCTTTATCTGTTGGCAGTAGAAGTAAGACACAGAAAAAATCAGATTTAACTCTCTATATAGTTTTTAAAACACTAAGAATATGTATACATTTCAATACTGGTCATGACACAGTCTTGTAAATCCACTACTAACGTTTGCCGATGATCCTGTTCAATATGGTCTGCAGCTCAGTAATACTGATCTCCATGTCCTGATGGTACAAACACAAAAGGGTTTTTATAACAATGTAAATATGTCTGTGTAAACAATGAACCCTTTCTCCCAGCTGCTTCTTCACTCCATGCCAGGTTTGCTTACCGGCCCCGCCAGCTGTCTGAAGAGATTCTTGAAGCTTGCGTCGATCTGGCTCTCATCGAGCTCCGTCTGAAACACAAATATTAACGTCTTCAGCGTTTTCAGTGTTTTCCTTTCAGACATCCAGACATCATGCATGTACTCGTGTCTCAGCTTGATTCTAATGTTTCATTCTCTTACCTCTACCGGAAGATCTGCTTTGATGTCATCGTCAAGCTCTCTGACATGGACAGAACAAAGACTTAAAGTTACTCTGTTTCCTATTTTAAAATGATAAAGAATCATTATATTCTTCAAATATTTGTTTGCAAACAATTCCTCTAGATTAAGCAAGCTTGATTCTATAACCTGGACAAAAACTCTCCAGAAACAAAGCTGATAAATATATGAGAAGTTGAACTCGTGCACTTGGATGATTATGTCCTTATAGTACTATAGTACTAACATGTTATTATTCCCTAAGCTACTCACTCAGAGTTGACAGGTTTCTCCGAGAACACCCTGAGGACAAAGTCGGCCTCTTTGTGCGGATCGTATGTGGATGGGACGATGACGTACTCTCCGGCCGGCAGCTGCAACCGCGAGCTGACCTCCCTCAGGTTGATGAAGAGTTCAGAGCGAGCGCTGGACGCGTGGGTCAGGAAGAAATCTCGCTTCAGGTGGACCCCTGAACTGCCCACAAACTGAAAGGGACAGGGACTTGTTCATCTTTTCAAAACTTAGTTACTTTAACTTCTATGTTTATAGTTTTTTAATCAGGTTAATATCCGTTATGTTTGTACTTCACAAGGTCTGGATGGCGTTTGCACAATAATTGGGTTTACTTGAATCACATAAGAGTGTAAATAAGGCAAAAACACTTACCTCTCTAGGAACCTGTATAGGACAGAAAGCAGGATAGCAAATTATTGCAATGATAAAGAATGAGATAAGAATTTCCTTATTTTCAGTGTAGCAATTGAACTCAACACAAAAACAGATAATAACCATGACCAATAGACACAACAATCAGGTTTAAGGAGCACACCACAGAGAGGAAAGACTCTGTTCTAGGTTGAACCGACCCAACAGAGACAACAAACCCCATGTTGTACGATGCTTAGGTTCCTGCTGTGGAGAAGGCTGTAGCTTCACTCAAAACTAGTTTGTTTGTTGGGGCTCCGGTAGCTTAGTGGTTAGTGAGTGGGCCCCATGTACAGAGATTTAAGCCCTCCAACACGTGCGGCCCGGGCTGGAATCCAACCTGTGGCTTCTTTCCCGCATGTCATTCCTCACTCTCTCTCCCAGATTTCTGACTCTATTCTTCTCTAAATAAAGGCCTCAAACGTCCCCCAAAAAACCCGACTTTAAAATGAACGTATTTGATTGCAGTTTACCTCATAGACAGCAAACCCGATGGTTTCCATGTCTTTGCCCTCCCGCCGTTTTTTCCTGCGGTCCTTCTGCATGAGGCCGACCAGGAAGCTGCAGTTTGATTGGCCAGGAGAGTCCGGGTGCTGCAGGATGAGCTTGAACTGTGGGTTCAGCCAAAAGGTGGCTGGGAAGAACGTGCAAAAAGGTTGTCAAATTGTTTCTCACTGTTTTTTTTGGTGTTCAAGCACAAAAATACCTAACAAAAAACACACAGGCCAACTGAAGAGTCTGTCTTTTCCTTTTTTCCCCAAAATCTGTACCCTAAAAATGTACTAGACTAAACTAGACGGAGAAATCACACTCAAACTTCTTGCATGTTATCAGTCGTGATGGGTATTTTCCAAAATACTGGCCATTGTTGTCACTTATTGTTTGAATTGGAGTCACTGGTTCACATTCCTTCAGTCCTCCCTCCTCCTTTCTACATCACCCAAAAAAGTCAAATTGCGGTATTCAGTTGCTTGGTAACGCAATTTAACATCATCATATGATCCCAAAGCTGTTGACTGATGGAAGGAGAAATGTGTTTAAGACTTTTAAAGGAGTAATTGTGGTCTAAAACTCAAAAAGTAAATTCAAGGAAAGATCCTCTCAACGTCGTGTATTCCATTCGTTTATGACTTCAATGTCATATTTCCCCAATTTTGCCTCTCTGTCCTGCCTTACCTGGGAAGTTCCTGCAGCCTCCGGCAGTGCTGCCCCTCCTCCACTCTCCCTGGTAGAGCGAGGAGCTCCATTTCTTCATCTGGGTGTTCTGCAGGGCGTCAGCTGTCAGGTTGCAGAGCTCCAGACGGGTAAACTCTCGCAGGAAGTCACTGAATGACATCCTGAGAGGCGGTGATAAAAAGCTCTGTTACAGGACAATGTGGACGACTTGTTCGTAATTTTGTCAAAAGTTCAAAAGCTTCACTGCAGATGTGTTGTGCAAAGAAATCATAAGGCGTGGGGGGGGATTATGGCACTAGAAGACTCACCAGAATTCACCGTCCTCGCTGCGGTTTTGCAACCGACTTCTGACCGAGCGGTCCACGCTGTCCCACTCTCTGGAGCTGAAGATTTCACAGAGAAAAGAGTTGATTTTAAATAAAGAATAAGTGAACATAAGTCAGAACATCCCAGCTTTAATCTTCCTTTGAAAGCAGATTTTTTTTCTCTAAACGCAGTGTTGATAATGATCATTTAGTCTGTAATGTAACGTTGACAGTTATAAGTGTGGAAAATGTCGAGAATTTTTCCTCTCATAACTATGATGACACATTATGTAATCACAGCGGTTTCTCAACCCTGGGTGACTCTTTCGCCCGATGCTGAGTACGCCTGAGCAAGCCAGTGAATCCCCCTCCCCCACCAGGGCTTTCTTTTTCTTTCTTTTTCTCCGTCTGGGCCTCTTTGGGATCAGAGAACTGCTTTGAAACTGACTGCACATACAAGTAGAAATAGTTTGTAAACCTGTAACCACAATAACATATGATGGCAAGTTCAAGGTGACGAAAGAGTTCAAAAAAGTAACTGGTAAATGAGTGTTTTACCAATCTGAAATCTCTTTGTAAGCCAGAATATAAATTTCATGTAAATCTTTCACCTGTCACTCCAGGCTCCAGTCCACTCCACCTCTCCCCACGGGTTCCTGATCCGGACCAGCTTGGTCATGTTTCCTCTGTACACCACCTAAGGGTGAGAAAACACCACCTGAAATAAACATTGTCTTAGATGTGTGTCGACTGTAAATTAGTCTGGGATTAATTGTTATGGTAAAACACAGCATGCTAAGTGAGGGGAAACTGATTACGACAATGTTCTGTCCTCTGCTTGTGTTCATTTAGTGTGTGACAAGGAAATCAGGAATGCACTTTTGTTCAAGAACAGATTTAGATTTAGTCAGTTATCTCAAATGTCTTTGAATGAAAACTCTACATTTTGAGAGCAAGCTTTGGTACAGCTGCTATGAAAACTTTTTAAGACATCCAAAGTGTTCTTTCTTCCTAATGCGCATTCTTTATTTATCACATTTCCTATCGTTATGGCAACAATGTTATCGCACATTGTATTTTTTTCTCTTATCGTGCAGGCCTACTTAAGGACAAGCCCAAGGCCCCGGGTCCACCTAGCATTTTCCCGGGCAGAAAAGCGCTAGCTGTGCGCTCAGGGGAGCTTGCATGAAGCGTTTGTGCACTGCATGTCCGACTTGTCTCCATGACAACAGTCTGTTAACACTGGCCGCTGTCTGCTCCGTGACTTTGTACTGCATGTTTTTTAAATTTTAGATCGTTTATTTCCCGATCTGTCATTACTTGAACTTTTAAGGGAAGCTGTACCAGTGCGGCTGCTGGATGAGTTTTGCTCATGTAAGCTTCTTAATAATTTGATTCTTCTGGCGTGGATAGCGCCCCATGTGCGGAGACTGCCGTCCTCCAAGCGGGCGGCCCGGTTTCAAATCCGACCTGTCATTTCCCACTCTCTCCCTCGCCCTGATTTCCGACGATATAGACTGTCCTGCCTCTACTATAAAGGCAGCAACTAGCTCAAAAAATAACTTTAAATAATTTGCTTCTTTACAAAAATTCACAACAGGCGATGGTATTTGCAAGTGAACGAGTACTCATCATGGCATACCTGTTCTAAGTAAAGTTAACTCTTATCCTGCATATTTAATATTCAAAGAAGTCCAAGTAGAAACAGCTGGACAACATCAAGTTCCCTTAGAGAATATTCTTTGTGTTTTAAAGGAAAAAGATAAGGCTAGGAATAATTGCAATAATTATTTTTCACACAACTTCCTTTGCATAATAACTACGTTGCCATTGTTGCGAGTAGTCTGTCTGAAAAAGGGTTTTCATATTTCCCCGTGTACCTCGTCCACACCGGTCACAGAGTAGGCGTGTCCTTTCACCAGCTTCTTGAATGTAACAGCCTCCATGTCTTTGGTGTTGCTGATCTGGAGACGACAAAGAAGAATCAGAGTAAAACGGAGGTCGACAACACATTTCATGACGTCACAAAGAAGGTGATGAATTGATGGTAGAACAGCTCCACACACGACGTCCAAACATGCCTCATTCTTAAAGATCATTAACGGCGGCTAATGAGTGCAAACATGCTGCAGCTTTACAAAGTAAAATCAAACACACCTTAAAACATCTGTGTTGCAGATTCTTTGATATCTACACTCTGCTCTGAGTTACTGTCATCGCACTTGACACGTTACTTTTCCTTTTTGTTGCTGCAACTGATTATATTTTAGAAGTTTATCATCTGTGTTGCAGATCTTCTTTGTTTGTTTTTTGGGCCAGACTGAGTTCACAGTTCTGTCCACCAAAACAGATCAGCACAGGGAGGCGAACAAGACAAACAGACGAGCAGACAGAGTTCAGTCCCCTCAGTGTGCAAACATCCGCTGCACCGACGTGTCCTTGAGAATTACACGAGCTCCTGCCAGGTCCAATCCATTTACTGCAGGTTACATAATATCCACCGCTCCCTCCTGGTGTTCCCAAAGATCACATTTCAAATGTACTTTCTCTTTTGGAAAAAAAAAACCTCACAGTATATGTATATATATCCAGTTTCCTATCAGGACTGTTTAAAAATAATGCAACTTTTGATCTTCCTAACCATTGTTTTCTAAACTTTACCTCCTGTGAAAGACGTTTCCATATCGGTGCATGTTGGAAACATATTCCAGTACTGATAAATCTGTGATGAGCCAATATCAGCCCACTAATATATCTGTCAAGCTCCAGATGATGCTGAAATGTCTGTATTCCAGACTTTAAAAGAGGCCTCTCACTTGGAGTAAAGGAGAGCTGTTGTTTAGATCTTTTTTAACTAAGGATTCCCTAGTTTTTAAATACACTTCACTATCTGTTTTAAATGTTCCTGTGTGCTGGTGTCAAAGGATGAATGACTGTTGGAGTACTGACGTCTATGGAGCAGCCCAGCAGTGATCCCCTCTCTATGGCCCTGCTGATGATGCTGTAGAGGTCAGAGGGGGCTTTCTTCAGCTCAAACATCTCCGTCACGCCGCCCGTGAAGTCCTCAAAGCCCTCTGACGTGCTGCCGCCTGACAGAGCCTCGTAACAGCCGTTCAGCCTAGGAAACAACCACAGATTAAAGACGATTACAGGAACAGTTTTAAGGAATATGAGCAGGCCTTGTATGGACGTCTAACACAGAGGGATGTATAGAATAGATGGTCGATGAGTATATATAAACTATGCAGTTAAAAGACCCCATGTTGCAGTGAGTAAAGGGTTTGTTCTCTGTCAGATAAACACTCCACATCTCCATATATGAACACGTACCTTCACAGGGTTATAATGCATAAATCTCCCTCCCTGCTCTCCAAATGTGCAGACCACTTAACTGTGCAAACACACATCTTCACACAAAGTCCTGCGGTTAACACATTTACAACTTAAGACTGCAGCTGTCCGATAAAGCAGCCGGAGTCTCAATCTGCCAAATATTTCCCGTAACAGCTTCATGTGTTTATGAATTGTGTTACAGACACCGATTTTGAAACTTTTTCTGCACAAAATTCTGACAGCAGCTGGAGTCCTCAAAAACTCTGAACTTGTGACCATTCGATCGAGAGCTGAAACCGGAACTTGACCGAGAGCAAGCTCATTTCATGTTGTGTAGATGATTGAGTCATGGGAGTGTAATTATAAAGAATACATTTACAAAGTTTAGGAAAATAAATGGTGAAATAGGAAGAAACATTAATAATAGAATAAATACATTTGGAAATATACAAACAGCCGAGGGATGAAAATGAGATAAACGAAGATGCTTATATTTATTTATTCATATTTTTGTTTCCTATTTAAATTTCCATATTTTTAATTGAAGGTTGCTCTTTGACTCATTTCTATTAAACACCTGTTTTTTTTTTGTTTATTACAAATGTATTCTTCATGAATGAATCCTATGACTCCATAGTTTCTTTTTCCACATGTAAAACCATGAAAGTTAACTTGAGCCTCACAGTGGTTGTTAAAAATAGCACATGTAAGCTCAAACACCTCCTGCTTTCACATCTTCAAACTAACAGAAAGTGTGCAGATGATCACTGTAAAGCACTCAAAAAGATGAATGCATTAAAAAACCTGGTACTAATGAATACAATTGATTTTAAAGAAAGCATAGTGACTAACTTTGCATAGGCCTTCTCCAGCAGAGCGCTCCAGAACTCTGTTCCCTCTGCTGAGTGGACAAACAGCAGCTTCCCATCCTTCACGGGCAGCCGGTCGTCAATCACCACCTCCAGCCATTCGCCAAACTGCCAGAACTGCAACACAGAGAGAAAAAAAGAACCACCATGTTACAGCTCAGGTCACAAATAATTATTCTACCCTACTTAAGATGAGAAATGCAGCATGTGAGGAAGGGTAAATAATAGGGTAAGTGTGTCAACTCCTGCAGGATTGAATGATTAAAGATACACTGTTCAGTTTAAAACAAGTTTTAGTTGAAAAATAGTAGGCTATACACAATTCAGCACTGAGTCTTTGAGCAATGAGGATATGCAATGGAAACATGAACTTTACTCATGGATTTGTTACATACTGTATCCTCAAGAAAATCACTGGTTTACAGGAACATTTGAAACATGTTCCTATATATTAATCAGACAAATAATCAGGAGGCTATGGAAGGGCTTTGCAATGCAGCAGGGATAAACTGGACAAAAGGGTGAAGTGTACCCATTTGCCAGCAGGGGGCAGAAGAAACCAACACAACAAACTGGATGAAAAGAACTGTTTGAAAATTAGGTAAAAATAATCATTCGGTTTTCATAACAACAACATTCTTGAAATATGCAAATCCTTAGAGATGATTTTCCGGAGCGTTAAATAGTGTTAAAAAACATTGCATGAAAAGAAATCCATGTAAACAATCGTACACAGAACATATTGTGATGAGATTCAAATTATCTTAAACTGTGCTCCGTGTTCTGGCACCAAAGTGGAAGTTACATTGTTAAATTGTCATGGCTTGAAATGGAGGCCTAGGACATCCATAAAAAACCCCCGAAGAAAATACATATTTTTCTTACCCTTTTGTCCCCTGTTAGCAATAAAACATCACTTCTGACACCTGTACACTTTGCTCTGCTACAGTTACTGTACCATCCAAGATGCTAAGATAACACTGCCTAAAGTACCGTTTCAGGCTGATTCTTCTTCTCAAACAAGTAGCCTACATACAAACATTATATGTAGGCCTACTGGCTGCCATTAGCACCTACTGTTTTAAAGCAGCAGAGAAGAACAGGTTTAAATGATTTATTTTGCGAAGATAGCAAACAACAGCCGTGTGGTGCGAGCAAAGAATTTAGACTAATAGGCTAAAGCTAGCAAAACTACAAAAAAAAATCGTTTTTCCCATCATATTTTGTGAGGTTTTGTAAAGTTAAGATAACTAAAACTAAAACACAAATTAAAGCAGCTTACTGTAAAAACAAAAGTGTATTAAACACTCTTGGTGGACACAAAATGTCTACTAAGGCTGCTATAGCCAGCTAAAGCTAACGTTAGCTAAGATTTTTAAGCTAGGTTAGGATTTAGTGTGTTTAACAAAGCCACAAAACAATGATAATAATGGTATTATATTTAACAAGTAAAGGTAAATACAGCTTTTAAAATATTTATGTATATGTATAACCCTACATGTTTTGGAGAAGGACTCATTTTTCAGTTAAACTAGCTAAGTTTAGCTATCAAAAATAGTGCTTTGATATCTCTCTTTTTTCTTGTAGCTTTTTTGTAGGGAAGCCTTACGCAAGAGCAGAAAACACAAAAGGCAAACTGAGAAACTGGTTGTTCTCACACAAAGATTTTCAGGCAGGAACCCAATAATCCTCATGCAAAGCCGGAGTGCACAGTGAGGTCTTTATTACACTGAGGAAGAGGAAATATTTCTCTGTCAACGTAATTTGATTTGTAGGAGAGAAAATGAGCAGGGGGGTGGGGGGAATGCAGGTTTGTCATTTGGAAAATAGAAAGCCACAGCTGTGTGTGTAAGTGTATCTGTGTGCATGTTTATTTGTGAATTAAAAGACTGTGTTCACTGCAGTGTGTAGGCCTACAGCAGGGATGATAGATGGAGGTATTCTGCATGCCCTGCAGAGCTGAAGCCTCCTCTGGGAGGAGCTGTGTCACAATACAGCTGACTGAACACACACATACAGACACACGCCCCTGGCAAACACACCAGCACACACACATCTTGTTCATTTCAAAGCAATAAGGAAGCGACAGACTCCTTCACTGAGGGAAACAAGCTCTGACTACATGTGTGTCATCACTCGCACCAGGCATCAAAACTTAAGAAAAAACCCCAAATACAATTCAACTCCGTTCTGAAAAAGTGCTAAAAATAAGAATATCATAAACAATTCTTCCCCAGTTAAAGGTTTCATTTGTTTCAGACTGAGATGGCTGAGATTGCATGGTTTATAATTCATTTTTCCTCCTTTTGTTTGCCTGCCTTATACGCCCTTCCTTCTATTTCCCGCTTCTCAAACAAATTAAGATCCCCACCGCTGGCGCTCATAATTACATTTTGGTATGACTCATCCAGGTCTGCAGTAATTTATCCAAAGGCTTAAGGAGCAAACGGATACAAAGGGGAATCCCTGAAAGACTCAACGGTGCAGAAAAGCAGCAAACAAAAAGTGGGAAACTTGCTCGGGCAGGAAAAAAACTGCAAGTAATGGAAACACACAAGCATGAGAAATCTTTTGGCTGCCATAAAAACACAATGACGAGAGGCTAGAACAATAGTCACACAGGCAGAACAGAAAAAGAGGGCGATGAATCTGGGGCAACTGTTTGCTACATGGAAGCAGACGTGTGTGTTTACGAGCCATTTGGCTTTAATGTGCATACATTAAACACAGGCGTGCTTTTTACAATCCTTTAGAGCAAATTCAAACATCATTTCCACTCAAGCAGAAGGAGCAATTGTGTGCATATGGAGAATGGTTCTATGATAGAGATGTAAAGATAAGCACAGAATCTCTGGAAATAATCAGAAACATAGGGGGCAAAACATTAAGCTAATGATACATGAACAAAAGAACGAACTGCACATAGTCAGGATGATGTGAATACTGTACTGAGAATGATGTTTTGGTAAATAATATAGCGCTTTTCTAGTCTTCTCACTACTGAACACCTACCCATTCACACCCATTCACACACTGACGGCAGAGGCTGCTGTGTAAAGTGTTCATCAGAAGTAACTAATCCCATTCATACACATGTATACGCCGCTGAGGAAGCAATTCAGGATTAAGTGTCTTGCCAAAGGACACATCGGACATGTTGCTGAAGGAGCTGGGGATCGAACCCCCGACCTTCCGGTTGAGAGACGACCGACTCTACCAACTGAGCCACAGCCAACCCTTGATTTAATTTATCTAGAAAGCAAATATACGCTTATCCCAAGCTGAAACTGTGTGCGTGCGTTTGTGTGTGTGAGAATGAATGAAACCTTTATGGCCCCTAGGGGAATTGTCTTGCACCGAGAGCATAAAACACTCTACAAAGAGAGAGAATATCTAGAGTATCTATTGATCCCTTGATGAGTGCATGAGTCAGAACAATTGTTTAGCAATAAACTAGTTATTCTCCTCGGGGTGGCTTTTGAGGGCTGGACGAGACAAATTCAGTGAACAGGGTTTGATTTCCGTATGAAAGTTGTTTTCAGACAGAGATTTATTTTTATTTAAAGTAACATTTCTGTTTGTTAAGCAAACTTTGAACGTTACCTTTAGACTGGCTGCATGCCGTTATTTACCGTTAGTATTAAACCTCGGCAGGAGTTAAGCTGCACGTGTTAGTTGTGCAGCAACAATGATGATCACAGTTGCTGGCCGGTGAGTGAGTGAGCAGTGTTGGAAAAGTTTTTTTAATTTTATCAAATGAGTCCACTACATATAACTCCCTATAAAGTAAGTAGGGAATGAGTGTGTGATTTCTGACACAGCCTTAGTTTCAGACGACATTCCAAAATGGCCACCACCATCTTCGTCTTCAAAACTACTCACCAGAAACAAACGTGTGACGTCCATGAGACTACATCCAAATATTTCATACAATCTACGGCATAAACAAAACAAAACCACCACCATTAAACACGTGATGATTGTAGCATGTCCAAAACCGTTCCTTTGATCGTGTTATTTATTTCATTTAGCTACTTATTTGTCAGTCCACTCCACGGCCCCTAGTGAGATCAATTAAGTTTTTTGACTGGCTGAAAAGTCAGGTCTTTTTTTCAAGTTTTGATTATTTACAGACCTTGACTTGACCGCTTTATCTTGAAAGTCTTATTGGACATTGCATATTTATGACTGCTAACTTGACCTAAGAGCCCTGCATGAGTAAAACTGATGCTATAGGAGAACCTACAGCATCACATTTTGATAAGTTGGGCAACAGACCAAGCTGGTGATATGGGCGTGAGAACACGTTTGCATGTGAGTGTATGTATTTCATCTACATTGCAGGCAGGTTTCCAAGCATGTAAAACATGTCTGTGATCTATGAGAGCTTCCCCTTTGCTCCCCTTTTCACTTTCTCATTCCTCCTCTCTCTTGTCTCTTGTCTCTTGTCTCTTTCTGTCTCTCTCTCTCTCTCTCTCTTGGCGGGCTGACAGTCAGGTTGGCACAGCACTCACTGCGTCAAAGAGGGCAGCCGCCTCAGTTCAAAGCTCTCTGTGATATAGCTCATTGAGATAGCGGAGAACCATCAACTGCCTTGGCTTTTTGAAAAAGGTCGGAGAAAAGAAATTAAATATGATAATAATAATTCTCCAGCTGTTCGGGGAGATTCAGAGCACCTGACAACATGAAAGGCTTTTTCCTAGCAAGACATTTTAGGGGTTAACAGTCTCTCCTGCTCTGCAGACAAGCTGATGTCAGATCAGAGGGGGGAGTACCCACACACAGACAAGGACACACAAACACACACACACACACACACACACACACAACACACACACACACACACACACACACACACACACACACACACACACACACACACACACACACACACACACACACACACACACACACACACACACACACACACACACACACACACACACACACACACACACACACACACACACACACACACACACACACACACACACACACACACACACACACACACACACACACACACACACACACACACACACACACACACACACACACACACACACACACACACACACACACTCTCTGGCACAGATAATGAGACATGAGAGATCACAAACTCACTGTACTGTTCAAAAAGACTTACTGCAGTCTATTCAGCTCTGCTCTGATGTTTTTATTGATCAGATGTCTCATTTTCTTTTCATGGCACTTCTGTATCTTACAGAACTACTGTAGTTTGACAACAAGTAAGAGTTTGAAAGCTGTTTTCTGCAACAATAGTATCATAAGAAATGTGGCTTATTCAAGCTACTTTTGCATGTACATTCTTTAAAAGTGTATTTGCCCATAAAAGTTGAAAGAGAGATTTGATTCCAGGGTGCTGATGCTTTCACATTCACTTTGAATACAGAGTTTTTATAACCACACATTGCTTCTTATCTTTATAAACCACTGCTGGATGATTTCCCTATCTCACACTTGGCTGAATACATCCCTGTTCAATTGCTCACCCATAGCAGTATAAAAAGGGACGTGTTCAGACACACCTATTTCACTGCTACTAGCTAAGTGTGTCTGGAGTATTTGGTTTTATGTACAAAGCAAAGTTCAGCTGATAAAGTCTGACAGAAACCATAGAGATAGAATAAATAGAAGGCATATTTTAATGTCACAAAGCTGCAGGACTGGTCTTTGACGTCGGAGAGGTGATTCTGAACTACATCTTTAAACATCACTGCCGGGTTCTGTGCTTGATGTCAACACTTGTTTTGTCTTTTTCAGACACAACTGATCACATCTTCTCTAGGCTCTAGATTCTGTGTGTGAAAAAGAAATGGGCGTTGGTCACATAAGGAGAGTGTGCTCAAATCCTCCCAGGTCCCAGGTTTATTGACTGACGGACTGGCTGGGTGTGGATCAGAGAAGACGGTTATCTAGAATGACTCAGAGGGTTTAAAACACGTTATTTAAATTGTAACGGGAAAATAATTAAATCCTTTTTTTTCTGGGAAATTTTGAGGAGAGAAGAAAAGTTAATCTCCTCACTGCCTCAACACTTCATCATTAACTAATGTTGAGCGAGAAACCTGCAACTATGACATAACCAAATATCTTCCAGATTAGTTATATTAATCTTTGCAAATATACTCTCTTTAAATCTTCCAATATGTTAAAACCCCAAAAGTAGTACAACAGTGTAGAATTGACCTAGATAAAGAAATGGAGAGGGAAATGAATCAAATCAATTCCTTAAATATGAGAATTTCTGTTGATTTTGGAACTTATCGATATTTCTCTATTTTGTTTAATGTGACATGTTTGGTGGCTAAACCCATCAATGCCTGTTTCTGTTTATTCATAGAAATCCATCCAAAAAAAAAAGTTAGGTTTAAATCTAAAATTCAGGATCTTCCTATTACTTACGTTCAGAACAGAACAGACATTAACAAGCAACAGCTTCAAACCACAGTAGGAAACCCCATCAGCACAATTTCTGCTTCAAAGGAAAACTCGAGATTTAAAATGGAAACGTGACGTGTTTGCTTGTGATGTATCAGTGAAAAGTTAAACCAAACTTTCTCACTTTGGTTTGAACCAAAGAAAACAAACAGTACAGGGTGCTCAGTCGCTGTAGCTCTAAACAGGAAATGACACAACAGGAAGTGTTGATGTAGACACAGGTTACATAATGTGAGGTGGCACAGAACTGCAGCCTGCTTTGTTTTAAATGATCAGACCTAAAAGTCCAGACTTGTCCATCGTTTAGACAGATGTAGGTTTTTAATGATTTCAAGTCCTCATTGTATAGTTCAAGCAGCTCATATTTTACTACATAGGCACATTTTATTCTATTAGCAGCAGACTCTCTACATATGTCGAATGAATATCCAGTATCAGTGACATCACGATGTGTATATAATCAGGAATTTTTCATTCAAATCAAAATGCAATCAATTAGCATTTTTTTACATGTTGTTTAGTTACATTAGCAAAAAATATACCCAACTTAAAAATCTGCAAAAGAAAATGTTAACTGTTTGTAATATTTCACCCACTAAAGGGAATATTCAAGTTTGAGTATACTGTATATGATTCTGGGGCGACTTTCTACTAAAACAGCCTTTTCACCAAATCTATCGATTGGCTCCAGACTGAACAGCTGCCAAACTTTAATACAGAACACCCTAAAAAACGTGACGTCATCACGCCAGTTTTAGCCTCTTTGCTCTGACTCTCAGTCATCAACTGAATAAAAAGACCGACGACCTAACCCCCAAAAGTGAAGCCAAAACACTTGGAACTCCCCCTGCTGGCAGGCTGCAGTATAGGCCATAAGCTCCGCCTCCTCCATGTTAACAGATGAGACATGGGTCAAACTTTAAAACTAAAATACACATCAATTTTTTTCAAATTTGGATTCTGTCATTATAGTTAGTACTTATTGTGCTCATTTATGTGAGACTTGTTTTTAAAGTTTTGTTTTGATTGGTTATTTGATTCTCCCAAAAAGAGGTAGAATGCCATGATTGACAGCTTGGTTGACAAACGCAGCTCCTGCAGCGCTGTGCGAAAAGTAACAAACACGAACACAAGAGTCACTGGACTTTCCATAACTGTGTAAATCAATCTAAATTTCATGTGAAACAAAGACAGAGCTCCTTTGTAGATCCAATTAACTAAATCTTAACAGAAACAACAAACTACATGAGACCAGACACCGGCTCAGCCTAGCAACAGTTAGCTAACTGTGAGGTATGCGTTGTGTTTGTTTTGTCTCTACCTTTAGACAAGCCGTATACAGTAAATGTAAATACAGAAAGTGAGCGGTTGTCACCTGGAAGTGGAAGATGCCGGCGTATCCCTGGCCAAAGCTTTGCCCGTGAGGAACCACCCTGTGCAGGAGGTTGTCATTTAAGGTCAGCGAGGCGATGGCAGCCAGCAACCAGCAGTCCCCTGAGGACACACACACACACACACACACACACACACACACACACACACACATTTTTACTACCCAATATCAGTTCTGCATTCCAGAAATTTGAACTCAGTCATGCAGCGACATATTTCAATTCTATGTTTGTGTCTTCTTTGCAACATCAAATCAAGTTCCTCTTTTCCATAAAGGTAGTTCATTCATGTTGGTTAGTTGAAACTGAAATGCACTCAGTGGGACGACGCTCATAAAACTGGAATTCACCCTTTAACAGCTCAGGCGAGATGCTAGAACTATGTTTGAACAAGCTTTGCCCTCTGGGAAATTGGAGAGGCGCTTGTTCCTTTGGATTAAAGAGAGGCGCTGAAACGACCACAGCTCCAAAATTACTCAGTGATATTTTAAGGAGACTTTTCTGTTGTGATACATCATCTGAACATGTTACATGATGAGAGGCCATGACCTCCTTGATTGATTGAGGTTTCACTGTTAATGATTCATGTTGATTAAAATCAAATTCATTGTCATTTATTTTCAGTACTTATTGTGTTGATCCCTCAAATGCAGTCATCAAACACAACTGGAAAGTAAGTGTGCATGTACGTGCATCACCGCTTGACACTCTGGAGAGTGATAATGCTTGTTGTATCCATACAGCACACTTTTCTGGTGAAAGCCAGAAAGAGAACTGCTAGTGTAATACAACTTAAATGTTATTTGACTGGTGAATAAATCTACAAATATCAAACTAGCCGATACCGATAGTCACTTGATGTGCTAATATCGGCCGATTAATCAGGCTCTAAACACCACACATACTTTCTGTGCTATGTGATCAAGATGGTCCTTTTTAAAGAAACAAAAACAAAGACAGACGTCTCTGTTGTGATACCTGTTCTGCTTAGGTTCAGTTCCAAAAGTGAAGCAATTGTCTCACTTTTACTGAGTAGATCAACATCTCATTTGATTTATCCTCAGGTCTGTGAATCATTGTCCTTTGATGTTAAATATTATGATAGTTTCTGTTTCATGCTGGATCTATTAATGCAGGTTAATGATACACAGTGTCGTTGCACTTTTATGCCAAAAGTAATTCAAGGCCGGTTGACTTTCTAATTAAATTCTTATCCATCAACTTATCTGTCAACAGTTCCTAACTTCCTGGCTCCTGGTTTGTCGAACAGATAACCCCCCCAGTGACTGATAAAAATCACTCAGTCTTGCTGCATTTTTGGCTGTACAACAAAGTGAAGCATTATGTTTCCCAGCCCAACATTTTAGGGGGTTATTGTTCTGCGATTTAGCCGCCCCTCTGGGAGAAATGGGGTTTTGGTTTTAGCTCTGAATATCCAGATGAAGGAAGTAGCTTCCTGCTCTGCCAGATCTGCTGCAACAGAGGGAGCGTTGGCCTTGTTTACAGATGTGAGACAGAGAAAAACAAAGCATGAATTATAAATGCATTTCTGTGTCGAGCAAGATACATCTCAGGCTGAAAACTGTTACCGGTGCAGCTGAATGAACGGGTAACTCTCTCTGTCAGATCGTCCATGTCCGTCTGTCACTTATGTGCTGATTCCGTTTGCCCTGTGGACTTTTTTTAATCCATACAGTCAGCTCAGTTTTATTTACACAAGGAAGTAGGTTTATTAACATGTGTACAAGAGGAGTTAGATAAAGGGTTGAATGATTTTCTGTAGGTTAAATAACCATGGCTACAATGATCATGATAAAAAAAGAAAACAAACTAAATGTTCACAAAAAGATCAGGTAAATTGTACTACTATGTTTGTAACATGTGTGATTTTATCTCCTCTGGAGAAGCTTTTTTAGTTTCCCTTTGTATTAATAAAGTCTTCTAACATCTCAAACTGCAACATACATGAGACATACTGAGTTTGGAAAACTGTTGGTCAATGGAAGACATGCAAAGGAGTTGTAGCGATCCAGTCAAATTAGCGATTCATTGTATTTTGCGTTTAGTGCTTTGACACTTTTTTTTTTTTTTTCCCATGGTGTACTTAATCGCTTGAAACTGTGTACAATTATACCGACTTTAAATTGTGCCTTCCTTATTGTCATTCCACTTAAAGGTTGTAAGTTTTCATCTAGTCCCTCGTAACAGGAATTGTTCAGGAAACCAGAAAATATGTTTAGGGTTAGGTTTATGATCGGACAAGTGGGACTATTATCAAAACAATCTGGTCAGCAAAACAAGGATGCTAATCCAACATGGGTTCCAGCAAAGAATTAGTCAGATAACAACCCCCAGACAGCTTTTGGCATGCATTAAACACGCAAGCTATTATTTGTATATTCCAGGTGTAGTGGAAAACATTGTCTTGGAAATGAGCTTTACTAGCTAAGCTAAGCTAAACTAAGCTAAGCTAGCCTTTCCTCAAAAGACAAAAAGATGTACATTTTACAAGATGTTGAGCTATCTCTCAAAAATACGAATCAGTTTTTGACCTTGTCTCTGGGCAGATGTTTGACCTATTACAGCACAGTTACTGAACTAACGAACTAAGTCTCTTTTTTTTATAAAAGTATCTGGTAAAAAAAACTATAAACCTGGCCTCAGGAAAGGTTAAGTGCCTCAAGGACATGTTGTTCATGGCTCTCAGGAGAGAGGAAATCTTCACTTATTCATGTCCTACATTTCCCAGTTAGTCCTGGGATGGCAACTTGGCAACCCTTTATTATATCGCATGTTTCTTTTGGCTTCTGCTGACATTTTCCCTTAGCCTTTCAACCACCTTTTTACCGAGCTCTGTCTCTGCTCTTCTCCAAAAGCTTGATCATGGGAAGTTCTTGTGAATGGACTCACCCAGAGCTCCCTGACAGATGTCTGTGCGCGTCGCTCCGTCTACGATGAACTCTGGCCGTTTACAGAACTCCTGCAGAGAACAAAAACAAACAAGCAGAGCAAATCAGTTCTATGCTTGCTTATTAATATCCATCTAAAACATATGTTATTTGTTGTCTTTCTCATTCTGCCTTTAAAGGGTTAGTCCAAAGAATTGACACAACACTTGGTTAATACAGGTTGCAACAAGTCAAATTGCTTTTAAGTTTTATTTCTGACACATAAAAGCATTTAAGCTGAAAAAATATCAAATACGTGTGTATTAAATTTAGCTAGCAAAGCAAAGACTGTTTTTATTAACATTTTCGTATAAAAATGGTAAAACAAGACATTTTAGTTAACAAACTAGACACCTGGGTTGACTCTCAGTATTTCTTTTCAAGCAAATATGCTACTCGTATTTCAAGCCGATATGCTACTTGTTAAAGACATTTAAAGCTAGTTAAAGCTAACATCTGACCGCCCCACTTTCATCAGTTCAGACATTTTCAGAAAGAGGTTATTTTTTTCACTTCGTACTTACCTAGGCTAGCTCCTTGCGCTAGCTTCTTGTTCTGCTAAGCTAACACCCAAAAACTTACTTTATTCTGTTTTTTAACAAAGCTGGTCATATTAAAGAATACAAGTTGAAAACTGAACCTTTAAGAAGATTTTTGCGTAGATAAATTGACAGCTGGCTTAGCAATTGTTGTTTCAGTTCTTTTAAGCTAACATGTAAAGTAGCCTCTTCTCTGGTGTCCTTAATGTGGATATTTTGTGTGTGTTTTCTACTAATTTGAAGTTTTTTAGCCAAGAAAAACACCCTCTCCTTTAAAGACGCCTATCTAATATTAACATTTAAGTATTGAGGTATCCGCAGAGATTTAGTAATACATACTTTAGGAGCACAATGTTGCATTTTAGTGATTCTTGTTTTCCAGTAAGCCCTGTTTCGTTTAAACCATGTTCTGCTCAGCATGTTGAGCGTGAGAAACCCCACATGAAGCTATAAAAAGAAATATTCCATTTATCTTCATGCCCCACACACACACACACACACACAAACCATTAGATACATGGTTGAATTCACAGAAACACCAGCATCACACACACAGATTCAAATTCCTCTCTTTCAAGACTTACAAAGAGCACAGATTTTTGGACGGAAATATGAACACCGTGAACCCTCTTGTGCAGCGTAAATATTACAGATCCTGTGGTGCAGGCCAGAGCCCATGCATTATAAAACACAAGACTTTTTGGAGAGATGAGACCCCAGGAAGCATTAGGGCTGCATGTCACACACACACACACGCACACACACATTACCACACAAGCTCACAGTGGCTCTCACACACTCAAATGGAGGCTGCAAGAGGAGCTAAGAGGCTGCAGTCACGCTGATGGTCACGACCCCTAGAGCTTTTAAGATCAAGACTTGTCTCCCTGATGTTCCATCACAGGACTGACAACAGCAACCTGACACGGCATGTGTGAGTCTAACAGTGTTGAGGGAGTGCTGTCTTCAAGGCTGCCGTGATAACACCCAATGAAAACGTGCATACACAGATACAGAGAGCACTGTGGTGTATTTATAACAGAAAGACTGACTGGGAGAGGGGGGATGTCTTATCGATCTACCAATCAATCCTGACAGGACGTTTAGTTGTCAAGCAAAAAATATGAATCTGTCAGGACAGGTTTCTTGGTAGCAGGGGCGTGCCCAGACTTTATGTTCTGGGGTGGCCCAACTGGCGCACTGACTTGTGCAGGGGTGGCCTGAAGTTTGTGTGCACACACATGAATAAAGAGCATTTATTAGCACCCCCTCTGTCTGCACTAATCTCATTGACTTTTAAGTTACACAAGAGAATGGTGACATATACATCTTCTAAGCGTATTACTCCAATGACTCAGACAAATATGCATGACCAAAGTCACAATTTAAAGTATTTTAAAAATTGCAAACAAACATCTGCAGACTCAAAACTATGAGCTGTCTGTTGCAACATAGACTAAGTAGAGGATTGCAAGGCCCACCTCTGGAAAGGAAAAACGCTGATCATTGTACAGGATTTCGAGGTGGCCAATAAGATTTCAAGGTGATCCACCCCTGCCCATCCCTCTGGACACGGCCCTGCTAGGTAGGTAACAAAAATTAAATACCTAAAAGGAACGGTGCAATAAAGAATGGACTTTCCAGTAATGTTGAAGTCATCAAACTTTTTTAAATGAAAGCCCTTCTTGGCACCCTTGATTTATCAATGGTGTTTTGTTTGTTTTATTTAATTTACAGTCTCCTTTAGTTAATCATTGTCTTAGTTGTTTGACTTGAATGCAAACAAGCCTGAATATTTGGTGCTTCATTCGTGCAAAAGTCCAGATTCCTAAGGCCAATAAGTCATAAAGAAGAATTACTCAAACCAATCAGAGTTCTTTGATCCAACACTTTTCCTTCTTACCGTGGGCCTCATCCAGCGCACTCCTTGGGTCTTGGACGATCTTGGTCCAAGCTCGTTGAATCCCAAAGACGATGAAGCACAGGGGAACAAAGTATCCTCAAACAGCCTCCCACTCTGGAGGCACTGGGCTCTCAGAGAACCAAAGTCCTGACCCAGGAACTTCACAGCTTTGTGGTTTTGTCCAAGACCGTCATCACGATCCCATTGACTCCTCAGCTTGGCGGCCATGCCTGTAGCTGAGTAAATGTGCCCTTCCATCCTGAGCTTGTGGTTTGAGAGCGTAGGGTCGACTGTCACTTTTTTGTTGGCTGATACAATAATATGTAAAGGATATGTTGATAATTAACGAGACAACTGTACACTACCGTGACAACAGATTGGCGTAAACTCTTATAGAAGGTGATAATATCTTGAAAGGCTTAATTATGAATCAGAATGTAAAATCCATAGCCATTAAGATGCTTTTAAATATTGACAAGACTCAGCTGCTGCTTGGTTGTGGTATGTGTGGTTCTGCTGGAGGATGCTCCGAATCTAGAAACAATCAGTGTAGGGGCTCAAAATATGTTATAGATAAAAATGTCCTCCTCACAGCAAAGTCAGGCCTTATTCCAGAGATCTACCAATCCCTGTGTGTTGTTATTGTTTCATCCAGATACGAGAAACCAACAGGAGTGCAGGGGATCAGTCCGTCTTTTGTTCCCAACAGCACATAAAGCCTAAAAAAAACAAGAAAGAAGAAGAAATGAGAGTGCAAAGTGAAAGTATGCACAGATGCAGGTCCATACATAGTTCTATAGGCCTACCTATACATGTGAAACAAACAAAAGCAGCAGCTACACCCTATGTTCAGGCTTTACAGGCAAATGGACCCTCCCTATTTCTTTTCAGTCAACAGTACACACATGCTGGCCATGCATAGCAAAGGGATTAGTCACAATGGGTATATCAGTGCTACATTTACTGCCTGGTGCTGAAAGTGTACACAGTGTCAGTCAGAAACCCATCAAAGTCAATGTTTAATCACAGTGGCATTAAACAAAATGGGGGTCATAGTTCCGTGTGTGAGTGGTGTGTTTCATGTGCACAGGGCTGACAGAAACAGTGGCTTTCTGAGAGTCTTGATGCACAATGAAGGCAGCTAACAAGCAAAAGCTCTCTGGGACTCTTTAATTAAGCAGAGCCACGGACGAGGAAGTGTAAACTGTCATTAGTGCCTCCGAAGCTCTTGACAGAACTGGAGCTTTGCGAAGAGTTCATCTTAGTCCGCCTTTCTTTTGTAGTACTCGCTCTGCTTCTTTCAGGTCTATTTTTAACACCGCTTTTTTTGGTTTATTTCTTACAGCTCTGTATCTTTTTTTTTTCTTTTACAGCTGCAACCCTCCACTATCCTAACCAAACACTCTTCCTGTTTCAAGAATCAGCCGTCACAACAGAAGAAAAAAGGAGTTTGGCTGTCGTTGGCTCAGAGAGAGCAGCAAAGCCCTGTTACTGTTTCCACTAGTCGCTGTGAACCACACCCATCAGTTCACTGACTGAAAAATGTTCCAGAGAACAGAGCATGTGGCCTCAACAACAGGTTTCCACAGCTGTTACAGAATGTAACAGACTTGTTTTACAATGATGCAATTATTTCACTAGGATTAACACTGCTACAATTCAAGTAAGGATAGTAGTACATCAACAACATTTAGGCTACTACTAGCAAGACAACAGCAATTATTAAAGCTGCTGCTAGGCTACCAGCTAGCTAGCTAGCAGGACTAACAGTGCTTTAATTTCTTCTACTACAACAATATCTGGAACTACATCAAGTTTTTTAAAAGTGTTATATCTAAAACAACTACTACATACACAGTTACCTTCAATAACAGTAGAAAATGCAATATTTTTTGTTAAATATGACATAGCTAGCATTGAGTGTTAAAATCTATAGTGGTTAAATTGATGCTGCTAGGTTACTACGCGAGCTGGCTAGCAGTACCAGGACTAACAGTAGTGCTGTTATTTCTTTTACAACAATATCTGGACCTACATCGTTTTATGAGCGTTACATGTTAAACAACTACTACATTCACATTTTCTTACACTAATAGTACTTCAGTTCTTTGATTTTTTTCACAGCTAGCATTGAGTATCAAATTGTAAAGGGCTAAAATTCGTTAGCAATGTCTGTTAAAAGGTGTAGCCTACTCTTCTTTATTGTTGTTGAAGCAGATTTTTAAAATGCCAATTTTGCTATCTAGTTTGTTTGTTTTTTGTTTAAGTCCATGTAGGCAGCTTTTATTTGGTGGTGTTATTGGTGCCAAAGCTAAGATTAGCTAGATCTGTTATTAGCGCTTGTAGCCTATCAAAAATGTTAAATTTCTCATACAAATCTCACTTAACCTCATGAGACATTAAATATACGTAACTTGTTAAAAAGAAAGAAGACCACAACAAAAACTAACTTTTTGCAGAAAAAAGTTTGTATTTACTCATCAACCAAATGAGACTACAATGACATTGGGCTTAGCTTTTAAAATCTGCTAAATAAAAAGTTCTTATATTTGGTTGTTGGTCTATTTAATGAATGTAAGCCGACACTGTGACTACACTGTAAAAACAACTACAGCAGATCCAATAATACCGAGACTTAAACACATATTATACCAAATGCTGCCATCCAGGCTGACTGCAGTACTGTACTGAACGTGTAGCTTTTTTCAATGAATAACTATTTTGATAACAGCCATTGAACTAAAATCTGCAGACAAAGTATGTGTGCTCCTATTTCTGTAACCAAAACAACATATAACATGCAAACCATTTGATGTTTTTTTTTTAGCTCAGCTGGATGTTATCGGGGCGCACTCCTCCCCACAGGACTCCAATCTGGCTATGATAAATATTTAATTTCCCCTTGCATGTGAATATATATAGCCCCCCCTTTCCACACACACACGGAGGACATCCTCCACCTCAGTGCAGGTAGTGACATATAGGAGAAATGACAAGCTGTAGACGACATGCCCAGACATATAACAAAGAGGCCTCTAGTCTTTTCACCCCAGCAGCACAAGATGGAGCTGAATTACAGTAATGAACAATAATTTCTGCAAGAGCTAATGAGGAAATTATTGAAACATGTGTTTGCAACAAAACTCTATCATAATGTGTTTATGCCACAGGCCTGGTGACAGTACTCTAGAGGCATCTGCATGACATTTCCTCCATAACAGACCATATGCAAACAAGATTATCACATAGGACTTGATTAGCTGATATAAGGGGTCATTAAGACACAGATAATGGGTATTTTTGGTTAACAGAAGTCCCACAGAGATTGCAAACCTCAAACCAATACAAAAGTCAACACAGTGTGTCACTGCTTTTCTGCTGATGCGTGTCTGCGTCCAGTGGTTTTAACTCCTCACGACACAGTGAGAGACTGTTGATGATTATAACTCCTGCGGGTGTGTGTGTGTTTGTGCTTGTGAGTAAGCTTTCTGAGCGCAGCATTTCTGCATGCTGGGGGTTCATATTCCAAACACTGTGAAATGAAATATCCAAAGTATTTGCAATAAAGCCATGAAGAAAATAGACCTGCATTGCAACGAGACACGCACAGTGTCTGATGGGGAAATAAATGCTGACTCTTGCAGCGATCTTAATCAAAGTAGGATGTAGAGATCTGCTTTAAAACAGGGTGTGCACGTAGATCAGCGATCTCTGTAGCCTACTTCATGCGGTTTAATTATAGTGAATATCGAGTAACTTACATTTATATTTAAGTAGGCTTTATCCTCGTTCATTTAAAGAAGGACATATGTCTCTCACTGATAAGCATGGGGTCCTTATGGTAGGTGCGGTTTTTGTTTGGCTGTCCAGCTGTCAAACTGCAACTTTCGTAAGTTGACCAACAAGAACAGCTGGGCGAAACATTTTGTTCACCTCCCACTTAGCAAAAAGTAATATCCGCATACATGGAGCAGAGAGAAACGTGAACTCCTACAAGATATTACGCGCAAATAATAGCAAAACACGGGCAGATTTCACGGTCCTGGTAAGTTATGGAAGTTGTGCGAGGCTGGTGTTAAAGGAGGAGTTTCTCTAACATGAGTTCTCAATGAAGCGGCTGACAAACTTTAAACTCATGTAAGGAAAAAAAAGTTCATGCAAGGATGTCAAAATCATTTTGAACCTTAAGTCTCCACTTTAAAACCTCCATGCAGCGCGACATAAGCTGTTCAAAGAAAAAAACAGTGTTGAATGAATTTTATATTTACCTTGCCGAGAGGTTAATCCTGTTAAAAGGCAGATATTTAGACATTCATGTAGGCTACATATACAACTTAGCCTTCTCTTTCCCCTTCCATGTTTAGTGGAGGTGTCCCCTCCCCTGCTTTCTACCAGCGCTTATTATTTAGAAACGCCCAGCTGCCTCTGCTCTGATCTTGGAACAACTAATGTGCACTCCTCATAGTGCGCCTGCGCAGTATGGAAAGCCAAACGTGCCATTATATCGACTCTAATTTCACGTCTTTTTTTTCTTTTCTTTTTACAAAGACTCAGTATTTAAGCAGTGATATTCCTTTAAAAGACATTAACACCTGTAAACAGTGCTGTAAAGAGCTTTACGGCTTGCTTTTTGACATTAATGAGATATAAAAATGTACAGTACCTTGTATTGAACGTCCAAAGAGCCACATTTCTTTTCAATTCCCGCCTTTATTAACAGTTTCACACTTTTAATAATTGCTATCAGAGGTTCAATTAGAAAAACAAGGCATTTAATAGTTGCACCAGGCATATAAACACATGTAACACCATATGTTTTTTGTGCGTTTGTGTGGAAACAGAAATACGACTGTAATTCTGATTCTGATTCTGAAGTATGACTGTAATTCTGTATAATAATTCTGTTTTTGGGCAATACGTTGAACAATGGTTAAACCATATGCAACTGTACCTGAAGATTAAGCTATCTAGACAGCCTTGTTGTTTTAAAGCGCAAAGTGTGAATCCAACTGTATGTCCTTTTGTTTGTTATCCGCTAAGAACTTATAAGCAAGGCTTTGATGCTATACTAAGTAATCCACCTGGTTCCTTTCATGTTTTGATGAAATCACGTTGTTAGGTTGTGTTATTTTCATACCCATTGTAGGTGACTGAATAGACTTGAAAACTTAATTTGAACCTTCTTTTTGTGAGTTTGGCCTCCCAGACCAACCCCTCAGAGAAAGACAATATCTTCCTTCATGTATGGCCCTTTTGATCAGCCTTCGTTTATGTTAACCTGTAAATAGTTTGACCTGAGTGAGAGAGGTGTTACAGAGCTCCCTGTGATCATCTCTCTCCACTATGCAGTGGAATAAAACTCATCTGAATTAGCCACTGCATTGGACCAGAAGGACTAATTTCTTCCACAGTGACAATAGTAATAGCTCATAACTTTTTCTCGAAAGAAAATTAAGGACTGATACTTACAAATGAAGGATTCCTCCTTATCTTAAATTGTCTTGAAACAATCCCCAAAGGATATCAAAAAGCTATGTTATAGGCAGCATTTTATTTGTGCAACTATTCTTGTAAGCTATATTCTTAAATTTTTCTATCAAAAAAAGTACGATTCCATCTAATAGAGAGTGGTTTTAGAGCTATCAAAAAGGGACCATGTGTGCAAAAGGTAACCCACTTTCTATAGTTTTCAGTGAAGACGCCTTTTATTCCAACACTCCATTTTCCCCTGAACACCCCATGCACATCAACAACGCCCCCCTTCTGCACCTATGACTGACCTTAGACCCTTGTTGTCCGTCTTGTCATCAAAACTTCACCTCCGTGAAGCATCACACAGAGAAGACTACTGCACCCCTCTCCTCGGTTGTCTGGACTTCTACGTCATCATTTTAGTTTCTGTGCGTCCATGAGACTAAACCACACTTCCATTCACTTCCCTTTACAATCATATAATTGTTTTCAATAAATGAGTGGCATCTCAAAGAGAGAGTGTGTGTCAGACTGTCATTCCATGTTCTTATTGGACAACCTGTGGCGTCTGCATACCCTTAAAACCAGACTATAGGGTTAAAACATCACTAAGGTCTCAAGAGTGGTATCGGAAATCATCGCCTCTTTTATACCATGTGTAAACACTGACATCTAGAGGCCATTACTAATGAGCGCGATGTGATCTCTTTTGTACTTCATGTACCAGCAGGCAGTGCGGTGCAATGTTTCCCGTCATGCTTTGCGCCAGGTCCCGTTTGCTCTGCTCGCGTGTCTTCCGCTGCCGCCGTTGTTTCATTGAGAGAAACTCAACATGGCAGTCGACGGACCACCGGGCACCGATTCTCTGCCGTCCGATTTAGGGAGTGCTATTGCGGGATTAAACACATGGAGCCACCCGGAGCTTCAGGCCAAGCTGGCCGAGCTGGGAGCGCCCAATATGGGTAAGAAAAGTCCGGTTAAAACGGAGAGTGCTGTGGAAGAAGGGCTCTGTTTAGCTAACAGATGCTAACTCAAGCTAGCATAACGTAACACATCCGTCGCAAAAAAGAAGCATAAAGCGAGGCCCACGGCGTGTTTACACTCCTTTAAAATGAATATGGCTTCTTATTATGCAAGCAATTTATCAATCTGATGTTTATAAAACGTATACCTTGTGATTCAGGTATGCAGTCCATAGTGATAGCTTTCTGGCTAGCATTGATAAGACAGCATGTACGCTAAGCTTAGCACTTGTTAGAGTAAACGTTTGGTAACTTCTCTGGTTTGCTCTTTTGTCCTTGAGTTGACTGAACGAGTTTAGTTTTGAAATGTCACATGAAGTCATCGTAGCAGTAATGTGTACGTTTCTCCTTTTAATTTGATGATGTCGTGATGTTTTAGGTCCCAGAGAGGAGCTGATTGACAGACTGAAGGGCTACATGATACAGGTAAAGGATCTACCTTTCTTTACATTGTTAACTTCTATTATTAAATTAAACAGTCCTATGTGTTCACATTGAGAGTTTGTAACTGTGCTACATAAACCTCTCAGATGCTTCTGCTTCAAATGTTTTGGCTCTAAAAGCATTCAGTCATTTGTGTGAGTGTTTCTCCCTACAGACTGGGATCCTCCTCAGCAAACCTAACGATGACAAGCCCATGGGCTCCCAGGTAAATGTCATATCCAATGGAAAATAGAGCTAAATACGTGTGACATGTTTTAAACCATGTGTCTGTCCTTTTAGGGGCTGGAAACCCGCTTGTCAGTGTGGTTTGGCCTTTTAATGTGTTTTGTCTCTCAACAAGGGGAGGTGATTGGAGCTTCTCATAGTGGTGTCGATTAAATGCTGCACCATGTTGGTCGTGCTATTTGTGTAGTTCCCCGTCTTCTTGCAATATTTGCACACAGTTTTTTGTCTTGTCTCACCTCTTTCATTTTCTATCTTGGGGAAGCCAAAATGCTTCCACACCTCCAATTTAAAAGGCGTCCTCAATTTTTAAATCTTGCTCTACAGCTGCTGACGCTAACCATATTATTGAGATTCCTTTTTCAGAGTACCGACGTGAACCTTGACCCCTTTGAATCGATTTATCACGATTAATCTTTACATCCTAACAAGTCAGTGTAATGGGTATGAAGGTGTTTCATATTGAGAGGAAAACGACATCCGTTAGCTAATCTACAGGAAATACATAAATGAGGTTTTCTTCACTAATCTTTAACTTTGACAACATGGACTGCTTAATATGTGTTTGATACCATCATTAAATGGTAGCTAGAGCTGCTATGATTTGACTGATCTGTGGAAAATGGATAAATATTTTGTGAAGCGGTGATTGTTCAAGCAAAGAAAGGTCAACCGTTCGCTGGGTCCAGCTTCGTTAGTGATCAGATTTGCTGCCTATTCAATTTTATAACTTGGGTTTGTTTGGTTAAACTGTTGGTTTGACTGGGACAATATGGTCAAGGTTATTCCACACTGTTCGGACAATAAGTTGACTAAAAACAATTACTTTAATTTGACACTAAAAGGATTAAAAGCCCATTTAAGAAATCCTCGGTTACAAAACGTCCTCAAACCTTGAAACTTTATTTGAGAACTTCATAGTAAACAGAATATGTAGATAAAATCAGGTATCTTGAAGAAAGTAACTTTACTTTGTTCTCTCCCCTCCAGATGCCCGGGATGCCCCCCCTGCCCCCGATGCCCATGCCCCCTATGCCTCCTGGTATGGGTATGCTGCATACGATGAGCATGATCCCAGGCGGGCCCCCTCCGCCCAACATGCACATGGGCATGGAGCCGCCAGGTCTGCCCCCTCCTGGCCTGTCGCAGGACGACCAGCTGAAGATGGTGCAGCAGAGAGCGGCCATGGTGTTACAGCAGGAGGAGAGAGCCAAGCAGCAGGTGGAACCGACCGGACTAAAACGTTCACTTACTCTTTATTCTACATCCTTCACTTTTCTTAAACACAAACTGAGCCTTCCTCAAAGCAAAGAACACAAATCCCCCCCCAAAAAACGACCCAAAAAACCTGCTTTTGATCAACTTTATGTAAAACGACAACAACTAGCCCTCTCATAGGTGACGCTACCAGATAAACAACAAGGACACTTTTTAAGTCAACACAGACAAGCCTTTATTTATCGGGCTGTTATTCAGTCTTTATTGTCTCCGTGTATCACAGGGTGAACCCCGTGTCATGGATGAACAGGATCTTCTGGAGCAGCAGAAGAGGGTGAGACGATATAGATAGTCCACCTGGTACATCAAATCCCTTAGCTTTACTTTAGTTTAAGGTTACAACCAGAAAATAATCTTAGGAATGTATTTAGCCAACAAGAACCTTCAGAAAAAGTTTTTGTTGTCTAAATAATTCACTGATCTCTAAGCAGTCAGGGCAAACCTTTTCCTTCTTCTTTTCCTACTTACGCCCTCAATTCTCCTCCTTTTTCCCGAACTTCTTGTATTTAATGATTTCCTCCTCCCGTCTTTGTCAGGCTGCTGTGCTAATGGAGCAGGAGCGTCGGCAGCAGCCGGGTCCGGGGGCCAGATCCATGCCCACTGTGAGCACTATGAGAGGTGTGTAGGTGATGTAGTGGATATGTTGTCTTTTCAAGTTTGCAGTGATGTTTTAGTTCCATCTTTCACGTAAATAAAACCCTTTCTTAAACTAGAAGCTGTTGTTTTTGCAGGTATGGATCCTCGTGGACCGCTGCCCCCTGGTGTCAGCATGATGCCCGTCCAGAAACAGAGAGTTCCTCCTCCTCCAGGAGAAGACAACCGAGAGGTAAGCACTGAATTTGACTTCTTTGTGTGTAGTAACTAGAGATGTGTGTGACTGGCCGCCATTTTCGCTGTTGTGAGGCAGCGAACGGAGCGCAAAGGATGATTGGATGATGGTCTCTGTAGTTCCCATTTTCCTCTGGGCTCTATCAGTCCACTGCAGCTGAAACAAATCAACACTCCTTTTTCCTGAAAGTCCTATCATGTCATACCATCACATGTCCACAACGGTATTTAGACACTTCTGATCTCACGTTATCGTGAAATAGACGAAACCTCGTCGTCACCCTTTCTAGTCAGCGCCAGATATTTTTACGTTTGTCCTCAGTGCTAACTGAATGCAGTCACTAGCCGGGGCTGTAGCTCCAGTCTGGGCCTTCCTCCAGAATAAATAAATAAAAAAGACGAGATCATAATCAGAAAGTTGTGCAGAAAAGTTACAAAATGGTGCTGAAGAAAAGATCAGGATGCAGAAAAATACATTTAATGCTTCAAATGATCTGGGGGGGGACTCAAAAGACTCAGTTTACACTGTTTAAAAGTTATAAAAATAAGAATCATGATCTCAATTCTCATTTAGAAAAATTGCCATTCGCATTTTAGCAAGAGTCGTGGAGCCCCAGCATGCTAACGTTAGCCACACATTGTTTACCTGCAGATGCTGTGATTCTGTTTTTAGACGTGCTAAATCAATTGTGCTCAACTTTAGGGAGTCTTTTCTGATCTTAGACCTGGGGAAATGTTGTTATCATAAAGATGCCGTTCTTTTAAAGGTGCAGGGTTTTGTTTTGTGTCGCTGCACGAGTAACAATTCTAGATCTTCATTTAAGAAGGGAGAGGATTTGACATGATCATGAACACATTTTTTGTAGCTTAGTCAATTTGAGCATGACTGTTTTTTTCCCCACCAGGGATTTCAATCTCTTCTTTATGTGCGCCTTGTTTACTGTTTTTGCCTCAATTCCAGGCGTGGCAGAGCGACGAGGTGAGCATCAGCGGGCCAAAGATCCCCCAGGCTCTGGAGAAGATCCTGCAGCTGAAGGAGATCAGACAGGAGCAGCTCACAGACCCCACAGGTCGGTACTGAAGCAACTCCTCTGTCGGAAGAAGATGATTTACCATGAACATATCTGTTTACATCGATCTTGTCCTTCTTGCAGGAGAGGAGGAAGACGATGAGGGAGCAGAGATGGACATGAACAACTCTGCAGCTGTCATGTCAGAGACCGAAGAGGACGACGGACAGATATCCAAGAAGGATGTAAGTCCTCATTGTTCCAACTCTCTCTGTGTTCTAGACTGCACTACATGTGTACAGTGGTCATCTCAGGTGTTTTGGACTCTTATTTTCTCACCTCATCAAACAACTTCCTCTTCAGAAAAACCGCCGGCGCAGAAACCGCAAGAAGAAGAGCAAACAGAAGCGGGCGCAAGAGAAGAAGGAGCAGGCGGAGCAGAAGAAGGACGAAGGAGATGATAAAGAGAAGGAGAAGGAAAAAGAGAAGGAGTCCGAGGTGGAGATCGAGTACATCACGGAGGACCCGGAGATCTACGACCCCAACTACATCTTCTTCAAGAGGATCTTTGAGGCGTTCAAGGTGACCACAGAACACCTTTGATGTGCAGAGAAATGTTACGTTTCCTTGCTTTTGTTCCTGATTTAAAGCGGCCTTTTTTGGTCTCCTCCACAGCTGACTGACGACGTGAAGAAAGAGAAGGAGAAAGAACCAGAGAAGGCGGAGAAGCAGGAGACGGCTGTGCTGCGGAAAAAGGGATTTGAGGATGAGAGGAAAGACAGTGATGACAGCGATGAGGTTTGAAACCTACCACAGGATCAGAAAATGGAACAAAAAGTACAAAATCCTGTCGGGTTGAATGTAAAATGTTTGTGTCTGTGCAGGAACTCCGACCAGATGTACCTAAACTCTCCAAGAAGAAGCTGAGGAGGATGAACCGGCTGACTGTGGCTGAACTCAAACAGGTAAATCAAGACTAACATTTAGATTAACAGATCTCTTTTACATCTTCTAATCTCGGTTCTCCTTCTTGCGTCTTCGCTGCAGCTCGTGGCTCGTCCAGACGTGGTGGAGATGCACGATGTGACGGCCCAGGAGCCCAAGCTGCTGGTCCACCTGAAGGCCACCAGGAACACGGTGCCAGTCCCCCGTCACTGGTGCTTCAAAAGAAAATATCTCCAGGGCAAGAGAGGCATAGAGAAGCCTCCGTTTGAGCTGCCCGAGTTCATCAAGAAAACGGGGATCCAGGAGATGAGGGAGGCCCTTCAGGAGAAGGTGCAGGGACAACTTTTTTTGCCTTTCAGAGCTGCGTCTTTAAAAATGTTCTACGCAGAAGTCTGAAAGTTTGTTTTCCGTTTACAGGAGGACGCCAAAACCATGAAAACGAAAATGAGGGAGAAGGTTCGACCAAAGATGGGAAAGATCGACATCGACTACCAGAAGCTCCACGACGCCTTCTTCAAATGGCAGATCAAACCCAAACTCACCATCCACGGAGACCTCTACTACGAGGTGCTACATCCTTCACCAAAAAAAACCTTTTCTCTCGCATTTTTATGAAGTGAAAACACAGACTGTTCTATGTTGATTACTCACGCAGGAAAGGAGCAGACTGTGCTTCAAGCTGCCCACAATGTGACCAGTTTTCTGTTTCTTGTGTGTCCGCAGGGCAAAGAGTTTGAAACTCGTCTGAAAGAGAAGAAGCCAGGCGATCTGTCTGATGAGCTGCGTATCGCTCTGGGCATGCCAGTCGGACCTGTAAGACTCAAAAACACAATTCAAATACCTTGTCAAATGAATTTAAGAGTCCCTTTCAGAGTACATAAATATGACCAAATACAGAATCTCTGGAGTAGGGATGTTTTACTGTTGATTATATAGAAAATAAAATTCCGTGGTTAGTCTAAGGGCCTGTGTCCACCTGGCCTTCTTCTTTGTGCCAGCTTCTTATTTCTATTGTTTCCAATGAAAACAGAGCATTAGGAGCAGTCGCCCGGAGAAAAGGTGCAGCGCCCAGCATCTTTTTTTCTGAGCGCTCAGCCTTTTTTTTGTGCCGACGTTCCAAGCAGTTTATTTAGCACTCAACACGCCCTAACCCTTATTATGTGGAGCCTATGTAAGTGCTCTTTGAAACAGTTCATCACATTCTTCAATAACGAAACTGATGGCTCTCATAAATGCAGCTTAAATGTGGCACTTGGCGTCGTGCATTTCACTGCACGTAAACGATGTCAAATTCATTTTCCTGTTGTCACTTTTCCAGACTATCCTGTCTCGTGGTTCTTTTTTTTTTCTGATGTCAAACGTATCAAAGTAAAGACCTTGAAAATCAGTCTCCTCCCATAATGTGGCATTTATTTTTTCCAGTAAACATTGAAAAATAACAAGTAAAGCTGCACAACAGCTGAGACGAAACAAACTTTCACAGTTTTTCATTGTGTACAACAAAATCAGATGGTGACAACAACAGACTGTTTTTGATAGAATCCCTACTGCTTAAATCAGTGTGTTTCAGTGAGCTTCAATGTTTCCGTTTCTTCTTCCCCAGAACGCCCACAAAGTCCCCCCTCCCTGGTTGATCGCCATGCAGAGGTACGGCCCCCCTCCCTCATACCCCAATCTAAAGATCCCCGGACTCAACTCCCCCATCCCAGAGGTGAGTAACCTGCTCTGCTCCTGCTGCAAGTTTACCATCAAAGTTTCTGTTACACCCTGGCTGGTTCTAACTTGTTGTTCACTCTCTTGTTCCTGTTAGAACTGCACATTCGGCTATCACGCTGGAGGCTGGGGGAAACCGCCAGTGGACGAAATGGGCAAACCTCTTTACGGAGACGTGTTCGGGACAAATGCTGCAGACTTCCAGGTCAGGACTCAAACGCCTCGTGCTATGTTAATTTATGATCCAATACACTTTATTGCCCACACGGGGAAATGTCTGCTACATTCAGCTGCCTCTACAGTATCAATCAATCAATCTTTATTTGTATAGCGCCAATTCATAACAAATGTTCTCTCAAGACACTTGACAAAAAGAGAAAGTGAGAAAAAACGTCCTTTTTAAGAGGCAGAAATCACGTTGGTAATTTTCTAACTTGTAGATCTGTGTGTGTTTCTTTGTGAACAGGCCAAAGCAGAGGAGGAGGAGGTGGATCACACGCCATGGGGAGAGCTGGAGCCTTCAGACGAGGAGTCGTCAGAGGAAGAGGAGGAGGAGGAGAGCGACGAGGAGAAACCAGACGAAACGGGATTCTTCACGCCAGCGGACAGGTACGTGACGAGCACATTTTAAATCAAGACGTGACAAAAAATAACACTTGATGAAATGATTATATATCATCTGTTCTCTTTCCTTTCTTTTTTTTACTATACTGTGATGTTTCTAGTGCTTTATGTCCACATAAAGATGCGTTCAAGGACCATCTCGGAGAAAGTCATCATGCATTGAGTCTTGTTGTTTGTGTTTCAGCGGGCTGATCACTCCCGGAGGATTCTCGTCGGTACCCGCAGGCATGGAGACGCCTGAGCTGATCGAGCTGAGGAAGAAGAAGATCGAGGAGGCCATGGACGGGTGAGTGACGCTCTGCATTGTCATCAGCCCTTTATAGGCTGTGTTTCATTGCAAAAGTGCTGTTACTAAGCTAAGCCGTCAACACGTCTTTGTGCATTCACATTGATTCCGCAAAGGGCGTAATATTGGTGTCCCAGTCTGTGAATTCATATTGAGTTTCGGTCTTGCGTAAGCACGGCACAGCTGGAGCGCCACATAGACACACAGTCAGACGTTCGCACACACAGCGCTGCGGTCCCCCACTGGCTCCACTGAAACCATCTCGCCTCTGGTACTACCTCAGAAGACAGTTCAGAGGTGGGATCACTTCATCCCATAATATAATATGTATGAGAATCCACTTAGAGTTGTTACACAGGGATGTAGCCACAGTAATTACGCCTACATTTAGATTGAAGGCTGAACGCCACAGGGACATTAATGTCGCGCCATGAAACAAGTCTGTTACTCACAGACATTATGCTGTTGTTTAAACATATTATTTGAGATAACTTACGAGCAATATTAGTAAAAAAAGCAAATAATTTTGATTGCTTGTTTTTTTTTTTGTCACAGAAATGAGACGCCTCAGCTGTTCACCGTGCTCCCAGAGAGAAGAACTGGTCCTGTAGGAGCCGCAATGATGGCCTCAACACACATCTACGACGTGTCAGGGGTAAGACGAGTCTGTCTGTGTGTGTCCAAGATGAAATTTACAAAAATTCCTGTAACCATGCCTTTAAATGAAATCCACTCTCTGCTGTCTTCAGGCCATGGCAGCTCGTAAGGCGGCTGGAGGGCAGGAGTCTCAGGGCGTGGAGGTGGCCCTGGCCCCCGAGGAGCTGGAGCTGGACCCCATGGCCATGACGCAGAAGTACGAGGAGCACGTGAGAGAGCAGCAGGCCCAAGTGGAGAAAGAGGACTTCAGCGACATGGTGGCGGAGCACGCTGCAAAACAGAAGGTACACAGACGCATAACCAATGTGGTTTCATTCTTCATATGCTGTTTTTCTTTCTTTTGACATTTAAATATTGATGACCTGTTTTTTCCCTCCTACACGCTCTAATTGTGTTACAGCAAAAGAAGAGGAAAGCCCAGCCACAGGACACGAGAGGGGGCGCCAAGAAATACAAAGAGTTCAAGTTTTAGAGAAGAAACGCCGAGAGGATGATCCACGACAGGAAACGAGAGAGAAAGAGCCAGTTTTTTACTCCACAGGATGCAGACTGCAAAAACCAATCAGCTGTTAGACCAGTAACCGTAAACCTGTCTGTTTTGTTTTCTTTTAAAAACGTTGAATACATGACGCTTTAGTGACGTGCCTCATGTTATCAGTGTTACATGGCGACATGTACTTTCTCAGTATGTTTTGGTCATTTTTTTCACTGTATCCATTTTATTCCTTTTTTTGTTTTGTAAATAAATGAAGTATGAAGTGATGATGACCGTCTATTTCCATTTCATTTGATTCATTGAATCGCTTGTTTTTGGGGGATACTTAAAGTGTTCGTGAAGTAGCCGGCTAATCCCGTCACAAGCGTTGGCTTCAAGGGGAGCAGGAGAACTCGTATAGTTCCTTTTTGATTGACTCGTGGCTGATACTGTCTTCATGCCACTGAGGACAATTCAGTATTTTCACTGGAATACTTTGGCAGCTACAATTACATTATAGGAGTTTACAGAACACAGTTAGCCTACAGAAAAAGAATTAGGTCAACTGGACTGTGGTGAAAACAGAACTCGATTAACTTTAATACGTAGCCTACAGTCTATGTTAACTTATTTTTAAGGCTTTAATCTCTATTTTTAAAAGTAAAAAGTAATCTGATGTAGCCTACTGATATTCCACAGCTTAGCCTCTGAGCTAGCTATAGCCTTGAAATACTCGGCAATAATATTACAGAAAGTGTAAATTAACAGTAAAATGAAATAACAGAGTTATTTTGTGATAGTTTTTAGTTGGAGGCCTGTTTCCTGTTTTAAATAATGGTTTTCCATTGGGGGTAATTTGCTTATTTTGTTTCTTAAAATGCACCCTGTCCATGTGCTAATAGCCAACCTAGCAGCTTAGCTTTTAAGCTAGTCTTGCTCTTTCACTATGAAACAAAGTCCGTCTTAAAACCTCCAAAACTAAATCATTTGCACGTTGATCAAAGGTTTTGTAAAACCTGTTAAAAGTATATCTGACACTGTTTTGGAGGGATTTGTGTCGGACTCTGTCCAAGGTAGGAGCTGTGACTTTATGGAGAATTAGCTTGTTGACTGAGAACCATACAAAGTTGATTAATCATCCGACTCGTAGCCAGTATTTAATAAGGAGAACGTTTTTTGTAATTAAGATTGTTTTATTTATTTATTTTTACTGGGAGGGATTGAATCACATTTCTGAAAGAGTTCAGTTTGGACAATGCACCAGGCTGCAGTGCGCGTTTCTACAACTAGAGGGCGGTAGAGGACTGAACGTGACAATCACCTGACCGTGAAGCACAGTGACCTACATTGCTGCGGCAACCGCATGTTGAGGTCACCTGTATAAACATTACCACACACCTCAATAATAGGCTTTTATCGTCTTAAAGTTACAAACAGACATTTAATTACATTCTGCCTAAACCTTTTGGATGACCATTGATGATTGTAGCTGTCAGTATTATCATTATTATTGATGTGGAAGAATAATTAACAGCGACACCTCTGTGATTGGGAAATGTGCCTATAAAATGACATCATCTCCTGGCATGTAAGCATGTGTTTCTCTGTTTGCTAGCCCTCTCATTGGTCCAACAGTGCAGATAGACTGTAATGATACTGCCCAGGGAGACAAATATCCTGCTAGTGCCCCATTATTTATAGTTAATTACTGCAATTAACAAAAAAATGTAAAAAAATCTTTGACTTCTGCAGCTGGCATATGTTATATTGTAGTGGAGCTTGAGTGAATGCTTTTTATAGATAAGTAGTCGACGGAATAATTTTGATAATTAGTCATTTATTGCAATAACGCCCTCTATTCAGCATGCTTCCAGCTTCTGACGTGACTATTTGATGCTTGTTTTGTAATAAATGACGGTAAACTCAATGTTTTCGCTTTTGGGCATTTTTGCCGGCCAAAACAAGATCATTCAGACTATCATCCTGCTCTCAAAGAAGTTAGAATCTGCTTTTTTCACTCTTATTTTTGGGACCAAATTGTTACTCAGTTCATCAAAAAAGAGACATTAATCAATAGTCAAACAGTAATCTTGTGGCTTTATAGCCAATTTAAGGATTGTTGCGATTACTGATGGAGGTATACTTTACTGTGAGCTGGATAAATCCACACATTAATGTCAACAAAAACACAGAGTATCGTAATGCAAATGCTGAACTGCACAAATGTTGCCATAAAAGTTGTCATTGTGCACAAGGTTGCCTATAATTGTGTCACATGAAAAAACAGTCTTAACTAAAATCGATTTTGACATTAGCTTGGACCCTCTCCAGGGTCATTTGATGACCTGGCAGATTTACGGGGTTGTGTAAAAAGTAACACAGGATTATCCCGTGACCATCTTTTTAATCTGCTTGGTTATAATCTCTTTATCGATGGCAGGAGAGAAGCGTGTTAAAAAGAGCAGGGGGTTTGCACTGTGTTTAGGTAATCTGGCTCATTATCTAAAACCAGGGAGAGACAGAGAGAGCGTGGGGGGGGCAGGCGGGCCAGGCGCAGATTCTGCATGGTTTTAATTCCACCTCATCAGTGAAGCATCCGATTTCACTCCGTGTTAGGTTTGTCTGTTAGCCTATAGAAAAATGGCAGTAGGCCTATAACATGGCAGACTCCCTGGAGGAGAAGCTGCTTTACTGTCGACACAAAGATTTCACTAGAAGGTTATAAAAACACAAAGAGTCTTATATTCAGAAGTAATTAAACCAATCAAAACACACTTTAAGATTATATTCTTAAAGTCCAACAACTTAGCTTTAGCTTGCACCTGCATAACATTGTCGTTAGATTCAATGTTGTTATGCTAGTAGCGTCTAAAGCACGTTTGAGCCCCTAGCTCTAAGCAGAGACGGGGAGAGGCTCTAACTCAACAACCCAAAAACTTTATATTCATTCTCAAACTTCTAGTCTTTCCACCAAACTTGTGAATTTGGTGACCTTGGGGACACACTGGCCGACCCAATCCTGTATTTTTTGTGAATCCGAAGTGACGGTATTTGAGTGACAGGAGGGAAACACACTGTTGACAGGTTGCTACCTGCCCACTTGTCTACCACAGGAAGCCCTAAAACACACCTAGCTAGCTTAATGTTAAGTTAGGAAATAAGACCATCATTTGAAGCAGAAAACATCACGCTGTATTGAAGAAGACTTAAAAACTACAACTCTTAAACTCTTAGAAATATTTTACCGACGTGATGAATAAACAGAGAAGTAGGGTTTTTTAAATACATTTGTTTGTGACCAGGGGAGGGCCCCCTTGTGGGTTAAGGCATTTCTGTGTTTGCTTCCCTTTTGAAACCAAGAGGCCTCCTCAACTTCTTCCTAAGTCCACCTGATATTTAACAATTGTAGTTGAAAAGAGCGGGATAGCTCAATTTCTCCTCTGGGATTTGCCTTGTTGTTGTTTTTTGCTCTTTTTATACCATTATTTTAGAGATAGGACAATGGATAGTCAGAAATTGGGGAGAGAGAGAGTGGGGAATGACATGCGACAAAGGAGCCTCTGGTCGGATTTGAACCTGTGCTACTTTGAGGACTGTAGCCTCTGTACATGGAGCATGCAAATTAACCACTAAACCACCGGTGCTCCAGATTTACCTATAGTTGATGATAGAATGCATTTACACTACTCTACTATGAAATATCCACCACTTCCATAATTTAACTCTTAAATTAAATGAATTATGTGCTAAGCTAAAGCTCTCCAGAGCAATGGTTGAAATATTATGGACCAAACTATTTTTTTTTTGTCGTTGCAGATGCTTGGCAGCAATAATCAAGCAGCAAAGCGTTATATTGTGCTGCAGTGATAGAATGACAAATCCATGATAATAAGGTCTTAATAGATTTGACATGAACAAACATGCATGCCAAAAGTTAAGTAGGGAACATTAAGTACAAACATATAACGCCTCTACCTGTTTGCTTTTTTCTGTTACATCATCACCACTCAGAGGCAAACTCATCATCAGCAGCACATAAACGTCTGAAAACCATCCAAGAACATTTGAGGCACATGATGTCGGTGTAAGCCGCGATCACATATGATAATCTGTCTATGCTCAAAACGTCAAGCCAGTGGCAGCCAGCCGGGGGCCGTGACGTCTGCAGTGTGATTATAGGTCACCTTCTGATTCAGATTCACAGATTGTAACCAAAGCTCAGCCTTTGTCACCAGAGTGTGTAAACAATACACCTGTTTAATGTTGTTGCCAAACACAGGGAGAGCTGCAGCATGGTGGTAGTTTCAGAGGGAGAAAAGGATGAAGAGATGCTTCGAAATGGTGAACAGAAGAGCCAAAAGACATGGCAGGTGAGCACTTGCTAGTTTTCTTGATAATGAAATCCTAAAACCACATATGTGCATTTTTTCTCCAAATGATCAGCCCTTTTTATTGCAAGCTAAATCTTTATTTGAAGATGACACTAGGTTGTATGTCAGCTCATGGGAAGAGTCGACAAGTTCACATTGAGAAAAAAAAACTGATTTCACAGACGAAAACCGGTTTTGCACCTTTGTATATTTGCCCGCTGACAACAGCATAAAGAAGGCGTGTGATTGTCGGTGTGAGACTGCACGTGTGTATGACTAATGGGACTCACTTGAGTCACACCTGAGACTCCAGTCAGTGTGCCTTGCAGGCCTAAAATAGAACAATTCACATATGTTTCACCTACTCTGGGCTCACTTACACCAAATAACATGTTTTGTTTTACTCTATGAGAGTAAATATCTTTGCAGTTCTGACTCATAGAAGGTGTCATTATCGATGTGAGTCAATACTAGCACTGATGTTTATTGGTGGGTCACATCGATGGAACTTTAAATGAGGAAATGGTGTTGCCCCGCTGTGTGCTGCTGGTGGTAATCATCAGTGTGAGTTGTTTGACTAATGATAACCTGGATTACTTCAACTTGTATACAAATTAAACACATCATTGATCAAATATGTGTTAGTTTATATGTTATCATTTAAATGGGTTTCTAACCGACCACACCTTTTAATGCTGCAGCACCTGGGAGGACCTTTTAAAACGGACTGCTGTTACAGTATGCTGACTCATGAATCGCTTCTGTGCGATAATTTTCATCAAGAATATTTGACTGTTGTTTAAGATACAGTCGTAGACATGTTAATAGAAGCATAAACAGGAAGAAGAAATGCAAGTGTACATAATGAACATGAAGCAAATTATTCTGCAGTCATGAGTGAGGACAGTGTGATCAGTTTTATATCTTATCAAATCAATATTTCAAAGTATATTCTGAAGAGAGTGCACTTTAAGGATTAGGTCGCTGACAATGAATCGGGTCAAAAGTCACAAGGCAGTTTTTCTTTTCTTTTGGTTTCACATTTAAATGTGCTTTATTTGCATGCCCTAGGCCTATAGGTGGCTTTTCTAAACAAATAAACGAGGTACTATTCCTTTAGTATGAACATGGTTTTACAAAATGAGCGTAATAGTTCAGAATGATTGTAAAAAACACACGAGACGCTTTCCACGTTACGAGAACAAACAATGAGGCCTATGTTTAACCATACATGCTACATTGATGTGCAGCAAACTGTAAAACATAAAAACACAAACTAAATATAACTGAAGATCTATTTAATATTACGCATAATATTAATATTTTACAGAATTAAAACGTGTATAAAAAAAGGCTAAAAATAAACAATATATTTTTTAAAAATGTAACTTAGACAAGGAATAACATCACGTAAATTAATTTAGAAAATAATGTGAAAATGTGCATAAATTCTAAATAATTTCTTCTTATTTCTGTTCTATGTAGTCTAGATAGAACTGGATAATAAAAAGGTTTGAGAGTAGCCTCAACAAAACCAATCCCAGCCTACATGTGGCAATAAAACAAACAGAACAGTCTGTTTCAAAAAAGTAATACAGATATGCAGAATACACTGATAAACCCGTATCGTCGCATGGGGAAATATTGTGCAATAAAATTTAACATTGAACCGAAAACATACGGAAACCAGCCTCTCTCTCTCTCTCTCTCTCTCTCTCTCTCTCTCTCTCTCTCTCTCTCTCTCTCTCTCTCTCTCTCTCTCTCGCGCGCGCTCTCTCTCGTCGCTCGTGCTCTGTCTCTCGTGCTCTACGTCCTCCAACTGAAGAGGCGTAGCTCGCTGGTTGCTGCTCATTGTGCGACTCCAGCGAGAGAAATTTCCGCTTCCTGCACCGATAAACAACAACCGACCAAGCAACACACAACGAGCCGACACGAAGTTTAGGCGCAGGGGACAGGGAGTGAGTGAACACCGGGGATTTACCGCCTGTCTTGGGGTTAAAACACCCCCGACGACTGCAATATGTTTTCACTAGCAGGCGGTGAATAGAACCAGACGGACCAACTTTCCGTCTGCATTGTACGCGGGAGCGTTTTACGCATTTGCACCACCAGGAGCCTCTAAAAAAGGCAAAGAAAGGAGGAGGAGGCACCCAAAAAAAAAGAAGACAACACACAACCACACAAGGAGTAGCCAGGCTACTACGGGTATTCCTCCTCTCAGCTCCGCCTGAAAGCCCGTCTTCTTCAGCCTCCAGGATGTCGGAGCGAGGAGGGCTCCCGCGGACTGGGGGCGTCCCTTCGCCGCACATGCAGCCCTCCAAGCCGGTCAGCATCACCTCCAACCGGCCGGTCCACATGAACCTGTACGCCACCTGGGAGGTCGACCGCTCCTCGCCCAGCTGCGTGCCGAGGTATGTGAAGGGGGCCCCGCCGAGAAGAGGGCGGCGAAAGCTGGGCATGAGAATATTTTGTGGGTGGTTGTGAATGAGAAATGACCCAGTCAGTGTGTTTACAATGGGGGATTTTCAAATAGACTAAAACCCATGGGTGCCAGTTTGGAAAGATTATCCCCTCATATGACTGGATAACATGTAGGAGTGTCACATTAAAGGCAGTAATAAGAATAATTGGGCATTTTGTTTGCTCTAATTACCTATGTTGACCCCTTTTAGCCCCATTAAAAACCTTAAAGCTCCTTTTAGATCCCATGTTGACCACCCAAGCTTTTACAACACTCATGTTACAGATAGTACAAACTGGCATGCCCCCTCGTTATCTTTCATACTAATAAAGATGGTTTGTGTTGTGACAGCTGCTGCCTTTCCCCAGTAGATAGCCTCAATTGATCAATGAAGGCGCAGATCGATGAAGCAGACTGTCAGGGCTGCTGTAGAAAGGCATGTTGTTTCCATATATGACACATCTGTAACATCACACACTGCCATAGATTTGGTCTGATGGAAAAGAGGAAGGCAGGAAATGTGTTTTTGAGGCAACAGGCAGAAGTGAATCATTTTGCATCAGATATTTTTCCTTGACATGATCATTTCCCGCTGTGATGAGATGAAAGTAGTTGTGTATGTTGATGTGGCTAGTCCCTTAACGAACTGAGCGCCTTAACTACATCACGGTGCCTGACGTGTTGGATTGTAGAAGAAGAGGGAACACAGACAATGACTTTAAGGTGACTCTGCAGGCAATGTAGAGCAATGTTGTTCATTTTTCCCTCTTGACGTGATCATTAAATGCTAGGATGCAACAAATACTGTCATTTGTTAATGTGGACAACGCTGCAAGTCCACAGTAGTTCGACTAAGCCGTGCACCAAACGAATAATCACTACATGCATGATGTGCTGGTTTGTAAAGGAAAAAAAACCGCATCATTTCAAGCCACAGTGCAGTAGATAATGTGGTGTTTGTTCATGTGGACCATGCAGTAAGTCCACAGAAGGCGAGACACCTTATCCACCTGAGCTGAGCGCCAAACAAAGACATTCAAGTAGGCTTTCTTTGTGTGCCTGAAAGGCTCAACAGCCAGGCTGTAAAAGGATTCATTCGGCCGGCGTGCATGTCACGCTGCCATCATGAGCAGACGCTCGCGCTCGTATGACCCCTGATAGTTCCATCTGCTTGTAAAAGAAACACGTTGGATTTGATGTGCCATAAAGCGGAGTTGGAAGTCTGTCCCCCTTTTGTATTTATGGTGCCTTAGTAATAACCGTGGTCAGGAGTTGGATTCAAGGTCAAAGGTTAACAGCTGTGACTGAAGTGCTGCTCATGTGATTCACAGCCCATGGACTAAGTATACACAGTGAGGGACTTCACAGCCAATCAACCTGAGACAGAGAAATGTAGCAAAAATGATATCGTAACGTATTTGTTTGCACAATTGATTGATTTGTATCTTTAAAGTGACCGAACCATTTACAGCTTATATCGTATTTTTCACCTTATAAACGTAGCTTTTAACCCCACCCTTTCCAATAACATGCCATACACAGTAGGCTTGTGTATCGCAGGGTAACTTTCCGTACGGTACGATACCAAATACGCGGCTCATGATAACTTCAAAGTGACAAAACAGTGATTTTGCAATGAACAACATATTGCAAGACTATCATAATCCTGACAGAATCAGCGTGAAAATCCAGGCCGATACCTGGTGAGCCGATTGTCGATAGATGCCGATGTATTTTTCATAACTTCTTCTAACGCCAACATTTCCTCTCATGTCTGACCTCGACAATGGATCAGAGTTTGTCCAACAGGTGACCCAATAAAAAACCTCTTCTTTGAATCAGATGTACGAGATGTCCGCATTAAATTGGTACGACACAACAGATTAACATCAACTACTGACATCGGTTCATGCCACATTATTTTCCGATGGGCCGATGTCTGTCAACATGGCTGATATCGACCGATACGATGCATCGTGCATCCCATACATCTGATATCTGATTAACTGAAGAATACAAAATGCCCATGATGCCAGGTTTCACCTCGTATCATGCTTCATCTTTTAACGTCTTCTCATCGATGTCCAACAGTATCCTGATGTCGTCTTTTATCCTGCTGTCAACACCTTCTTTGTCTAATGAACTTCCGTTCACGTGACCCTCATGCTAGTCTTAAGTGCCACCATGAGGAGTCTTGAAGCGGTTACACAGTGAGGAAAATTGGCAGAGAAATCTATCTACAACACGGTAATTTTCTTATCATGAAATACTGATATTTGGCACCAGCTGATTCGATAATTGCACTGTCCTAACCCTAATACAAAGTGTGCTCATGACTTGAGTTGAGAGTCAGAACTCTTATTCGCAGCCCTCCAGACGAGCTCAGATGTTTAGGTTACTAAAAGCAATTAGTGGGAATAAGCATGCTGGTTAAAGCATAAAGCAAAGCTCCACAAGCTGACATCTTAATGCCTCTTTCTAAAATGCTTTGGGGCTTTGCTGGGTTAGGAGCAAAGCCTCAAGGGTAATTTTTGCTTCTTAACATTTTGTGCGAGTGTGTGTGCTTGTGCATAAATGATACAGTCCTGGATCTATATTTTGTACCGGCTCGCATGAATAAATCATCCATTGTTAACCTACATTTAAATATCTCTCCTCTTGACCTTTCCTCAGAGATACGGATTAGCACTTTCTTTGTGTTCGTGCGCTAATATCCACAGACGATTTTGACTATTTTTGCCATTGTGCTTCCAACTGTGATTGTTGATGTTTTATTTTTAGGGCCTTTTTTTCTCAGCAGCTGCCACGGTCCGTCAAATATCTTCGATTTCACTGCAGTTGCAGCAACAGAGGGATCCTCGCAGAGATGAGAAAAAAGGGGGGGGGGGGGAAGGAGAGAAACAAGAGGATGAGACAGGGAGATAGGAGAAGAAGCAGTGGAGGCTCTGTCATCTACATTTAAATAGGATTTCTTGCAGACACAGGCAGCTGACGACTCATCTGTGGCACTGTCTTTGTGAGCCTGAAGAACCTGCGTCTATAACACTGACATTCAGTCCTTAATGATGTGTTGCAGTCAGCTGAATGTGGCCTGTTCGCTTCTTGTTGCTCAATCTTTGTTGCTGCAAGAAAGACTCCGTACTTCCTCTCCTCTAGTCGAGGTGTTGTCGCTGTAACCTCTTCCTGTCTACTCATAATGCCTCTTGATTTGCTGTTTAGATGCAGCGCTATGGATTGAATCTGCCCTTCAAGGGGCAAACATGCTCTCATCTGCCCTCGCCTTGATCAAGGGAATAACAGGAAATATTTCAGAGTGAGAGATGATATCACCAGTTTGAGCAGTCATGACTCAAATTTCAAAAGTGGCCTGTAAAAGTTGTTCCAATACCAGTTTCAGATAAATCACAGTTGGTTTTAGATGTATTCAAGTACCTGAATCTGAATCTGAATCTGGTTAACGCCCATAAAGTTTACACATAAGAGATACCATTGGAAGATAACTGCTTTATTGTGGCATGAAACAGCAGAACAGTTCAGATGAACTGACCACACTGAACACGCTGTTCTGATACTGTAATTTACTAGCCTACAAAATTACCAGCAGGTTTCTTCTTCTACTCTAATGTGGCTTTGGCTGGCAAATAGTGTTTCAGATTGGAAAAGTAGAACTGCTTTGAAAACAACATTTAGTGAATAAAGCAAAATTATTTACAATATATGGAACACAATGGATTTGGACGGTATTCAATACTTACCAGAACTGAAGTCTTGAAATTGTTACCCTGAAAGATAATTAGCGTCTTATCATCTCTATGCATTGGAAGTTCTCCCTAAAACACAAAATGTCGTTCACCTATCTGATACCTTAATGCACTAGCAGTCAAAATCACAAACCTGTTTCTTCTTTAACAAAACATTAGCCTCACGATATAACTTGTGTCTCACACAAGCAACTGCTGTATTAGAGCCACAATGGAGATCTAGTTTAAGTGATTTTTCACCAATAATCTGTTTAGATGTTCAAAGCATTGGTTTGTGAGGGTACCCAGTATCAGCAAATACTCAGATCTAAGTATTGGCAACGGTTTAGAGAAGGGAAAGTTGGTATCAGAACATACAATTTCAGTGTTATTCTTCACACAAAAAACGGTAGACTAAACAGAAATCATTTGTAGCGTTGATGTGAGGAGCAACTATTGTTTGTGAGCAACAAGGTAGAACTAGTTCAAGGTAAATTGTCACGTGACGACAGCTGACAATAACATTGCGATGCTAGCAGAAAGTGTCATGCTAGAAAATGCTGGACCAAATTTCAGCAAGGAGGGTTTTTCCACCGAATATAAAACAAATTTCACACTAGTGTTAGGGCGGTGCTCGGCATCGCCCAATCGTCCAGGAATCGTAATCAGTATTGGGATGGAAAATGGCATCGAAACATCTCTTCTTGTTTCTTCTTTTACAAAACAGTAGCCTACAAAGGAATCATTTATTATTTGGCTGTCACAAGCAACCATTGTTTTTGAGCCGCAGAGTAGAACTCTTTTTCCATAAATAATATTATTTTAGCACACTGGAATTGTATACTCACGTCTAAGTGTCAGAATTGGTATCAAGAAGGAAATCATTGGTTTCAGGACATCTCTATTCACTGTATCTGTCTTCAAGACTGAGCAACAGGGATTGCACAAATATTTGTTGTGAAAGGCACAGAAGCACAGTCATCTGAGATCAGCTCCACCCACCCTGATATCCATCACCACAGCGTGAGGTCATTTCTGTGTCCAGGCCTGCTGACCTCCTCTTGTATCCTTTACTAGAGTGGAAGAAATCACATCCATGGCTCCAAACCAGCTCTCTCTGTGCGATGTAGTGGGTGATTCCTCTCTCTGCTGTCTCTTCAAGGCTTCTGCAGTATCATCAACACACACGTGCACATGTACGGGTGCTTGGTGCTATCCCCTCTGCTCGGTTCAATGCTTCTTCTTCTTCACCTCGAGGGTGAAACCGTAATTTTCTGCTGCTGAATAATCCCACTGATGAGAACTGTAGCTTGCCTACCAGACTCAAAGCCTCGCCTCACTCACATAGAGGCTTTAGTGAATACAGATTAGCAGTTCTCAGGTGCATTTAAAGTCAGGTGGAATGTTGATAGTGCCTGCCAGTGTTCACACCACAAATGGTTTGGATTCCAACATCCACCCAAGTTTAGTTAAGGCCTGCTTGTGCAGCGACTCAGCGTTAGGTATTCCAGGAATGGGCCTTGTCGCAGAGCTCTTCGCCCTTGCATTATTAAAGAAGGTCTCCTTAAAGAGCTGAGTGGAAAGTCCCATGACTCAGATCCATAGATTGATGCTGGGTCAGTGCCTTAGTGGTGCTTCCAAGCCATGAGTGCAGAATAACCACAGATATAAAGAAAGGAGTGTGGACACTGTGTACAAATTGAACCATAGAGAAAAAAAACAACAACTGCTAATTGCTATCTGCTAATTACACATTTGTCTACATTACATTCCTTATTACTTTACTTCCATTACTCATCTGCATCATTAGATACTTAAAAAAGGTGTACATGGGGAAACATGGTTAGCAAGTCGCGCTACAGTATAGAGGAATTTTTAGCCATTTAGCAGCTAGCTTAGCCAACATCACGTTACAAAGCTTTCTCAAAGTCTCTGCACCAACTACACACATCAAATTCTAAAAAGTGACTCCTTCATTTTAAGGTTTGTTAGCTTGCTTGCTAACTGTTGCAACATCTGAATAAGAACACTTTTAAATAACAAAGAGGCTAACTGCTTTCCCCTAACAAGTGTTACGGGCCTAGACTGTATGAAACATGGACGTAGTGTCAGTGACGTTTCCGAAGGAGAATTTTAGAGCCCATCGATTGCCGTGGCCATATTGGAATTGCTGTCTCAAACTACCGTTCAGTCCTAAAAAAAAATCTAATATAAGTGAAGGTTACTTACATTGGATTTGCTCCAAGAAGCAACCATCAAAGAATCTGTTTCTGGCTAAGTGGTTCACTACTTGATCTCTGTGGAAATTGCAATGTGTAAGTGCTTTACTTTAAACAACCACAATGAGCCAAAAGAAGTAACCAAGAGGAAAACATTTAGAACTTAAAATAAGCAAATAAATAAGAACAGAGAAGGGCATTGCATTATATATACATTCTTATATAATTTATATTGGCCTGCAGAAATCCAGGATGTTCTTAGTCATACATTGTGCATTTGTAAGACCCGTTAGCTGTAATTGCCCTGCAGCACAATAGTGGACGACACGCTTTCCTCGACTGTCAGCGTTAGCATTATCCACCCTGACCCCTAAATCCCCGGCTGCCTAACACACACACACGCAGAAAGAAATGGAAAGAACCCACACTCTCAGACGGGGTCGCAGTGTTCATTAAGAAGCTTTGGCTCTGCCACTTGCCTCGCTGCTGCTCACTCTTCCGCACAGCTGAGTGGCTGGGAGGTCTGAAGTTTCCAGCTCGCCCTGCTGGAGATGGGGGGGATAAAGTGCAGAGAGCAAATTCCCTCCTCCTCTTTGCCTTTCCTTTCCATGGAGAGTTTACTATTTCTGATAACAGCCGTATAACCTCGAGCCCCAGGGAGAGCAGATAATGATGACATACATGGCCATTACTGCCGTTAATGACATGTTTATCCAATGGATTTCAAGATAAAAGAATGTACTTCCATAGAAATACTTGTTTGTTGCTGCAGTTGAAACCATTAACCAGTGAAGAAGCAGCAGTGAGAGGAGTATTTTCTTGGTTTTGTCAGCAGCTTGAAGGCTGGCAGGTGGTAAAAATCTGCTGTAGAAACCTCTCACCCAGCTTTAAAAAGCTGCTAACCCACTCGAGAATTTGGCTGATACGCCAGTGCTGTGGTGCCCAAGTAGTGGTATACATGCTCTTTTTAAATCTTTAAAAATCTGCAGCTACAATTTCAGTTTGAGACTTGAACATGGGACAGAGAAATGGGCCAAATGTGAGTATTGGCACTGGATTTTTAAGTCCTTATTTGAAGCGCCATTCTAGTTGCTGCTCAAACAAGTACGATGCATTTGTGACCAGATTTGACAAATTTAAGAAAACCTGATAATTTGTGTGCAAGAGATTTATAAGTCCAAGAACAGTTAGTCCTCATCATCGAAAACAAAGTACTTCTTTAAATGTAAGTCACTTTTTATTTATCTTTTATTTTTCCAAAATGAATAGGAGCCCTTTAACAGTCCTCAAATATTTCAGTTTTTTTTATATACAGTTTCTCACAGATGAACCGGGATGTTTGAGTTAGTGCGTTAGCTTGATGGCCAACACATACTGGAAGATGCCTTAACTGGCTAACATAATTAGCATCACGTCACTGTAATTAAAACTAAGGGAACACTCTATTTCACTTAGCATATAAAACAAACAACTTGTACTTACAGCCGTATATTAACTCTGTGGAGACAAACTTTAAAAAACTGCTGACTCATGCGAGTCTGGTCTGCTGCTATGATCCATCTTCCTAAACAGTTTTTGCTCTGATCCAGTGACGCCGCATGACTCGCTCTTTATGTGTCAGTTCATGGGCCGTATCCCTCCGCTGCCTTTTGGGTTCGTACGCCGATCGAAGCTTCTTTCTCTTGTATGGAAGTGGAGCAAATGCGCAATGTGCAACTAATAAGAGTCAATGGATGCCCGGAGCGCTGGAGTCTCGCACCCAAGACCAGAAACATGTCACCAGTAACTTTGGACGCGTAGAACATCTTAAATGTACATTTTTATAGCAGATTATACATCTTACTCAATAACTACATAATATTTACTTTGCCCTTCCAAAATGTACATGTTTGTATATTTGAAACTAAAATTAAAAATCGTATTCAGTGTAGGTTTGTTATTCTTGTGGGGAGGGGTTGGGCGACGCCCTAAGGCCCTCTATTGACCAGCCTTCACTGCCAATACTGATGCTTCAATCTAGGAAACACCAAATAAAGCGTGGCTACGTGACAAAAAGACATTTTTTTTGGCTAGTAGACAAAGAGTGTGTTGGAAGTTTGGCGGTTGTTTCTGTGTTAGCTGCAGTGTAGATGTTGAATAAGGATGTACTGCTTTGGACTGAGGAGACCTTTGTCGCAGAATTGTAAGGCGTGTGGGTTTTTTTCAGAGCCACACTGCTTACCTCTCCTGGCTGTGATCCCCCTGCTGTGGATTCAAAGACTCCCATCTGGCAGCTAGCACACAAACACACTCTGACACACACACACACACACAGGCACACAGATTTCCATCTCCTAAGTGTAGAGACACATACTTATGGACAATGTCGCTGACATATGCTTCGCTCTCATTGAATGTGTTATAAACAAGGACACTGTGGCATCCAGTTACATAAAAGGACATGTTGTGAGGGAAACATAAACCATGCTGACAGCAGGTACATTGTCACACACAAACACACACATTGTTATTACTAAGCGTTTCTTCCTAATCCCAATTTCAGCCTGTATGCGTATATCTGTTTTTTTGCCTACTCGAGCTTGTTTGAATTTTGCAGTTTTCAAAGTTATCCAAAAAATCCCTCTCGCTAACAGCACAGACATACTTAAAAAAAGAAAGAAGGAAACTGTACACCTGCAACGATGCTCATCCACAAACTTGCAAAAAACACATAAACCTCCTCTTGAATGTAAAAAGGTCAACACAACCTACGTCTGTGTCTCCTTTCTGCTTTACGTCCATTCAAATAATGTGTGAAGGTGTCGAAGCTCAGGTTACACATCGCATCCCTTGTGTTATAACACTGGCTTGTAATGCACTTTACCACAGATCAACCAAGGATCACTGACAATCATTTATTGACATCTATTCAATTCTTCCTTAAAGCAGGAACTATTTTAGTTTTGAATTGCTATTACTTAGATTTATGTCTCACCCATGTGATGCAACGGATTAAATACGATGCAATGTTATTTCCTGTAGGGATTTCCTGCTGCACACATTAAGCTACCTCTAAAGTGAAACCAATAAATAAGAACATTTTGTTGTTGCTTGTCAATGTTCTTGAGGATGAGTCAGCAAGACTGTGTGTGGGAGCTTTCCCTTTCGACATTGATGGGAAAACAGCAGCAGAAACCTTTCAATAAATAATTGTGATTTTCAGTTGTGTTATATAAGCAGTTAGTCATCATCTTGTAACAGAGGCACTGGTTGAAGCCATTCAAAATGTGCAACCATTGGACCAATGACAGTAGTTTTTCAACATGCTTTCATGCGAAGAGCAGGAAGACACCTCGATCGGAGCCAAACTGGCCGAGGTGCTCTGCGCAGGCTCCACAGTTTCCACGCCGGGGCCTTGACCTGGAAGCATAAATACGCAGAAGAAAGCTGTGAAGAAAACAAGACGAGGGTATCAACATGGGGAGAGCTAGAACGAGAAACCAAACATTTCCGGACAGACGAGAAGACACAGTTCTTGTTGTGTCGGCTAAAGGACTTGAACATATTGAAGTGAATGGATGGAAGGAAAACGCGGAATGGCGACTGTCGATTGTTTGGCGTGGGATGTAATAGGTCAACTGGAAAAAGTTCCAATAGTATTTAGCTGAAAGCCGGCATATTGCCACCTACCATTTGCTACTGCAGGTATAGTTCCATCAACACATGTATTCTCCCTCAGTGGTTGTGTACTGGGACAAAGACAGTCGTCCAGTTAGCCTAATCGAGCTATAACCGTAGCTCAACCTAACTGTGTATGTGAAGGTACTGAGTGTCTTCTAGAAATATGAAGGTATTCCTAAAAACTCAGAAGCCATTCTTGCTCAATGGCCTTTAACATTTGATCTATTCAGTGTGTAAGATCATCATTAAAGCACTCGAACATCCCGACCAAGATCTGTGCTTTGCTTTGCTCTAACCTCTACAGTTTGTCAAGCCGCATTAGAAGCTTATTCTGTTCTTTTGTTGGTCTGTTTTTGTCTTTACCAGTATATGGCTAAAAGACACCTCCACACTTAACGTAGTCAATGTGAAGCCTTGAATTGTTTTCCCCTCCAATGTGGGCGGGGCTTAATAGTGTCAGTCTGTGTTCAGACAGAGGTTTCCAGATCTGCAGTTGTGCAGGGGCGACGTGGTATTTCCTTCCCACCTCCAGCTCAAGTGGATTAGGCAGCTGCTCTGCTCATTAATCTGTAATCGCTTTAACAAAGGGTCAATTAAAATATGTGTGCACTTACACTGGGTGTGTGTGTGTAAAGGCAAAAAGAGGATTCCTGCTGAATGTATTTAGATCCAACTGATTTGTATGTACTTTATTATTAACGTGTTTTAAATTGAATAAAACTCAAACACATAGAATCACCTTCTTAACAAGCATCTTTTCATTTACTTTCAACACACACACTATCTTATCTCTTCTTACACACAGTCACACGTACAGTCACATGCTCAGTCTTGCAGGCCGAGACGATATAAAGAGGCCAGACAAAAGACCCGTGCTCTGGATATCAAAGTGCAAACCAGCAACAACATGATGAGCAACCTATTCAACAACTAGAACTTTTTGCTTTGGGTGGGTTTTTTTTTCAAGCCACAGACAACGCTGCAACACGAGCTAACTCTACAGGTTTTTTCATTGTAAACATTTGTAATAGGATTTGACAGAGTCGAGTTTGCTATATGTGTGTATAAGAGGAGATTTCTGTGTGTGTGTTGAGGTTGCTTCTGGCCTCCTTAGGAAGTAACAGGCCTCTGTGTGTCCTTGCCTGTGGCTGCGAGAAGTAGAGCAAGACGGAGAGAGGGAGAGAGAGGTTGGCACAGAATGGAGGCGAGAGAAGGAAGGCGATGGAAAGCGTGCAGTAAAAAGAGCAAGAGGTCACTTTCTTTTTTATACACACACGGGACACCTTTGTCCTTTTTTGTGCGAGTGTGTGCAAAATTTGTATCGCTTGAATTGTGGGAACTGAGAAGAGCTCCGGCTGTCACAGCATTCACTTACTTTCAGTTTCAAAATCTGATCCCAACAAGTGTTAGATTGTAGGGAAGGCTAGGCTAGACTGTGGCACTCTGAAGAAACAATCTATCACAACACGTGTGGTTGTTACAATGAAAATCATTAAAAATGCCATCGTAGAAGAAGAAGAAGGGGGCGCAATATCTTTGTAGAAAATAGGAAAAACTTTTCATTTACAGACAATCTCTCCCATAAGGCATTAAGATTTTTGTTAAGTGGTTGATCACACATTAGGGACCCCAGTTGTGCAGCATATCCAAAAAGAGCAAGACACTCAAACCCAAGATCCTTTCTGACCTCTGCACTGCATGGAAATCATCATGTGCGCATGAGCGTTTGTTTCAGAAAGAAGCTACTTGAACATTCGTAAGTATCCCCCAATCATAGGCTAGCAGGAAGAAATGCCTACATGTCTAAAATCCATTCATTCATCGGTTGATCTCACACATTTTTGGAGGTTAAAAGACTAAAACCAAAGCCTGCATTAAAAACAGCTCCATGGAGCATTAGATAACCTGCAGATTCTTGTTCCCTTTTAGTCAATAAATGGTCGTGGTTGAGGTTGGGATGGGGCCTTATTTAGGACTAACAAAGCATGTGAAAAAAAATCAACACATTCATTTCAAAGGCACCACTGTGTTAATGCAATGGGAGCCTGGCTCTACTTTTTTTTCCTCCAAAGATGCAGCCATATCCAGGACAGCAGTGCTTCTGCAGTTGAATAAATGCAACCACCTACTCTGATGTAAAATGAACGAGGTTGACCTTTTTTTGTCTCCGTTGTAGAAAAACACCTGCTTTGACACCTTACCGTTTTTCCTGAGGCGAGACATAATGCAAATAGGACGATGTTGAAGTGGCGGACAAAGTAACAGACTCCACAAATAACGCTTTATTGAGAAACTTTGCCTTCATTTCAAAGCTGCCTGTAGGTCGACAGGATCATCCAGTCAACAACGGAGGGTAGAGGAACATATAGTGAACAGAAAACATAATGAAGCATTTTCATTAAATGCACGTTATTCGAACCAGTCGCTTGCATTCAGTCTATGGTCAGGGCCTGTCGCAGGATATGTCACCACCCCCACAAGCTCGCCTACAGTTAAATTCATGAACGTTACAGTCTGCTCTCTAACGTTCAGCTCACCCCTGATTTCACACGGGTAAAGTCAGAGTGAAAAACTCAGCTGCATGCGTTCAAACATGCAGCTCACCCTCAAAACTTCAGGAAGTTTTCAGGCGTTTTTGTGGAAGTGTGAAAAGCACCATTTGAGTGTTTGTGCTTAGGGCAGCAAATTATAACTTCCCCGTTTCCTCCCTGTGCGTTAACAATCCCTCAAGCTCTATCATTTCAGTGACACAGATTGAAGGTTAAAAAACCTTAAATGATGAAACTTGTAGCAGGAGAGTTCAACAGACACATCTAAGAGTCGACGTGTTCAAACACGTCCCTTTCATTTAGGCTGATTGTGAAACAAACAAATCGTCTTTTGCTCGCGTTCTTCAAATAGTAAGAGCGTCCTCACACTGTTGTCACATTAAGTGCCTTTTTGTCGCAGCTTTGCGCTGAATTTACATGAAGCACTTAAGGCAATTTGGCCTTAACTTAACTTTTCCTCGCATGCTAAAGTGTGTAAACATGTTATTGAGTGTTCATACCCTCATGTCATGTCACCTCGCAGCGTGATTCAAAGACTGTGTGTACATGTGCGTTAGACTGCGTGCTTTTTTGTGTTACGCTGCCTCTTGCAGCACTTTGCTCCTGCAGTAAATGCTGTGTTTGTGTGTGTGTGTGTGTGTGTGTGTGTGTGTGTCTTTGTTTGTTCACATTGATTGCTGCTTCTAAGTATCATCTTCTCTGCATTCTTTCCTACGCCTGAATTTGCTCTGGTCTCACCTGCTCATTACATCGAGCTGCGGATAAGTGCGTCTCTGATGTGTGTGGTGTTTTCACATTGAACGCTGTCATTTTCATTATATGTTCGGCAGCACTGACCTTGCATTTAAGTAGCAGCACTTGTGTGTTTAAGTGCTTGTCCCTTGCAATATCACTGTGTGCTTCACATAGTGTCTCGCCTTACCTACCAATTTACATCAAATAAGGCTTACTGTGTGTGTGTGTGTGTGTGTGTGTGTGTGCCCTGGCAGGGTGAAGTGTCAGCTCATGGCAGCTGAGAAAAGACTAGATGAGTAAGTAAAGTTTATTTATATATCACCTTTCAAGAACAGACGTCACAAAGTGCTTCACAATAAAGGATTGAGCAGAGACATTACAGTTACATGAAATGAAATAAAGACAGATCCAACAAAGGCAAGTCGAGACAGATGGGTCTTTAACGGCTTATTAAAAGTGTCCACAGAGTTCACGGCTCTCAGTTCCGGGGGAAGACGGTTCTAAACTTTAGGTGCCACAACCTCTAAGGGGAAACAGTCTCCTTTTGTTTTCAGACTTGTGCGAGGAACAACCAAGCGGCAACCTCCAGTCTTGAAAAATTGAAGGCAATGCGGAAGTACAAAATCCTGCAGTTCTTTGAGTGTCAGCTTGAGGCTGGCTCCAGGAACACAGGAAGTCACATACACACGACCAGCAAAAAAGACGTTTTTACAGCAGAAATACAGCATACGTTTACAGCCTGCTACAAAAAAACTAAATAGTTGTGATTAGTTATCGTCATCACTGACACACACTGTACGGGGGGTGAATTTTGATTTTGAAAACGATACGTGTTATCCAGAGTTAGGCGCATAGCTGACATGATTGACAGGTGGGCGCAATGTAACGGTTCGTCAAGAGGCTTAAAACCCGCCTCAGCTTCAGCTTTCAGCTGTTCGTTAGGATGAGACAGCATTTCCAGCATGGCGGCTGCTGCTGCTGAGCCTCCATAGGCCCCTGCAGGAACAGATGGATGACGTCACTCAGGCTTGGTCCATTACAGTCTATGGGAGCAACCCAATGTTGAAGGGAAAAGGAAGATGGGAGCGAGGGATCAGGTATTTTCAGTAGGGGGGGGAATTGCAGGTTAACTTACGATACGATTCATGATATTTTGCCCAAGATGAGCTGTTCTACAGTAGCTGATTTATTGTAATACAGTGATACAATTATTTTTTTCCCCAGCAAAAATATTGACATGTTCCCCCAGCGATTCAGTAATCATATCAAACTCGTCAGGACAATGATATATTGCTCTATCGATATTTTGTCCCACCCCTAGTCGTCATGGAACACAAGCAGAGAAAATTAAAAAGTGAGGGCTGACATTTGAACTGTTGCCTCTACAGTTCAAATGTCAGGAACAGTTCAAATGTCAGATTTTTCCAGCAATTTCCAAGAGGTTTTGAGAAAACAGCTGAGGTTATTAGAACCTTTGCGGGGACTCCAAAGGACTAATTTGTCTTAGTATGTCAGCAAGACAAAGACCAATGTCTAGTTTGCCAGCAAGACAAATCAGGACCTTGTATATTATGAACAAAAGTTCATGGATATTGTCACTGTCAGTGAATGAATGGAGCTTTTTTTTCTGATTAATCTGTTGAGCTTCACTTCTTTGAATTAAAAATATTTACTGCTGTCGTCTGTAAACATTCTCAGCTATGCTAACGTAGGCTAACCCAGCTGAAAATCACATTGGACAGGCTGTCTGTAGTGATCAGTTGGGGCAGAATCAAAGGCCATGTCACACTGAATAATGGAGCGATAACAAAAATGTCCATTCATCTGAATGTCAGGCTAAGGTTAAAGCAGAGAAGAAAAAAAACGCATGTATCATGCAAGAATCATGAAGCAAGACGAACAGAGGGTGAGGAGTCGAGGTGGATGAGAGCGAGTAAGAGGAGGAGGCCCCATTGTAAGGAGTCAAGAGGGGAGGGAGTGTGAAGCTGCTGAGGGTGAGACAAGAGCAGGAGGGTAAAAAAAAAAAAAAAAAGATTAGACTTTGAAGACGAGAAAACGAGCTTGAGTGGATGAAGGTGAGAAGAAGGGGGAGGGAGAGGAGGAGAGGCAGATGAGTAGTGAAAGGCATGGTGATTCGGTGAATGGGAAGGTAGCAGCTGGTGTGAGAGGAGGAGATACGGTGGAGAGATGTCGGCTGACGGAGGAATTAGACCCTGCCACATGCTCCCTTCTTCCTCCACAACCCCATTTTTCTTCCTCATTTTCCCATAGCTCGACTCTCCTCCATCCTTTAAGTGTCTCCCTATTTTTCCCAGTGACACGATGACAGCTCACACCTTCTCTCAGGATCTGCTTTGATGGATGTACCACCTTCATCTTGGACGCCATTGTTTCTCGAGCAAGGTGTCTTTATTGTGTCTTTATTCTCCTGCTGTCATAGATTGGGTACATGGCCTCTATTTCTGTCCTGTTGCATCACATTTTCACCGCTTCACGCTTTCTGCTCAAGTAAATGCTAATACCTCACATCTTAACTCATGCAAAGCAATGTTGCCTAAGACTCTACAATCAAATCTTGTCATGCAACGTTTCTCCTGATCTAGCTGTTCACATATGCTCCTCACAGTGGGAGACTATCCCTGTCAGATGGGAGGGGGGGCGGGGGATCTCCACAGGTAAGACGTGAGGTAAAAAACAACTCGGAAGTAGCGGACGAAGCAACAGAGTCCGCTGCACGACGCTACAATGACAATATTTGCCGTTATATCAATGCTATGTGTAGTAAAACAGAATGACAACATCCACAAAAGAGGGGAGACCAACAAACTGGCGAACAGAAAACTTAATTCAGCCGTTTTAATACGTGCACAGAGATCGTAGTGGTCTCGTGCAGACACTCTATGCACCGTGCAGCAGTCACAGTATACAAACGTCACTCCCCCTACTATTGGTTCGAGCTGAATTCTCAGGAGAATATCCTGCAGCGTTCTCACATCAGCTCACTCAGACTTGCTGCGGAAAAAATACTAAGGGTCTGGCAGGAGAACCGCCGGGCGAAGTCCGCACGAAAAATTCGGCTGTTTGCGTTCACACATACAGCCCCTCTGGGTAATCTCCAGAGTTTTTCAGGAAATTTCCGTATTTGTGAAAAGTGGGGGTGTCACTTTTTAGGAATGAAAGTTTAACATCATAAAATACTGAATTTGATGGAAATCCCTTTAGCAACACACCCCAAGAGAAAGTCCCTGAACGTCCGGAATGTGAAACGTTGATTATTGTTTTCTTTAGCTTGACTGATTGTTCTCTCTGGGGTGTTTTCAAGAGGATATCACTCTGTGTTGTCCCTTCAGGTACTTTTAGAAGCAACAGTTGACTCTGTTTGGAAGTCCCTGCTCACCTCAACCTCCTACACAACACTTTTAATTCCACTTTAGTTTCGGTTGTAACACTGAAACTTATCCTCTACACTTCCTCTGTTGTGATTACTGGCACACACCTAACCTTTCTGCTGTTTTGATACTGTGGTTTCCTGGTTTATAGTGTTTCACAAATAGATTTCAGAGAGAGAAAAAAACTCAGAGTGTTACATTAAGACTGTAATAAGTGTTGTCCTCTGTGGTTTCTTTCATGTGTACGTTTGTAGCAGAGATTGGATGTAATCAGTGAACCTTGTTTTTTTTATTTTCCAGTCCAGATGTAGAGCAGAGTTACACTTGAATATGCAGATGGCAATGCTAGACCCTGGGGGAACACACACACACACGCACACGCATGAACTCTGTGAGTGACTTTTGCTTACCTTCCTAGCAAAACACGTGACTATAATGCATTCATCTTCACTTTCGTTCGTCCTTTTAATTTTATTTAATCCACTCTATTTTCTTTTTTCACGTCCTCAGAATTGGCCTCCCTTTTTTCCAGCCCTTTTCTGTGTCCTTTCAAATTAAAAACACAAAAAGGCTGCACTGTCTGTGTTTTTTGGTCGACATTTATATCCATCTACAATCCCTCCAATCTTTCCCAATTTTGAGTGTCTCTGGGGATTTGATTAATAGCTAACTTCTCACGCTCACTCACTCACGCACACACAGAGTGCACGTTTAAACTCTCAAGCCTTCTAAAATGAGGCAGCTGCCGCCCCCGCACACAATAACGCACACTCGATAGCTCAGTATAACAACATCAGAAAATGAAGTGCCCACCCACCTACACGCAATCACACGCTCAAATAGCTCCCCTGCTGTTGGCAAAAAGCACACAGAGAAGAGCCATGCCAGGATTTGGGTCTCGTTGAGCGCGGTGGTGAGCAAAAGGTCTGCACACAGAAACGCACACTAACACACACACAAATTTGCTGTTACGGTGGAATCACTTCTGCTTTGGCTTTGAGATTAAATATGAGTCACCGAGCAGGAAAACACACGCTGACGGACACATGAAATAACTGTAAAAGCCACATACTGCACGCCCAGTGATGCATACATATAGTACATATTGTCCATGCAGTAGGCCGACCTACACACATACTCCATCTTACATATTACCTATAACCTACTTACGCTAATGTACGCTCACCCACTCTGCTTCTCCCACACAGAGACACTGACACATTTCCACTCTCCACACATGTGCTGGCAGAGTGACGCGCTTATTCATCGATGCAAACACACACGTAGGCGTTGGAGATCGTCATGGCATAAGAAGACATGGCACACACAGGATAGTGTGTGTGTGTGAGAGAGAGAGAGAGAGAGAGAGAGAGTGTGGGTGTGTGCGAGTGTGTGCTCTACCGAGGTCACAAGTCTTGGCGATCTTGTAAGCTGATTGTGTTGATTTTTTGGCAGCTACAGGCATCTTCACACTTTGGATGTTGGGGGCGTTCAAAGTGCTGAGTCTTTCAAAATAAAGGTTACAGAACTATCAGAGCTGCATGTAATTCATTTGCTGGAATTATTAATTATTTTATTCTTTATGTGATTATTTTCACTTTGTATTTGGCGAGGTCTTTATCTGTTACATTCATTTGATTTTCAATCAGACCGATGGGGAAGTATTCTGTCCTGAATAAATTTGCATTCGCTTTACCAAGTTCCTGTTCTTACTGTATGTATTATTACATTCACATACACATGACTGGAGGGAGCTTAATGGGTGGAGCCTTTGAGTCCAAGACCAAAATACTTAAGGGGACAGTAAAGTGCATCATATGTTATGTTATGGTAATGTATTGTGTCGTATCATGATGTATGCTATCGTATTGTATCATGATCCATCTTATTGTGTGCTGATGTGTTGTATCCTATCGTATCACAAGGGCGCCGGATAGCCTAACAGTTAGGTTGCGGCCCATGTGCAGAGGCTGTGGTCCTCCAAACGGTTATCCGACCCGTCACGCCTTCCCACGTGTCCTTCCTCTCTCTCTCTCTCTCTCTCTCTCTCTCTCTCTCTCTCTCTCTCTCTCTCTCTCTCTCTCTCTCTCTCCCTGATTTTCAAATCTATCCACTGTTAAATGAAGACTGACAATCCCAAAATGAAATCTTGAAAAACATTTTTGTCACAGAAAAACCTGAGTCAATACCACAAAAACCTCACGTTTCTCATCTGTCCTACATTTGAACTCATTGCTATATCAGTCAGCCTGGGAAAAGAGACGTTAAAATCATATTAAGTGTGCTAGTCATTCGTGTCATTTCATGGACGGAATTTTTCTTTATGGTTAACATTTAAAAATGTATTCAAAGACGGACAGTGACACCAGACTATCAGCAGAGGGACCAGACGAGCATCATAAAAAGAAGATAAATGTAAAGCAGAGAGACGGAACACGCAGAGGGCAGACTGGACCACCATAACACAAAATCAATCCAAATCACATGCAGGAGAAAAATAGACGTAAGCAGAGATGGAGATCCAAACCGAAGAGGGGGAGAAAGATTTTTAGAAAATAAAAAACTAGCATACCAGTAAGAAAATGTCTACAGGTCAGGGAGGGGAGAGACGGTGACAAAAAGCAGCAGCAGTGCTATCAGATGAGACAGATTGAGAGGATGGAGAGCCGTGGATCGCCGGAGGAGAAATGGAAAAAGCCTTGAATGAGAAGAAGGGAGTGGGCAGGAGATGAGAGGCAGACGGAGAGAGACGGTTCTGCTTTTTGTTGGCGGACAGTGGTGGACAGCTTGTGTTGCTGGGAGAGATAAGAAATGGGGGGAAATTGAGGAGTAATGAGACAAAAAGCCTGAGGCAAACACAGAGAATTTTTATTTTTTATTATTGTGCCAGAGTGACCGTCACATTGTTGTTAAAGCCTCTGATTCAGGTTATCAGTAGATGAATCAGTTTGTATTGATATAAAGACCAGGTCTAGACGATTGACTGCATATGAAGATGGAAGACGCGTCTCCACCTCCTCCTGTTGTTCAAAAGTGAAGTGAGTAAATTGGCAAAGCTCCCTCAAGTACAGATTTTTTTCTGGGGGGGTGGTAGGCCTCTCAGAACTACTAATGTTGGAAATGCACTTCTCAACGCGGTGTCGACAGTGTCGTCATAGACACGCGCAGGTGGTTGTTAGTTTTGGTGCATTTATCTATACTGAGCTGAAATGAAACGACTGCACATAAATTAGGGGCCGAAATAACACATTGTTTTTTTGTTTGGCATACACATCTGTTACAGTACATTTAATTGAAAAGGCATTATGTTCTGTTGAATCAATCACAGATTAAGTGCCCCCAACATGATTATGGAAAGTTCACTGACTCTCTTTTCGTGTTCATTATGCTTCGACTCGCCACTCATCCTCTATTCTGCAAAATGTGGTGCACATTGTCAACAGAGCTGTCAATCACGGTGTTATGACTCTTTTTTTATAGCATCAAATATCCAATTAAAACTCAAAAGTCAAATGAACACTTGGACATGAACCAGCATGATAAGAACTCACTGTAATGACATAAACCATGTACATTTATTTGAAGTGTAATTAGATTTTAAAGTTTGCACGTTTCTGTCTGTGAACATATAGGGCTGAAAAACTCAACTAGGGCTGATATTTCCAGGAGGAGCTGTATGTGTGAACGCAAACAGCCGAATTTTTCACATTGACTTCACCCGGAGTTTCTCCTGCCAGACCCCTAGTACTTTTTCCGCAGCAAGTCCGAGTTAGCTGATGTGAGAACGCAGCAGGATATTCTCCAGAGAATTCAGCGCGAGCCAATGGGGGAGGGGGAGTCACGTTTATGTTTTGTGACTGCTGCACGGTGCATAGACTGTATACACGCGACCACTACGATCGCGCAGGTAATAAAAGGCTGCATTACGTCGTCTGTTTGTCAGTATGTTCTCCGCTCTTTTGTTGATATTGTCATTCCGCCACTTCAGGAGAATATCCGGAGCAGTCCTCCTGAAATTATGGAGATATTTTCAGGAGTGTATATGTGAAAATGGCTATAGAGGAGGCGGAGCTTAGGACATATACTGCAGCCAGTAAGTAAGGGGGAGCTCCAAATGTTTTGGCTTCACTTTCATTATTTATTTAGTTCATGGAATGACCAAACTTTTCCGTTGTGCTGTTTTAAAACCATCAATCTCCCATTAAGAAAGCATTTTGGAACAGTGGCAGAAACCTCGAGTAGAACCAGACTCATTGGAGGACAGCCATCTGCCACAAGCAGCTGAGAACACCTTGAGAATTAATATACAATGCATTTAGAGATTACTGAAGCACACAATGTCAAAATGAATAGATTCAGTTGCACACACAGACGCGCACACACACACATCGCTTGAAAGGAAAATGTCACAGTGGAGGAACAGACACCAGCTGGATGGTCTGTCTGCTTCATTTCACGTGTAATCTACCCAAACACAATATTCTGGTACAAACCAAACGTCTCTTATCATCCAGCAAGCGGCTGCGTTGCTACTTGTGTCTGGCTGCTCATTTAATTATAGCCCCTAACTTACAAAGCACTTCTCCTAGATTGCCACCAAAGCTTGTGTGTACCTGAAACCCAAACAACAAATGCAGATGGAGAGATGAAGAAAAGAAAGCAGGAGAAGCCATTAGCTGATGAAAGATAGTTTAATGTTGCTTCGTTCTTTGCTGTCGTTAAATCTCCCCTTGAATGTGAAGGTTAGGGTTGGCTCTATTATTGTCTTGCGTTTGTTTGGCAGATGTGGAAAGAAAGATCAGAGGAGACAAAGGTACATTTGCAGAGTTTGTTTCTATATTTTGAAGTGTCCCCTTCTTTTATCATTTCAACATTTTCTGGAGGAGAAAACAAAACCTGACAGGCTAAGATTTGGTTGGTCGACACAGGGGAATGTAAGAATGTCAGCCTGAATGAATCAGCAATGCACACAAAAAGGTACATCTCTAATTCAGGAGCCAAAAATACTTTTTTTGCCCTTTTGTGGACGTTAAAACCCAAACGAATGAAGTTCATAGCTCGTCACAACAAGCCTCACAGTGGTTCTATTATACGTGAGGAAAAGTCTTGGCATACATTTGACTGTAAATGAGACTTAACCCCAATTAATCCCAGTTGACCCTATTTAACACTCAAATATCAGGGAAAGTTAAACATGACGTCAGCAGTTTTTTATCACTGCGCTCACAGTGCTTTTAGTTTTTGCATTGTACTTTATTTTAAGGCTTTCACACTTGCAGAAAACTCCTGATATTTCCAGTGGGAGCTGTATGTCTGAACGCAAACAGCCACATTTTTTCACTCGGACTTCACACAGACTTCACCCCTTAGTATTTTTTCCGCAGGAAGTCCGAGATAGCTGATGTGAGAATGCAGCAGGATATTCTCTGGAGAATTCACCTCGAGCCAATAGTAGGGGGGAGTGACGTTTATATACTGTGACTGCTGCACGGTGCATAGAGTGTATGCACGCGACCACTACGATTTCCATGCACGCAATGTGTGAACAGCCAGGTCAGGAGAATCTCCGGAGCAGTCCTCCTGAATTTACCTAGATATTTTCAGGAGCACATATTTGAAAACGGCTTTAGTTTTCTATCTGATGATACATTTGATGCTATATATGTCACATATTTTATTTAAAGGATGATAATGTAATGTTAATCGATTGTGATATGGCTGCCAAGATGGAATTTTATTCTAGAATGAAAAAAGACTCTTTATTTGTTGATAGTGCATCAATAATGCATCAATATGTCAATGAAAAAGGCATAAAAGCTTTAAGACAAATGTTTCTATTTCAGTTAAAGGGTGTAAGTAACTAGTTAACTAGTACGGCTGTAGTGACATAATAACGTGTTGCACATTTTTATACCAGTATGGCACTGAAGTCATTTCAGTTGATTTATCGTTTGGTGCAAAATACCTCGCTGAATGCTTAATGTAGCATAAAATGCTGTGAATTTAGCTACGTTTCATTTCATAATGGAAAAATACCAAGAGATTATTTGTCAATTGAGTGAAGGAAAATATCTGTATTACCAGCACCCAAAGGGCTGTAAAGAAATATTATGGAATATAGTATATATTTCGGTGTTATGTATCTGTAATATTAACATGACCCAGCTTGTAGAAATACTGTAGCTCCCTAAACCTGCTGTAGGGATGCAGCATCCATCGATCAATACGCACTTTATTAAAAGCTGCTGGATTAGTGTTCTGTTGCTCTGCTCTCCTGCTGCTGCTCCTTCCTCCCTTTTCTTATCCTCTCCCTCTCTGTTTCTCCCTCCTGCCTCCTTCTATATCTCTCTGTCGGGGCTAATAGTAAAAGCATTCATGCATATTGATTAGCTGAACCACAATTACCGCCCTGCGTGTCCATGTTTGTTTTCTTCCCTCCCGGTGTCGAGCAGGTTGGATGGACGCTGAGCCGCGTTTGGACAAACATTGATAAGATTTGTGTGTGCGTGTGCGTGTGTGCGTGTGCGTGTGCGTGTGTGTGTGCGTGTGTGTGTGTGTGTGTGTGTGTGTGTGTGTGTGTGTGTGTGTCGACTGTAACCGGGGAGAGATGATGTGCCGGTGGGCTGTTGATGATGAGTGTGTTGACTCACAGCTCTCAGCACATCATCCAGAAGTTTCCCCACGACTCTGATTAGAAACTGTTGCTACTGAGTGAAGATGTATCTGAATACTAATATCACCACAACGGGGGTTAATAGCATTTTCAGGATCTGTGTAATCATGCTTACACACATCTGAACTACTACGACAGACGTATTAAACAATTTCCTTTGACTAATTCTTATTTTCATGAACCCCCAAACTCTTCTTAAACTTTTGCCATAGTGATTATTTTCCCTCCAGTGGAAGTCCTTAAAACACCACTGAATGATGTGATGTAATATTTGAAACAGACTGTCTGCACTTTTATTTGCAATTATTTTGATTGGGGGTCATAACCAACCTATCTGGGTGGGTTTCTGTGGTAATGGTGTTGGCATCAGTATGTTCTTATTATGCAACAGCATAAAAGTAAGCCAATATCTCACCTTTCAAACCACTGCCACAGTGCAGAACTTCTCCATTACACCAATCAAACTCTGGGATGGAGGAATCTGGTATACATGCATTCTAACATCAGCATGGATTACGCTCAGCCGCTTCCATGCACTTCTGTCACTCTGGATTACCCGTCATTGTTGTGTGTTGCTTTGCAAGTAATGGAAAAGCTTTTTAAAATCCAGTCCAAGCAGCAACAGAGTCCAGACCAAAATACACCAATGGAAATACGATTGGAATCCCATCTCAGACTCCCTCAAAACATGGTACTGCAATGATTTACAAAAAACGGTCTTTCTTGCGTTTTTGCCATGTGTACTTTCTTTCTGGATAGTAAGGTTGTCAAAATATTCGATACATTGATACTTTATGATGACACATGTTATAAAAGGTACAATCTCCATTGTTTTTACGAGCAACATTATTGAAAATTAATTGCAGATTTTACTTGTCAATGTGAAACTGGCCAAAGACAAATGTTATTGTTTTCGATAGAACCAAACATTGGAAACTGGAGTAGACCGATTAATCAGCCAGCCGATAATATCGGCCAATATTAGCATATTCAGTGACTATCGGTATGGGCTATAACGGTCGGGCCCTATTGGAAGCGTAAAAATATTCAACAGATAAAAAGGTCTTAATACTGGGTTCACTCAGTAACTTCGAGCTGGAGTAACTGCTGTGGTGAAAGTTCTGTAAAATGTAGTCACTGCATCATTTTTTAGATCTGTTTAAATACACTTTGACAACATTGCCTGCCACACTTAATACTTTTAAAAATGAGTACTTTAAAAAAACTTTAAAAACATTAAATATTTAAAGCTGTAAAAAGCTTTGATGTTAAGACTGTATATTTGGTGTAAAGATAGTGCTTGATAATCAAATGGCAGATTTTCATTTGACGTATCTCTTCAATGACTCAGTGATGATAAACAAAAGCCTGCTACTGCTCCACAGGTGCAGCTGCGGCTCCTTTGGCATCCAAGTTGTTGATGAACTGAAACAACAGCATCTCCGGCTCCCTGAGTCAGAGGATACGAAATGTGATTCCTCCCACATGCAGATGATATTCTGTTTTATTGACGTAACTTTTTACTTTTAGTCGTAAGTCATTGAAGGGATTTTGTCATTGAGGTTTTAAAAATGCTAATTATATTTATTTTTAACATAAAGATGAATTGTTAGGTATGTGCGATTGTGCGTTTCACCTTGTATCAAGACAAAGCTCAATATCTTCCAGTCGTATCGTATCACATTGGAATGTATCGTATCACAACATATATCACATTCCTTTCGTATCATATCATAAAGAAACAGTCAGGCAAAATATGATGCTGATCATTCTGTCTGTGTGTAGAAATGTGGCCTCCTATGCAGATAATAAAAACACAGATGCATCTTTCTTCTTGCATAATCCAAACCACAGAGTCTGTTTGGTGTAATTCCTATCGAAAAGTGTTTTACCAGACTGTTCTACCATATTGTCTTTTCGTTTTTATGTTACTGGAGCATTAGTCTGCTGCACCAGTGTGCACAAGGAAGGAGGAAGCCTCAGCCTCACTGGAGTCTGCCTGCTGATGTGACCAGCATGCTAATCAAGTGTAAAACCAGGCTAGGGGGGTATAGACAACATACACCTCAGGTACACATGCACACCATTCTAGCTCTCAGTTTTGCTCCAACCCCATCTTCAAATTTAACACAATTTCTCTCCTCAATGATTGATCCCTTGGTGACTAATCGCCACACCTCATCCCTTCTCTCTCCACTCTGTAAGCTCCGCCCCTTCCAGCAGCTCATTGGCTGTCACAGAGCTGTCAGAGGGTCATGGAGGAGAAGCAGAGCAGACTGCAGAGCTTTATGAGTCATTCTGCTCTGCAAGCAGGTTGAGCTCCTTTGAGGGGAGGCTCATAAGAAACCTCAGGTGTTCAGCTCTGGTAAACTGGCAATTCAGGGTACATGGGTCTAGGTACAAAAAGTGTGATAACGTGATATTTACAAATATCACCAAGAGCCTAGATGAAGGGTTTTCCTAGTAGGGTCTGCAGAATTGTCGCTTTGTTAAGACTTGCAGCAAACACATGCTGACTGACAGTTTGCCAACCCACAACATTCATAGTATCAGTAATATTACTTACTGTGTTGTTGTTTACTGTAGCATTTTACCATGATATTGGTCCATACAAGGCTTGCAATGGGGAATCGTAGCCAGAATTTTGTCAATGAAATACACATTGTCAACCTTTTTGTTGTTGTTGCCAGAATCACATACATGACCTTCAATTGATTAATTGGCCAGCCGATAATATCTGCCGATATTAACATATCCAGTGACTATAGTAACGGCTAATTTATCACAGATATAGATTTATTGACCAATTAAATAGCATTTACTTGAGTTTCATTGTATTACACTAGCTGTTCTGTTTCACCAGCAGAGGGTGCTATATGGATTACAACAAACATTATCACTCTCCAAAGTGATCTGTCTCTATAGATTTCATAGATCTAAGAAAGATATCGGCAGATATAATAGTATCCCCAATATCGATATCGTATTGGCCCCAAAAATCCCATATCGGTCAGGCCCTTTTCTCTCGTAGATTCCTAAACACGGGATACTTTTAAAATGCATTTGTTATGGGTATTGAAAATGGCACCTTACTGTTACCAGAAGATTTTCAGAAGATACTACGTCATAACAATGTGATGTGAAAGCAGAATATGGTAGTTAGACGTTTCCACAGCTGTGCTTCATAGCTATGTTGTTGTCTGTTTTAATCACTAGCTTATGTCACAACATTATAATATTATGTATAATATATTTAGTCCTGTCTTGTGATGTAGATGGAAAAAAGTCAATGTGGCTTTATTGTTTCAATAACAGCCAAACACTGCTGAAATCTAATGAACTTATCTTGACCTAATAACAGTTTGAGTTGTCTCATAGAGCAAAAATCTGCCCTTATGCTGACGATTATCTGCTTTATTTTACAGATTACATTTTTTTGACTGTATCTCTTTCATCTAAAACATCACAAAGAAATGGATTTTTCTTTACTATAGTCACTTGTTGCAGCTGTTCTCTGTTTTTATCACACATTTTTGTAACTAGCATCTTTCACATCCGGCAACACCGGATAAAATAACACTGTGGGGTCCATCGTTTTCACCGCAGGATAATTGAATGATTGATCCCCTTGATGAATAATGAATCTGGGACATATAACGACTTTAAAATACAATTGTTATACATTTTTGAGTAAAACAAAACCTGTTCTTCCTTTATGACACATTTACAGCTCGTATTTCATGCAGTTATGTCCTCCACTTTTAACATTTTCTGCTTTATTGCCCAGCTTAATCAATTACTGCAAATGGAGGCTTTACTGTACATTTTGACAGGCCATAGTTTTTTTTTACTTGGCCAACAAATTACAAATATGAAGTATTAAGCACACTCAAATGTGCATACCACCTCACTGAGTTTGAGCTCATACTGAGCTGTCAATCATCTTCTCTGTGTAATAATGCTCACTGAGAGCTTCAGATGTGTTTGCGGAAGGATCATGCTGTTTTGCATGTTAATATAACACCAAGAAGGAGGAAAAGAAATGATTCAGCGCTCCTCCGCCAAACTGTTGACATCTTCACAGGCTGTCTCCACTCAGCCCAGAGCTATTTTAAGACTGTTGTTAGTGAGGAACCAAATGCTTGTTATTTTTTTCTGCCTGCGAACATCCACACTACAAGATATTGTTGACTCACCCTCCCTTTCCTCCATTCTTTCTCTATCTCATTCTGTCTCATGTCTTTCTGTAGTGTTTGCCTGCGCCTGTTTGTATGCACTCTGGATTTCACACACAAGTTAATTTGAATGAACATAATTCTCTTTTGTGCCTCTGTGTGTTTGTTGTGTGATATATATATGTATACATATATATATATACTGTATATAGGTTTGTTTACACTGAGGTTTCAGGGGTCAATATGTGGAGACTGCTGATAAGCTTAAGTGAGAAGCTGGGGATCAAACCTGCTGCTGTGTGAGGTCTTAAACCACTTTAACACTCACTAGTTCACACAAAAATACACACACACACACACTGACCCTCACACACACAAACAAACACACTCGTGTTTCTAAAATATGTTTAGAAACGTCTAAAATATGTTGGTCAACAGTATTGGATCATCCAGTTTTGGGTTTTTCCGTATCATACAGTTTGGGGTGTTTCTGTATATCTGTGGTTCCTTTCTTGCTTGTAAAAAATGATGTGAGTGTGAGTGTGTGTGTGTGTGTGTGTGTGTGTGTGTGTGTGTGTGTGTGTGTGTGTGTGTGTGTGTGTGTTGTGTGTGTGTGTTCACCACTAAGCTTGGCCATAAATGTTTCAGGATCAAAGTAGCTCTTGAACGATTACAAATAAGTGGATGAAGTAGGAATACAGTTTGGCTGACTCTACTGCAAGTGATTACTCTAAAATAGACACAAACACACACACATGGTCACCTTCTGGTGTTATTTTCTTGTGTATTTGTGTGTGTGTCTGTCTGTCTGTTTGTTTGTGTATGTAATTAGCCATTAGCTATGCCGGCAGCAATGAAACTAGTGTACCTGCTGAGTGAGTGATGAGTGATTGTTTATCTAAACTTTCAGGTGTGAGCATTGTCTTCATGTTTCTTTGAAAATGGAATGCAATTTTTCGAAATTGAAACTAAATAGCAGTACCCGGTTTCACCAGCTCTACGCAAGCTCAAGCGTAGCCTAGTTTGAAGGTAATTTCTAATTAAGGACGGAGGTTACGTTTCAAATACATTTAAGGTGCTGCACCAGCTGAGAAAGTTCCAACAGAGGCAGTAGTACAGTGAAATACAGTTGTCATGGTGACTTGTTTTTGAAGCTGGAATAACTTGGAGGATGAGGAGGAGCCGAGGGTTTTACCAGATGTTTGGTGTCAGCAGTACGTTCTCCGTCATAGATTACAACCCTTAGAAATGTATGATTTGTACTCCCGCTTTTTTTCCCCCCACAAGCGGAGAGAATTCCACCGGTCCGACCACACAGTACCTTTAAATGACCTTATGTTTTAGTTGCAGATTTCACCTCTGGACGTCACTGTTGTTATTTCACACTAGCTGTAGGTTAAGGCTGACGCTGTTGATCTCACCTAATCATAAAGCTTTGTCATATTTTACATTTATGGTTATTCTGGTCAGAGACAATTAGACATGAGAGGAACCGTCGTAATCAACACTACACTATCAAAAAATGCTTTTCACTGATTGATCACATGAAGTTAAAACATCATTTGGACGTCATGCTCTACTTGTTGAGGTAAACCATTAAGTAACTAACTAACTCATTTCAATGTAAATTTAGTGTTGACTTACTGATTGCTTGTGCAACAGGTCACAAAGCTTTTCAGAAACCTAAAGGTTAAGAGGTCATTTGTTGCACTTCCTGTCTGTCTCACTTCTTGGTTCCTCAACAGAATGTAATACAATAATAAACACAAAGTCGCTGTGATTGGCTAGTTATGTTCAAGCTTACCCTGATTGGTTATTTGATTCAGACCTGTTAGAGCAAGGCGCCCACAGACAAAGATGAGACACATTTATTCAAAAGAACAATTCAATTTAATATTATGAATCATGTTACATCACAACATTTTAATGACATAATGTTGCATATCGAAGCTTTATTATGGAACTCCACCATAATGCCTTATTGTCAGCTGTTTATCTTACCTTCTTCTGTCGTTGGTACATTTCAATGCTACAACTGGATTTAGCTTCTGAAACATATTTTGATTCTCCTGATTTCAACCTTTTATCGGGACATTTAAAATTAATTTGCTTCAAGTGTACCTGACAGTGTGACAAGGTCTATGCACATTCAGGATTGCTCTTGTAATATCTTTAAGATATTTGATACTCTGAATCCAAATCAAGGATCGTTTGGCCTTGCAGTGCGTCAGACAAATCCGTGCTTTGGAATGATAATGAGTTTGGAGGAGAGAACAGGGGAGGCTAATAAAAAAAGGAGGGGTGAGAGATTCTTTCTGTCAGCAACAGCATCAGCACTGCCATTGATCACAATTACCGAAGGGAGGAGGGGGACGCCGGGTTACTTAAGAGAGGAGATGGGGTGGAGCTGGGATTATAAGGAAAAGGAGGAGAGTTGAGTAAGCGTTACATGATGGAGGGAGGTCCGCTGGCGTTGTCCTTAAGTGAGGAAGGAGGTGGAGCAATGGGAGGAGGACAAACAGGGGATCCAGACTAAGAGGAAGGATAACGCTCATAAAATACAGAGGTGTCAGGGGGTTAGATGGGAGGAGGAGAGTGAGAACGGGAGGAAAGTGGAGATTAGGGAGGGTGAAAAGCGGAGGGAAGAAAATAAATGAGGGGACATGGATGTGAAGGTCGCTGGAAGGACTGTTTCCCTTCTTTACCAAGCACTTATCATGTTGTTTTGCTTGTGTGATACAGGAAGGTCACACCTTCCTTGATGGAGTGTTGTCAAGGGAACCATAGACACCTTCCCTTTTAAAGCTACATGCATTCACACCCAGACTTACATACTTACACAACACACTCCCAGCCACGGTCACTAAATTCTCCTTAAAGCACATTTTGACACCGGCTTGACACGCCAATTACTTTTTGAAAAGCTTGAATTTACGATTAACACGTCTTCACATTGCCTGCTGTCTTTTTTTGATGAACTAATTGAAAGTCATCTTCAGAATTGATTTATTTGGTAGAGCCCGACCGATTAATCGGCCAGCCGATAATATCAGCCGATATTAGATATTAGATATCAGAAGTGACTATCGTTAGTGGCTTATTTTATCGCATATATGCGCCAATATTACTAGATTTTTTTCACCAGTCAAATAGCTTTTCATTTGAGTATGATTGTATTACACTAGCTGTTCTCTTTCTGGCTGTCACCAGCAGAGGGCGCTATATGGATTACAACAAGCATCATCACTCTCCATAGTGTCAAGCGGTGATTCATGTACATGTGAAGTTACTTTACATTGAGTGACCATCTTGTCTTCATTATGTATCTTTTCCAAAAGTGTTTGATAACTGCATTTGAGCGACCAACGCATTAAATGTGTATATGAAAGATATCGGCCGATATTTCGGTATGGGCCCCTAAAATCCCATATCAGTCGGGCCCTAATATTTGGACATTTTACTAATAAAATGTTGTTCTGCTGTTGGATGAATATGTTCGATGAGTCCTCAATACGACAAGCTCAGAACTTTTTTCACCCTGCGTTTCCTTCCAGTCGTTTGATATTTACTTTTGATTTATGGCTGTGATTTGTGTGAGCAGTGCACCTACATCTGTTATCTTTGGCAGACGTGCTGCCGTTGTTTATTCAGAGACTGGCCTTTCCATAATGTCACAGGTCAATCTTCCCACAGACATTATTGAACCGCTCTTTCATCCTCCCATGCAAATAAACAAACAAGAAGCAGGGACTGCTGGGAAAACACCAGGTGCTATCAACCAGAGGGGCATTAAACATTTAGAGAGAGAGAGAGGGGTCTTCTCCGGTTTGTCCTATAGAACCATGACGATTTTTTCTACGACAAATTGATGCACTCAGAAACCTTTACTGTAATATTCAACAACTGTTGCACAGGTACACAAAACAGGACACAGCATGTGAACTTCACATCCATGAATGCTTCAGAAGGTTTTGTTACTTGGGTTTAAAAATGTGAATGATGTCGCCAAATGTTCTCTGAGCTCGACTTGCCTTCAAGTTCATTCTTTTCCATTGACAGTTTGTCAACCCCCCTCAAACAAATGTTTCAAAACCACAGCTGTTGTAGATTGATGTCTGACAATCTACTAATGGACTTACCTAAGGCTTCAGGTCAAAAAAAGATGACAGAAATATACAGGGCGCTAAATATGTACTTTAAAAATCTGAACTTAAAGCCTTTTACAACCAATCAAGCACTGCCAACGTTTATGTTCCTCTTCTTTGGAACTAAAATCCAGCAGAAACAAAAGAAGAAGTGTAACTAGTGTGTGAAAAATGTGTCGACACATTTTGTGTGTTTTCACCAGAAGTTTGTGCTTTTTAAAATATGATCTGGAGCCGGCAGCCTTTAGAGGAACTGCAACTTGAAGCAAATCCACATCGGTTTAAACTTGTGATGGCTACAGCTTAAGGCAGACATTGTTGATACAATAGTGTATTAAAGAAAAGAAGGGGGAAGTGTGTTTGTGTTTTATTCATGTTCTGTCAAGCACCAACGCTTCAGCTCTGAGCTCTCATTTCCAAGACAATCAGAAGTTTTATGAATATTTGGCAAAATGACCCAACAGGGAGAAACAAGTATGAACATAAAATGAGCAGAATCACTCTGAGAGCATCTTCTCAAACACTTTACAGGTTGTTAAACCCTCAGTAGATGTAACAAGGGTGAGGATGGCAACTAACAGGAAGATAAACAAGCACAGAAAAGCTTTTCAAAGTCAGTTTAATACACTGTTAGTAATGAGTACTTCACACCTTAACTGAAGAGACCCTGAAGTTAACATCCCACCCAGGAAGCAACAAACAATGACAACACGAACAGCTGCTTTCACGTTTATAGTCCAGTTCCTTTAAAGGCTCTGGTGGAAAAATGTCGTATTTATTGTTGACAGATGACATCAAAGAAAAAACCAAAACCACCAATCATTTGAAGTAGCTTTAACAAGAATTGTGTTGAGTCAAAGCCTGATTTAGCTCATCTCCATATAAAAGCCTCCCAAACAGGAGCAGCAGAGACTCTAATGAAGAAAAAGTCCAAAAGTAATGAGATATTGGAACGCGGAAAGATTTCAGTGTTTGAGAGGATTTATTGGCAATATGAAAAACAAAAAAATAAACTAACTGTTATATGTATTTAGCGTATTTAAACGCACAGTATGTAAATTCGGCCGCCAGGGGGCTCTCAGTCAAAACAATAACAAAAGATGATGTTGAGGTTGGCGGGGAATCATGGGAGTGATTCTCTCTGCTGCTCCTTCCACCCCGATGAAAACAAACTCAGAGTTGACCGTAGTGAAGACAAACGGACGAAACCGACCGGAGGAAGAGAATATGTTAACCGACGATGTATCCGAGTATAATTTACATGACGTTTTTATCACAGCAGCACATACAGCAACAGTACGGCAGCTTTCAGTAGCAGTTACCGCTTCCTCATGTAGCGAATTTTGACGTCTGGTGTTTCCACAGCAACGATTAACAAGTCGTGTCTTGTCATGGCGGCGGCCACGACAAGACACGTCCCGTTACAACTATAAAATGACTGATTTCTCTGGCTTTGATAACTGTAAGAAATATTTATGGTAATGTAAGTATTCAATAACAAGCTGTATTGTTACTGTTAAATTTACCATATTAACAACAACACAAAAGAGATTTTGACATTCTGTGGATCAAATATTTTCGTCAATGTTGTTTTATGACGCCTGAACCAAAAAACAAATGTTGTTTTGGGTGCTAGAGATTTGGATCCCACTGGGAATTAATCACAATCCTGGCTTAGCTCGACTGAAAGACAAATTGGTTTGTTGTTTTTTTTTCCATTATGTGTTGCAGACTGTAATTATATCCCGGCTGTTGCGGTGTAGCAGCAGGTTTTGTAACGACTTGTGTGATAAACTGGATGCTGTGCCTTCATTTTTCCATTCTTTAGCGTACAAAACAAAGACTGCTTCCTTATTTTTGTGCTGCTCTGTTTCTTCGAATCCCCCTTCACTCTCGCCCGTTTTGTTCAGATTGATGATAACGTGTTGTGACTGTTCAGATGTAGTGACAGGACCAGAGAGGAAGCGTTTGTGGCGTGGTGGACTGTTGTGACCTTCACCATGTGATTCCCCTCGTCAACAAACGGTGACACCTACTGTCACTGGGCTCCTGTCGAGGCTGGAGATGATTTTTGTGAAAGGATTTATTCTGTCCAGAGGGATTTACACTAGTTAAATTAGGAGTGCAGTGGTCACCTCAGAGCATGTTCCCTGTGAGAGAGGTTTAAGAAAATTAATTTAAAGAAAACAGCAGCTGTGGACCATGGCCATTATAACCATTCGTTTCTCCTTGTTTTTTAAGCTTAAAGTCTCGCCAGGGCTCATAAATTCTTTTCTTTGATTGTTGCGGCATGAAACGCTTTATCAAACAGAAGTTTTTTCAAAAGCTTTTCTCTGGTGTAACAGAGTACACGTAAACTGTGAGCGACTGGGACAAAGACTCCATCAAAGCTATCTGTCTAAAGCCGTTTTCACATACACTCCTGTAAATATCTAGATAATATCAGAGGGACTGCTCCGGAGATTCTCCTGACCTGGCTGTTCACATACAGTATGCTTCTCACAGCGGGAGACCCAGCGGGGGGGGATACGGAATATGGAAGTAGCGGACGGAGCAACAGAGTCCGCTATACGATGCTATAATGAGACTATTTACCTTTATATCAATGCTACGTGTAGTTCAACGGAATTACATCATCAACCAAAGAGCGGAGAACAACATACTGACGAACAGAAAACATAAAGCAGCCATTTAATAACATGCACGGAGATCGTAGCGGTCACGTGCATACACTCTATGTACCGTCACGCCCCCCCTCCCATTGGCTGGAGGTGAATTCTCCAGAGAATATCCTGCTGCGTTCTCACATCAGCTCACTCGGACTTACTACGGAAAAAAATGCTAGGGGTCTTGCAGGAGAAACTCTGGCAGGGGAAGTCTGAGAGAAACACACTTACAGCTCCACCTGGAAATATCCAGAGTTTTTCAGGAGTTTTCTGCAAGTGTGAAAGCCCTATATGTCTCCCGACATCACTTCCGGTCAATTTCCACTTCACGATGCAAAATCAAAACAGTGAAAATGGATTTAGCACAGTGCATTCCCATTACAATCCTTTCCACATGTGCAAAGTATAATAGGTGTATTATTTATTAGATGTATGCTGTTTGACCAGTTATTTTGGGTGCTGTGGGGATTCCTCTCTCACTGTACAAACACTCTTGTTTTTAAGTAATAATGAAGAAGTCCCACTGGTACTTGCATCAATTTACTGTGCAACATTAAAGTACACCCTGACTATTTACTATAAGTTTATCTCGGGGGAAAGTTTGCATTTATGCAGCCATTATACATTTCATACCCAATGAGCCACTGAGCAGTTAATAAAGAGATAAGTTGAGACGCAGCTACTGCAGGAAGTGAAGAGGTTCTGCTCAGACTTTTTAAAACATTTTTTCAGTGCTGATTCTGTGTAGATTTAGAGCACTGACATCTTATCAGAATTTAGATTTATAATAGGCTTTAAGGTGCTTTTAAGACCCAGCAGATGCTCTAACCTACAGCCGTAATGTCTGCTGATGAAGGCCCCAGTGGGGTCGTAAACATTTACTGTCTGGTCCTCCCTGTGATTGATCACAGAGCAGGTACAGGCCGATGATGTCCTTCTGATGGGAGCCAGAATGAAGATAAACAACATACACACCCTGAGCCTGGAGTCATCAATTAACAGCCAATTTTAAGCAATTTTTTAAGTTAATGTTGCATCATTTCAAACTAATTTTTCCTTCTCTTCAAAGTTTCTAGTGTTTTACTTTAACTTATATGACACTAAACTAAATATTTGTTGAGTTTCTGACTGTAAGTTGGGCAAAACCAAGCGGCAACCTTGACACACGTAAATCTAGAATACTACAAAAGATTCATCCTTGTTGAAAATAAATGTGAAATTTTGCCCTACTTTTTTACAATACCCTCATGGCGTCCATTTTTCTCTGGCTTACCCACCTGAATAGGAAGCTCAAATAATGTATTCAACATTTGCTGATCCTTTAAAGTTAAACAAATCAATGTTCTCCTACTTAACATGGTTATAGTCAAAGGCATACTTGTAAGTTTCTAAATATATTCATGACTTATTAGGGACTAACGCATTGGCCGTAATTTCTAGCTACCAATATCATTCAACCGACTACAAGCTAACATTATGGTTAGCTAGCTTAAATTAGCATTAGCTTGGAATTCATACCTTTCCTTCTGTATTGTGTTAAGGCTTAAAACAGTGGTCGATGCTAACATTAGCTTTTATCTAATAGTTTCTAATAAATTATCGATGAAATTGAAATTGAAATACGGCCTGAAAGCACCAAAACTGAACTTATCTTCTGTCTAATATTCCAAATTCAAAATAAAAAAAATCTCCCTGTTTTTGACTTTTTATTCAGGACAAATTTTGAAAATCTTCAGCCGACGACTTTCGAAAAACTTGCTAGCTCTCTGTTTTTTTCTTAATTAAAAACAATTATGAACAAAATAAGATTAAAAATGTTTATGAAAGAAGGTTTGGATATGCTACCAAGTAGATAATAAATGTTGTAGTTAATGTTAAAAATGTAGACTAGAAAATCTAGCACGTTAAAAATGTATAATAATGTGTATTACTAGGATTTTCAGGAATTTGGGGGCCTTCGCATTTGATAAATTTTTTCCAAACAAGGCATCCAAAAATGTGTTTTCTGACAATTTTACAAAAACCTTGGTACCATATCAACACTTATGTAGATTTATACATTTATAACACTTCAAATTATAATTACACATTTCATCTTCAACTTCTTTAGTGACTGGATAATGAGTCAGGTTCTTTTCGACCAGCACTGCCAAAGTTGAAGTTTCTCCGTTAAAAGGATTCAATACCTTTCTTTATTTGCCGGCCTGACTCACTTCTTAATCACCCACCCTCTTCCGCCTCCTCTCCACCTTGATTCATCCACTCACATCCAGCAGGTGTAAGCAGAGGCTGCACTTAGCTGGCCCGTTCTGTCAGAGGGAAAATAAATGTATTTGTTTTTATTCATAGCTCTATCCCGTCCTGGACACTTTGATGTGGCTGTGAAAGCCTCGGGTAGTCGTAGAGAGACACTCTGGGTGTTGGTCGCTGAGTGTTGCAGCAGTTGCATCAGCAGTCGGGGCCACTTGTCCATTTCACTGTTGGGATGTGAGCGCAGAAAGAAAGATGAAAGGCTCTGAGTGTGTTTCGGGGGGTGGAGGGACTGGAGGACGGCCCAGGTGAGATGAGAGGACGCAATTTCTGTGTCCACTCCGTCTGCCTTTTAATCTTTAGAGTTGTTGTCAAAGGTTGCATTAAAGGTTCGAGTTTGTGTTTCAGCACCTAAATGTCACTTATAAATCTCGGCCCTGTCTGGACTATTGATCTGTGGAGTGCTTTTGTCCATTGTTTTTAGTATTGATTGTGTTGATTGTTGTTTGCTGTTGTTTTCAGGCAGGGACTGAAGAGTGATAGTATTTTACCATTGGGGAAATAAATTCCATACATTCTGGTCCTGACATTTCCCAGACTTTCTCTTTCACATGTATTGCACAAAGCGAGGGATTATCAGTGTTGGTGCTCTCTCAACTCAAAATAGTTAATTTGGTTTAAGTTGGGAAAAGCGTACAGGAAGAGGAAAAGTCTTGTGCTATGTTCAATGTTTCTGGGTTTACATCACTACAACATGTATTATAACATTTCTGCATACACATGAACAAAGTCATCAGGCCGCCCTCTGTGCTGTCTGTTATAGACTGTTAACTCGGATGAAAGGGATGGCAAGGATCAGTTTAAAGTCCAGGTGAATGGAGTCAGACATTTGTCATAACACATGCATTCCTCCTGGGTAATGTTGGAATATATCAGCAGTGCAGCGCAGGTATGAAAAGGCCTTCAGATTCATAGTTGCTTGGGGATGCTTGGGTGCAGGTGGGACTTTAAAAATGACTTATATAGAGTAGAAAATGTGGTAGAAACTTGCGGTTTGCAATTGTAAGGTTGGTTTCAGATCTATCAGGCACAATAGCAAACAAGTGAGCAAGGTACCAATGTCATGTGAAAATGCTGCATTCAAAACATCTACTGATTCAGGGGAGCAGCAGAAGACTCAAATTCATATTTTCTTTAAGGTCCCAAAAAAATATTGTAAAAAAAAAAACACATTTCACAGAATCTTCACAGAATCCCAGTTTAATACCTCTTGTTTCTTGCGTTTTTTTCAGAACCAGAGCCAAGTACGTTTACACATACAGGGAATCTGACTCTGTGTTTTGTTGCAATAACAATAAACAGAATGATAATTAATAATTTGTGTTTTAATCGAAAAACCTACGTACGTGATTACGTAAGCTTACGCTCAAGCGAATTCTCCAATTCAACCTTGTTTTGAACACAGATCTAGGAAAAAATGACTGTACGTATTGTTAAGCTCACAACCAATCAAAGCATGCTTTGTTCAGTAAAATGCAACATGTGATTGGCCATAACCACAGCAGTTACAAACCATACTGCCTCTGGGGTGTGTAATCCAACTGTGTAATTGACCTATTGGAACACAGTCCTGAACAATACTCAACTGTACAGTTTTTTGCAGTGAAGGAATAAATTCTTAGAAGATTTTTCTCTTCCTCCATTTTTTATTTTTCTCTTTTTTTTTTTACAAAACGTGGCCCTTGGGGAAAAAAAACAGAAGCAGCAAATCTTTCACATCTAAGAAGGTGAACACGAAAGCATCAGTCATTTTTACCTGATAAATGACTGAACTGTAAATTGGATATTATCATTCAGCAAAAGCACAACACATTTGTCTGCATATCCCGTAATTCAATTTTCTTAATTATTATCTTCCTATTTGTCCGAGTTCGTGATCTGCAGAGGCTGTGCTGACGTTCGTAGCAGCCTCTTTTCACACTCAAATGAAAAAAACACATTCTGAATTTATGTTTTCATACTTGATTAACATAATAAGAACATTTAGAAAAAGTCTGTCTTCTCTCCTCATCTAGAAAAAAAAAACACTTTCTTTTTTTAATTTTGTAATGTCAGACAGTTATTCTGTCTCTCAACACTCTGAGTCAGCCTCTGTCATCCCCCAATCGCTCTACTCTCTCTCTCTCAGTTTTCCCCCTGCTCCCTTCATCTCTCCTCTGTCTTCATTGTCTGTCTGCTTGCTTGTTTCCTCCTCTCTATATTCATCGCTCTTCATCTCTTATCATCTCCCTCCGCCACCCTCCTTGTCGTCTTCGTCTGTTTTCCCTCTCTGGTCCTTTGTCAGCCCGTTTGTCTCTGCCTCTTTCTTTCTTATCAAACTTTGACATAAAAGTCTATCACTTTCTCTTGTCTCCCTCCTTTTGTTTTCTCTTTGATTCCCCCAGTCGGCTTCTTCTGGTCTATTTTAGTGTTTTACTTTCTGCCTCTTGATTCCTGGCGCTGAATTATTGAATAGATTGACCCCTGGCTACACAGCTGCTGTTTGGGTGTGGTGCGTGTCTCTTTTCTCTATATACATTACGCTTCTATGAAACCACTGGGAACCCAATCGTTACTCAACAGTGTTCATACTTCCTATTTATGTAAATCTAGATTCATTAAAAAGACTCAGTGTTACACTCCCTGAAGTTTCTGCCCTGAAATTGATTTGCGAGGGACTTTTCTTGGAGATGACCCAAATCTATAAAAGCTTTCTAACTATGAAATTCAAGATTTGTGTTAATCGAACCAGTAACTTATAAAAAATGAGTTTAATTCAAAAACAAAAACACTGTCATTTAAGTTTTTGATATAATTCCTTATACTGGGTTTAAATCCGGCGTGGTATCTAATGGCATACATGTATTATTACATTTTTTCCTGTTTTTCGACTAATGGGTTGAAGTTCTGGCCATTAAGGAACTATTTTTGTTGACAAATATTGAGGTAGGGTTGTTACACACTAGGGGCCCGGATCCGAGTACGCTTGACCCCAAAGTCCAGTTAATTTGATCAGTGTGAACACCTAGTACTGCATTCAGGTAACGTGTCCGAGTCCGCTTGAGGGGGTGGTCTCGGGCACGATTCATGTGTACTAGAGTACGGTCTGCGGGAGATGATAACAGAACCGTGCTCGAACAAGCTGTATGATGTATTTATGAACGGCTTGTATCCGCACAGCACCGGCCCGTTTTGTCCTCTGAGCTGCATAGATATGGCTGTAGGAAGAGGGTCGTTGTCGCATCTCAGAAATAACAAAAACATCCACAGTTAGCAAGATGGACCCAGTCTTGAGTGGTTGCCATGATTGTTTCTTCTATGTGCATACTGCCACCTGCTTTATCAGAATGTGTACATACGCAAGTGTGCTCGAATACTGAACGATGTTACTAATGTGAACGCAGACCAGCGATGGAGAGGGGAGGGGGGAGCAATCATACTTGGGCACGGTACTAAACATCGTGCCTCGTGCTAAACGAGGTACACTAGCTAAACTAGTGCTCTTAATGTAGCACTAGCTAATTTACAAGCTAGCTTTAAAGGGTAATCTTAGCTTTTGGTGCAGATGTATGCTAACTGCTAACTGTGATGCATTTAAAACATTTGAAGCCTCTCTGTCTGTGTGTGTTTTGGTGGTGTTAAGTGGCAGGAAACTTGTGGCTCAGATGCAAATTTCTCCTCTTCCTGCTTCTTCAATGTGTCTCAAATGGAAGACGGCCAGCATTTTTGTGTGTGTGTATTTGTGCTGACATAAGTGTTGGCTTCAGTTGTAAAAAAGCACACTTTCACAAAAATAGCAAACTATTTTCAGTCCAAACGTGGGCTGAATTACATCTTTCTTTTTTTCTCAACACACAACGCTGCACTAAAGACCCTTTGAAGAGTAATTTTACTGGAGAGTCAGAAATGTTAGATGACACATAATCAGTGTTAGAAGTCCTTTCAGCCCATAGCATCATACATTAAGTGTAACTTGTGTAGTTGACCGTCCAGGAAGTCCATCAGTGTTATTTTCAGTCTCTTCTGTAAACAGCAAAGTTCTCTTACAGTAGCTTTAAGTTATTGAAATTAGTAATGCATTGGAATATTACTTTATTTTAAACCTTATAGTTAACATTTTGAATATTCCTTGTAGATGTGTAACCCTGCTGGTTCTTTCATTATTTAATCGCTTAGATGTGACCGATCCTAATTCAATATTTGTCATTTTATGAGGAAGTATTTCCTCATCAAAGTCTCGTTGTGTTTGTCCACAGGCTGTTTAATCTGACCCTGAAGAAGCTGATCATGCTGAAGGAGCTGGATAAAGACCTCACCTCTGTGGTCATCGCTGTCAAACTGCAGGTACTGTATTCTAATGTTCAAATACACATTTGAATTGGGCTGATAAGAATGTTCTCAGATCTTTGCAACAAAATATATTTAGGATGGGCATTTAGGAGTTAATCGAAATATTGTTTGTTCATTTTTTCTTCACCTCTCTTCTTGTGTGCTCTTTCTTTTCAATAATTGTGGAAAACCAATGAGCTCTTTGTTACCACAAAATACACTTTACGATGTTTTAATTCCCCCTTAACGCTCTGGCTGCACTCCTAGTTCCTCCTCCTTGGCTTGTTTTCATTTACCATCTCCAGCTTGTTTTCTATCAAAGTAAACCAATAAATTCTATTCAGTTTCTGGCACATAACACACTTGAAGCTGCTTTAATTCTTTATTTCACGCTGTTGCTTCCACATGCTCAATCTTTCCTCTTCTCTCCCTCCTATTAGTCAATTTCCTTCTCTTTCTCGACCTCTGCTCCCACGCTTCCCTCGCTGCATGCGGCTGATGAGAGTTCATTGTTTTGACTCGGCTGGAGTCGGCCTCGGCATGCTAACAATAATCTTTCATTCTTTCCCCTGCACTCACGATGTCTTTTGTCTCCTTTCTCTGTCGCCTCCTCAGGGCTCCAAACGGATCCTTCGCTCCAACGAGATCCTGCTGTCCTCAGCGGGGCTGACAGAGACCGACCTGCAGCTCACCTTTTCCCTGCAGGTAAGGACTCAGTCATGTCAGGTGTCTGTCAGTCAAAGGCAAACAGAGACTTTGTTCTTGTGCTTTTTGATCCAACAGAAATGTACAAAAATAACAAGCTTTTCTTTGCTATAAATAACTAAATCCCTTCCACACCAGCTCTAAAAAGTGAAAATGTCACAACAGCTGAATAAGGAACATTATTTTTTTTAATATTTCATAATAATGAAAAAAAGTTAGCTGTTAAAAGGAGAGCTTGACCGATTAATCGGCCAGCCGATAATATCGGCCGATATTAGCATAACCAGTGACTATCGGTATCGGCTAATTTTTATTACAGATATGTGGCGATATCTCTAGATTCATTCACCAGTCAAACAGCATTTCATTTGAGTGTCATTGTATTACACTAGCAGTTCTCTTTCACCAGCAGAGGGCGCTATATGGATTACTTCAAGCATTATTGCTCTCCAGAGTGTCAAGCGGTGATGCACATACATGTGGAGTTAGTATCCAGTTGAGTGACCATCTTGTCTTCGTTATATATCTTTTCCACAAGTGTTTGATAAACTGCATATGAGGGATCAACGCAACAAATGTCTATATCCATCTCTACAGATTTCATAGAACTAAGAAAGATATCGGCCGATATATCGGTATCAGATTTTTCTCTCTCTCCTATATCGGTATCGGCCCTAAAAATCCATATCGGTCGGGCCCTAGTGAAAAGTTTTCTGTCTCATGCAATTTGTTGCCTCTAAATTCAGAGTTCATTTGTTTTCCCCACTTTGTATAAAGTAAATGTATCTCATTAAAAACCTTGTGCTTACAGATATATGAAAAATGTTGCTCCGGTTCAGAGATGCTATATGTAATCATTATTAGACCTCATTGAGCGTCTTACACTCACTACCTCTGTGCATTCAGGCAGAGTGTGGTTAATGTAACTCCCAGTGAGGCTTCTCCTGCTCCAATTTATCATTTTCAATTTCCATGTTTCTAAATGCTGCTAAAAGGTCAGGGAGTTTCTCTCTCTGGATGTTAGCGAGAGCAGTGAGCCAGACATTATATATTATACATTAAAGTTACGACAGCAGCAGCACTGCAGAGAGGAAACCTATTAAAACCGAGCAGCAGAGTGATTTCACGGCTTTGAAAGTTGTTAAAGGACTCGATTTTGTTCCATTTATAGTGCAGCCGGTGAGATCTGTAATGACGAGTTATGTCATAGTTCGGATATGACTAAGAGCGTCGACACTTCAGGACGACGGAGACAGGTCAGCGGGTGTGAACGACTTACGCAACAGGCCGTTAGATCGGCCTCATTATCATGACCTGGGAAACAAATGTCATCGCTTTATAAGTCTGAACCCGTTTAGCGAGTCAGTCATCGCCATGTCAGCTGTTTCTGTGCATGTGTGTATCTCTGGGCGTGTTTCTTTACATGTGTATTTATGTGTATCTGCAGTATCCACACTTCCTAAAGAGGGACGCCAACAAGCTTCAGATCATGCTGCAGCGACGGAAGAGATACAAGAACCGGACCATCCTGGGCTACAAGACCCTGGCCCTGGGTCTCATCAACATGGCTGAGGTAACTCCACCTGATTCATTTCTTTAACAATGGGACATTTAAACAGAAAAAAAAAAAAAAACTGTATCATTTAAAGTGACTCGCAATACTGTTTTCTACTATTCTCAAACTTTTCCTAGAACACTTTCAAGCTTTGCATTTATCACAAACACTGGACTAGTAAACAGTCTAAGGATGGATGAAAAGAAACGTTCATGCAGACAGATGCGTGAATCTGTTTGTGTATTTCCAGCACACAGCACATCGGGGGAACAGATGGAGGTTGAGCTGCATGTTTGAGGGTCAGTTGCGAGTTGTTGAGTCAGCGGAGTGTCTTCAGCTCGACGAATGTCCCAGATGATCTGAGCTTGTTGACCCAACAAACGAGCGGCCACAGGCTCATTTCCCTAAACATGAAGCCTCTGCCTCCTGCATCTGTGTAATCTCCGCCTAACGTCATTTCAGAATAAACAGGATGCTCTTCTCTCTTGCAGATCAAATCTTCCATATAAGTCTGTTTATCTATTGGAATTTTGTATTCAAACTTATCTAGTTCCGACCTTTATTTAACCTCCATCTGGACCCAATTCTCCAAGTGCTCTTAAAACCAAAGTCAGACTTGGATATTTGGCCTTGTGTTCTCTTCTCAGCTGACATAAATGTCGCCATAAATCAAAACCCCCAATTAAATTTCGGCCTCTTCTGCCAAAAGCACCTAACGTTCTCCTCTAACAATATGAAGCCTACGTAAAAGGACTGTGATCTATGGTGTGTCTTCAGTGCACATGAGGATGTTCCGGGTGGTTTTGTCTGAGAGTGAAGTCTGAATTATTTACAGGGTTGAACACCTGGAACAAACTGTTTCACCTCAAAATACTTCATGGAGAGAAAAGGACATAAATATTGACTTGAGCTAGAAACAGATTCAGGTTTGTTCAATATATTTTTCCAGATCAAAAGCCTACTCCTTTGTTATCTAAAAAAGTGTAGTTTCAGTCGTCAGTGATATCTGCTAGCTGTCGAAGCATGTAAAATAAAGTCTAATACTATTCATGAAGCTGCTTCAGTCGACAGCTTTGCTTCCAAATGCTCTAAAAAGGTCCCAAATGCGGGCTTATACGCATGATGGGTTCAAACTCACCTTCTTCTAAAGGTACAATAAAGGTTTCTGCAGCATGAACTGGGCTGGTGGATTTTTAGCTCAGAGCCCTGTGTGTGCATGTCAGATAAATGATACGCTATAAGGGACACACTTGGTTTTCACTTTATATCTGAAATGTCATTTTGATGGTGCTGTGCTGCTTTAATAGGACAGGGTCTACTGTCCTAACAGGTATTGTGAGGAAGGACTGTTGGATGTCTTATTTTAATTTGTGAGAGGTCTTAATGTTTAGATGGCACTTTGAAGAAGAAGTTTCTTTATACGGTTAATGATTTCTATTTTTGTTTTTGTGGATTTGTTTGTTCGTGTGACAATTCGTGGCATTTACGGCAGCCTATTACGTGCGCGTTCGCAAACCAGAGGAACAGAAGAGAGAAGGAGAGGAAGTTGGGGAAAACGCTTTCTTTTATCCAAACTTGACCTCATTATTCATCATAATATGATCTTTTGAGTTTTTCCCATTTTATTTGCAAAACTTTCAAGTTCATTTCGTTTTGCTTTCTCATTGCTGAAAAAAGACCATGCTGCTGCACACAGTTATGGAGGGTGAAATTGCTCACACTTAGTAAATATGATTTGAAAAAAAAACACTGCATATTTGTTCTGCATAATGCACTACATCAGTGAAGGTAGTATTTCAACTCTCTGGTGTCTTTTTAATGCATTCTAAAAAATAACTTGCAGAAAATCCATCAGACTTTTCAACTCATCCCGGCGTTCTCCTCGTCACATTTGCATTCTCATTTTCCTGACTAGAAAATGGTTCAAATTGGCAACCGCAGGAAGTTTGAATAGCAGACAGGTTAGCTGAACATCAGCCAAGTAAACAGATGTAAAGCAGTAACGTCTCTTTAATGTGTGGCTGAGGCTGTCTCCATAATAAGCTGTTCAGACTTCATTAACTCTGCAAGTGTGACCAGACTGCTGAGGCAGGCTGGATGTCACTCACTTAGATACACACCCACACACACACACAGGAGACATGATGCTGCTGTTTGCTGCCGCTGCAGAGAGAAATGATTTTAGCTCCTCACATGTTCGTGTTTTCTCTGTTGTTGTTTTCAGTGACAGTCTCTGCTTTGTTAATCCCTGACTCTGCTATTTTTGTTTATCTTCAGCCTCCTTCTCTCTGCTTGTTCTGTTATCATCCTCCTCTGAACATCTGCCTCATGTCTTAACTCATTTCTTCTCTCTATGCTGTCTGACCCGTCCCTCTGTATTTTCCTCTGTCTACAAAGCCTGTCCTCCTCTTTCGGTTCTTCCCCTAAAGCTGTTTTTTTTTCTTGCTTGTTGTGTATATGAGGACCATAATTGAAAATGTTCTGCATGCTCTTCTTTCCTGAAGTGATAGTCCTGTTTTCATTACCCTCCTACCTAGAGGGGATGTTAATTAGAGAGTGGGTAAAATTAAAAATGTTTAGTTTTTGAGTCCAGGACTTGGATTCAAGTCTGACTCGAGACCTGATTTTCAGGACTCATGACTCGACTTAGACTCAAGCACTGATGACACTGACTTGGACTTGGGCTGTAGGATTGACTGCATTTGTACTCGGAAGCCGGAGAGAATAACTCGGATTTGCTTATTTATAAAGAATGTTTTATTGTTTTTCTTTAAAGAAAATTAAAGAGATTTACCCTTAAAGTACTGAGAAGACTTATACAGCAACACTGTGACAAGATCATTATACTGTAATTTTTAATTTTGTGCTGCCACACGTTTCTTATTCTCTAGTTATTGATCAATATCCTGCAAGGGTTAGATTCCAAAAGGGGAAACTGTGTCAGCTGTTTGGAGAAAAGCAGTTGGAATAGCACAGATTTTTCATGCAACTTGTCAACATTGTCTTTTTTTTCCTTCTTTGTCCAGGTGATGCAGCACCCAAGTGAAGGCGCTCAAGTCCTAGGGCTCCATAGCCAACTTAAGGACGCCTCAGTGCCCGTTGCAGAGATCCGAGCGTATTCCCTGTCCAGCCAGCCCATCGACCATGAGGGCCCTAAAGCAAAGATGTCTGGTAAGCAAATCATGTCATCAAATATTTGACTCTCTTTTTATCTGTTAGTTCTTCTCTCGTTGAATTTGTCCTTACCCCCCTATGTCTCCCCAGATCGATCTCCGGACATCGACAACTACTCTGAAGAGGAGGAAGAGAGCTACTCGTCAGAACAGGAAGGCAGCGATGACCCCATTCATGGACAGGTGTGTTTGGATACGAGCAAATGATTGTTTAAGCTGCTGATTACTTTCTACTTTAACCTTCTAAGTCAATTTGTCAACCAAGCAAGAAGTGTAAATAGTGTCATCACGTGTGTTCTTAAAGAGTCTCATGAGTTATTGCATCAGATTTATTTGCTTTTTAAGTTTTTTAAGCTTTATGATCTACACAAATTTATCACTTTGAGCTGTTTTTGCAAAAATGTCCCCTCTCTTGAAAATGCAGTATCTCAGGAACACCTTAAAGGATTGTTTTCAAATTTGGTTCATATGTCAGCTTGGATGTCACATACCAATGGAAGGAATCAGAATGGTTTTGTACACGTCTGTTACAAAGTGCATTGCTAACAATGTAAGCACATTGAAATAATTCTAATTAGATTTTTGTTCCTCTCAATCAACATTAACGCTAATCAGCTGAACAAGGACATCAACATAAACAAGGTTGAGTCAAATCAATTATGTTTCCTGAGTATCCTTAGGAAGAACAGTCTGCTGCGCCTCCTGAAGAGGGCTTCAGTGTTGTGATTTATTTTTGATTTAGACCCTGAGGTACTTGTGAAGTCCACCCTCTTCACTGCATCTCCCTTGGTGACAACCAGGACAGGAGGCCTGCTGTTCCTCTCGAACACAAGCTCATTGGTTTTTCTGGTATTGAGATTCAAGTGGTTGTTACAGCATGTGACAGAACTTTCATTCAATCCTTGCTGCTCCTCTGTAAAAAATAGTCTTAAATTGAAGATGCTATGATTCACACTGGGAATTAGTCAATAGAATCTTACATGTCAATTTAACAATGATGTCCATTCCACTTAAATAACATGCAATACATTTTATTGAAAGGACATGGATGTAAACTTGTTCTAAGCTGCTTGTGGCCATTCTAACTTTTATTGTGCTACCTTCTCTTGTTTATAAAATGTGATAGGATGTGAGAGGAATCGGTGCCCATCGGTGCGAGAGATTGTAGGAGAGAGTGAAAGGAGCGAACAGACAGTGGGGGAGAGATAAGACAGGAGCGAGATGGCTCGGGAGGCCGGATTGAAAAGAGTGAAAGGAGGGAAGATGAGAGCGATGGGAGCAGAAAGAGTGTGGGTTGATGGGTGAAAGAAGATACTGAATGGCAGGAGCAGTGAGATGTGACAGAATCAAGGGTGAAAGATTTGAAATTGAACGCAGCTGGTGTTCAAAATCTTGGTTTACAATAGGGATATTTTTGGGAGAGCTAGCCATCATTTCTCTTAGGGTAATTACTGTAATGTGGGACAATGGCAACACCACTGAGAATTTAGACCTGTGGCGAAGCACAAGGGATAAGACTATCATTATGGGGGGATATCCCAAAAACTTTAGAACTATTATGAAACTTTCTTGCAGACAAATGATCTTTGGCCTCTCAAAGTTTGCGGTTATCAGGTATTTTTTTTCAACTTTTGATAATAGCTGCTCAATTTTAGTTTTGCATCAAAATGAAGAATTTCCACTGTCAAAATCACTGGTGCCAAATATCGATATTTTAATTTAAGAAAAACAGCAGAACATAAACAGGTTTCCCAGGCAGTTTTACTCATTGCGTCACATCTTCATGACTCCTCCTGGTGGCACTTATGAGTTAGTTAATTAGCCAAATAAGAAGTTGACAGCGGGATTGAAAAAGAAGAAGACGGCAGGATAATGTCAGACAGAGGTAAAAAGAAGTTAGGAGATAAAGCTGGAAACTTGCTGTAAATAAATACAGTACATTAATCCTACACTTAACCATGTTAGTAGCATTTTATATTCTTCAGTTATTCAGATATCATGGTGTATAATCGTATGATTGTCTTGCAATATATCACTTATCGCAGAATCGCTGTATCGTAAAATGATTGTTATCATGGGCCAAATTTGTGCATCGCATCCTGAATTTCAAATTTAATTCCCATACCTCGTTCACATAATTTGGTTAAACTTTCAACTTGTTTGTAAAACTGACTCATACTTCTTGCTCAGTTTGACTTTGTTGTAGCAGCTTTCAGCATGGTCCCAGACCAAAGCAGAACTTTAATGAAACACAGGCCAAAGTTTGCTAAATAAAAATAAAGTTGATCCCCACTTTCTGAACCCTTTAATCTGTTTGTTGTGCCTGGTTATTCTAAAGCTTGTTCATTTTTAAAAATCGATCATACAGATTCAATATAGCTCAATAATAGTTCATTTTCAAAATGTCTCGTTGTTTGTTTCTAAATATTATACTGCTGTTAATTATTATTGTTTTAGTTTTTTTATACAATTTTATGACAAGAAGGAAAATGTAGTAGATGACCATCTTTTTTTCTCCAAAGCCTCTGTGTAATAACAATAATTAACTCTGTAATATTAAGAATAAAAACTCTGAAACTTTCTAACTTTTCTTATTCACCTTTTTTCACAGTATCTATATGACGAAGAAGACGAAGTGAGGAAGAAGAAACCGAGGCGCAAGCTGCCTTCAAATGCCGCCATCACCAGAGTAAGAAAATCACCCCTACCCCTTCATTGATCCATCCATCAGCCCTCTACTTCTTTCTCTCTAGCAATTTGCTGCAAACTCTGGAGTGTCCCCTCATCTGCCTCTTTGCCTCACCTCATTCAACCTCTCGTCGTCACTTTCCTCCTTATCTGCTCCCCATGCCTCCCTCCACCTCTCTCTCCCTCCTCTGTTTGCCACTTTGTCTATAAATCCATTTTCTCCCTCTCATTCTGGGTACATGTATTGCAGGACAATTTCTCTAGGAAGAAAACACTGGGACAAGTCAACGAAAGCACTCGTAATAACACCAACCGCTTCCTGAGATGCTTGGACAAACATGCACACGTATACACAAAGAACCTATATACACAATCACTCAGCAGGAACACAGATAAGAACACCAAATTGTCTGCAAACCCTGAAAGTTACAATGAAATGCAATTTTTCAGAAGGACAGCATTTTATGAGTGTTTTGTGTGCACAGTATTTGTGTGAGGTTGTAGCAGCTGGAGTTTGTCTCAGCAGGTAATTAATGAAGCACCCATGTGGAGGTCTCCATGAGATTGTAACTGCTGCTCCCTAACACCACCGCCTGTGGACACACACACACACACACACACACACAAACTTGTATTTGTGTCTTTCTGAGAACCCTCTTTCACATAATCCACACAAAATGCGTAACCTTTTATATATGAAAACTAAATACCTGACCCAAAACCTTATCCTAACCTTTACCTTTAAACCAAGTCTTAATCCTTAAACAACCCTTCAAAGAAGGGACGTGAAGAATGTCCCTCTTTCCATAAAGGTCCTCACTCAGCAGGTTAAAACTTTTTTATGGACCTTACCAAGATATAAATACAAGAATACACACACACACATACAAAAACAGTTTCTGCACTGTACAGTTGATATTGGTAGTTGATATTCGCAAAGCATAGTGTGTCTTCATATCTGTGTTAACAGCTCCATGAGAAGCATGCTAGTCATAAATAAACAGTGTATAGAACTTATAGTGAAGTGTGTGTTAGTGAGTTTTAGCTCATTGTTTAGCTCTCCCTTTGAAATTCTAACTTTTTAATTCACTCCAACTATATATTTGTATTTTAAAGAAATAAAGCTCCAGAAAAACACTCTTACCCTGCTCAACACTTAAGCGTGGACGGACACACTAGCTGTGAACATGTGGAGCATTTAAGTACAAAAGAAGCCAGATATTTTTTTCTAAAGATGTTGGAGATCAAAAATGGAGCTCGAAGAAGATAATAAATATATTACAACTCTTTTTTCTAACTCAGGCAAACATCTGCAGTAGGAGGCCTCAACTTGCTAGCCTAAAAAAACACATACCCTAGTTTAATAATGCAGTATGCACAGCCTACATATAGACATCAGCACGAAGACACCATTTGCTTTACATCCAGTAACTACTTTTTTCTTGAGTTGTGAAGCATGAAATATTAGCTCAGAAATTACCTTTCAGTCCTGTCGCTGTCATCTTTTTTCACGCCATGCCCCCCCTCACCCGACAAACACATACAGAAACATGAACACACATCTCCAGAGGGTCTCATGTTTCCTATTTATTTATTTTTTCTTTGTTCCTGCAGCAACCCAACATCAAGCAGAAGTTTGTCGCCTTGCTGAAAAGGTTTAAAGTCACTGATGAGGTAGGTCACACATCCACTTCAGCGAGTGTGTTTGCAGGAGTCAACATGTATTTTCAGTTGTGGCTTTGAAGGCACAGAGAGGTGTGTGGGAGATATGTGGCAGAACAACTGAGATTCAGCTGGCAGCTCGAAGAAAAGAAACACCTTACATTGTCAGTTAAAGTAGAACAGAATTGTTTTTTATGTTCTCCTGGAGTGATATACACCTTAACAGGATGTTGACACTTTTTCTCTATATGTGTGAACAGAAATGTTTTCGAAGCTGCAGGTCTGTTTTTCTGTTTTCTTCAGTCTACCTCTGCATGTGTCTGTTGTTTCACGTGTCTCCTCTTTGTTTTGTCCAGGTCGGTTTTGGCCTAGAGCATGTCTCCAGGGAGCAGATCCAGGAGGTGGAGGAGGACCTGGACGAGCTCTACGACAGTCTGGAGATGTACAACCCCAGCGACAGCGGGCCGGAGATGGAGGAGACTGACAGCATCCTCAGCACCCCCAAACCTAAGCTAAGGTAACAGAACAGGCAGGGCCACGATATCAAGGGTATAAAGGGTTAGTCAAACAGATACGGTTCCAACAAAAATCAGAAAAACTGACCTAAAACTGCATCTTATTATATAAAGGAGACTATGTGGACTTTTTTTCCTCTTGGAAGATAATTAGCTATTTAAAATAGGTGTTTAAAATCCCTATAATATTGTTTTGTTACTTAAGTATCTTGATCATATTGTTTCCTAATGCCCTTGGTGATTCCCAGCTGTACTATCCAAACATGATAAACCACATAGTAATACTTACAAAGGTATACCTATCTAAACACTTGTGTGCTGCGTGCAACATAAAGTACCTGCAAACCCTGATAGGACTCCCCTTTATCCAGTTACAATGCTGAGCGCCCTCTGTTGGTGACAACAGCTCATTGCAGTCGTATATTTAAAAAAATGTTGTTTTATATGGACCAGAATTAGATGAGTAATCTTTGTATCTCTTCAATGTAAATTAAAATATTGGAATAAAAATATACTTAATTAAAATAACTATCAATTCCAATATTTTTTATAGGTTAAAGGTTGAAGGAAGAAAGTCTGTTTTCCTGGAAGCAGCATTAAACTCAAACTCTTCAAATAGAGTAGAAGAACTCTCCTCAAACTTGTTAACAATTCTTTCAATATAAATCTGTTCTTTGCCCTCCTGCCCCCCACAGCCCGCCTTATTTATTAGCCTTATAATAAAGCACAGATAAAATCACTATTGATGATGAAAGGCTTCTCTGTATCTGGTTTTAATCCTGTTTTATGAAACTTAAACGGCAAAACAGCTTTACTAGAAAACACAACAGACTCATAAGAATCTTTTCAGCTGCTTTGTTATTTATGCGTTTTAGAAGCTGCATCTGTAAACACAGAGAAAAAGAGTGATGCAGCGTCTTTTAATATCTTTCATAAATTCCTAAGTCCATTTCACGTCATAGTTTGAAAACCACCAGACTTAAAAATAGAAAATAAATTAGTTTTAATTGCATTAGCTGTGTCAGTGTCAGGGTAAATAATCTGTATCAAGTTTTCTCATGTTTCTATTGCTGTGTGTTCAGGCCGTACTTTGAGGGGATGTCTCAGTCCAGCTCGCAGACGGAGATCGGCAGTCTGAACAGTAAAGGCAGCTTGGGGAGAGACACCTTCAGTCCGGTGAGTAACTCAGACCAACATGGAGGGGGGGTAGCTGCAGCATCAGCAGGAATTTCACTCATGTGCACTGCAGGGCATCCTTTTACCTCTGGCTCGCCGGTAGCTGAGTGCAGTAAATATTTATTGCTCCCAAAGGGCGTCTGTCTTGACACCATGAAAGTTGTCATAGAAACTGTGTTCAAAAGCAGAGTGTCCGAGGTGCAACGGTGACATAAACCCTGAAAGATTTCCTGTTAATAAATGATCACTGAATAGATTTTTTTATGGTTACATTTTTTCATTAAAACCTCTGTTAACATCTTTTCGTCTGCGTGTTTCATCACCTTGTGACATCAGAAGTGAATCACATCTCTGATTCACAACAGTTATTTATTTCTTCAGAAATCCTTGAAAGTCGTTTTTTTAAAGTAAGTTGCTTGATTATGGTTCCTCTTCAGGGATCCAAAAGAACAGTTCTTGTCAATATGTGATTCATAAAAAGTGGTCAAAAGTAGATACAGGAAAAAGACCTATATTTATTATTATTTATAGATTATTGAGCTGAAACTCATTTGATTTATACCACACCCTGAGCTTCTTTAGCTTCACATTTACTTTCTTAAATTAGTTTCTTTCCAAAGCTATATTAAGAAGTGATTCTTTGCATGTTCTTGTGTTTTTAGTTGTTTGGCTTTTGACATTTATGGTTTAAAAACATTGTGCAGTATTGTCATACCACACCAAATAAATAATAAAAAAGAATAAATAATGGGGTGCTAGTAGCCTCTCTCTCTCTCTCTCTCCCAGGTCTCCTACTGTATCCACTTGCCTATCTCAAAAAAGGCATGACAAGCCCAACAGGGGCCCTCAAATTCAAACAGTGTTATAAAAAAGTGTGAGAGAAAAAAACTTCAAAAGAAGCTGTACAAGCTGAAAAACAAACACAGTATTGACGTGACTCGACATTGAAGTGGTAAATATCCAGAATGTGAAGCCTCTGAAAAAATGGCTCAGCAGGGAGGCCGTGTGCAAACATGAAATTCAGCAATGTGTCAGACTAACGTTTCCTGAACGGAGCAGAAATCCAATATATCTCTGACACTGTCTCCGTCTGCTCAATAAAAAGTGTTTAATCTCGCAGAGCTGAATGGATTTTACTGGATGTGTTTCTGCTTTTGTAAAAAAAAACTCAAATCAGCCTTCTTGTACTGTGACTGCTGTCTGCACTTCCTAAAAACATCTTTGTTGTTGACTGAAACACTCAAAATTGCATGAAGTAGGGGCCCACCTTTTAGGCCTCCAAGCTGTATTTTGGTTGTTTTGTTCCCTGTCCTTTTTATGAAATGAATGTTGAGTCTCATTAAGCCTGTAGACTGACTGAAGTTCCCTTGACTCTCCAGCAGGGGGAGCAGCATCCACTAGAGAAGATGAAAACCTCCCGCAGCCGCAACCTGGAGGAGGCGCTTTCTGAGACCGACACACTGGTACGACTACCATAAAGTGTGTGTGTGTGTGTGTGTGAAGAAGAATTAATGGTGTGTCAGGATCTTAGTTAATATCACTGTGATGTTTTTTTTCTGCTGCCATCTGTGCTGCAAGTGAGACAGATTGAGAGCAAATGAAAGAAACAAAAAGTGATGAAGAGTGTCGGAGGAGAGCATCTCCTTATTCTGACACTGACAATCTGTCTTTGTGTGTGTGTGTGTGTGTGTGTGTGTGTGTGTGTGTGTGTGTGTGTGTTTGAGTAGGAGCTAACAGATCAGGAACTGTTTGCTGAGGTGGGCCCCTGCATCACTGTGTCAGTGGCCGAGAAACCCCGTACCCCCATGAAGAGCAGCAAAAGTGAGACCCAGGCCATGCCGTCACCAAGGTAACCAATCAAGAATTCAATTAAGTGTCAGTTTATCTTTTTAATTTTGCCACTTACTCCTTTTCTGTTTAGACTGAAGAATGGAGACAAAACTGAAATAGTGAATCACTTTCTTAAAGAAAACCGTAGCAAGACATAAGAGCTTTTTAAACAAAACTGAATAACACAGACAAGAGTCAGTTGTTGATCAAACACAACAAATGTATCAAGTAAAAGCTACTGTGAGGATTTTTTCACTGGTTATGAAACAGACTGAAATCAACATTGAAGTTATGATTAATGCCTCTGACTGTGTCAGACGATGAGATGCTGCTGAAACAGCCTTTGTTTACATTTTCCAAAGCAGAGGTTCTTGATGAGTCATAGGTTTGACTGGTAGAGGTGGTGGGAAGAGATGGGGGGTTTTTTTGGTCACAAAACATTAGAAATCAGCAAAGACTGCTATGTCCACAGGGGGGCGCCAAAATCAAGACAAACTGTTCCTCACAGGAGCTTTAAAGTCCATTTTTTTCTTTTTTGGTTTCTTCCTTTTAAAATCATCCTGTTTATTGTAAGCAGCATCTAAAAAGTGGAATTTATAAGCCATTAAACAATCCTGTGTCACTATAATAAGATGACAGTTTTCCACTCAGCATTTCAGTGTCTGTACAATTCACCCTGTTACGCTTTTCCATGTTGCAATCAACTCTGTCACTCTGCTTGCTTTCTGACTGAAGCCAGAATGGATCATTCTCAATCATTTCCACCAGCCCAGTTGTCTCTAAAGCATCTGACTCAAAGAAGCTTCAAACTGCACAACACATGGGCTGGAAAGAAGGAAACATTAAATGTCAGGAGCGAGGGTAGCTTGTTTTCTGTGTTGGAAATGTCGCACTTTGAAGCCCTCAAGACGTCCTGATTAAACAACTGGCGAGCCAGATTTTTCCCCACATGTTGGCCCATTGAAGCAACTCTAAACAGAACAGAGGACAGAGAGTGAATTAGTGAGATTGCCAGCTATGATTGTTTGGCGCCTAGCCTGAAGTCTGACACGAGTCTTGTCCACATCAAGGCAAGAATGTGAGACTTTATGATCAACCTATGTAACAAAATGAGCATCTAAGTGAATACAAATCTTGTGCAGTGTGTTCCCTGATTTCTTTTTTAACCATGCTTTATCTCCCCTCAGGTTGGATGGAGGCCACACCCCCCGACAGAAGCGCATCAGCACGCCCATGAAGGAGCGACAGCTGTCCAAACCTCTGAGCGAACGCACAAACAGCTCCGACTCCGAGAGATCCCCGGAGCTGGGGCACAGCACGCCGGTGAGTCTTTCCAGGATCGTGTTCTAATCTCCGGCACATTCAGAAATAAATCTCCATATTGTGCTTCAGCGTCCCCGCAGAGGGATTTACACTGTTGCTGCTTTTGTTCTGCGCCCTCCTCCGCTCGCTCCTTTTCTAAAAGTAAAGAGCTCATATGCATCCTGATAATCTCTGACTCGCCCGCAGCTCACAAATGAATTATGTATGCACTGATGAGTCATCTGCAGAGTAAATGTGTCGCTGTGGGGAGCGTTATGTACTTAGATTGTGTGTTTGTGTGTGTGTAGCTTCTGAGGAAGCTGGTGTACGACCAGCTGAACCAGATTTTGTTGTCCGATGCGGCACTACCAGAGAGCCTGATTTTGGTGAACGGCACGGACTGGCAGGGACAGGTAAGACTCTTTGTGTGTATTTGTGTGAAGTCTCTCCTACAACAACACTTTATGGACTACTTCATCATATTTCTTCTTCTTGTGTCGCAGTATGTTGCCGAGCAGCTCCAGGTGCAGAGACATCCTGTGGTGTGCACGTGTTCGGCAGCTGAGATCCAGGCTGTCCTGTCTGCCGTGCTCACTCGCATACAGAAATTGTGAGTGTGTTCGAGATGAACACACAGAAACACAAGAACACACACACTCAGAGTTCAAACCACCCCTTGTTTGGCAGCATGACTCATCGTCTTTTTCCTGCAGCGTTATTTTTCTGTTTTCTGTCCTTTGCTTGACCTCCTTTTTTTTTTTTTTCTTCTTCTCCTTCATCCTCTACAATGTCTCCCTCCTCCTGACTCCATATCGGCACATTTGACCTCTTCTGTGCCAAAACAAACTTTGTATTTCTCTGTGATCGCTCCTCCTCACCCTGTTTTCTCCCTTTCTCCACACCTGACGTCCCTCTTGTCTTTTCTCTCAGTGTGCAGTTGAAGTTTGCTTTAATAGAAATAAAAAGTGAAAAAGATGGTAAAGTAAGGACAAATGAATGGGGTTACAGCTTGTTATAAACTATAAGGAGTAAAACATTGTGGTTTCCTGATGGTATTCAGGATTTCATTTGATTTTATATTTCAAGTTCTGCATGAAATTGATGTTTTTCCAAGATTTTTTTTTTTCATTTGAAGTCCTCCTAGTTGGAGTTGTTTTTGTAAAGGTCAAGTTGCTGTTCCATTTGTTATCTTGTCTCCGATGTGTACTGCAATCTTTCTCTATGTGCTATTCTTGGACGTTGATGGATGATACAGAGTGCTGAACTTCCACAGGTCCACCTCCACACAGCCTTAATAGCAACTCTCTCTCTCTCTCTCTCTCTCTCTCTCTCTCTCTCTCTCTCTCTCTCTCTCTCTCTCTCTCTCTCTCTCTCTCTCTCTCTCCCCGTAGCTGTAACTGTAACTCTTCCATGCCGCGTGCCGTGAAAGTGGCGGCGGTGGGCAGTCAGAGTTACCTGGGAGCAATCCTGCAGTTCTTTGTCACCCAGCTCGCCAACAAGACGTCCGACTGGCTCAACCACATGCGCTTCCTGGTCGTGCCTCTGGGTAAGAGAGTCTGATTGTGTTTCCATTGGGATGAAGAAGCTTTTTATTTCCTGCTTAGTCATGCTGCAGCAAGGTGCTTTGTTAGAATGGTGGGAACTGTTTAAGTGTGAATGACTAATGTTTTATCTCAGCGTTTGGTCATCCTTAAAGCTCCTGTGAGGACTTTTTAGCTGAATATGAAAAACACTGAAATGAATTCTGATGCCTCTTAACGACCAACAAAAGCAGATGAGACCATCAGAGAGAACATTGACTGTTTCTATATAGTCCTTCTTTTATGATTATAAACACCGCCGCGTGGTAGGTGTCACATGAAGCCTGCTTACATTTTTTCACAGCAAAGATTCACAGTGAGTGATTCTTTTGACTGCGAACAGAATCTTTGCTTTCTTTTTCTTGTGCTGCCTTTCGCAGGGACATTAAAGATGTTACACTGAGTAATTATCTTCAAGATTTATTTTGGGGCTTTTTCAGCCTTTTTTTTAGAGGTAGGACCGTGGATAGAGTCAGAAACCGGGGAGAGAGAGAAAGTGGGGAATGACTTGCAGGAAAGGAGCCACAGGTCGGATTTGAATCCGGACTTATCCTGACCTGGATTGTTCTGACTCGACATAATCCATCCTTTTCCTCAGGCTCCCATCCTGTTGCCAAACATCTCGGCGCCCTGGACAACCGCTACAGCTCCTCTTTTCTAGACGGAGCATGGAGAGACGTGTTCAGCCGCTCCGAGCCGCCGCAGACAGGTACCCTCTCTCTGCTCAATGCCAAACACACACATTTGACACTGAAGACATGAGAATAACTGTCTTTGCTCTGTCTCCTCCAGATCAGCTGGATGTAGCGGGAAGAATTGCGCAGTACATCAGCGGAGCCACCGTCACACACCAGCTTCCCATCGCTGAGGCCATGCTCACCTGCAAACACAGGACGTGAGTGCAGACGCCAAACAAACACGAGCCAGACCCTCTAAAAAAAAACTGGATTTAAAAACGTTCTTTCTCCCTCTTCCACAGGCGAGACGAGGACTCGTACCAGAAGTTCATTCCTTTCATAGGGGTAAGATTTGACACTGAAGAATGTAGAAATGCCGATGATTTGGAAATATTGCTGATGTCACACGTTGTTGTTGCAGGTGGTTAAGGTCGGTCTCATCGAGTCTGGTCAGTCTCCAACAGGTGAGAGTTTGCAAATATTTTAACGAATCACATTGTTTCATTTAGATTTGGATCATTTTGTGACATTTTTTCTTTTGGTCATCAAGGAGACACCGACGAGGGTGTGGCGGTGAGCTTGGCTGTGCCCTCCACGTCTCCCCCGTCCCACGGCTCACCCACGGGGATCATTAAAGAGGCGGCCACGCCCCCGTCCTCCCCCTCCATGGGCAGCGTCCTGACAGTACAAGGGTGAGTCTGACCCGCATTGTTATTCCTCCTGGCACTTCACGTTGCATTATTTATCATCCTCACCCTCTCCCTCTTTATCGGTGGAGGAAAAAGAACTCTTCTCAAGTGTCCTCATATTCTGAAAAGAAAGAGTAAATCATTGACCTTCAAAATGGTGAAATCGTTTGTGTAAAAAGTGAGGCCAGAGTAATTTGTTTTAAAGGTTTGAACTATGTATATCTCCCTGAGTCAGCAGAACTTTGATGTTGGAGGACAACGTCCTTGCATGCGGTTGTAAATATTTTTTTACGATACTCCTGCCTCAAATGATTCAGCTTGAAAAAAACTAGAAAATGTGTCAATACAGTAATTCAAACTCAAACTTTTGAGCTGCTGCAAGTTTTCCCTCTACTTAGTCCACACCTGGAGCACATGCAAATGTATTCTTGTTTTTGTTTTTTCAATCTCCAATTCCACTCTTCTTGTTTCATGTTTTTTTCCCCCAAAAGATGGAACATGTGCGATATACCCCCCTGCTACATCTTACTTCTCAACTCTCAACAAACAGTTCCAAATTGTTGGTTTTACTTTCATATTGTTTTGAAATGTTTGTAAATCCAAAGTGTTTCCGTTCTCAGGAGCCCCAGCATGTCTCACGGCGTGGACGCCATCGGCCTGCAGGTGGATTACTGGCTCGCCTCGCTGGCAGAGAAGCGGCGGGAAGGCGAGCGACGCGACACAGGCTGCAAGAACACGCTGAAGAGCGCCTTCCGCTCGCTGCAGGTCAGCAGGCTACCAGGAGGGGGCAGTAGTGACTCACAGGCCCAGGTAGGCACCATGGCCATGACGGTGGTCACGAAGGAGAAGAATAAGAAAGGTGAGAAGAAGATGATACATACTCAGTTATTGTGTGCACCCTTTCCATTTCATGCATACGTGCTGAAAAACAAGTTCCCTTTATTTCTTCATTTGGTCATTATCAACGTGTGAATTATGATTAAGCAACACTTAAGCAGTTATTAACATTGAACCAGGTTAAAGGATATTAATTAGAATAAAACTCTCTGCATGCATCTTGACAGGCTCCCTTTTATTTATGTGACACTGATATTTATCGGACATTGAAATAGCAGTTTCCTGTGCTGCAAACACACACAAACTGTGCCTTTACAATCTCTCTCTCTCTCTCCTCAGTTCCCACCATCTTCCTGGGAAAGAAGCCGAAGGAGAAGGACGTGGACTCAAAGAGTCAGGTCATTGAAGGCATCAGCCGCCTCATCTGCTCCGCCAAGCAGCAACAGACCATCCTGAAAGGTAACCTGCAGGTTTCTGCACGGCAGCCGTTTCAAATCCAAACACTCACTCAGGTTATGCAAGTTTTTTTCTGTCTCGTTTGTTTCTCTGCAGTGTCCATAGACGGCGTGGAGTGGAATGATGTGAAGTTCTTCCAGCTTGCAGCCCAGTGGCCCACACACGTTAAATACCTACCTGTCGGACTTTTCGGCTACAGCAAGCCCCCCTCCTAGGGGTGAACACCTGCCGCCTCCTCTGACCCCGAGCGTCAGCAGCCACAGAGCTGAGAGAAAAGGCTGAGCGGACTGACTTTTTCTTTCTTTAGTTTCAGTTTGGCTACAGTCATCTTGTGTCTTTCTTGGGAGGAGGAGGAAGAGGAGCGCTGTTACTAGTCACTTTAACGCCCCTTTTGTGTGTGCGTGGCGAGTGCGTGCACACGTGAATGTACAGTGTGTGTGTGTGTGTGTTTACAAGGGGCTTACAGCACAAGTTTAATCGCTAACTGCCATTTATGTTTCCGTTTTATGGAATGCAACAGCATGAAACAACCCACTGATTTCAACTCCCTTAAAGTCCAACCCTCAGCGAAAGACCCCACTGCTCACCTCGACACCTGATCCCCACACGTGCATGCTCCGAACTAACTCGTGCCGGAAAAAACAGTAACTCAAAATAAAAAAGAAATGCACCAGGGCTTCAGTTATTGCATGAGAAAACACAAAGAAAAAAAGTCTGTTCTACTCACTAAAATGCAGCGAATAAAAGGCGTGCATGTGATGAATTTCACCTCCACATGTTCTCAGATACATCAACAGCACAGACGCCCTTCAAAACAAAGGCTTGGTGTATTTAATTTCAAGGGCTTCCATATGATTACAAATACTTTGTCTGTACCGAAACAAGTCATTTGGATGTTTAATGCCAACTGTATTCTTTCAAAAAGAGAAAAAAAACAAAATCTATACATGGGAAGTGTCTTCTTTATTGTACTCCAGTGGAAAATAGTTAAAAAAAAGAAAAACCTTAAAAGGTGTTTTTGTGATGCACAGTGTTCGTTTTTGTGAGAGCTTCAGGATTTCAGGGCGAGAGCGACTGTAACGTGCAGTTTTCTTTAGCTTCTTAGTTGCTATGCACTTATGAATACACGTCTGCAGAGAGAACAGCCGGTGAAATACACATTCAAAACAGACAACAGAATGCATATTTAAACAGAAATGGGAAAAGCATGTTTATATCCTGCATAAACTCTGCTTTTTCAAAGGGTTCTTTATCTGCAAACATGGCAGATAAACACCTGCAATAAGCACAATGTGGTTAGCGCGTTAACTCTCAAATATCTTTTCTTTATTGGCAATATTCTGACCGCAGACCTGCGCAGAAATAAAACATATCCATCCAGGAAAAGAAAGAAACGTTTGTGTTTGATTTGAGTTATTTGTGCACAGGTCTGCTTCATGCTTTCTCTAGTATGTTGTGAGGTGATTAGTGCGTGTACAGTATCTGGTAACACGTGTGTAAGTGGTGAAATCAGTGTAATGTGGTCAAACTTTATACAAAACAAATATCACTAAAAAAGACAAAAACATTTTTCTACCACGTGACAGAGGGGACATGCAAATGTGTGTGTGTTTGTGTGTGTGATGGCAGTGGGTGTTCATGATGTGGTCATTATCAATATCATTGATAATCAGGTTAGGGCTGTAAACGCTGCAGAAGGAGACTTGTTAATGTTGGAGCCTGGCTCAAGGCAAAAGGCAGAATGTTTTTTTTCCAGTGCTAAAAATGTTTAAAAAATACGGAAGACAAGTAGTGCCACATGGAAACAAATATTTAAAATTGAGTTTAAAGTCATAATGTTGAACATAAACACAGAATTAAAGTCAGAAAAAGCAAACCTTATATATTTAATTTTACACTCAGAATTCGTACACGTTTTAAAATCTGCGCCCGTTAAACTCCCGTAGAATAAATATTTCTTGAATAATATTTCCGTGAATTATTTTCAGGTTGTATCGGCAAAAATCCAGAAAAATCCAGAAGACAATTAAGGCAGCAAATAAAACAGTTTTGTGTTTTAAGTCAGAGTTTTGAGTCAGAAATCACAAATAAAACTCAGAATTAGGAAATATTTTAAATTCAAGTTAAAAGTTGGAATTCTAAAAATAAGAACTCGAGTAGTTTCTGATCGTGATCCTCTGCCCTAAAGAAAAAATTAAATCTTAAATCACGTTTGAGTGAAACAATCGTATGAATTGTCCTGTTAATGTGAAAAAATATGGACGAGGGTTAGAGCCACATGTGAAAAATTAATTTCTTCAAAGTCAGAATTAGAAAATTAATTCAGAAATAATAAAAATCTAAAATTAAAGTTTACACTCAGAATTGTGGCTTTTATCTCAGAACCTAAGTTCATATTTAAATCGTTCCCTAATCATCTTCTGTATATACAGTCTGATTCATATTGTTTGTAAAATGTTATAAAGTCTGTTCAGCTCTGCCTTGTGTCAGCTGCATCGTAAAACTCTCCAACTGCAGCGAAGTATTAGCAAAGTAGTTTCTTCTAATAGTGTTAATGCCGATGTCTTTGCTTAAGTCGTGTTTTTGTTTGTTTAGAAATCGTTTGAACCATGTGGATATTACAGTGTTATAGTTGTGATGTCAGCAGCGCGTCTTAAAGTCGCCTCATTTCTCCGCTGGACGACGGCCGAGGGCTTTCAGAGCTGGCTGGTTTGTTCTCTCTTTGTTTGGTTAACTGTCGTCGCCGAACAAACACTCGGCTCTGTGCTGAAGGCTTCTGAGTACTTTCAAATATTTGAATGTATTTCATTAAGTTTACACTTTAGTGCAACGCTTGACAGTCGGTGTGAGATTTTAGAAACGTTCCAACAGTCCAGTGCAGGAACAGATGACTGACAGCACATTTTTTTTCATGTGTCAAACACGATAAACAACCAGTGGGTCTCTTGAACGCACCCTTCTCTAAACCTGAAGTCCTTTTCACATGTGTTGCTGAAAACCAGTTAAGGGCTTCACAGACAGACTGACTGACTGACAACATCATCAGTGAGCTTTGATGTGACCACATTAATCCAGAATTAAGGACATCCGGGGGGGAAAAGGTTCTGATTTGAACGATTTTTTATTAAATTAAAGTAAACAAAATTTCTATTTCAAACAACAAACAAACATTTTTTTTTTTACATCACTTGAAAATTTCCAACACTCATTATTTGGGACTTTTGACTTCCTTAAAACTTGAAAATCACTAAAGAATTCAATGAAATTCTGCTTTTGCGCATGAATGGAATTAACTTTTGGGTTGCCAGGTTGTGAGGTCAAATTCAGCAAAGTGCCCCTTTGGTTTGAATACAAAATATCCCTAGCTTTTTTTTTTATGGCAGCAATTTCAATATTTTTCTGACAATGCATCCATTTACTCCATGTATCTGAAAGTTCCTAGAAAGCAAACCCAGATAATACACGAAACTCTTTAGGTTTAATCAGGTCTCTTTTTGGGTCTTTAAGCTCTTTGTTTTGGTATCAGGGCGGCAACTTTACTTGTTTTGAGTCACAATAACAGCTTAGCTTAGCTTCGCTGTTTTCTGATGTCAAAACATTTTTATCAGAAGAAGCTCTGAAAACTTTCTTTACACTACCTCTTGCACCAAAACTTCAAACTTTGTGACTAACTAGTGCAAATAGTGGAGCATTTAGCAACTAAAAGGCACCATATTATTGAGAGTTGGTGGAGACCAAACATGGAGCTAAAAGAGAGTGAACATCAGGTATCCAACTTCAAGTTAAAGATTGTGTTATTCTGAAACTAGGAACATCTTTCCTTGATCACTAATTTGTTATAACTTTATAGGATATTATGTCAATGTCACGCTAACTGTTGCCCCAAGGCCAGAAACGTTTTTTTTTTTACAAGATATAATGTCAATAAACAAAAGGGATTCTTCACCAAAATGAAGTGGCAACCCAAAACATAATTTACTTTGTGCACCGTAATAACGTCTCGTATCAGTTGGGTATCTTTATATCTTAAACTTTTCATTCAAAATCACAAAAGGTTTCATTAAAGTACGCTTTATTACTTCAAAACGCCAAACTTGTCACATTTGAAAAATGGATTTTACACCATAAAAATCTTTCAAAAATGTAAACAGCGTTTTAGATTGAAGTACCGGTATTTGATATTTAACTTACACTGTAATCATGGGTAATCTTGTGTCTGTTGTTTAGAAACAACCTCACTAACACAAAATGCTCTTTGCCTTGTAGTGTCGTTAGCTTAATTATTGAAGCGTTGATGTGAATCGAAACTTGTCATTAATTGTACGAAGTCAAAATTTATTGACGACTCTTTTTCTTGGGGAGGATTGAACAACAGCTGACGCTCACGCTCCCTGAACTTGGATTTATTCTACAGAAAAAGAGGCGTTAAAACGAAATCACTGCCAAAATTACATTGAGAAGAAGTCGTGATTATATTGAACAAGATTTCATGTTTTTTGGTTGCTCATGACAACAAAGTGATCCTTGTTCTTACGTCATCATTTTAATGTTTGGAGGAAGTGAACCCTTTTTTATCCCATCCGTCTCTCCACTCATTCTCACTGTTTACATGTTTTTCTAAAGTCTCTGGTTGTTCCGTACGTAAGTCTTGAACCTTGTTCCTGTGTGTTTTTACCTGTACCTCTGTACCTGTGACGACATGTGTTTGTGGCGGTGGTTCCTCTGTCCTTTGACTTGTCGTGGTTAGAGAATAGTATCTGTTTGGTCCATCAATAATCTGCATCAGTGATCAGCAGTGTCTTTTCTCGACACCGTCCTCAAATAAAATGTCTCTCTGATGATGAAATTCTTCTTCGTCAGGCTTCCACAAGCTTAGCTTTCTGAAAACACAACAAACAATACTTTCCCCATTCCCTCACAGCTTGTACATTTGCTGTCTGTGTTTATGGGAACAGGATTTACCTATGAAAGCAGTAGATTTCCGCCTGACGTGCTTTAGCTCAGAGCAGGACGTCCTAAGCTTGTTGACAGTATTTTTGCACACGCCATTGTTTTCTTCAGCAGCAGACTTCAGCTTTTTTGCCTTTTGCCTATAACAATAATAATAATAAACTATAATGCTTGTACATATCAGATAGTACTTGTTATATTGTATTCCAGTTTGTTCTTTCTTTCAACATGTTTTGTAGTACTGCTTTTTCATGATTACGTTTGTCAATGAAAACAGATGTGGGATGAAAAGTGGAAGTGTTTATTGTTTCATTTGTTTTTTTAAATAAACATATTCCTGATTTGTATATTTGTCTCTTGTTTTTGAATTAAAGAGTTTATGTCTTTTGTATGTGTTTGTCTGCGCTTGTATGACGCATTTTATCACTTACTGTAGTGCAGCAATATATAACTCCAAAGTAGCCATATGCAAACAAAGATCAAATGAATGAAGCTGCAGAAAGATAACTGCATATTATGGTTCACAGAAGCTATTAAACAAGCATTTTCAATTTGCAGTTACAGCACGAATTTATGTGTGGATATTTTCATTGTAAATTTGCAAATGATAAGTATAAAGGCTTAATGAATAAAATAGCTTTTAATCTAGGATAAACCCTGAAAATGGGAAAACGTACTCACAATGTAAAAACAGAGCAAAAGTGTAAGTGGAATGTGCACATGATACTTGTGAAGCAGGTCAGTGTTACATGCCTTGGCCTCATTACCCCCTTGTTACCCTCACACACTCTTTGAATGGAGCCTCTGCTATCATGAGTACCCAAAGAACATACGCACAGCAAGAGGCTTCACGGCCAGTTACATCCTTTTTCGTGCAAAACATTTTTTTAATTTAAAATTATTTATTTTAAGGTATGCTGTTTGATAAGAGTCAGTTTCATCTCGTGTTCTTTCCTTAGAAAAAATACCTGAACTCTTGTAAAAAACCGAACCAAAAACTCTTGTCTATAAGCATGCTGTCAAAGCTTCTCAGTGTTTCATGATAGCAAAAAAAATGTGTATCCTTGATACACTGGCAAAACATGCAAACTATCCAGTGTAGTCGGTATATCACATTATATATACAGATGATTCCCACAGTGGCAAATTGAAACTCTTTTAGAAAAACTGGTCAAACCAGAAAGTCGAGTCCAGCGAGAATGCTAGAGGCGGTAAGCAACACATCGTCTATACGCATGCGCAAGATGATTTCCCGCCCCGCTCTAAAACTGTGCTAGTCGTGAATCCTCTTGATATTTCACGTCATCTTTGGTTGTGGATTCTGGGAAAAAAGCCATTTTTCCCGTCTCCCAGCTGTCACATTTGAATCATATCTTTGATGAAATAACTAGTGTTGTTCAGTCGAAAAAAGGTTTTTGTAAGAATGGTCAGTCAGTGACAACACCGTGGACAGGATAAAGAGTTTTATTACTGTCCTCCTCCGTTGCTAAGAGACGCTTTGGGGGTGAGTTTATGGAGACGTTAGCTACGAGCCGGTAGCTAAGTTTCGGACCTTATCTGTGATTGTAATCGTATTAAATCAAACTGAGTGATGTGGTAGCTATTTCTGGCTGGCCGTGTGCTTGTCAAATGACGAGAGAAGCGTGAAAAGGACACTAAAGGTACGTTATCGGTAGTTCAAGTCGTCCAGCATCCTTCAAAGTATAGCTAATGAGTTTTTAACGCCAATTGTTCGTTATGAAAAACAGGCATTAGCATTAGCTAATTTGGTAAATGAAGTCTTGGTTATGACAGTGACCTATTATTGTTGAATTGTGCAGCCTCCTTCACCATAATAGCCTGCATTGTCGTGTTTGGCAGTCGACCTACTTTGCTTGGTTTTATTTTGAAAAAACGCATCCGGAAGCAGTTTGTGTAGTATTGTTAGTTTGACGCTGGTCTGTCTGGAGCATCACAACATTGTTCTGCTGCTTTGTTCGAGGGACAGAAAGCATCGCATTTGTCTTCGATGAAGGTAAAAACACAGCTGATATTTACTTTTATACGAGCATAGAGTCGCAGTGATGTAGCTAAAATCGATAATTTGACCAGAAGCCTGTCATATTAAACCTTACATCCTCGACTAAGGTCAGTAAATGTCTTGTCATATGCAGGAGCACGCGCCAGTGATTTCACTTATACAACAGCACTTTGAAAATGTCATTATAGTCGTATCTGTGCTTATGGTACATGGTGTACAGTCACATTATGTAAGGAGAACCATTGGTATAGGTGCTCGGGCCTGCTCTGTTTACAAACAGTTAACATGTCGGACGCAGACATTTCGTCGCATTTGTATTGGATTAGCATTATTGAATCAACTATGTCTTAAAGCTTCGTCCTTCTTGTACTGTTCTGTCCATTATCGGTCACCTTGATTGATCCGCCGCCAAGCCAAACCCTTCCGCCCCTCCCGGCCTCAGGCCTCATCCATCCATCCATCCATCCACCGGAGTATTTATCTTTGTGCATTAAACTGCACTCACTAAAGATGCACTGGTATCCGATGACATGTGTTATGTGCTACTTTCTGACGTTTCACCGCAGGGTTTTTTTTTGTGTGCGTTTGATAAGAGTGGTTTGAAGGGGATTGTTGATATTGGTGCATTGCAGTCGGCGTATAAGGGGGAGGGGGAGGGGGAGGATGGGTGAGGGAGAGAGCTGGAGACAGACACATAGAGAGAGGAGAGGAGAGGGGGGGGCAGGAGGGGAGAACAGGTGCGCCTCCTCCATCAAAGCAGGAGACGAGGGAAAGTCACGATGCTGCACAAATGGCCGCTCTGTCCTGCTGCTGCAATGGTTTCATTTACAGGCGTATATCTGTAGACCCGAAGGACGCATGCTCAGTATGAAAAGTGACTTGAAGAGGCCAGATGTCTCTTGGTGAGAGATGTATCGTTGCTCAGATCTGCAGCTTTTATATCAACACACAGCTCAATGTCCGACCTTACGTAAAGAACAAATATACTAATGTTAGGATAACTTATGTAGCACTGCAACTGTGTTGATCATTTGCAATGTTTCAATCTTTTGATGGCTTTGATATCATTTCCGGTTTGCACTTGGCATGGTTTCATGTTTTTACCTGTTCAGTTGTGAAGTGGGAGAGAGACAAAGGGGGTGAGTGGGACATTTTCTCTTGTGTGGCTTTTCTAAGGGATTGTTTTGTTTGTTTTTAAATGAACCCTCAAGCCGTGTGTGGACTTGTGCTCTGGGTCACGGTTACGAGCACGCTTGTGCTCTCAGCGGCTTAGTTCCAGTCTTTTAGTGGCTACAAGCACAACACAAAACATATAACAGGTTAAACAGTGAGCCTCTGGTGTAGATCTTAATCTGATGTTTGATTTTGCCACCTGACTCTGAGTCAGTGTCTCCTTGGAAACAGCAGCTCTGTCTCACTTTAATTGGATGAACTCATCACTGGCTGAAGCTGCGTCACTTTCAAGCTCAGAGGAATCCTTTGGACTCTGAATGGGATTTAACTACACACACACACCACTTACACACACACCTTTCACTTTCAAACCAGTCTTACTACCTGAGCTGTTATGCACTAGTGAAAGTGGAGCTGTAAATCAGCTGCTGAGTATGGTGAAGAAAAGTAGAATAGAGAGATCTGAGGGAGAGCTCTTCAACCAGATCAGGGTGTACCCTACCCATCTCTCACATCCTCATATCTATTGAATTTTCATGTGAAAGCTTTTTGTAAATGTGTCATATTAATCTTGCTGTTGTTTAGGGGACAAACTGTACTGGTGTCTGCAGACATTTTTTATGTAAACTGGGAATACAATTCAGTGTTTCCCTTCTTTTGACCTTCCTCTTACAAAGTATCGCTTTACGCCCTCCCTCTTCTTTATTGTATCTCATTTCCACTTCTTCAGGGCTCCTCCGCCTCCCTTTCTTCTTTCCTTTCTTTTTTTATCTCATCCACTTCAGCTTGACCAAAGTGACCAGCGAATAATGATGCACTTTCTTTCAACAGCTCATGATTAAACTATGAGAAGGTCAAATATGTTGCACGCTCAGCAGAAACTGTTTTCACTCTTTTCGTCCTTACGTGTTCTGTTCCTTTTCCTCGTCCTGTTGTAGTGTGTGTGAAACCAGGAAATGTCCACCATGGTGTATCCACGCGAAGAAGCCCTCGAGCGACTGAGCCAGGATGAGATTGTGCTCAACACAAAGGCCGTCATGCAGGGCCTGGAGACGCTGCGCGGCGAACACGCCCAGATCCTCAACTCGCTGCTGGACTGCACGCAGCCGCCTGTCGCCCAGGAGAAATCCGGGCTGATACGCAAGAGTCTTGAGGCCATTGAGCTGGGCCTGGGAGAGGCACAGGTCAGAGACTGGCTGAAGAACAAGCCTGTTATCTTTTTTTTAATATAGAACTTAGAATTTTGTTCTTTTACGCTACAAAAAATTTAACGTTTGGTCAATTATTTCAAAGAAACCGTACTGTCCGTCAAATTTATTAAGGTAGTTTCCTAATCCTTTCAGGTGATCATCGCCCTGTCGAGCCACCTGAGCGCCGTGGAGTCGGAGAAGCAGAAGCTGCGCGCTCAGGTGCGTCGGCTCTGCCAGGAGAACCAGTGGCTGCGGGACGAGCTGGCGGGGACGCAGCACAAACTGCAGCGCAGCGAGCAGAGCGTGGCCCAGCTGGAGGAGGAGAAGAAGCACCTGGAGTTCATGAACCAGATCAAGAAGTTTGATGACGACGTCTCGCCCTCTGACGAGAAAAGCCAGAGTGCCGGTGGAGGAAGCGGAGGTGGGAGTGGAGGAGACGCTTCAAAGGACAGTCTGGACGACTTGTTCCCCAACGATGACGATCAGGGACCAGGTATGACATCAGCAGCAGAGATCAGACGTAAAAAAAGACAGGGAAAGTTAAAGATAAGAGTATGGTAAAACTAATCATAAGTACTATAGAGTTAAAATAAGAATATAAAAGAACAGGAATATGGTATCTAATTGACTTAAATTTCCTAAACAAGAAGTTTACTATCCTCCCTCTGTCCCACAGCCCAGCCCAGTGGAGAGGTGGCTGCCCAGCAGGGGGGCTACGAGATCCCGGCACGCCTCAGGACTCTGCACAACCTGGTGATCCAGTACGCCTCTCAGGGCAGGTATGAGGTGGCCGTGCCACTCTGCAAACAGGCTCTGGAGGACCTGGAGAAAACGTCTGGACACGACCACCCTGACGTGGCCACCATGCTCAACATCCTGGCCCTCGTGTACAGGTATGGGGCGGAGAGAAAGACGTTTAACTTAAAGTTGCAATCTAATAGACAATGGAAATTAAAGTGTGCCTTTTTTCTGTTTTACCCTCCAGGGATCAGAACAAGTACAAAGAAGCCGCTCACCTCCTGAACGACGCTCTGGCCATCAGAGAGAAGACTCTGGGGAAGGATCATCCAGCCGTGGCCGCCACCCTCAACAACCTGGCTGTTCTGTACGGCAAGAGGGGCAAATACAAGGAGGCAGAGCCTCTGTGCAAGAGAGCGCTGGAGATCAGAGAGAAGGTAGACACTTCTTCTTCTCTCTCTAAAGTAAACATTCTCTGTTCAGATTTTATGGATGTTAACAATGCAGATGTGTCTCCAGGTGTTGGGCAAGTACCACCCGGATGTGGCCAAGCAGCTGAACAACCTGGCCCTGCTGTGTCAGAACCAGGGCAAGTACGACGAGGTGGAGTACTACTACAGACGGGCCCTGGAGATCTACGAGTCCAAACTGGGAGCTGATGACCCCAACGTGGCCAAGACCAAAAACAACCTGGTGGGTTGACTTGTTACGTGTTGTTATGTTAAACCATAGAAAGTTTACAAGGATTTCATGAAGCTTCATTGATGGTTTTGAAGCCTCAATTGTGCTATTTTGGCCGCCATCTTGTTTTTATTTAAACCAGATGTGACCATATTAGTATGATAGAGTGACTTCAATCAAAGCTAGCTACACCTTAAAGCATACCTTGCTTCCTCATCTGCTTTATTCAGTCAGAATTCTTTTAGCCACAGTGAAGTCGCCCCCTGCTGGCCATTAGAGATGCAGGATTGAGGCACTGAAGTGTCTGGTGCCCGTGAGGTCACGTGCATTTCTTTCAGAGTTTTTGGTTTATACAGATGTATAAGGTGTTGTGTGTTCTCCTCAGGCCACGTGCTACCTGAAGCAGGGGAAGTTTAAAGACGCTGAAGCTCTGTACAAAGAGATCCTGACCAGAGCGCACGAGAAGGAGTTTGGATCGGTGAACAGTGAGTAGAGCCGACGTGCAGACTGCTGAATCACACTGAGGAGGACATGCAATCATTTATAACACATGCAGCTTAAAAAAATGCAGATTTATGCTAGAATTAGGAAACTTTTTGTTCATGATCTTTATCTGGAGTCAAAGAAGTGGATGTTGCCCTATAAATCACAGCTGCAGCGTCATATTGATCATCCAATTCTTGTTTTAGGTGAAGTCTGGTGACATCAATGTTTTTTTTCCTGCAGTATGTAAAACTTCTTCAGACATTCGTAGTGTTTTTTTGGATCCAGGTTGGTTATTGGTCCACACCCTGATCACTGCGATCAGCCTCGTCCCTCTCAGCGGGTCAGAGGATTATTGTCATGCTATGGGAGCGTGAGGAGCAGCTTAATGTCCATGTTCCCCTGCCCGCTGCAGCTAAGCCCATCAAACCCTTAATGTGTCACATGTTCAGCACGAGGCGAAGCAACGGCCGGAATTTGACCCTGAACAATTTGATGAAACCAACAGGGTGGTTTAAATAAACAAAATCTCTTGTTTGTACATCAATGTAGGTCAGAGCAGGGATTCTTTTTTTGTTGTCAGTGTTGTCGTCGCTTATAACAACTCTTTCGTCCTCATCTTGCAGACGACAACAAACCAATCTGGATGCACGCTGAGGAGAGAGAGGAGAGCAAGGTCAGTCCTTTAGTTTGACCTTTACTGAAACGGACCGTACGGTGTAGTGAAAGCGACGGAGAAGACTAAACATATTTCATGTCTCTCTCAGGGGAACCGCAAAGACTCTGGTCCGTATGTGGAGTATGGCAGCTGGTATAAGGCCTGTAAGGTGGACAGGTGAGACACACATGTAGCTGATTCAGAGTAAACACAAACTGTTTCTCTTCTTGTTTCCTGGAGCACGAACAGTTCAAAATGAAGGAGTTTATTTAGTACAAGCAACATATTATATACAATCATATCCAATATAAACTCAGGAGGGCAGACACACGCACAAAGAGAGAGAGACCCTTTCGCTTTCTCACCGATCTCTCGGTTGAACCTGGTCATGTTTGCTCTCGTCCTCATTTTTCGTTGATTTAGTTTTCCACACAGAACTCTTTGACGGCTGCAGAAGTCTCTGTGGCGTTCTCAGATTCTGAATCTCACAGCAGCACAGCTGTGTTACCGTCACCTGACATCAATCCTTTGATGTAACGGTAGATAGCAAACAGCTTTCATCTGAGGGGGGGTACCACAAAACCAGTTCAACATACGTAGGTTTTCAGACCCGGCTTACCCTCTAATCTCGCTTCGTGGTACACCCCCTGGTGGTAGTACTGCATTACAATCAGGTGCTGGTAAAAACAACGGGGGGGGGTGCTATTTGCTGTGTGCAGCTATAAGCGTGTTTCCTGGCTCAGTAAAGAACGTTTCACATGTTTGGTTTAAAAGAAGGTCGGGGCTCTTTAGAGATGAGCTGAAAATACTGGAGCCTTTAAATTGAAAAAGTTGTTTCAAATCTTAAAAAAATCTCCATCAAAAGGCCACAGGAGGACAAATCCACATTTTTTTGAACATTAAATGGATGGCAGTTAAAGTCATATTGTTGAGACGGTTTAAACACTAATATTGTGTCTTTTTTTGTCCCTAAGCCCCACAGTGAACACCACCCTGAAGAGTCTGGGAGCTTTGTACCGTCGTCAGGGCAAACTGGAGGCTGCAGAGACACTGGAGGAGTGTGCCAGCAAGACACGCAAACAGGTACTACACACACACACACACACACACACACACACACACACACACACTACTGAGTTACTGCTGTTATATTAGAAGTCTGGGCTCTTTAGTCGGTTAAGGATCCTGATTAGTTCAATGTCACTTCCCTGCTGTGATGCTGAAGTGATTTAAGATCCGTTATAAATTGAAGTGTGTGAAGATCACCGTGTGTGTGTGAGCTGTACTGAAGAGGCTTTAGTTTTTATTTCCTTTAATCACTTCTGTGCAATCTTTAACTTTTTGTGGTTCCATCTCTTTCTCTCTCTCTCTCTCTCTCTCTCTCTCTCTCTCTCTCTCTCTCTCTCCCTCTCTCTCCCTCTCTCCCTCTCTCTCTCTCAGGGTATCGATGCCATTAACCAGAGTAAGGTGGTGGAGCTGCTGAAGGACGGGGGAGCTGGAGGGGCAGACAGACGACACAGCAGGGAAGGAATCAACGGGCCGGGGGGACAGAGGGGGGAGAACGAGGGAGACGACTCGGCAGAGTGGAACGGGGTCAGTTCATCCACACTGAAACATTAATCATAGTGTGAAGAAACATATCCTGTGAAGTTTGACTAACTTTCCTGTTTTTTTTTGTTCCTCAGGACGGTAACGGGTCTCTGCGTCGCAGCGGCTCCTTCGGGAAGATTCGTGATGCCCTGAGGAGGAGCAGTGAGATGTTGGTGAAGAAGTTGCAGGGCAGTGGACCACAAGAACCCCGAAACCCAGGGTAAAAGAATCACTGAAATACATTAGGTGGAGTCAGTCAGTGAATGGCTACATAGCTTTTCTTTGTCTATTCATTTCTCATCTTAACTAAGAAATGATTTAGTTCAAACAATCGCTAATGTTCACGTTTGAGGAACTAGAAACTTTGAATCTGGCGTTCCTGCTTGTTAATGAAGGTCAGTTATTGAAACAGTAGTCATCATGATAAAATCCACACATTAGATTTTCACGTGTGATGTTCAGTTTCTGGTCAAATACAATGAAGGGCTTTGATTACTTCATGTAATGGTGAAGGCTAACTGTGAGATATTTGTTCTTCACAGAATGAAGAGAGCGAGCTCGCTCAACTTCCTCAACAAGAGCACCGAGGAGACCACACAGGTACAACTGCTTTGATCACGTCTCAACACATGATGGAAGTCGGCCAGTGTTGCCTGACCACACTGTTTAACATAAGCTGTCTGGATTTTAGGACGCCAACTCCGGATTCTCAGAGTGCAGGGGATTAAGCGCCAGCAACGTGGACCTATCCAGACGCAGCTCCCTGATTGGCTAGACGGACACTGGAGGCGGGACTTGGGGGGGGGGGGACAAAGAGCAAGCCCAACGAGGAGATGCTGTTTGCAGCTTGGTTTGATCAAACACACATAAAAGCTCAAAGCGAGATCAAACACCGTCACCTGCAGCGTATTTTTTAAAGAACACTGAAAATCGAAGCATCAAAACACTAAACGTCGTCCTGTCCTGCTGCTGCTGTACAAACCGCCTCCCTCCAACACAATAGAGAATATTTAGATACACATTTATCAGCATGCTGCTTACTAGAAAGTGGAATGTCTGCACCTGAACGCCTCGTGTTTTTTGACTCATAGCACCGTAGCGAAGCGTCGTAGCCACATCGTGATGAGCCCGTCTCTTAGATCAACTCTCACACCTGCAGACTCACGTAGGCTAAACAAACTCAGAGAGAGAAGCATCACACTCTGTATATTCCACCTGTAGCATGAAGTATAAGCTGATGCTAACAACATATTGAATCCATATCATAGCTGGTCAGTAAATGGTACGATCCACTTAGATACAAACAGAGTAGAAGCAGTCTTTGGGGAGAAACAGACGTTAGCACTAAACATTTAAACCTCACTTTTGCCTTCTTGTTTTTATGTATATACCGTTTTAAATTATTATTTCTTATGACTTTCTTTGTATATAGTGCACATGTCTTTCTTTTTGTTTACACTTTACCTGGTTCATGAAGGCCTCGGATGAATAAGAAACGACTATCAGGAGGGGAAAGACTGGACAAGAAGGAAAGGATAGAGGGAAGGAATGAAGGAAAGGAAATTTTAAAACGGTCCAAAATGCTGATTACTAACGTACCTCAGTACAATCTTAGAGCCTGAGCTTAGTAACGCACTTTGAGCTCGATGGTACTGTCTAAGGTAGCTTCCCCTGTGTCCTCTCCTGAGCGGGCTTTCTGCAAACATTTCATTTTCAAATGAATGATCATTCTTTAAGGAGTCCGAGACTAAAAGATGCAGAAAGTTACCTTCAAAGTGAATTCACATATCTCTCTAAACATCCTGAATACAACCTCCTCCCTACAACATGAAGTCAAATCAAACTCTTTACTTTTCTTTCCCCACTTTAACCACAAACACTCAGGCTTCCACCCGGCAGTCATGAGCCTGAATCTTAATAAGATGCTGTGAAAGAGATGTTTATATGTGACCTGTTTACAATCATCAAACTGGATATTGCAGACATAATCAATGTCATCTAAAGATGCGAGTAACTACCTTCATCGTTGATTTTTGTCGTTGTTTTCCCTCTTAATGTTTCTGAATGTTTCTCATCTTGTTAAAAAAAAATCCTCCATGTTTTGTTTTATGACGCTGACTTGACGGACGTCGTCAGTCGTAATCAAACGATTGCAGAGATCTGACCGATGATTTCGTCCTCTGAATGTCTTATTAGTAAACGTTGTCCTGTTCCAGCTCCGCGCTGTCACTTTAAATGGGTACTGCGAGATGATAATTCAAACGTAGAATTGTATGTCCATTGTTGTGTCATTTACACAAGATCTTTGGTTGTTTTTTGTTTGCTATTCAGGAGCTACACTTCACCAAAATGAGATCAATACCAAGAGAAGTGTCCGCAGAATGTACGCGTCGCGGTGTGTTCAAATCAGACTCAGTCATTTGTGACTTGAGGCGTCAAAGAATAGCTTTTTTTCTTGGCTTTCTTTTGTAAGTTGTTCTCATCTTACTCTTCAATTTTCTCAAACAAGAAAGCCTGAAAAAAGTTCATTCTTGTCAGCCTGAGTTGGATTTCAAAAATGTCGATTCGATGTTTTGACGTGCGGTCATACTGTCACCGATGGTGCGTGCACACCTTCGCCTGTATGCCGCGTTGAACCCGAAGTCGCCCTTCTTGAAATCTCCTTTTGATGAAGTCACATTACTGAGTCGGAAAAGTGCTTAATTCTTTCTATCGGCTTCTGAATGTGCAACATGGCGCAGGGTTTGGATAGTGAAGAAGAAACGAAGGAGTAAAGTATGTGTGTTAGAAAACAAAGAAAAGATTTGGAAAAGTTGTTTGCAGGAAGGAAAAGTGCTTTAAGTGTCGTTCGCAGCAAATAATGTACAGAACTCTCCGACCTTTATATGTCTGTGTACTGTATGTCACATCGTGCAGCACTCACTATCTCCTCTATATAATGATGTGTAAAAACGTTGTAGAAACTCCTTTTTTTCCATTTTGATTGTTGGTTCCTGAACGCACCACACTGTTAAATCAATACCATAAATCCTAAATCAACGCGTTTTCAACCCTGGTGAGCCATTTCTTTAGTGGTGCGTTTCACAAACTCCATCAATATTTGAACATTTGAACAGCTGAGAGCAAATGAAAATGATTGAAATGTTGATCCAAAGCTTTCAGGATATATATGATTGTTTTCGTCTCTTCTGTTCAGATATTTATGGAGCTCGATGAGTGGTCGCAGGGACGAGGGTTTGTGTTTGTAATCATCACTTGCTGATGACTTGATGGATCATATTGTAAAGGGGCCAACCCTAAATGTGTATTTTATCAAAGGTTCAATAAAAACAAAATCCACTTTTCAACCTGATCCTGTGTCTCGTACATTTTCATACTCGGCAGAAATGATTCTGACTTCATCTTTTCTTCCGCTGTGGACACTTTCAGAGTCAGAATGTGTGTGTGAGTGTTCACAGCTCACACATACACAGCTTCATGGGGCGGGAGGTGTTAACCCTGTACGCTTCTTTGCAACTTCCTGTCTCGATGCAAAAAGGAAACCAAACCCACATGAGAATCCATCAGACAATCAAACACTGATCAGCTGTCACATCGTTGAGACGATCCAGCGATCGAGGGGAAGCATCGAGCTTTGAATGAACCGGGATTAGAAAGTAAGATTGCAGCTGTTAAGAATCTTCAGATGTTGGGTTAGATGTGACTCATTGTGCAGCTTAGTCGTGTCCTGATTCTAAAACTGAATATATTGTTGTTTTATTTTGTTTTTTCTATGGAAGCCCTGAGAGGACATGCATCCTTACATGTTTTACTCTGTGTATCCCCTCATGAGGAGCACATTACTGTGGTGTATTTGAGATCTCCAGAACTCCAGTGGTGTTATCTATAACATCAGAAAGTCAAGATCTCCAAAAACAAACAAACGTACTTATTATCTTGTGCAGATGTATGAATGCATGTACACTTAGAGCTTCTGTAGTTCTCTCCTGTAGTCATTGCAAACGTCAGGTCAGAAACTATAATAGTTTGTAGTCCATCATGTTTTAGAGTATTAACTTTCTCTCCACCAAACCTCATTAGCTTTTTGTCTATTTTTAACTCTCATCACCTGTTGGTCACAGGCCTTTGTTTCCCGTAATATTCCACACTCTAATCCCACCTCGGCCCAGGATCTGTCTCTATGTTCGCGGCGGCTCCCACCAGTCTCTCAGCGCCAGTTCTGGTCCAGTTCCAGCTCGGCCTGTTCAGGGAGGTGGTTCGAGTCCCAGCGGGCAACCTGAGCTACCGCCATGCCAAGAGGCTGGCTGCTGAGATCATAGAGCGCAAGGTAAATCAAAACATCCCACTGTTAGCCCCTAATCAGACTCTGATCAGGATTATTTAGAAGGAGCAGCTTAAAGGTTTACTTTGGACGTGTAGGGTTTGTAAGAGGTGGGCTAATGAGAGGCAATAGATTGTCTAAAGAAAGATGCTTTTTGTGCTTTATTGGAGTTTTCCTGTAAAGAATGAATAAATCAGGGGGGGTGCTTTCTAGCACAATCAGTAGATCATAGCGCCTCATATACGCAGGCTTCAGTCCTCGTCTCACTGGCAAGTTCGACTCCCAGTCCTGAAGCTATTCAGTGCACGTCTTCCCTCACTCTCTCCTGTCTCTCTCAAACACTCCTTTCTTATCGAGGCTAAAAAGCCCCAGAAAGTAATTCTCAAAAAAAGGAGGAGAAAGTCTGAATATTTTAAAATCTGTTGCTAAAAAACTCTTAAGATTCATGAAAGAATTGACTTTAGTTTTCCTTTAATAAGCCTGAGTTCAGTGAATTGCAAAATTCGGCTGAAAGAGGAACAAAAAGGTGAATTTAAAGCTCCTGTGAGGAACTTTCAGGTTCCGGTTGTCATCTGACGTCTGCATACTTTGTACTAATCTGCTTGTGACACTGTAATAACAGGGAGGATGAGGCTTGTTTTGCAGCTGCACCAAAAAGACAGCAAAAAGAGTGCTCTACCTCTTCGCACTGTCCCATTTGGGAAAAAGTTCAGTTGATGTTCCGAGCCCCTCAGAGCTGTCAGGAAGTGGACTCTGAAAAGGTCAACTCATGTTTGAAGGAGCGCTGTGTAGGTTATGAGCGGCTTTTTTTAGAAACCACTGAGTGTGTTTTCTGCATCTCTCACTGATGCAGAGTTGAAAGGGTGTTTCAGTGGTTTTGTCTCAAGTGTACCTCGTGCACGAAGACTTCTCATTTCTAGTGCAGCGTTGAAACCCGCTTGTTGTTTCTGAGTCTGTGTGATTGAATCAGACTGTGTCTAAAATGTTACGTTATGGATCAAAACGTCTGTTTCTTAACCTTCTTCAAGGTTTACATGAGGAAGAGAATGAGGCTTTAAAAGGAGAGTCAGATAAACATTTTTTAATGTGTAGTTGAGGTTTACATCAAGATGAACTGCAGGTACCCGTGTCTCTGGTCTGCTCTTCTTTCTGCCTCATTTACAGAGACTGTGTGGTCAACTAGAGCACAGCAAAACTTTCCAACCACAGCCTCCGCTCCCCCTCTGTCTCTCACACTCACACACACACACACACACACACACACACACGCTGTCTTGGTAGTGCTCACCTCACCTTGAAGTTTTCTCACGTTTCCAGGCAGCAGGTCAGTGGGCCGTTAACAATGTGACTTTGTGTGTCAGTCTGTGTGTTTCAATTTTGTATTTGCGTGCATTCCCTGCACACACACACACACACACGCACGCACACACACACACACACACACACACACACACACACACACACACACACCTGACACAGCTGTGTTACTACAACTGTGTTAAACACTCGTTTTTTTAAAGGTTTATTTTTGGGCTTGGATTCGAGCCCGGGCCGCCCGCCCAGAGGACTACAGTCTCCGTACATGGGGTGCGCGCACTAACCGCTAGGCTACCAGCGCCCCCCATGCCTACTAGGTTGTCTAGGTTGAAAGAGCTGCAGAGCTGGATGTTTAAAATCTTGTAGGGGTCGCCACTGAGCCATTAAGCCATATTTTTGTAACTGTGCCGGTCGAATTATAACGTGTGTGTGTGTGTGTGTGTGTGTGTGTGTGTGTGTGTGTGTGTGTGTGTGTGTGTGTGTGTGTGTGTGTGTGTGTGTGTGTGTGTGTGTGTGTGTGTGTGTGTGTGTGTGTTTCAGGCTCCAGATGTCAGTGTGGTCGGCGTTGGTGAAAAGATTCTGCTGTTCAGACATCAGCCGGCCTCAGAGCCGCTGCTGCAGCGTCTGACACAGGAGGACCAGCTGCAGGATGGAGACCTCATCGAGGTCATCATCGCAGGTCAGACAGCGACAAAAACACTTTTTCCTAACTCTTATTCTGAAAGGGCTCCTGTCCTCAGCGCCTCTGGTTACATACATCTATGTTATCAGGGTGTTTTGGCTTTGCTCCTTTCACATTTAAGTCCTCCTCGTTATGACGTCACAGCACTCAGATCCACACAGGCTGTCAGGTTATCTGTGAGCGCCAGAGATGGTATTTCTTTATGATTAATGCCAACAGGTACAAAGACGGTGCTAAATATGATCATGGAGCTAACTCTGGCATGTTATATTCAGACTGAGCTTCTGACAAATCAACCATGAACACTGAGGAGCACGTTGAGGCTTCTCTCTCTCTCACAGGTTATTCAGACGGACAAAAAGTCCCCGTTTCTCTGTATTTTAACGCAGGGCCGTCTGACGGATCGAAGATCAGAGCTGATATTCTGTATTTTAGATGATCAATCCACAGATTCTTTGCACTTTTACATTAAAACACATTATTGTTGCACACTGTTTGGTAAACCCCTCCCCATCTTTAATCACAAAGACTCAGCCTCTCTGAGCCGCTCGTTTTATACCCAATCATGTCACTAAGCTGTTGCCAGGTAACCTTAGTAACTGGGGGATGCTCCATCAGGTGTTTTTAAGCATGTCACAACTTTTCCAGTCTTTTGTATTGATACACGTGGAGTTTATCACTGATTTATTTTCAGGTTGTTTTGGTGATTTGTTTGTATTACCTCGTCTCTTGGATGCGTATGTTCAATGCAGCTCTGCAGAATACCAAAGAAACCAGAGACATGTTTTCATTCCTGCTTCAATGTGACATTTCTCATTAGCACTTATCTGATAATTGGACTGTATCTTTGTTTTATCCTGATCTAGTGTCAGCGTCAGTGACAGAGATGAGGGTCCGTCCTCACTCTCTGGTGGTCTATTCGTACCGGACCCCCACCTTCTGTCACCACTGTGGAGAGATGCTGTGGGGCCTCGTTCGACAGGGTTTAAAATGTGACGGTAAAGACGCTTACTCGTCGCTTCACAAACTTTCATCGACCTCATTTAAAACCTCTTTTTAAGAACTAAACCTGCACTCTGACTCCTCTCCTCCTCTCCGTCTCCTCAGGTTGTGGGTTAGATTTTCATAAACGTTGTGCTTTCCAGTTACCCAACGACTGCAGCCGAGCCCGTCGTCAGGTCAGCACCAGCCTGTCGCTGTTTCCCCCCCGACGACCCCGGACACACTCGCTGTCCAACCAGGCGGGAGGCAGTCTGGAGGAGGTGAGGAGGTGCTTCTAATCACATATTTACAAAAAAATAAAAAAGGATATCTAATGACTCTCACTATCTGTCCTTCACCAGATCAGCATGTCCAAACCCTCCTCCAGACCCCCGTCCTGGGCAGAGCCCCCAGTGTGGCTGCCAAACGGGTACGGAGACCAGAGCAGGGCTCAGGTCCCTCACACCTTCCACATCCACAGCTACACCAAACCCACCGTGTGCCAGCACTGCCACCGGCTGCTCAAAGGCCTCTTCAGACAGGGGCTGCAGTGTTCAGGTGAGAGGACTTGCTCTGCTCCTGTTTGATAACAATTCATTTACACCGATTCAAAATATACATACATGTTAAAATGATGTATGCTTTGAGGACAGTTTAGTCCAGATTTTCTGCCCATCAAAGCGTGTACAGGGAACTCGTATCTACACATAAAACAGACGACAGGCTTTGTTTTACCAGCTCTAAACTCATATTAGGGGCCATTGGGGGCGGCAGTAGCTCAGTCCGTAGGGACTTGGGTTGGGAACCGGAGGGTCGCCGGTTCAAGTCCCGATGCGGACCAAAAATATGGAAGTTGGTCTGGTAGCTGGAGAGGTGCCAGACCACTTCTCGAGCACTGCCGAGGTGCCCTTGAGCAAGGCACCGAACCCCCACCAGCTCAGGGGGCGCCTCCCAAGGGGCTGCCACCGCACTCTGACATCTCTCCATTAATGCATGTCCACAGGTCTCGTTGTGCATGTGTGTGATTCAGGCCTGTGTGTGTGAGAAGCATGTCCAAAAATAACAGAGTGCGAACCACAATTTCCCCGTAGGGGATTAATAAAGTATATAAAATAAAAAAAAAAAAAAAAATATTAGTTCCAGAGATTTATCCAGTACTCATGACCTCTGACCCCAGCCTTTTCTTTAAGAAAAGTTAAACGGCTTCAGGTCAATATCGTCTTTAATCAGGAGAGAAATATTCACCCTTGAATATTCCTCACCTCACAGTCTTTTCTAGTGATGAGTCATGTAATGAATTCAAACATAACCTTCTGCTGTGATTATTCTGAGACGCCCTGCTCCAGCAGCACGCTGACTTTAAAGAGCCATTTGTGAACGAGAGTTTCAAAGACATAAACTGGCTCATGTCTGGCTTTTTCTTTTTACAGGTATTAAAGTCACCTTCATGATTTGTCTCTCCTCACACCAGAATCTTTTTCCCCCCTCTCTGCTTCCATCTCTCCCTCTCTGATCTCATTTCCTTTCTTTTGGTTCAGATTGCAGGTTTAACTGCCATCGGCGCTGCGAGCCGCACATCCCCAGAGACTGTCCGGGAGAGAAGAGAGGCATGAACGGGGAAGGTGAGCAGAGTCCCCCGAGGGTCTGGTTTCTATTTGATATTCTGGACTCATGGTTCTTTGAAAAGAGCCCCCCCCCCCCCCCCCCCCCCCCTCCTCTGATGTTCCTGAAACCCTGAGCTGAGTCAGAGCTGCTTCAGCCTTCATCTCAGAAGCATTTGATTGATTCATGACTCATTTAGATTCAAAGACGTGTTACGATCATTCAAGTGACGCTGATTCAGGGAAGTGAGATCAGACTCTGGTGAGGTTTACGATGACTTTGACCAGATTGTGTGTTGCATGCACAGTCATGATCTGAAATAGATATATACATGAAGTTACTGAAGGACTGAAGAGGTAATAGATTCTTTTAGGTTTTAAAAATCCTGTTGTTTGTCTCTTGATGTAGCAACTGTGACGTCACGCTTAGTTTTCAAGGCTTCTGTTTTTGAAGTCTTGACTTTGAAAATGTGGCTGTCGCCCTTTTTGTGTGTGTGTTTGTGACTTTTTTTCCGGGGTGGTGCAGTGGTTAGCGCTGTTCCCTCACAGTGAGGAGGTTCCTGGATCAAATCCCCGTCAGACACTCTCTGTGTGGAGTTTACATGTTCTCTCCGGGTACTCCGGCTTCCTCCCACAGTCCAAAGACATGTTCTCGTTAGGTGAAGTGGTGACTCTAAGTTGCCCGTAGGTGTGAATGTGAGTGTGGCTGGTTGTCTGTCTCTATATGTCAGCCCTGTGATTGACTGGCGAACAGTCCAGGGTGAACCCCGCCTCTCGCCCAATGACAGCTGAGATTGGTTCCAACCTGCTGCGACCCCGAGCGGGGATTTTATGTTAGGTCAACCATTAGTTGCAAACTTCACATTTATTTTCCTATGATGTCACTGCTTAATCCTCAGCAGTGGGTCACAGCCTCCCAGCAGACCCTGAGGACTCCGGGGACACCGAGTCAATGCTCAGCAGTACGACAACACTACAGATCTCTGACGATGACATGTGCACTGACGGAGACTCGACCGCCGAGGACAAAGAAGACGACCAGCCACGAGAGCCGATGAGGTCAGAGGGTCGTTAATGTATTCTGATGATGTCATCCTTTTAAGAGGTGACTGTGTGGTTTCCTGTTGGCACACTCAATGTCCCGATGATGTCAGATGTTTGTCACCTAAAAGCGCTCTCATCTCTGCTGTTATTCATCTGCATTACAAATCTAGCATTGATAAGTGAGCTTTGACCTATACTGCCCCCTAGAGGCCTTTAGAAGAACACAGCTGCTCCGTCAGAGTGAAGAAAAGTCACTTTAATTCTGTTTTTATACTAAAACCTCCTCTTTTCTGTCCTCTGTTGCTCCATCAGTCCGTGCTTCAGCAGCTACATCCCTCTGATGCGGCTCGTGCAGTCGGTGCATCACACTAAGAGGAGAGCGGGTGGAGTCCTGAGGGAGGGGTGGCTGCTGCACCACACCAACACTGACACACTGGTGAGACATGCACAGTTTAAGTTATGACTAGAGGCAGCTCAGCTCAGCCATCCCTCACTATGTATAGTAAAAAATCATTTGAGGTGTTTAAGGTGTGTCCTCTAGTGGAAGAATGATCAGCAGAATGTGCTGAGAATAGAAGTGAAACACTACACCTGCAGTCACATGGTCCTCTTCATTGATGTGACCTCTGAGATGAATATTTCATTTCAAAGACTTTCACTTTGAACGTTCTGAATCGTTTCTGTTTTCTCAGAGGAAACGTCATTACTGGATCCTGGACTGGAAGAGCATCACTCTGTACCAGAACGAGAGCAGCACCAAGTACTACAAGGTGTGCAAACCATCGACACTTCAGCGTGTTTTTAAAAACGAAACCTGTGAAGAGTTTTTAGCTGGTTATGAGTCAGACTGATATTTATAGTGACGCCGACGATCTGTGTTAACACTGATTATTTCGACATGGTTATTTATAAAGTCTGTAAAAGCTGCGAGCTGATTTACTGCACGCTCCCAAAACCGCCTTGATTTGTTTGGTATAAGAAAGCAAAATTAGATTTTTTTATGAGAAAACACTCCTTACACATGTACAGGACAAGATCAGAAATGAGATCAGAGGTACTGTTTGTCCACAGGGGGGGCGCCAAAACAAACCAAGACTTCCTCACAGCAGGAGCTTTACTGACATATTTCTGATCCTCTAAGAAATATCGATCTTTTCTGATTGTGCTTTTGGATTAAAAATAATTGTAAGCATATTTTTTTATTATCAGGAGATCACTCTGTCTGAAGTGCTGCAGGTCCGAGGCCCCGCCCAACTCTCCGTACCCTTGCTGCCGGGCCACAGCACCCACTCCTTTGAGGTGGTGACGGACTTGCTGGTGTACTGCGTGGAGGCCGGAGAGGGCGGGTCAGCCTGGGCCAGCGCCATCCGTCAGGCTCTAATGCCCGTGCAGAGCAGCGGTGGAAACAATGAGCAAGAAGAGGAGCAAGGTGAGCTGGGAAATTGAGTTTTTTTGAGTCGAGTATTGCTAGAAATGACTTTTTTTCCTCCTTTTTTGGGGGGAAAATTTGGAAAGTGAACTATTTCCAAATGACTTATAATAATCTGAAAATGTCCGGTGAAAAGAATGTGTTGATGGTGAAATAACAAAACGTTTTTCTCTCGTTGTGATTACAGATGAGGATTCTCACCGAGACAGTGTGGTAAGGATCATTTTCAAGCAGCTGAATAGATCTTCATCACTTGAATGAACTCTTCTTCATGGACTTGTTCGCTGTAAATGTGTGTGTGTGTTTCAGGACATCAGCTCGGTGTATCAGATCTTCACAGACGAGGTGCTGGGTTCAGGACAGTTTGGAGTGGTGTACAAAGGTAAACTGATAATAAGGATGTTTCATTATCATTAAATAAATGTTGGATAACTATCTTCATGATTTTCACTGTTGGTACTAATCAAAGCACTCTCCTGGTAAATAATGTAATTCTCCAGGTACTCACAGGAAGTCTAGCCGTCCGGTCGCCATCAAAGTCATCGACAAGACTCGTTTCCCAACCAAACAAGAGTCGCAGCTGAAGAACGAAGTGTCCATCCTGCAGGTACTCGTACATGTTTCACCTCTTCATACCTTCAACAGGGTTTTTCAGTATCATCCAACGTGTGTTTGTTTCTGTGTGTGTGTCCAGAACCTGTCCCACCTGGGTGTGGTCCTGCTGGAGGGAATGTTTGAGACGGTGGAGCACGTCTTTGTCGTCATGGAGAAGCTCCATGGAGACATGCTGGAGATGATTCTGTCCAGTGAGAAAGGCCGACTCCCTGAACGCATCACGCGCTTCCTGGTCTCACAGGTATCATCACGTCTCTGTCTTTAGCTGTGTCTCACTTCAGGGGGTAGCATCCTTTGAAGGATGCAGCCTACGAAGGATGCAGCCTACAAAGGATGCAGCCTTCATAATCTGTGTTCTACTACAGTCACTACATGGGCCTTTAAGTGCCTCTTAAACGGACACTTTGGGGCCTGCTGACCCTGTTATACTTAAGAAGTTAAAAATGAAGAAAGTCATTAGTAGGATGATCAAAATGTGTTTCAGCCTGATCTCCTTCACACATGTTGCTTCATTAATGTTGTTCTTGAACATGTCCCTCTCGTGGTCTGCCCTGTGTGTGTGTTCGCTGTAGATCCTTGAGGCTCTGCGGTATCTGCACATCAAACACATCGCTCACTGTGATCTGAAACCTGAGAACGTTCTTCTGGCCTCGGCGGACCCTTTCCCTCAGGTGGGAGTGTTTTATTATTTCATACGTTTGTGTTTTAGCCTGAGCTGTCTTCTTACCGTACATTTTTAAATCCGACTTTGCGCTGAAGGTGAAGCTGTGTGACTTTGGCTTCGCCCGCATCATCGGAGAGAAGTCTTTCCGGCGCTCTGTCGTGGGCACGCCCGCCTACCTCGCCCCCGAGGTGATCAGCAGCTGCGGCTACAACCGCTCTCTGGACATGTGGTCTGTGGGAGTGATCATGTACGTGAGTCTGAGCGGGACGTTCCCCTTTAACGAGGACGAGGACATCAAACAGCAGATCACCAACGCTGCCTTCATGTACCCAAGACAATCCTGGGCCTCCATCTCACTGGAGGGTAAATGTAGATTCTTCTTTTCTCTGCTGTTACACTTCAAAGATCTAGGCCAGGATTCTTTCAGTTAGATACGAAGCTCCTTCAGACCCTTAATAAATGTTTTATAACAATTTATTTTCTTGTGCACCCAAGTTTTTTGTAATCACATTTTTACATGAGCTTCACAGTCTTTACATTAAGTTTGAAAAAATCAAATCCTACCAAACATGGCACCAGTCTTCCTCTGTAAGCCACTGGGTGACTCCGTTGGACCACTTCTCAGTTTCTCTCTTCTGCTCTCCAGCTGTGAGTCTCGTCAACAACCTACTGCAGGTGTCGGTCAGACGGAGGTTCAGCGTGGGCAAAGCTCTGGGACACACCTGGCTGCAGGTCTGACACAGTCTACAGTCTGTCCCATTTCTTTTCTTTTCATTTTTTTTAAACTCAAATTTTTTATGTTTCTAAGCTTATATCTGCAACATTCCTACATATGTGAATTTGATCGATGTCTGATTTTAAATCAACAACATAAAGCACATCGTCCTACTGTTAAATATAAAGTTAAATTTGTCTTCTTAAACTTAACATAACTTTTCCACTTGTCGCTCCTCTTCCTCCTGCAGGACTTCCAGCTGTGGTGTGACCTCAGGGAGTTCGAGCAAAGGATGGGCTGCAGATATCTGACGCACAATGGAGACGAGGAGCGCTGGACCCGCTACGCCCAGGAGAAAGGACTGAACTTCCCGTCTCACCTCTGCTGGGACCCTGACCACAGCCTTGACATGCGACTGTAGCACGGAGGTCAAAGACTAGACAGCGGATGTTTGCAAAACCACCTGCTATTAGCCAAAATGCAGAACACTGTCTGAAGTATGCAAACAAATACGAGATCTGCAGTATGCCAAAAAATACCCAGATGTCGTACTGATTCTGGAAAAATCGACAGTATGCATCAGACCAGTCTCCCTCGTGTCCTGGCTCCCACAATGCAAAGCTCCAGTTTAGAGGTCAAAATGACGGACAGCAGCGGGAAATAATCACAGTCAGACCAAACCACACAAAGATACCAAAGAGTATCTTTTTTGATTCTCAGAATCCTGATAATCAAATGAATCGTCCGCTCTTTTCAGACTGAGTGGACGCTCCACTGTAGCAGCGTTTGCCATCCGCTGGGATGTTTACGTCCACGTTCCAAGACCAGAAACCAGCTTAGGGCCTGGCATACTGCAAAGGATCCATCGACTAGCAGTCATACTACACACTACTGCTGAACGCAGTATGCAGTACATGCAGTGCATACTACATTTGATAGTAGTATGAAGTGTTCACAGCTTAGATGAAACCAAAGAGAGAAGAGTTTAAGATTCAAAATATCCTTGTGTTTTAATAGTTAAAGGGGACATATGATGAAAAATCCACTTTGACAGTGTTCTTGAACATATATTTGGGTAACCTGAGTGTCTATCGACCTACAAAATGTGAAATAAATCCATCCAGTCCTTTGTTTGTGGTCTGCATAAGTCTTACAACACAGAGAAAATTGCTCTGTTTCAAATGTTCTCTCCTTGTGACATCACAGTGGGATTCTTGTAAAAAAAAAAAACCCTCCCCTCCGCTGGTATCTTCACCAATTGACTCCACCCCCAGCCTAGAGCAAAACTTTTGCGCAGGTCCGCCATTTTTATTCTCGCTACAGAGGAGTGATTTCTACCGGGAAAACTCAGGGGGGGCTCATTGCATTTAAAGAGACACACACCAAAACGGAGCGTTCTGAGAGAGCTGGTTTATACAGGGTCACAAACCTCCTCTGGTGCTTGAGTCATGTTATATTTTGACCAAAGCACAGCACAGATGTTTCATTTAGACCACAGGGGACTGTCCTCTTTAAAGTTGAATACCATTATCTTAAAATATTTATGTTGTTACCCATGTCTATTGTTATGTAAGGTGTTTTGTTGGGGGGGGAAGATGCTGAAAGTATCAGAAAACAAAAAACTTAAAAAAAAAAGTTGTAAACTTGATGAAATGTCTTTTTGTCTGGCACCAAAGATAAAAAAACACAAACGACTGCTGTTTAGTAATATAATTTTCCTTTTTTATTCCAACTTGTTGATTTTGAATTGAACTGTGAAGTGAGATTTGTGAGTGTGATGAAGGACAGGATGAGATGAGGATGAGGGGAGGAGAACGGAGCACAGATTAGATTCAAGAGATGCTGACTCGCACTGACGATCATGGCCGAACCAAACCCTACTTACTTTCCCGCTGACAACGTCCCACATGCAGTATCGGCTCTTCTATTTTTCGTCTAGAACTTCCCTGATGCCCTGTTGTCTCTGACTGCTCGACACCGCCCTCTTTCTGTCACTTTTTGTACGATCACGTGTCGTACATTTAGCTGTAATGCATCTGAAACTAGTGAGAAATAAGAAAGAAAAGGGTGTGTGGGATTTTTCTTTCTGTCCTCGTTCTAAAGTGCAGCCATGGCCCCCTCTTTGTCTGCATTTACCCACAGTGCTTTGCTCCGAGTCGCTCTCTCTTCCTGCAGTGATTTTAAAGTTTAGTTGCTCCCATTCTTCCTCCATGTGTTCCTGAGCTAAAGGCTTTAAGATCTTCAGGTTATCTTTGCTGACATTTTCACAGTGCTGTAGTTTTTTTTGGACAGTGTATCATCGTAGCACCTGACTTTCTCTTCCTCTCCGCTGACTCTGATAGCTTTTTGTTTCTGTGATTAAGGACGAGTCAGACTCACAAAGACAGCGTTTTTTCTAAACTTCAACATAGCATGCATGTGCACAAATACACAACCAACCAAGCCAACTGACCAACCAGCTTTTTTATCACGTCTTCTTCTTTAATTACCCTTCTACAAAAAATATGTCATCTGAAAGAGAGAGAGAGAGGGGGAGAGCAGGAGGCTTTGCTCGAAATAACTCACGGTTTCTTCCTCTCCCTCATCACCTCCCTCTGTGTAACGTCTCCTGAAGGCAGGTGTGTTATATGTACGCTGCTTACATAAGTTCAGTGCAATAGCCGGCACATTCCGGCTTTTTTTCTTTATTTAAGGCACTCTGACAGAAATGAGGGACCTGCTTTTGAGATTCGAGCAAAGTGTGCTACTCTCCACCTCTCTGGGCGGTGTTTATGGTGTGAAAGGAGGGACGGGAGGAGAAGGGGGGGGGGGGAGGGGAGGAGGGGAAGAGAATCAAAAGGGGGAAAAAATCAGAAGAAGAAAGAAACTAGAAGGACAGTGGAAGGGGTTTAAATTGCTCTCTCCACAGAGGAGAAACAGTGGGAGCTGGGGAGGAGGAAGTGAAGAGGAGCGGCTGTGTTTATAAGTCGCTCTCGCCATACAGGGCGCTGGAGAAGGAGATGTAGTCCAGGGCGCCAGTGGCGCCGTCGGCTCCAATGTACCTGGTCATGCGGCTGATACAGTACTCGGCCTGCTCGGGCGGCAGCTCCCTGCGCAGCTCGTCCACTGTGATGTAGTTCTGGAGGAGAGGTCAGAGGGCGTTGTGTTCACAATGGTTCATTTTAAAGTCCTGATTTTTCTGGTATTACAAATGTTTAACTTTAGATCAGGCTCCATCATCAGCTCCTGTGTCTTTACCAGGAGGAGAGATGTCACAGTAATCCCTGATCTAGGCTGTTTTTTTAGTTAGGATAAAAATTACGACAGAATTTGTGAGATTTCTCTTCTAAACTTGACGATGACTAAGATCTTAAACGTGTCCCAATGTTAGTACAGTTGTTACTGTTTGTGTCAGTGGCTCTAATGATGAGGTTACACATCTGTCGGCTCACCTTGTCTGAGGCCAGAATCTTGAAGGAGGCCATGACCTGTTCTGCGGTGTCGGTCTCGGCGGTCTCGCGGGTCATGAAGTCGATGAAGGCCTGGAAGGTCACCACGCCGGTGTTGTTGGGGTCCACCAGAGTCATGATGCGAGCAAACTCCACCTCACCCTGTCAGAGGAGAGGATTTGATCAGCTCGTTGTGCACAGGGGGGGAGGACACAGATACTTACAATTCTTGAAACATATTGTATCTTTAGTCATTTTGTCCTGAAAATAGAAATCTTCCACTAACCAGATCGTAACCCATGGAGATGAGGCAGGCACGGAAATCGTCTGGGTCCATCATGCCGTTTCTCTTCTGCAGAGAGAAAAAAAAAAAAACATCATAATGAAGCAGATGTTTTCTTGCAAGCTTACAGAGAATTACCAAAAGACTTGAGAAGTTTTAAACTTCACGGAGGACAAAAATAAAAACATGCATGATGATAGGTTAGGGTTTTACAAATCATGTTGTTTGGGCATTTCTTGCGGTCTATTTTCAGAAAAAGATTCCTTGTCGTGGTCAGTGAACGCCTCACCCTGTCGAAGTGGTTGAAGGAGGCCCTGAACTCGTTGAGCTGCTCCTGGCTGATACCCTTGGCGTCGCGGGTCAGGATCTGGTTCTCCACCTCATTGATGGTTCTGGCGATGGTGGTGAGCAGCTGCTCCCAGCCCACACGCACATGCTGCAGGAAGAGAGGAAAATAAATGTCACTTTAATCAGAGAAACAGAGAGGTGGAGGGCACTGTGACGGCTGCGGTGGAGTCCTCCGTACCTCCATGTTGTAGTTGGTGTGCTTGTTGTCGAAGATGAGGGACTCCTGGCTGAGCTGGTGGTCTCCCTCCAGCTTGTCGATGTTGGATTTGTAGTTGATGATGTTCTGCTCGTACTGCTTCAGGCTGTTCATCTGTTCCTCCAGAGAGCCGGCGATGTCCACAGACACGTGGCTGATCTCCTGCAGGAGCACAGAGGAGCACAAGGACATCAATTAGAGTCAATAATTGACACTATTGTATCATCAAAAATCTTTAAACTCAAATGAACTATTTAAAGCATCTTAATTAAAAGTGTTCAATGACTCCGGACCTCCATCTTGGTTTGAATCCAGGGTCCGATGATGTTGGCCTGGGCAGCAAACTGGCGCCTCAGTCTCTCGTTGGCTTGCTGTCTGGCCACCTCCTCCTGGAGCATTTGGTCTCTGAGGGGAACAAGGTGCTTCACCTGCAGGAGGAGAAATTCAATGAAGAGTCTCATGAGCTTCTTTTGAATGAATTCAGACCTGCTGCTGTTTTTGCGCTTCTCTTATTTTTAGCTAGATGACAGAACGCAGCGCACAGATGGATGTGAAACAGAAAAGAGCATCACGGTTGTTTTGGATAAATACTGTCTGATGAATCCCACACGGTTCGATAACACTCACAGCGTCCCACTTAGTGCTGATGTCCTGGGGGGAGAGGGTGGTGTACGGGTTGATTCCAGACAGCTTGATGCCGTAGGTCTGGGCGATCTTCAGGATCTCGTTGTGGATGCCCATGGTGGCCATGCGCTCCTTGTCGGCCTCGGGCAGAGTGGCCTTGAACTGGTCGTGAGCTGTGATCAGACTCTGAACGGAAGAACAAGAAAATCAAGAAACAGAGAGACAGAGATTTTATTTTACATAAACATTTTCACCACCAAAAAGTGTTTCTCTATGAGATAAAACGATGAACCAAAACAAACACGAGTGAGTTGAGCTAAAGCTAAATGATCGCATGAGAAGATTCTGTGATTCAAAGTGACGAGGACTGTACAAACATACCGTACAGTGTCTGTGTGTGACTCTGGCCGTACCTGGATCTCCTCGATGCTGTGGACGATGAACATGTCCTGAAGGTCCTCCATGGCTCCGTCCATCCAGTTGTTGAAGGGCGCCGCCCTCTTGGCAAACTCCAGGTACAACTGGTCGATGGTCTCCCACAGCTTCTCCACACGCTACACACACACAGTAAATAAGACTTATGTGAGCACATTCACTTCTCTAACGTTGACTCAACCAAACTCCTGTCATGTCATTTGAAGTTTTTGGTGACATACCTCCAGTGAGTCCCTCCTCTTCTGGGTCAGGGTGCCCAGGTTGTCCCACTGATCACAGATGCCCTGACAGCGGGCGTTGACTGTGGCAGCATCATGATAGTCCAGCTCACTGTCGGAGAAGAAGACAGAGAGGCATAAGGAGACATTCATTATCTATACATGTCTGATGGATGGAGAAACTTTCATTTAAGTTGCAGCTCATGTTCCCCAAATATCTGGCCCTGTACTACATCTGAGTATTTCATTTTTTCGAGGGGTCATCTGACAACATTTTCCTTTTGAAGTTATGGATGATAAATGATGTGTGGCACACATACATATTCAGCGTTATGGTGCTGAACGGCTCATGTTTAACTGTAAGTAGCATCAAAGAGATCATCTGAGAAGTACAAAAAAAAAGAAGAAGAAGCCTGAGGAGTGGTGAGGAATAAGAACGAGTGAGATCAGAGGTTTCTGCTCTTTCATGAACCATCCTTTCATCTAGTTTATGTCGCTCATTAAAAACGTTCTCTATTCATCCCATTCGTCGTTTGTTCTTCGCTAAGTTCATTTCCTCGCCTGCCTTTAACAAATCTCTGATTATCACGATTCTAAGAGTCTTATAAATCATTAGTTGCCGACTTTTTATATTCCTAAATCACACCTCTCCTTCATTTTTCCTACCCATTTGTTTCCATGCACCTTAACTTTGACCTTAAACAAAGACGCCTGTAGCACACTAGAGAAGCGTACTCCACTCCGTAGTCTTACTTGAGCTCCTGGGCGATGGCAGCGATCTGCTCCACTCTGTCCTGGTGAGCTGCGAGGTCGCTCTCGAAGGCCTCGTGCTTCCTCATCAGGGCTCTGATCTCCATCAGAGAGGCTGACTCGAAGTCCTTCTGGGACAGCAGGTCCTCCTTACCTGAAACACACAGACGCTTTGATATGAATCAGCCTGACAGATTTAAACTACAAACCTCTGATTGTCTGTCCTGCCCTCTTTCTCTCTCTCGGGACATAATTTGATCGTCCCTATAAATGACTAAACTGTTTCATGGCTCTCCATGATTGTATCCTGAGCTTTCCAGTGTTTCATCACTTTTAATGACAGTGCAGAAGAATGGGGTAAGATGAGGGTTTAACTTCCTTACTGTAGAAGTAGTTTGGCTTAGTGTACCAGTCTGATGAGCTTCACTGTGCAGAGTGATGGATGTGTATACTTTCACCGCCTTCTGAACTCAACTGTCCTTCAAAGTCAAATACTTTAATCCCACTCGTTCATTTTGAGAGTGCTTGAGAAGCTTGTGAAAAGCTGGTAGCTCACATGATGTTTACACGAACTTATCCCGCTTTTGATCTGGTTTTTTTAAGTTCCCTGTTTTTGTGTCATGCATGTAAACATCATTTCCTGAATATGATCAAAACCAGGATAAGGCTCATAACCAGGAAACCCAAGTCCATGTAAACACCCTTAATGAGACTCGAGAGGTTGTTAAAGACGTAAAACACAAAGTTAGAAACGTAATAATGTCCACATGGAAGTGATTGACTGCAGAGTCGTTTGTTTCGAGCCTTCCTTTAGAGAATGACTTCTGGTGATTCTCTTTCTGCTTCAAACAACACGATCAGGGTGTTTGATTTGTAAAGATCATATTCTGACAAAAACATACAAGTTACACATTTCTATTTCAGCTTTGGTCCTAATAGAAAGAGAAACTTTGGTTAAGTGAACCAAGGCGATGCTAATTCTGTTAGCCTACAAAAATACTACTACTAAAAAGTCTAATATTTGAATATCATTTTCATACATCAACTGAGCCGAAAGAACATCACTCAAATTATTTTTCCTTTATCCTTTGATTGATTCCACAAATACTAATTACATATTATAATCCCTACTCAACATTTTCAAGGAGACAACCTTTAAACTCTGTGGTCCCTCTGAACGGTGGCTGTTCTTTAAAACTAAATAAACATTCAGAATCATCTTCACTGTGTTTTTGGTTTCATGAGCTTGAAGTATTCATCAGTGCGTCTTTGGTTCTATGTGTTTTAGACTCTTTTGTCCTCCGTACCTCCGGTCCAGGACTCATGCATGGAACACTTCTGCTTGAACTTCTCGGCCAGGTGATCGAGTCTCTCCAGGCGGCGGATCTCAGTGAGCAGCCACTCCTCGTAGCCCTTCTCCACCTGCTCCAGACCCTTCCAGGCATTGGCAATATCCTGACGGAGAGAGAAACGTTAACAACACTGTAAGCTGAGAAGATTTCTGAGTGTTCGTACTTTTTTTTGTTGGGTGAGAACTTTATCTGCGGCGAGGTCTTATGTTTGTTAGCTCACAGAGCAGAGGGCTTTGAAAGGATTTCACCAGTTTCAGAGGATAGAAAACAAAATGAGAAGAAGTGATCCTCAGTAAAGCAACAATAACACACTGATCTAAAAACCTGTGCTGCTCACCGACACCATCTTGCCCTCGGAGGGCATGAAGGCGGGCCTGTTGCTCAGCCTCAGCTTGGTCTGCAGGGTGTTGAAGTTGATCTCCAGCTGGCACTTCTCCTGCACGCGGGGTGGCTTGTGGATGCGGCGGTAGTCGCGGAAATCTTCCAGCTTCTGCTGCATGGAGCGCATGGTCTGCTCGGCCACGCGGTTCTCCAGCCAGGGGATAGTGCGGCGGATCCATTCCAGCAGCTACAGGAGGGACGGAAACATATGGATGATCTATGTCCAGTTTGTGTTGACATCCTAGTGTCCAACAACTTCATTTATTGATCATATTTGTCTATAATTTATAAAGTGTACATTTTCCTGTTTATAGCTTCTCCTCGATCTTTCACTTCTCTTTACTCTGTTGATTTGCCTGCAGTGTTTGAGAGCTGTGTCAGCAGCAGGATCAGAAAGTGTACGGAGAAAAAACCAGCGTGTTTAAACTGCTCCAACGTCAAAGTGTCTGCAGAGGACAGACTGAGAGTGGGAGAATTTGGTTGCAGTGGTTTCTCACCTCGCTGGCCAGCTTCTCGTACTCCTCCATCAGCTTCTCATTCTCCTGGTTGACGGCCAGAACCTTACAGATACGGTTAGCAGCGGTCTCAGCCTGAGAGAGGGGAGGCAGTCACAGCATTAAATATGCATTCATAACAGACAGTTTCTCTTACATGTGTTCGTCAGGACTGCTGTTGTGGATGTGTTCGAGGTATAATCTGTTATGATCAATTAAACAGTGATACACTTTTACTCACAAAGCTTCTGAGTCAAAATGTGTTCAAGAATAAAATCAGGACATCATCTGACCTGTTCAGCTCCAGCGAAGGCGTGGTAGAAGCATGACACGTAGGTCATGATGGCCTTCTCATCAGGCTTGGGTGTGTTCACAATATCTGAGAGTGGAACAAAAATATCAAGGATGTAAATCACTTTACAAAACTTACTTAGTTTTACATCATAAATGGATTCCTGTCTGTGCATTGCTTTTCATACGGACAGAACTGGGTTGTGCTGACTTGTAGTGTACGTCAGTAGAGTGTGTTGTGTGTGTGTTTACTCTCTGAGAGGACTTTCACACTTTTACAAACTCCTGAGCTGTATGTGTGAATGCAAACGGCCACATTTTTCACGCAGCAGGATATAATCCTAATTCACCTCCAATGCGTGTGTGAGGGGGTCGTGACGATTATTCCCTGCGATCGGTGCATGACCGTGATCTCTACGCATGTAATTAAACTGCTGCATTGCGTTCTCCGTTCGCCAGTATGTTATTCTCCACTCTTTATTGTTCCTGCAGAGGTGTTAGAACTAGATTTTCGTTTCACAGTTTTTACAGCCTCACCTTCAGCATCAAGCATCTTGGGGATGTCCAGGAACTTCTCAGCCACCTCGAAGGCGGTGTTCAGGTTACCAATGGGGTCGTCCTACAGGCAGACACATTCACTGTCAACTGTACTGTATGGGTTCGTCATGACGCCACACATTTAGCTTGTGTGACCAGAAGCAAACAGAGAAGGGCGTCACACACAGCGTCAAACCAGTTTCATAAATCACTGCTGGCTTTGTGTTGATCTCTTCTGTGTTTTCTTCCTTCGTTGTGATTTTGAACAACAGTCAACTTTTTTTTATAGAAGAAACATGTGGACGCTTTCTTCTTTGATAGTACAAGTATGTTTAAAATCTAACAAATGCAACAGAAACCTCGGTGACTAATCAGGCTCAATAAATCTGCTTTTTATCAAACACCTTTCTAGCTAGCGTCTTGTTAGGAACTCGTATTAGACATGATATCACAGTGAGGATCAATCCTGACAACTCAGAACAAGAGAAAACAAATAAAGAAAAGCAGAAGAGAATGACAGGATATAAAAGAAAGGAAGGAAGGAGAGAGCACCTTTCTCAGTTTGGAGTAGTCAATGAGGTCAGGTCTGTGTCTGTGGATGAGGGCGCACAGAGCCAGGCCGTCCTTCCAACTGAGCCACGACAACAAGAGGAGGACGAGGAGAGAAGGGGAGATACAGGAAACAAAGGAGGACGAGGAGAGAAGGGGAGATACAGGAAACAAAGGAGGACGAGGAGAGAAGGGGAGATACAGGAAACAAAGGAGGACGAGGAGAGAAGGGGAGAGACAGGAAACAAAGGAGGACGAGGAGGAAAAGGGAGATACAGGAAACAAAGGAGGACGAGGAGGAAAAGGAAGATACAGGAAACAAAGGAGGACGAGGAGAGAAGGGGAGAGACAGGAAACAAAGGAGGACGAGGAGGAAAAGGGAGAGACAGGAAACAAAGGAGGACGAGGAGAGAAGGGGAGAGACAGGAAACAAAGGAGGACGAGGAGGAAAAGGGAGATACAGGAAACAAAGGAGGACGAGGAGGAAAAGGAAGATACAGGAAACAAAGGAGGACGAGGAGGGAAAAGGAAGATACAGGAAACAAAGGAGGAGAAAAGGAGGAAAAGGAAGGTAAAAACAGGATGAGTAAGGATGTAAGGAAGATTGTGTAAAGAGAGAAAGAAACATGGTAAAACACTACATGTAAGGAGAACATAAAGAAAGCTGCAGTTCCCTGTTTGTGCCACAGTCTGGCGTTGTAGACTCACCTGATGTGGAAGTTCTGGACGTTGACGTTCCTGTAGGGGGCAGTCTTCCTCTGGCACCACAGCAGCAGACCCTCCTTAGCAGAGGTCTCTGGAAAAAAGAAGAGGAGGGAGATGAAGAGCATGACAAACAAAAGCAGTGTTAATCAAGAAAGAGAAGGAAAGACAGGGTCTCAAACTAATTGAACAAAGGAGCCTTAAGAAAGATGCTAAATGGTTTAAATCCAGACTTTTATCAGTTTATAAATCTGTACTTTTGAGATCCAGCAGGTGAAGCTGTTTGTTTGAAAATGTCCGGCACTAGTGGACGAGGCACTGTGAGAGTTTAGGTGTCAAAAGGAACGTAAGCTCAAAGACAGCAGGAGATATTGAAGATCAGGAACAATAAAAGTGGAGTCACAGACGTTGACTTGGAGGTGAAAAACGGGACGGGGTGAACCAGGTCGTCGTCTTCATAAACAAAGGTTTATTGTTTGTCTGCCTGCTGACATGAAGGGTACTCGAAAAACGACACGAGGTGAGGAGAAAGTTCACAGAAGTTTGTTCTATGTCGTAGATCGTAAACTAAGATGAACTTCAGTTAATGACTTCAGGTGAATCTGGGAGCTGGCTGAGCGGAGACTCGGATCAAACAAGGTGCTCTGCTGTGCACAACATCTTGACATGTTTGCACTTTTCTAAACAATCTCACTTTAACACAGAGAAAGTGACCATCATCATTAATGACTGAGACATTATGTTGTGCTTCTGTGACAGATGGGGTGATTGTAGCTCTCAGCTGTTATTGTTTGGCCTTGTGTAATAACTGAGTGTTATTATCTTGTTCTTATTTCAACTCACTTCATTCAAAGAAATAGTAATTATAATAATAGTTCAAAGTTGATCATGTGCGTATTTGCTTTGTTTCTGGGAGTAAGATGAGAAGATCATTACCACTCTCATGTTATTTATAGTTATCAGTTAGCTTAGCTTAGCATAAAGAGCAGACACAGGGGGAAACAGCTAGGCCGACTCTTTACAGTAATAACTACTAACAAACATCTCCCAGTGTCTCTAAAGATACACACTGTTCTGTTTAATAAGCTCAACTATTCATTTTAGAATATGCACGTTGTGTTTGTTTCTCTATCACATAAAAAACTACACTGAAAGAAGTTTTTCATCAAATATTAAAAAAGTCTGATTGGAAAAAGTCAACAGGTGTTTTATTACACCGAGCAGTTCTGGGAAGCTCCTCGTCATTTTACCAACATGTCCTGGCTTTAACAACCCCTATAGTATCTTTATGAACATTATGTAAATCAGTGTTTCCCACAGAATGACAGGTCGATAAGAGCAAGGCCCCTCGATCGGTGCTTTTACAAGAGGGGTGTACGGACAGTGGACCTTCTCTCTCTCTCTCTCTGAAGCTGATGTGATTCTGCTCTCTTGGTTTTGCTGTGTCTTATCTTTCCGCAGCAGTCGAGAGGGACATTTTTCTTAAACGGGAGTTTGTTATGTTGCACGGAGCCGTGAGGTCCTCGCGCGCTCTCTCTCTGAAACATCGTATAGAATGTACAGATACAGCAAATACAGCCACTATAATGAAGGGGGAGTCATGCTCGGACATCAGAGAAGTTATTAATGAAATATGTCGATTTACAGACTCTTTATTTTTTAAAGGACACCTTTACCTGACGTTTCACAGGTTGTTGTTTTTACTAATCTCTACAGAATACCTTCTGTAAAGACGGAGGTAAACAATAAGAACTACACACACACACACACACACACACACACACACACACACACACACAAACACACACACAAACACACACACACACACACACACACACAGAGACAAACACACACACACACTGACACACACCTTCCACAGAGATGTCTTGGATGGCGAAGCGCAGAATGATGGTCCAGATCATACCAAGAGTCATCTTCCCATTACCGTCAACGATTTCTGTAAACAAACACACACAAGCACAGATCAACAGCGTGATGTTAACGTGATCAGAGAACATTTAAGGTAAGGTTACAAGTTCAGAGCGTGGGTAACGACACAGCTCTGGAAGCTGCTGCTGCTGATACAAATTGAATCTCACACTTCTTGAAGGCTTAACAGGAAACTTGGCTGCGATGAAAGTGATGAAAATTAAAGTTGCACAAAAATGAACTGAGCTGCTCCTGAAGAATCGTGACTTGAAGCTCTCAGCCACTTTTCATGAACTCTCAGTCTGACCCGTGTTTCTCAGTCTATCATGAAGACAGTGACTGCACTTTTCTCTCTGGTCACATACCACTCACCTGAACTTTAAATAACACATATCTACTATTTCAATACTGATGTCTAATTTTAGCCAATTACAATCTCTTTGTGCGATAACCTGTCTAACAATTTCTTGGTGTTCATACTGTTTTAATAACAGTATTTATTATTGCTGTTATTCTTTACATGATCACTTTCTTGTTTTGCCCCCATGTTTCCTGTTTACTTTTTTTTTTAAGGTTTATTTGGGGCTTTTTATGTCTTTACTTTAGAGATAGGACAGACGATAGAGTCCGAAACCGGGGAGAGAGAGTGGGGAGTGACATGCAGGAAAAGGAGCCACAGGTTGAATTTGAACCCCGGCAGCCCGCTTGGAGGACCGTAGCCTCCGCACATGGGGCGCCTGCACTAACCACGAGGCTACCGGCGCCCCCTGTTTACTTTATTTAATGTGTTCTCTTCTCGTGAGCTGCTGTACTAAGTGAATTTCCCCCACGTAGGATAAATCAAGCTCATCTTATCATTATCTAACGTGAAGTATTTGAACATCGTCCTGTTTACTTATCGTTAATACTCATGTTTACTCTCACTTCTTTGTGTTTGTCCCGTCAGCTCTCATGCTACAGTTTCTATCTTCTATCTTCACTTCAACCAATCTGCAACCATTTCAGTGTTTCATGTAAATGTAGTTTAATAATTCATCTTACAACCCGTCCACCTTTTTGTAGTTTGAACTGTGTATACAGCGTAGAGTTACATCAACAGATGGGCAGAAAACTGCAGGTCACATAAACAGTGTTTGTTAATAATTGTCGATGAAAGAGGATGAAGAGTGCAGCTACTGTCTTGAGTTTGCTGCCAGTTGGGGTATTAATACTTTAGTTTCCTGCCACTGCACTCATCTGAATTCTCCCGACGCTGTGGACTTCACTGACCATCTGGTGCTCAGAGCAAAATGCAGATTCTCTGTGACCTTGAGATGTTTAATAAGAAGATGAGAGAGGGAGGATAATGTTAATAATAACAGGGACGTTTTGAGTCTCACCCTCAGCACCAATAGACACCAGTTTGACCCCCTTGCTGCAGATGAAGTCCAGAGCTTTGTTCACGTTGGCGATCTTGTGGAAACGCATCTTGCCTTTGTCAGGTTTGGGCAGCCTCTCGCCTGGAAGACAACAGAAAAGATTTACTACAGCTGAACTCATCGTTCCAATTATTCAACTCAGCTGACGGAGAATGTGTCGGAAAAATCTATTTATTGTTCAAGTTGATCATCAAACAAACATGTTGAACATGATCTGTGTTGATATGTTGCTGATGATGTCACCGTCTCTACATTTTCTACGATCTTCTGTTTATAAAACGGACAACTAGAACATCTTAAAAGAATCCCCCGGGTTTCTCCTTTAGTACATCTCAAATAGATATTTATGACAATGTGCAAACGTCTGGAAAAGGGATTCAGCTCTTCAACTGAAACAACTGATCACACATGTAAGCTTAGTATTCGCCACATTAGAAATGAACAAGCAGCTCATCTCCAGTGAGCTGTAAACCTAATGCACACAGTTATTTTTTAATTAAATGTTGCTGTTTCCATACAGCTTTTCAGATTTCATACATCAGAATGGGCTTAAAATAAAAATCTTTTCCAATCATGAAAAGGTTTCCAAACAGCATCCTGTCATGGCTGAATACATCACCCGCAACGAGTCGGTAAATTAACAGTAAGTGTGTTGGTGTGTTGATGAAGATGCACCTGATATGACCTCCAGCAACAGCATGAGTTTGAGGCCATTTCTGAAATCCTCTTCAATGTTCTCGATCTGTGTCCCAGCCTTCCTCAAGTGAGAGTTACACCAAGCTGTGAAGGTCTGAGGGAGAGAGAGAGAGAGAGAGAGAGAGAGAGGGAGAGAGAGAGAGAGAGAGAGAGAGAGAGAGGGTCACACAATGTCACCTGTCGGATTGTATGACATTCACAGACACTGACAGGAGAAAACAAAACTTTACCTTTACCTGCTACACACGCTAGAAACAAAACTGTATCCAAGAGCCAATCATACACACATACACAGTATATAAACCTACACACACACACACACACACACACACACACACACACAGTGTAAACACACACACAAACACGCTGCATGATTTTCCCTTTCAGTGCAGTGTGGAGACAGCTGACCAAGGCCTGAACTGTCCTCTTCAGTGTGTGAACGTGTTTTTGTGGCTGCTGAGGTTGAGAACACGCACGCACGCACGCACGCACGCACACACGCACACACGCACACACACACACACACACACACACGCACACACACACACACACACAAACAGTCCTTAACGGGATATAATTATTTTTTTTACACTTTGAGTAAAAAATCATTCTACGTCCCCTTTCATTACTAAATAAAAAAAGACACTCAATTTACGGTCTTTAAAAAAACAAATTACAACAGCTTAAACATTTTTTCCTTCAGCCAGTAAAACCAGCCCAGAGCTCAGACAGTTTAGTGGTTCTTGACCTTGAAATTTACTTTGCAAGTGACAGACAACAAACCCAAAAAGTAGTTAAAGTATATTCAACAACAAAATGTTAAAGCCTCTTCAAGTATGTTTCATTGTTTCTGCCTTTACTGGAGTTAAATTGACTACAGCATGAGCAGTCAGTGTCACAGCTCTACAGCAGGTTACTTCCTGACTAGAAAGTCCAATATGTGGTCCTTTGTAGAGGAGAGTAGGTGCTGTTTCTTTCAAACGGCAGGTTACTCATGTTAGACAGCAAACTGCACATTAGGTGGTGGAACTGTGTGCACAAGGTGCAGACAGCAGAAGCCGATGTAAATGGCTCTCAGCTGCTGACAGCTTGCTTGAAAATTGCCTAATGGCGTCTGCCTTGCTCATTGGGGACAATTCAAATAGTTCAATCAGGCCGTTCAATCAATCGCTGGATGGTGTTTAGCTTCAAATGTGAAAATGGGTTGTGTGTGAGAGTATGTGTGCGTGTTTGAGCTGCTGCTGCAGAGCCAAAACTTTGCCAGGGTTTGGAGGATGTGTGGGGGTGTAGGAGCAGAATAAGTACATGAGCTGAATAACTAACTACAGATGACAGTGTGGGCGGAGAGAGAGAGAGAGAGAGAGAGAGAGAGAGAGAGAGAGAGAGAGAGAGAGAGAGAGAGAGAGAGAGAGAGAGTTTGTGCTCAGCAGGTGAGAGCATAAATTACCATTTCAACCGAGTGCATTAAACAATCCAGAAATCAAACCACACACGTCCCCGTACAGTATGTGGGCGTGTATTTGCATCTATGTGTGCTTTCATGCTTATCGCTGCACTCGAGTGTGACTGTAGAGCTACAAGGTCGGACAGAGAAGCAAAGCCGCCGAGATAGACAAGACGGAGGAGATGATGACAGGGGAAAAAGACAGAGAGAGAAACAATACCACTGGCTGAGTGACAGGAGGAAAAAGACGAGAAGAAGTGTGAACGAAAACATGCTCCATGCAGGGAGAATCCACACATCTCTTTTTTTTATTATTATGAGATAACAAACGGCAAACATTTAATCGCTCCAGTTTCTAGGGGTGGGAATCACCAGAGGCCCCACGATACTCGAGTCACAATACGATATCATTGTAATTTTAAACATTTTGCGATATGCTGAGAATTGCGATACAATATACTACGATTAAAAAAATTAAACTTCATATTACGTCCACAAAATTAAACTAAATCAAGAACTTTTTTGTCAAGTAAGAAATCGTTCTCAGTAGGGATGTAAAGATTAATCGTGAGTCAGTTAAAAATCGATTCAAAGGTGTCAAGGTTCACATCGGTACTCGGAAAAATGAATCGCCGAAATATCGTGAGCGTCAGCAGCTGTAGAGCAGAGGCGGTTGGTTGTGACAAGCAGGCGTTACCATGGCTGCTGCGAAACCAAACCACACTAACAAGCAGGCTTGTAGCCCCGCTCGCCCAAACGAGTGTAAGAGCCAAAGAGATTACGAGGTGCATTGGTGTTTACATGAAAAAATTAAAGGAATCTTTTTCAGTCATAATTTGTCTTCAGTCTCATTTTGTAAAATAAATCGCGAGAGAATCGTATCGTGAATCGTTTCGGAAGTTGAGTGAATGGTTACATCCCTAGTTCTCAGTCTATTCATCTCACTCGTGTTTCTTTTTGTTTCCACACAACGGGAGTCGAGCCCACAGACTGACTGACAATGTGATCAAAGTCAAACCCTGTAAAAGGCTGCATGCAGCTCACCATCTGAACTGTTTCAGTCTAACTGACTTTACTGGACACAAACAGAGTCCTTTTGAACCATGCAACTTGTGCAACCCCTTCAGCAATTAAAAAAGCATATTTGCTATTAAAATAATAAAAATATTGATACTTGGCTAACATGAGACGATAAAAAACATCACGATACTATGCTGTATCGATGTTTTCTCCCACCTCTACCAGATTCTCAGTTCTGTTGATTTTCAGCTCAAATCCATCCGTTATTTAGCAAGCTGAGTATCTTTAAGTTTTCACATTATGGTTGGACAAAAAAAACAAATAATTGACTTTGACATTTTATCGAAAACCTGTGATTAAGAAACGGAACATCCCAAACGTGTGCTGGGGTTTACTTACACACAACAATAGTAAGAGCTCATTGGATATGATCAAATCCTTTATTTTGAAAAGCAGCAAACAAATGCTCTGATCTACACAATTATGAAATGACTAAACAGCTAAGTTGTGCTTTGTCATGAAATCTTGACCTCCTAACATTTGCAGGGTTTAAAATATCAACGGAGAATAATAAGTACACTTTTGAAGGGATGGCTCTTTGCTTGAGTATGAACTCATTATAGCAGGAAGTCTTGACCTTTTACACCCAATGATCTTATTTACATGTTAATCATCTTATGAGAGATCATTGTCGGTGACACCCCGTAAATGATTCTCATCAGTCTACCTTTACTTTTAATCAACTTCATTTTTAGCCCTGACTCTTTTCCATTTTAGCAGTTTTGACTTTTGTCTTTATAACACCGTTTCAAAGTCTTCTTTAAGTTTTACTTTAATTGTGTGTAAGCCTTTGTGTAGCACTTCTCTTTTAGTAATAGTTCTATATAATCAAACTTGCATGTATATCATTAAAAATGAAATCCAGCCACATCGTGAAAAATCTCCAGTTCTTTTTGTAAATTACAATTTTCAATGAAGTTCTTTTACAGGTTTTAAATATCTTTCCATTCAGGATTGGTACTTATCCTTGGGTAGGATCCTATACTTCTTTTATTTTATTCAGGCTGTGTTTAAAGAGCACGTAGAGACAGTTGTAGAAAGAGAAAGAGTGGGGCTGTTACGAGGAGAAGTGAGAGGAGTGACAGGAATGCCCAGGCCCCGGTGTAATTTGATGTACGGGTCTGGAGAGGAGAAGAGGCCGCCTGTCCAACCAGCCGGGGTCCCAGCAGGTGCTTGTCTCTTTTGCCATGCATGACCAAATTTAGACAGACTCCTAATCCAGCACACACAGGCCACCGGGCCAAGGCGGAGAGGGGGACGAGAAGGTGTGTTTGAAGGAGGGAGGCAGTGGAGGGCTGGAGAGGCAGGGAGGGGAGAGGCGGGGGCTAAATTAGGTAGAAGAGGAGGGGGAAAAGATTGAAAAATGGAGGGAGGGCAGAGGAGGCTAAATCGGGTTGCTATGGGACACCAGCGGACAGCTGAGAAGGCAGGATTCCTGAGGTGAACTGTAAGAGTCCAAGACGGTTGGGAGAACGAGGAGGAGGGGGAGCAGAGGGGAGAAAATAGTGGAGGAAGGAATGGATTGAAGAGTATGACGTGCATGAAATAATAACTGGAGAAAGTGTGGGAAAGATGAGAGGGGTAAACATCAAAGGAGGGCTGCTCGGAGCTAAACATGGTGGTAATTGAAATAAAAGATAAGCTAATAAAGCTAAATATACAAACGTAAATTGGGATTCATTAAAACTAAAATGTTGACCAGAGCACCGCAGGATAGAAAAACAATTATCTGACATAGCAGTGCAAGCTATGATTACAATTCCTCTGCCTGTAATGCTCTATTATCTCATCCTGTGGGTTTGGGTTAATGCCTGTGGTGGTCTCACCGGCATGAAGTCACCCTCCATCCTAACCTCATCCCTCACCCCCCCCTCCGCCTCTCTTCCACACCTGTCGGTCTGGCCCGGCTCAGCTCGGCCTTTTTACAGGTCCTTCCTGTAAAATGAGGTCACAGTGGACCAGCTGAAGGCCTTTCATAACTAAACCCCCCCCCCCCCCCCCACTATCCTCAAGGGGAATCAGGGCTGCTGACCCTCAAAACAGCTGACAAGTACATACACACACGTTCCCACACACAGATTTGAACAGGCTTGTGGAGCTCTTAATAATGTCAGCGGGCTCTGCTGTCCGTCAAAGAGCTGATGCAACCAAAGCACTGTGTGGAGTTACACCCGCCGGCCTCCGAGGGGAGGCCACGAGCAACAGACCTGATCAATATCTGCCCCTTATTTACCTCTGCAAAGCCAGGAGATTGGTAGAGAATATCTTCAGGTGGATCATGCACAAATGTTTTGCAATAGAAAAATCACCCTTTTCACTATCGCAAAATAGATCAATTGGAAGGTCCAGCTGTTTGAAATACAACCACCTACTTCCTGGTTCAAGGTGTTTTCAATAACAACTATGTAATGAACTTCTGGGGTGGGCTTCAAAAACATGAAGATTAAATCAAGTAGTGGATCAACAATGTAAACCATTGATGGAGCAGGAACACTAAAAAAAGGGATGACTCTGAATTCAATGAACCAGAAATATTCTAGAAAGTATTCCATTGTTAAGTCAAAAGTAAATCACTTCTGTTGTGTGTCACACAGCAGGAAGTAGTTTGATGACATCATGAAGGAGCAGAGGATCCTGGGAGTTGTTTTCTTCATTGTTAATCAAATATCTCTAAAGTCGAATTCGATCCAATTTGACTGAGACGATCTTTTCAGGCCAATATTACTAAGATTATGTTTTGTTATTACATAATTACAATTGAATGAAACTGCTGCCAGTAACATAAAGGAAGGAAAACAGTTCGCTTACTTCCTTCCTCCCTCTCTGGCTTACTATTTGGTACTTCCTGTGTTTTCTTCTACTACAGTCGACTGCATTTTGTCCCTTCTCTTGATCTTCAGAATCAAAGAGGTGCTGCATTGAAAGATGATAGCGAATGTTTAAACTTCTAACTTTAGGAAAATTGTTTACAAAATGGTTCTGAAGAGAATTAAAAGCTATGTGTCGAGATTTCAGTTACTTATGTGGTTTGTTTTATTGAACACAAATGTGTCTTAATTGGAGTAGATCCTCTGATTTATTAAATGTTTAATTACAGTCAGAGCGACATCGCTCTATGGCTGAATACGATCTCTACTGGGATTATAGTTTGTCTGACCTGTGACATAACTCGTGCCAAAGCGTGTCAGCACAGAATGGTCTCCTGTGGTCTTCCTGTCTCGTTGCATTATTACAGGTAAGTACCTCCTGCCCTCTGTGGTGCCAGACCAACACGTTACAGACACACACACACACACACACACACACACACACACACACACACACACACACACACACACACACACACACACACACACACACACACACACACACACACACACACACACACACACACACACACACACACACACACACACACACACACACACACACACACACACACACACACACACACACACACACACACACACACACACACACACACACACACACACACACACACACACACACACACAGTGACCTGATTATAAGCCAAGAGGGAGTCCTGCAGTGTCAAGGTACTCCTCACACTCACAGAGCTCCGTTTCTCAGCCTTGGACACAGAAATAAAAACTTAACGCTCCACACTTCTGATAATGAGGGACGGATAATTACATAAACCTTCAGGATCGTCTTCATTTACACCTAACCTCTTTGCAATTTTCCCTCATTGGTGTCCAGTCCTCTGCCATGGAGGAGGGTTTGATTTAATTACAAAAGTCTCCAGTAGCTGATTTCCCTAATTAGCACCCTCACTCAGGAACGGATGATCCAATTAGGGAAATATGCTGGTGGAGTGTTTGTCTGGAAGAAATCTTGCATACTGATCCACAGTTCCCCTAATTACAGGATTTCGTTCATTTTTTAACCTGTTGACATAAAGCTACTGCACAAAAGTGTTCTACTGGCTGAGACAATTTCAGGGTAATAAATAAATTAAATACCCTGCCAGGTAAATTAGAAAACAAGAAGAATTTCAGAGATAAATTTGCCTTAAGAGCCGGGTCGTGACATTTGCAGGTTGTACGTTCTCTGAGATTTAACTAGTATCTTTATGAGAAAAAAAAAACACAAATTTAAAGGTGAAAAATCAGAAATTATGAAAACTCACACAGACTCTTTAACATTTTTTAGCGTTAAGTATAAAATGACAAGAGGAAACACGTTCCTATAACATCATTTTATTCCTGTAAAGTTACTACTTTACTCTCAGAGAATGTCAAGTTCTTGTTGTAAATCTAGGACTTCAGATTCTATGTTTTTCTTGGATTATTTCATTGTTTTTTGGTCGTCCTGTTCTGAGTAAATATGAGGTCTGAGATGCAGAAAACAATAAGAAGAACGTTTCAAAAAGCTTCTGCTGAAGTAAAAGTTGTACAATGTCATTTAATAAAATCTATATTTATACTTTTTCCTGCATGAACCTTGAATCATCAAAGAATCATCATGTGAGCAAATGATGGATCGAGACAGGACACTTTTAAATGCACATTTGAAAATTAGGCCGACGACCTCATTCTTTCAAGACCTGTTAGTTTAAAACGTAGGACTTCACTTTATTTCTTCTCTTCTGTTTCTCTGTATTCAACTCGTAACCATTGTTTATATAAAGAGTTATAGAGTTTCCATTCTGAATTAAGGACACAATATTGTTCATCCTGCAGGTAATGAAAAGTAGTAGAAGAAAGCTGCAATTCTTCAGGCTTAAAGGTCCAATGTGTAAGATGAATTAAACCATAAAATGAACTATATCATCAGACATTAAGGAAACATGCTGTGTTGAAATACCAGTATGTCCTCGTTCAAAGTTTTGATTCCAAAGTTTTGGCCTGTATTTGTTTGGACCTGAGAAATAGTTTTACGGTACCCTTCGGTTTGCCAGGCAAAGGTGTTGCAGCGATGGCAGCGAGCAAGCGATCTGGTTCAGATATAACTGATCTACCCGACCTAAAAAGCCTCTGGAATTCTCTAATAAGCTCCACTAGCAAAAAATGTGGTAAAACTAAATATTGGAGATGCTTTTGAAAAATGGAGAGAGGTTAGAGCGCAGAAATGTTTACAGACCGATGCAGAGCTGAAGCTTCAGAGTCCACCACATGGCAACCTGCATGCACATAGACTCTAAAGAGGAGGGGGCGGGGGGGAGACTCTCTAATGTTTTGAATTTTGGACTGCAGTACCCATTTTAAACACTAGGTGTCAGAGTTACATATTGCTCCTTTAAACAGCAGAAAAATGTGATAAAAAAATTCCAGTCTAATCAGTTCCCTGTTCTACTATTACTTTATCTTCAAGTTGACAAACAGTCAGTAATGATGGTTTATTTACAAAGTATATGCACCTCATCTTCATTCAACAGAGGTATTTATGTCCCACTGCCAGTGTAAAAATAGTCCCCTGCAAGGTTGACACGGATGACTGCATTCACACCTGTCCACTACAGCCACCTTGGTCACACACACACACCTGTTCAGAAGTCATGTCCCAGACTTTGACACACACACACATGAATGCCAGATAAACAAATCAAAGCACACTCACATGCACACAAGAAATTTCACAAATATAGCAACACATAAAAACACTGTGCTCTTTTGTTTATAAGGTTACTCAGTTTGTCACGCATGACAACAAAAATACACAAAGAAACATCTCTGGAACAAAGCGGATTAATGACAAAGAAATCAGAAAGCTAAATAACTGAAGGTTAAGTCCTCAATAGTTACAGCTTTAAGCCCAAATCTGAAGCCACACAATAACAACAGCGTTATGTTTTTTGACTGTCACCACGTCAGCTCACCTGTCTGTCATGGAAGGAAATGATATTCTGCAGGAATATCATTTTAAGACAAACCTAAATTAGGTTTTCTTCTTCATAAAATGGATTTAAAATGTTGCATTATCTTCTTTTCTCTGTGTAATTTACATCATCGGCTTGCATGCAACTTCCCCACGTCATTGCCAACTTTCAAAAGTCTTAGTGGGATGAAATGAGCTGAATAAAGCCACCAGACTGAAAGAAATGTAGTAGGCAACGTTCATCTGTCAGCAGATATCAGAGTGGAGGAAAAGAGCATAATCTGCTCATCTGTCAGGGTTGATGGAGGGAAAGAGTGAAGTTCTACTCTGCGACCGTGCACATCACGTCAGTAAAAACTGCAAACATCAAGCTCAAACACACAACAACTCAAACTACTGGAACAGTACTCAAACGTAAACATCAAGAACGTTTCACATCAGCACTGCTGACCTGAAGTCATTTTTATACATTTTCACAAATCAAAACTGTGGAGAACAAACACTGTGACAGCACTTATACAAGACCTCAACCACAACGCGTCTGACAGGTTCAAAGAGACGTCGAGTAAAACTGTGAGTGGACAAGCGACACTTTCGTCAACACTTTTCATCTCCGAACATCTGCCTATTAAAAATAAAGCAGTAAACAAGAGACATTTTTACATTACAGTGACAGTGTGACCTCTAAGACGTTTACAGCCTCCGCCAAATAGGACAACTGATTTTCACAAATCAAATCTAGTGACATACGTAGGTGCAGAAATTTGACCACAAAGTGGACCGCTGCATGTAATTCTGTTTCTGCAACACCACGCAGTTTCTAAAGGAGAGGCACCGAACCTTTGACGTCTGCAGCATTCTGCTTTCGATTTGTACTCTGAGTAGTATCGACCAATGACATTTGAGCTTTAGTTACATGCAGTAAAACAGAGAAAATGAGGCCAGCTCAATGCTATTCCCATCAGCTTTTGTCTCACGAAAGCTTTGCTTTTTTTATCCGAATAGATAACGATTTTCTTAGTCAGTGGTGCGAATATCCACTAGCTACAATGAAAACGCAGAAATATTGACCAGTGCTATTTCTAAACATTTGTAAAGAGGGATTTTCAAAGATAAACGCAAACATTACAAATGAAAGTCTATTAAGTTCTAACAAAGACAACTCAGGCATCAAGAGACATTTAAAATATTTTGGTACTCTTATGAATACAAAGCCTGAATGTAATACTTTAACAAGACATGTTGGCCACCTTCCTTCGACATTTATTGATGGGCTCTGTATGCCTTTATTAGAGGGACAGGACAGTGGATAGAGGATTGACATGTGGGAAAGGAGCAGCAGGTTGGATTTGAACCCAGGGCGTCCCCTTCAAGGTCTACAGCCTCTGTACATGGGGCGTGCAAACTAACCACTAGGCCACCAGTGCCCCATATTTTCACATTTCATGGTCTTTAAAAATTAAAGGTAAGTCTTCAATGTTAAATGTAGTGTAGAAGTAAAAACTATGGAGCCTTCAGGTATGAAAAAGGTCAAAGGTTAGCTATCCTACAACTCGTCAACAGAGTAGTGAGAAGTCTGTGACTGTACAGACATTATTTATATCATATCACACGGTATGTTTTTACTTTAGGGGTGTCTTGTAAACAACAATCGCACAGAGTTTCAACAGCCCATAAAGTGACAGGGCCACCGGGGGGGGAGAAGTTACACAGCAGGTGTAGTCGACATTTAAGTGCCCCCCTTTAACCACACACACACACACACACACACACACACACACACACACACACACACACACACACACACACCCTATGCCCCCTGTGAGCTTTAAATACCCGATCTCACCTCACTCTAAAACAGACCTGGAGCCCTGAACTTGGGTGCCACAGGGACGATTTGGATCAATGATGAAGGAGCCTAGAGTTGACCCTCCCTCATAAACAGACATCACCCCAACACACACCTCTTACAGGTCAACCTGAACCCGCCTGTCCCAACGTCTGCCCTCTAATACCCCTATAACGTAAAAACAACCATAACGCAAAAGGCACAGGACCACTGAGGGTAACCAACCAACCCAGCAAACTCTACAAATAGATTAAATGACGTCACATTTGTTGATTACTTTCAGATGGTAGAACTCTCGTCTTACAACCCCAAACTGATAATAGACATTTCAAACGCTGCGGCCTTGAAACAATATCTGATTTAGAGAATTGATGACAATGGAACACTGTAGTTGGGAAATTAAATTGGTGAGTAAACGAGGGACAATGGAATTAATGCTGCGTTCCATTTACCTCGGATCTCGGAGCTGGGAATGACGTCACACCCGAGTTGACTGCATTCCAGTTGCAAGTCGGAAAAGCAGCATGGACACCTCCAGGAGTACCTTTGTTTTGTTAGCTAATACCAGACGATAACAGACTATGTGATAGTTTGTGCACGAAAATAAAATGACAACATGTCCACAGATAGAACTTGCACGATACTATCGGTGTGAATGAATTAATCACACAAAAAGAGGAACAAGCGGCTAATAAACACTATAGTTACAGCTTTAACGTTACGGTTGATACACGTAGCAGCAATGTTGGATTTTAACTCGGGCTACTGAATTTTCTCAGAGTTTCCGAGTCGGAATTCCGACTTCAGGGGGCGTTCCAGTTGACACTTCCGACTGGGAACTCGGAATTTCCGACTTCCGAGATCAACTGGAACGCAGCATAAACCGCGTGCCAATTAAATACCAAGATAGGAAAGCTCAGAAGGGGGACACTTTCTTTGCTAGAAAACGTACTTTTCCGACCTTCTTGTGTTTTTTGATTTAAAAATCAGATAGTTTTAAACTCTGTAATACAAACAGCTCCATCTCCTAAGTGTCCCTTAAAATGTTTGAAAAAAAAGTGCTTTGTAAAAAAGTATCCCAAAGAATCAGTGTAAGAAAACTGGATAACTTTCTTGGACACAATAATTATTTTGTTTAAAACAAACATTCATATAAAATGTTTTATGACGCTTGTTTTGAGGTGTGTTAGAATTAAACTTACAAACCTATGAACATATGTGTCTGTGAATAAAGATTATAAATCCAGCACATTAAACTGTAAGATGAAGATGTATTGACGATGAGGACTGATGCAGCTACTCCAGGCTGGTACGTTCTGTAGGCTACACAACCGTGCAAATATTTGCTTTGGGCCATACGAGGGTATTTAAACATTATTGGGTCATGTTGGACAGAAAGGTATGGGGGATCACCCTAAATATTCGAATGTGTCAAAGGGATGGACCGGGCGGCCCTCAGATTTTTCGTCATTGATTAAAAAAACGTGTCAATTAAAGAAATAAAAAAAGCAAACCCTGTCCAGTCGATATTCTTTAGAAGAAGAATGCTCTAATCAAATAACAGACTTCATGAAAAGTACGTGAAGAACAGATACATTTTCAGGATGTTGAACTGTGAATAATTCAGTCGGCCACATCAATTTATCATCCTTTCTTTCCTTCTCTTCTCTATGAAGGATTAACGGGGCTAATATCCCAGAGAACCCGCTGACAACAGGGCCACTGCCGTCCTCCAGAGCAAGGCCAGAGTCCAAACCCACATGGATTTATGTCAGTGTTTAGGGGATAAAAGGCCTAGGACACCTCTTGTAGTTGAAGTGAGTGTATGTGTGTATCAAGCTTGTGCCAAATGCCAGTGAGATAAACTGCGGGCTCGTGGGATTTCAGTCTGTGAGGGAACAGGTGGAGCAGGTGATCAGCAGTCCTCCACCCCCAAACACAGTGAGAACAATGTTAATGTTTTAAAGATTTAACGGCGAGTTTTGTACAAACAGAACATCACATCAAGGCCTCTTTCTCACATCACCTGCAGGATCTCAGTGTCACCACCTCTAGGAAGGCAGCCTATTTCATTTACAGCACACAAGCCCAACCACCAACACACGAAGGAGTGTCACTGAGAGAAACAAACTGATCTGTACTGCTGCCTGACAATCCTGCACCAGCCCAGGTACTTTGTTTTCTGCCCACAGCTGAACAACACAATGGAATTAATGGCTAACCTGGTTCAGTGAGTCACTTGTTTTGACACAACCATCTGTCTGCGTTGTCATATTAATTGCTTCGGCTCAGTGCAAGGAAACATTGCGACCTGTTCTGCTCCATTACGCTGCCTTGCGCTGTGTTCCTCTACCACACGGCTCCAGATTGCTGCGCTTCCAGAATGATGAGGCCCGCCAGAAATACCTGCCAGAAGCCCTTAACGATGAGCTCCTCCAGCAGTGTCAGTGTGTGTGTGCATACACAGGTGTTTTACAGAGGGACCGCAACTGCTGACAGGAATTGAGGAGCAGGACTACAGAGTTACCTATTCCAAAACATGCAAATATAAACGGTAAAAAAGACAACAAATGAACAGGAAGGACGGGACCGTGAAGGCTTTGGCAACTATTAAGAGGAACCAATAACTCGTGTTTTTATCACAATGGCAATATTTTTTTACATTTGATGTCCTTTGTATCCATGAAGACTGCTTAGGAGCCTGATTGAGGAGCAGATGATTTAAGGGACTTGCTAGAAATGTTTTTTAAGTGATGTCTTGCAATAGAAGTTATTTACAAAAATGCAAGCAGAAAAGATTAGCTTTGAGCTAAATGATCAAATTAGCATGCTATCATTCTTACAATGAAAATGGTACCATGCTGATGATTAGCAGCTAGCATGCTTAAAAAGATCACCATCTTAGCTCTATGAATAAGCATGATACATTCTTTAAATGGCATTAACACCAAGTCATACACAATTACAAAAGTAATTTTTCATGCAGCTGTGACTTTAAGCAGCCAAAGAGATTTGATGTAATCGCCCTGATTTCTGCTTGCACTGCACACACACACACACACACACACGATCACACACTCAGCATCCTTGTCATTCATTGTTCAGTCTAACACAGCTGTTGCCCTCTTTTCTTGTTACATGAGTCAACAGAAGAATTGACTGACTGCGTGATCGATGGCGGAGAATAAAGGTGAGTGAACAGGTTCATGGTTGGCATCGACAGCATGCAGAGCCTTTTGTCGTTTAATGAGCTCTGGGCTGAGGAGACTGACGCGGGAGACATAAATTGATGTAAGTGGTTGTGGAGGATTTATGGGAGTGCGGCTGGCAGAGACGGAGAACGGTCAGAGGGGAGTAGGAGGAGGAGGAGGAGGAGAAGGGTTGTGTCTAATTTCAGAAGGCAAGTTCTTTCCCTGAAATAAGAAGCAAAACCCATACGTGCAGATCTAGAGTCAGCTAATTCCTTTTTAACAGAAGCTTTGATCATGATGGACTGCGTGTGAAACATAACGTAATGACCGTCAGTGGTGATTAGCAGCCCAGCTACATTTCTCAGCATTCAAAGAGCCAAAAGAGCAAGTCGCTGTGTCGACCTTGAGAGTCAACTTCTGCGTCCATTAGAGAACCACAAAAAGGTTATTTAAAGATCAAGTCAGATGATCTCAACAACTCTGATTTCATTTTCTCATTTGAACATTGTGAAACTGAAGAGACTCCAGATTGAACACACGTGACCACTGCCGTTTGCTTCGTCACTCAGGAAGTCCTAGTCTGTAGTCTGTAGCTGCTAGCATGGAGCTGTTCACACTTCATGCAGGTTTCAGGCAACAGTGACTAAACACCTCTCAGCCACACTACATCAAAGACTTGTGTCATTTATTGATGGCACAAAATTCAAAGCCAACAGCAAAGTAAAATACTAAAAGGAATAAATATCAAAGTAAAATTAAGCCAAAAAATCAAGCTAGCAGCGACGGGAATCGGCCAATTTTCAGCCTGCTCGGTCCTGACCGGTGACTAGCAAATATAGCAGACAAATATAGCAGATTTTGCAGCGATCTCAGACTCACACAAGCTGTTCAATAGAGTGCACACAGTGATGCAAACACTAATGGATGGCAACAAACACAACAAGCTAACATGTCGGCAGTGTAGACGTGAGGTGCTGGCGTTGGTAATTGTGGGACACTTAAACGATAAAACCTCTGTGTATGAGAGCGTAATTGAAACGTTTTTTTTCTATGTGAGAAGTATCACTTTGCATTGATTAATATTGACACATAACGGATATAAACAAAAAACCAATAAGTTGCAATTGGTGCATCTCTAGATCTCTCTATGACCTCAGTCCTAATTTAAGACACCCATCATCTCAGCAGCCTTCAGACTGACGACTGTGACTTCTGCTTCCACCTGCCTATAAATATCAATCGCATGCAGCAAGCATTCACTCCCGACATCATGAGCTTCATGAAGTCAGGTTCACTTTTTGTCATTACGACAGGAAAGTGAATGGTTGAATTAAATGAGTCTGACGCCATCAGGACCTGATGTGACATTTTGCAGGTTTTGTTCGTCCATGTTTTCCTTATGTGTCATTTATAACTGAGGTCAAGGAGTAGGAAGCCTGTAGCTATCTGCTCCCTCATAAACACAAGTATGCGTTTTCAACACCTATGTCAACTATGAATGGATATATGGTAATAGCTCAAACTGACATTGTTGCAGAGTCTTAATGTAGTTTTGTCTTTGCAAACACAAAACTGCACTCGTAGCTCTACTTGCAGTAATGCCACTGTCCACCTTGCAATTTCTCTCCAGCTCATCCAGCCTTTTATTCTATTTACAGACCCACAAGATTGCTCTGATCACATCAAGATGGCCGCTCTCACAGCCTCATCAATCATCATTTGGTACTTTCACCCTGCAGATTCTGACACCGCTCTGTATCATGTGTCTGCTTTCTCCGTGACAACTCTCTGCGAGGACTTTTTCTGTCTTCAAACTGTGTCCCAATCCTCATAATAACTCCCCCACAAAGACAACAGGAAACACACTTTCAAGCTATTAAAGTACAGTGTATGAAGAGTATGTCACACATATGCGCAGCTTACACACACATACACACACACATATACTTCTCAGACCTTTCTGCGGCCTCCCAGGGCTCCTGCGCAGGCACTAAAGCAGTTTATAGAAGCCTCCCTACATGGACACAGCTTCTGGAATAGCAACTGCTATTTGATCTGACTGCGAGCTCTCTCACCTCTCCACTTACGTTAACCCTCGTACACCTCTCTACATGTACTGCACAATCAGATACAGAGCACTGAACCAATTAATGCCACTACATTGACTCAATTCACCTGAAACAAAGTTTTATGGATTGTTTTGTAGGACAGCGAATAATGCAAGATGCCACTGCAAGATTTCATTGTTGTTGTCTTAATTCAATATCATTTTAAGGAGTACACGGCCTGCACAGTGGTGTGCTCACCAGGCTTTTTGTCTCAGGGGTCAGGGGCCTTTAGTAGAAGTGAAATTTGTCTCCACAAATTGGCACAATCTACTTCGTGTCCCTTCAGCCCGATGATCCCTCTAAGGTCTTTTTTAGTTTACAAATGTTTTGCATAGTAAATATTGAATTTAAAAACTCACACCAGGTGTTTTAGATGCTGTTAACAGTTTAAACCCTCAAACTTATCACCATGTGCTTCACTGGTCTGGTGATTGCAAATATGCTGAGAGGTCCAGAGATCAGCTCAGCTGAGTAACTGTTACTGCACTGGGATCACATGACCCTGACAGAGTGAATCATGGGAGGAAATCTAAGACCCCCCCCCCCCTTTCTCTTCAAGGTGCATCTAGGGATTGGGTACTGTACAGGTCTTATATGCTGAATTACTAATCAGTTCTGCATTTCCCTTACTAATGGTTCAAATAAAGACTGAGGGGAGTGAAACAAGTCACTACCTTCAGTAAAAATGTACTGCTTTCATCCCAAAAAAAGAAGACACCTACAACTTGGATGAACACATCCCATCTCTGATCAGAAAGACTTGCTACGTTGCTATGCAACAGTGTGTTCCCACTGTGAAGGGAACACTTGGAAAAGTATTCCAAGTTGGATTTCTTTATGTAACTTCAAGCTTCAAACGTTACTCAAATTCACAGAGTTTAGTTGAAAGCATCAGAAACTACAGTTAAGATTTGGGAGCCTCAAAAAGTATTATTCTATTTTCTCTTGTTCAGATTGCTTTGTTTTGCCTCGTATGACCTTTACAGAAACAAAACTCCTCGAGCCACATTCTTATATTGCAAAGATTCAGTCAAGAAAAAAGATATCTGAAAGCTCGCTTCAACACAATCACTGCCAAACTCCCAGGTGTTCTCATGAACGCTGTGTAGAAGGTGAGATCAATGACCTCTTCTGGCTGCTAAACTACAGTATGATTTGTTAGAGTGCAAAATGCAATTAGACAAGATTTGATTATGCAGCACCCTAAGAGATCTCTGCTCGCCCACTGGGACGCTTTACATTAGGTTGAGTGGATAAATATCACATTACTGAATATATCTTTATTAACGCTCACAATCATCGCTCTTTATGACTCTTAGCTCATTTTACAACCTGCAGAATGTAAATAAGAAAAACAGAGGAAAATTTAGATAACTTATTTGTAATGTGTTAAAGCAGTAAAATATTTTGAAAAAAAGCTTTTACGTGATCAGGAAAAAATTAGGATTACAGTAATTCTGGACAAAAACTGTAATTGACAGGCCTCGTGTGAAAATGAAATCACATATTCTGTTGTCGGACGAATGCATCAGTCGCATTTGTTGGAATTATAATTTCAATAACATCGTATTTACTCATGTGACTGGAAGCTAAGTCATTACTTTGACATGACGTTTGAAGAGAACGCAACAAATATTTAAGAAGTGTAGAAAATGAGAAGCTTCTTTGAGTAAACTTTACTAAACTTGTTTTTTTAGTTTTTACAGTTTAATTTGCTGCTAAAAATGACGACATCACTCATTTGATCCTCATTCCTAACACCCCCTTTTAAAGCCAAGTATCAAACCAACAATACACAACAATGAACAAAAGCAAACTCTTCCTTCGACAAATATTTCAACTTCAGAGAATCCCTCCTAGCTTTGAGTGCTAATAGGTGAGCTGAGCCAATAGACATGCTTATAACCCAGTGTAATGGGTATTTATAGGTTATTGCTAGCATGAGCTCCGCTAGTCATACACACAGTCACTTAGCAGCTGAACTCTTAAACTATGTGAAACAGAAGATGACCAGTCACATTGTTCTAAGATGTTCTGTTTTCTTGCTTATGCAAAGGGAAAAATATATCCAAACAACAAATGGTTAAAAGTTATTTCTTGAGGTGATTATTTTACTTTGCACCAGCATTCATCTTTCAACTTTAACATCCTTTTTTTAAGTAATAGCAATGTTTACAGCATAGAGATTATGCAGTCCGTTGCAGTGAGAGATAATCTTTGAACCATTGATCTCCATTATAAACATGATTTTTACATTAGACCTCTCTGTGCTGTCAGCACACAGTCTGTGAGGGAGGCAGACGTCAATAAGCTTTGATATTTCATGGAAACAGAAACTTCTGGCTCTAACCTGTTTGCCTCACTTCTGAATCAGCCTGTCCTATTTCTGGGATTACTGCTGCTTTGATTGAAAGAAAACCTCAAAGGCAAGATGCAGCCAAATCTCATCACTCCATCTTTTTGTTTTTCTTTGTGTTTGACACATTTTGCCAGATCCGATATCTAACCTTGCTAACTTCTATCACATAAAACCTATCCATGAATCTTTTTAGCTTGAAATTTGCAAGCACTGCATCTTGATAAATATAAGCCAATGACAAGCTGTACAGTTCAGACACACACTATTTTTAATGTCCAGTATAATATTCCAACTCACAGTGTGTTGACAAACATCTTACTAGTGAGTCAAGTGTTGAGCGGCTTTTTCCATTGAAACTTCAAGGATAGAATAGAGGACAGCTGGGGCGAAGATTTCCTTTCATATTCATTTCATTGCAAAATGATGCACCGGCTATATTTATGAACTGATATCAGCTCCTTAAGCTAGATTTTACATGCCAAGAAGAGCAAAGGGGTATGATGACCCTCTCCCCTGGGAGGTTGAGAGGTGAAGACTAAAGAGAGGGGGGTTTGCTTGGCTGTGTGAGGTTTTTCAAGGTCCACATATCATGTTACAAAGAGAAGAATGGCAGGGTCATGCAAAGAAGAAGAATTGATAAAATAAAGATAGAAAACAAGACAAAGTGTGCCATAATGGTGAAAATGGTGGCAAAGGAAGTGTTCAACCTTTTCTGAGGAAATGACAGAAGTAGGAGAAGAAGGCAGGCAGGCAGGGAGGGAGGGAGGCAAGTTGGAGCCGAGCAAGTTTAAAGTATTTATAGTTTGATGTTTATTTGTAGGTCTGTGAAACCAACCCGGGCTGTATATCTACCAGGCTTGCCATCTTCCCCTCTCTCTCTCTCTCCATTACCATCTGTTGGGGTCTCTCAGCCTGTCACTGCGCTCTGGCTCTTGAGACAGTGGTACATGTGAACCGACAGGGCAGTTCTGCAGTTTAAATGCAAAGAATAATCTGTAAAAAGTCTCAAGAATATTCTGCTTTTACTCTCGGTGCTACTCTACAACTAGTCCACATTAGTGGAGATATTTTATATTAGATAAAAGTGAATATATTAGCCCAATGGGAAAGTTGTCTTGAAGTGTCAGGACAAAAAATAGAATACAGAAAAGATCAAATCATATAAATAACTATAGGTGTATACAGTACTTTGAGGGATATCAACTTACTAAATGAGATAATAATATCACTCTGATAATGTTTTACTTCTGGTAGTTGACCAAATGGGATATTGTAATTTTTCACGAGAGGAATATAGGGTGTAAATAAATATAAAAATATTTTTAAGACCATACTTTGAAATCTAAAATTCTTAACTTGCTCTCACTCTTAAATAAAAACAATGAATCAACATTTTAGTGTTTAAATCATCGACCCAGGACCAGTCATTTAAAATCAACCCCACTGAGCGCAGAAGAGGTTGGAAGAACATAAAACAATAACAATAATAATAATGGCACTAAGTAGACATGGAAGAAAATATTACACCTGGCTCATAATAATTCTGACATTTAACCTGTCTTAAATTTATCAAACAATTTAAATGTTCATGTATAATTTCATGGTACAAGATTAGTTGCCATTTGTGTTTGATTAACCTCAATGTCTAGGCTGCTTTATTTATAAATGTAAAGTATTAGCCTATACTTCTTTTAGCATTATAACAGGACATTTGAAATGTCTCCACAAACAATAGTAAGAGTTGTCAAACCTGTAAAGTTTGTGCTTATCTTTGCTAGCAGGCTACTACTTTTGGTTTGAATGTGAGCTAGCTAGAAACTAACTAGCCTACCAGGACTTGGGGGATTGATTTAGACACTGGCCACAGTATTCAAATGTATTACTTGATAATTAGAACAATATGTATGTAGGCTATCTACCGGGCAGCTATTTGTAGCTTGGATTCACGCTGTTTGCGAACAGAAACTTCATTGAAAAACGGTCATCCAACATGGCGGCCATGACGTAGCAAGCGGTAAAACATACGCTAAACTAGCCGACGGATAAAATTATAACTTTGCAAATAACTGACTCAACATGGTGGTAGGACAATGTGTGTATCGGGAACCATTTAAACTAATGACAAAAGTAAAACAACCTTTGAGGATGTTGTTTGTGTCCCTGTACTGCGGCGCAGACGTCACTTTTTTTGTTTCAGTCGACTTCGCTGTGACAGCTCATTAAACACACCTGTCGTGCTCGTCCTCCACGCGCAGCAAGGCCAGCTGGTCACCTTAGCAACGGCGGAACCTCTCCCCTTAGCTAGCTAAACACGTTTCAAAAAGCACGGGGCAATTTACAAAATAATCATTTCGGGTACATTTTTTATTTTGTAATTAGGATTTAAAGCCATTAGCCTACATTTAATTAATGTATCTGCAAGTTAAAAAAAAAGATTGTGTATAATTAATAAGGATAATACAAAGACATGTGCTATTAATCTATTTCCAAAAAAAGAAAGCTGTTTAACTGACATATACATATGACTAAATGTAAATGTACTTTTCCTTTTCACACTCTGCTTCAGTTGTTTAATCTGGTCAACGCCCTTGTAACTGTATGCGGTTTGATTGGTTAAAGGGTTTTCTTCTGATTTAAAATGTAGTCTAAAGACTGAGGAGGGTGGTATTATATTTAGATGGTCTCGCAAGGCAATCGGGGGTAACTGAAAGACAACACTGAGAAAGTTCCACAGCCTAAAATATCTGCTCACACAGCTACCAGCAGGACTGAAGTGCCAGGTGCGAGGACGCATATGACTAGTTTCATGTTTGGCTGTTTAAGACTTTACACAGTTGGAGAAGAGGACAGTGATTCTGAAACCATAAAACATTTCATGTAAAATTGCACAAAAAGAGGTTAATTGATGGCGTGAGTGCATGGGCCTTTCTGTGCGTAATTACGCACGGCGGCAAAAGCGTGCCCCGGCTGCTCAGAGCCTCCTGACCCAAACCTACCTTCCTCTGCTGCTTCTCCCAGGCAGGATCCAGCAGCAGGTCCCTGTCCCAGTCATCCTCTTGGGTCATGTACTGTTCTTCATGGTGGATCGTGTAGGAGTTGCTGTATGTCATTTGGGTTTCGACAGCTGTCATCGTGCCGCCTCTGTTAGGACTCTCACGTCCCCCTCAGCTTATAGTAAGAAAAATTAATCAGCAATTCAAACGACGACGACGCCGTGAGGGCAAGAACCTCCTTGAGACAGGGGTCTCGCTTGCAGGGGAGAGATATTTAGGGGCTGCAGAGACCAGACTCCACTGGTGCGAGGTTCCTGTGCGGAGGTGGTGCTCCCACTACCAGAAAACCCTGTTGGCCCGGTGCTCCTTTCCTGGTCAAAAGTGCCACACGTGACCGCACCCCAATAAGTATTGGAACCGACAGCTTGGGTATCAGGTTCTGAACCTAAAAAGGTGTGAAAGGCGGGGTAGTGTCCCGCAGGGCAGGGTTAACTGGCTCGTGAATGGGTAGGAGATATGTCAATTACGCCCCCTCGCATCAGAGAGGTTTTTATGGCTTGTGCCATGCACCTGTTGCTGTTAGTGAATCTCAATGGCAAACCCAGTCCTCGGTAGATTCATGTCCCCTCTACAAGAAAACATGAACTAAGGACTGAATCTTATTATTTTAAAGTAAAGTTAAAATGTCAGAGTTTTGGAAACTTCCCCGCTATGTTCACAGCTCTCTTGCACTCCAGGCTAAGTAGCTCTAAGTCTGTCAAAGTACTGTTATGATTGAACTATCTTTCTGCTAAAACAAAGCTGCAGGTACATATTTTAACTGTTTATTTTTACAATATACACTACAGGCTATAGTCTGTCAGAACTTTAACACTTATGATATTCTTCATTGTTTTTCTCTTAATGTAAATGACAGTAAAATGAAAGAGAAATAGGCACTTTTATGTGAAAAAAATGTATTTATTCATGATTTGCATGCAGACTTAAAAATGCATTGCATTATAAGAAATACATATGTAAAGGCATATATATGCATACATAACTGTACAGTATATAATGTGTGTTAAATATCGGGATTTGTCATTCACAGTTACATGTTGATGTAAAGATTTCATCGAACATTCATCAACTTAATTCCACAAAACACCCATCCCATTTGACTTTGTGCTGGAACTAATTTCCTTGAAAGGCAGATTGCTATCCTCTTGAGGTGACACATATGTCACCTCCTGATGATGTATCTTTGGAAACTAGAATGAGTTATATTGTAATTAATCAGGCATATAAATGTAATTACACTATGCTTGGTCCATTAACCTACTTTAAGAAGCTTAGCTACTGTGCGACTCTGTGTGGTTACCATTAGGTACATTACTGTGCTACTACTGAGCTAAGGGAATTGGATGGTGTTATCACTGTAAACATTATATAACTGTGTTTCAACCACTGTTTAACATAAGCATTCATAGGGGTTGATCAAAATTATGCTGCATCAGGCTATTTTATCGATATTCTAAACACAATTTAAAGATAGCTTCATGATAAATTCTGGGTTATCATTGTAAACTACATTCACCATATTCACACAACAGTAAATTTCCTTCATGCCCAGGATGGGAATTTCAAATGTGTTTTTAATTCATCAGAGGTGTGATTGGCCTAGGATGAAACACATGCACACCACAGACGTAGTACACAAATGTAGAATGACTTCTGAAATGTATGAATACTATGCCTACACGTTTAATTTAAAACATGTGTTCTGTTCAACAACAACCTGTTGGTCATGTCATTAAATACTTGCTGTTTAATAGTTCGCACCATATGGTAAGGGGGGTCTAGAGGTCTCCCCGAGGATTTGTTTTAACCACCCAACATGTCTTTTCCTGCATTTTGATCATCTTGAATGTACCTATTTTTGCATTTTCTTCCCTATTTTTCAATTATGATCTTGTCTTTCATGAACTTTGGAGTCTTTTACATTCATCTGAATACTTTTACAAACATGAGGACTGAAAAGTTCTTGTATACCTGCACTATTTGGAATTTCTAAAGCTGTAGCTTAATACATGTAGCTTATGTATAGTTCATATGCAGTTTTGTATGACATTTCTTGATTAAATGAAATATAAAATGTAACCATAAGGCTTTTGGAATATCCGGACATTCTGAATAAATCTGGAGGAATCACATCCCTGATTCATACTGCTGATTTCCAGGTTTGCAAATTGTTGAAATTTAGTGAATCTGACAGATCATTTCATTCCTTCCTGATTTATTAGCAACTTTAGGGACAATGGATGGTGAAAATCTGGAAGGACATCAGGCCATATAGCAAGTGACAACAACAAATTTTGCATCACTGTTTGATGAACATGAATGGAAAGGCATTTAATTCCTTGCTAGTTAACTTTTACCTTAACAAAATAATAGCTAACAAGACAATAGTAGTGATAATATCCAGTGTTTCCTTGATAATTCCTTAGATGCTAACAGCAAAGTCACAATGGCTGATATTAACTTCTGCCAAATGTTAGCTAATACTACCGTTAGCTAAGAAGTGACGCCCTTTTTATCGTACCATATAACACTATTAAGCAGTATTGTTAGCTGGGACGTGGTCGAATGCTAATTTTGTTTTCTAACCGATGCCAAAGGTTTTCTTAAATATGGTGTTTAACCTTGAATTATGGCCCACTTCCCTGCCAGATTTCCACTATCCATTGATTTGCAACCTCGAACACTTCCGTGAGGACTATAACAGCATTTGAGCTTCTCACCTTGAGCACAAAGTCAGAGGTTGTGTGAATATGGTGACTTATATTCTTCAGGTGTTCATATTGTAGATGACGTAATGGCTGAAATATGACTCTACAGCTAATGTCTCTATAGTTGAGTGTTACATAGCCTGTCCTATGTTATTTCACTTCTGAGCTAAAGAGCTAGAAAAGTTATGGTCACATCTGTAACTGAATCTCTTCTTGCAAACTCAAAAAGGCAATATGGTCTCTTGGTTGTGGTCAAACCAACTGTGTAGTCAACTGATACCTGCTGCAGGAGAACAGATGGACCCTGTTGGATCCACAACAAAACACAAAGCTAGAGAAGTGTGCATCTGGATTACTGTTTCTCAACAGTCCAAACCACAGAAGGCAAGGGGGGGTTGGGGGGAGAGTAGGTGAGGAAGTGGAAGTAGGGAAGAGGCTGCAGCGAGCTTTGGCTGTCAGAATAGTGTGATTGTGATTCCAGAGCAAGGGGGGGGGGGTTTAGAGATGCATGGCTGCTTTCACCCCAGCACAGAAAGCCCAGGCTCGCAAGCAATCCAAGAAGCCTTTAGTGAGGACTTGTGGGAGTGGGGGAGGATGGGGTAGGCTGGAGGAGAAAAATTGGGAGCACAATGAACTGATGATGGAGGCCAGGAAGGGAGTTTGCAAATTGGTATATCACTCTAGAGCTGCATTATCAGGGAAAAATTGGCTTGTGTTTGCATGGGTTTTCCTAACTACGTGGAGCACATTTTGCTACTTATGAAGATGACATTATCTTTTATCTTTAGAATATTCATTCAGCGATTATGTGTATCCAAGGTATTAATGCGGAGAGTCAAAGCTCCACTATCAGGATACACTTCACAAGATTACGAAGCAGCTTCGTACAAAAGATCTTCCACTACAAACTCACCTTGTCACCAACTCATCTATTCTTTTATTCTTCTTCCCTTCCCTTTGTTAGTTAAGGGTAGAAGGCACTGCACTCTCTGTCTTGACTCCATCTTGCAGCTGTCAGAGCAACTTGTTTGAAAAACCAGAAGCCCCTGAATATCTGATTGTGTTGTGTGCAAGGGTTAAGTTCTGTATCTGAGCACATTGAAAAATTTAACAGGTAAGAACACATACACGTCACTCAGAGCACATAACCAGCCAGCTGATCCCTGTTTTAGAGAACTAGAACTGCCGTACCAGAAAAGTCCTATAGGAACCCTGAGATTGATGAAAATCTACAGGTCAGACTGGCCTCATACCTCGGCCTATCTTATAGGATGTTTCTGATTGGCACACAAGCTGTGAGGGACCCAAAGGTAAGAAAAGTGTTTGAGGCTGATTTATGACTTAAGATGGAGGACATTTGTTTTGTTTAAATCCCTTCAACAGCCATGCAGAACAAACCCAGCATTCAAGAGTTCTAGCAAAGCGACTCATCCAACATGGAAGTCTTTCTGTGTCAAGTTACTGAGTCCGGTTACACTGTCCATTTGCACGGCCCAGGCCTCTATGGTAACAAAGGAGGGAGCGGAGGTTGGGGTCAGGTGGGTGGTTCTGGGTAGTTGAGTCCGAGCCAGAGCCACAAACCCAGATCCAAGGTGGCAACGGCGGTGGCGGCGGAAGAAAGCGCTGGGTGTGTGTGAACGGCGGAAAGTAGAGGCGCATGGGGACAGTAGGATGGGGGGAGGGGGGTTGAAAAGGAGGTGAGGAAGGAAGGGAGGGAGAGTAGGGGGGTGGGGGCGGCGAATACGGCGGTGAAAAGGTGTTGACTAGCGGGCAGGGGAGAGGAAGGGTTGGTCCGCATGTGCCAAGCTTTACCAATCAATGAATGTCCACCCAAAAATACTTCTGACATCCATGCTCTCTTTCTTTAAAGACACACAAACACACACACTTTCGTTTATTCACTTGCTCAGACACCAGCAGGACAGAAAGGACATAGTCAGTCACCTTGAATGCTGATGCGAGACAGGACTCAGTCTTGTGGAAAGGGTCCTAACAGCACTCCACCCTCCCCATCCCGCCCAGCCACCCCCACGGATGGCACTGCCATTGCAGCAGAGGAGTTACGGATTGGAAAGAAAGGGGAGGTGGTGATGGCGGAGGAGAGGAGGGGGGTGGGAGGTGTTTTGTCAAGGCACAGTCAAAGGAGGGTGCGGCAGGGGGTGGGGGAGAGGAGAGGTCAGTGCTTTTGGTTTTGTTTTTTCATTTACCTTGGTGGTGAAGAGAAAGAGAACAAGTTCCGGCTGTGGAGGCGTTGCGCTAAAAGTCCTCTCCATGGCTCACGCCGCCACACTCACGCACGGCTGCACACTGGCCATTCCAGGTGGCACGGTGACCTAATTCAGTTGAGATAGTTAGTTCAGAGCTGGACTGTCGCGGGGATTGTTTTTTTTGTTTTTTTTTGAGCGGCAAAGTAACAGATTATCACACATGCAGGTTTTTGAGAGTAGAGTGGACACAGACACACGGAAAGGGGAGAATTTGGTGCAGCAGGGAGAGACCAGACCAGACCAGACGCACACCCATCAACCCCAGGAACAGGACTGCTCCACAGATCAAAATGCACCCAGGCCATTCTATCTGTGTGCCTCTCCCCAGCTCTCAACATTGTTTCACAGTGTGGAGAACATCCATTCTATTCTACATGAAATTTAAAGACCATTCCAAAAGTTGCTTGCCAGAATGAAATACTGATTTGGTCAAGTGCATACCTCTTCCATAAATTTGGGTTTGCACCTAGTGTGAGAGGCTGGAGAGAGATAGGAGCACCAACCCACACTTACCCTGACCAAAGAGAGCAAAGCTGGGCCAGCATCTACACCTGTCTCCCCCTGGCTCCCCAGTCAAATGGGTCTGGTGGTCATTTTACACAAGAGAAACAGAGAAACATAAACAAGAAGGGGAAAACCCTTGCTTTCTTTTGCCACACTAGTCAGCCAAACATTCTTTATTATAATAATGATTATAGAATACATGTTCTCAATAAAAAGCATGCTGATTTTTACTTTCTTTTTTTTTGTCTTTTACTAAAAAAAGGCAAAATTAAAATACTCATCTAAAAAATACGGTCTCAAACATGGCAAACAAGACATTTCGCAAACCACAGAATTCTACAAAGGATGCAACTGGTATGTATCTGTATATACAACACAGAAAGATTACACTGTGAGATGCAAAAGTCACTTAACCACTAAAAACCACACAGGGAGAGGGGCGGGGGAAACAGCGAGGCAGTAAGGTGATTTCAGAGGGTATGACTGTGTGTGCATCAGACTGCTGTCAAGAAGTAGTTGCAGAAAAATCCAAGTGATGGTTTTAAATGATTGTAGGACCAAGTGGGTGGTGTTCACCGCTCAGGACAAGTTCGCAGGTAACTGTACTTGCGAGCAAACCCACCTACTTTATCCAATAACTGGATTAAAACGACACTTGTATATTTATTGCAATAACAGTCCGAAGCAAGTCTGGTTTATTTGGAAAAAGTAGGAAAGTTGGGTCGACTGGAAGACACAGCGCCATCCCTCACTTCATTGGTGCTATCACTGTCGTTCCTGCTTCAAACCAGCGGCTGATTACGAACCCTTGAGGCCCAGTTTGTGGCTTTTTTCAAAACACTTTGATATGAAAAAAAGATCTTAACGTGTGCAAGTCCACGAGAAAGCTTTACTGCTTTGTAGCCCTCTGGATGCTGAGCTCCATTGAGCCACCATAACCCCCCCCCCCCCCCCCACCCCCTTGAAATTATTAAAAAGTCAAAAGCACTTAAAAAATAGGAGACCGCTCCACTTAAAGCACTTCACTCAAAGCTTATAGGCACATAGTTTAAGCTCGTCACATATCATGATTCCTCGGACTCAGTGTAAAGATCATTTGTAAACAGCTCAGTCAGTAGTCACACGTGGGTTTTTTTAAATATAATTCTTTACACCCCAGGTTGACTCGTAAAACATAAAGACTACATTAACACAAACAAAACAAATACACCGTTTAAAACAAGGCCTCTGAACATGTAGGAGGACTTAATACAGAATATCTACAAAAGTCATCTGGCTCTGCCCTCCCCTAAAGTTTACGGTCGACCTTGTACCTTCACAAGGTGCATGAAGAAACTCACGACTGGTCTGAAAGTATGAAATGGAGTAGACTCTACACTGAAATTAACGGTCAGAGGTAGGCTGTAGTAGGAAAGAGAGATGAAGCAGTGTCTTCCAGTGTTGAAGTTAAAAGTACAGGGGAGGGGGAGATGGGGTCAAAGAGAGATCCAAAAAATTACAATACAGTACGTATTATGTGTGCTTTAAGTTTGTTTTTTTTCTCTCAGCAAGGCGCAGTCTAAGCTGTTGCGTTTGTGCGCTGCAAGGTCAGAAGCCCGCACGTATCTCTCTTTTACACTTCACACGCACCACATCCACATCACGCTCAAGACAAACACCCCCTCAAAAGAACACAATCCTTGGTTCTGTTTAAGACAAAGCAATGCAGCCAGAACACAATATGTGTTAAACTCACTTCCCATCTGATTACATTACAATTTGAAAGTAGTCAACATAAGGCAAAAAAGGTTTGAAATTAGCTGCCCTTACTGATCATCTAGGCCTAAAGAAGATGGTGAATAGGTTAAAAAACAGTGTCTTTTATTGTAGATTTGGCCGTAGAAAATCATAACTGGGTTGCAGAAATAAAGGCATATGAAACGACTGACTGGGTCAGTCTAATACTGGCACAAGTGTGAGACTGGCACGGTAAAAAAAGGAAAACTGAGATGCACAAAGAATGCCCTTTCAACAGATGAGAAACTCCCTTTCATGACTGCACTGTGTGTTTAAAAACAGGACCAAGGTAAGCTGATCAAGTTCCTCAAAAAGCAGGTTAATAAACTGAGAAGCCCCCAGTTTCAAACCCCACCCCACACACTCATACACACACACATATAGCTGCTGTAAGGTGATCAAGTTTGGGGTGGAAGAGGAGATGTGGGGTTTGGGTTCAGGTCAGAGAGGAAGAGGTGGGGGCAGAAAGTTGTGTGCAACTATCGGAAGGGGGGCTCAGGCGTGTGAAGGGAGAGTTCGGGGCGGCGGAGGATGGCCTCCTTGCGCGTGGGCGGCGGCAACGGCGGCTCATACACCCTGGGCGCAGCCATGGCAGCTGCCATTGCCGCAGCGGTGGGGACCACTGGCCTGAGGGCGTCCAGCGTGGCGACTTGCTGGGCAGACATCGTAGGTACAGCGGGGACTGCTGACATTCCCGGCATGCCAGTGATGGCTGTCATTGCACCGGGTGGTGGGTAGGCATACTGGAACTGGGGATACTGCTGCAGCTGCTGATAGTACTCTGCATAGTACCTGAGAGAAGGGAGGAAGGGGATTACAAAGGGATGGGAGAGGAAAGTTAAAGTAGGAGGAAGGACAGCGAGGACCTTTATTGTTGAACTTTGCTACACAGTGGGGGAATAAGAGTGATAAAGCACACTGGAAGCAGGGGGGGGGGGGGGGGGGGGGGGGGTGCTTGTAAATGCAAAACTAAACTTTCTCATGGAATGAATAAGCAGCTGAGTAGTTGATTGTCAAGAGAATCAAAGATCACTTCTTACCTTGCCATGGGGTCCTCTGCAGCCTCTGCTGCCTCTTCTGCCGCTCGACCAGCTGGAGTGGGGAGCAGGGGTCTGCGTGGCTTGGCTCTCTGGTACATGAACGGTTTCATCACAGGGTCTGGTAGCAAAGGTACTGACCTCCGCAGGGGACTACGGTCCCTCTCACCAGACTTTGCAGCAGCCGCCGCTGCTGCTGCAGCCACTGACTGCTGCTCGGCAACAACCTGCTGGCCCTGGGCAAAGTAATGTGCCTGCCGGGCTGCCTCAAAGATGGCTGTGGTGGGGTCTGCTGCTCCCATGGCGCTTATATGAGCGTAGGCTGGTGTTGCAGCACCATAAATCGCTGGCGATACAGTGTAGGCTGGGTTGACTGCAGCTGCTGCTGTTTGCATTTCTAATCCAGGGGCAGCAGCCAGGTAGACCTGGTTGCCCATAGTTTGGGTGTAAACCGGGGTGGAGTAGGCAGCAGCTGCAGCGGCCGCAGCAGCCGCATTTGCAGAAATCTGGCCGTAGATATTAGGAGTCATCTGGCTGTACATTTGGGTGGCCCCTGATGTAAGAGCTGCCTGATTGGCCACCGATCCATAAAGCTGATTGGCAACATTGGCACCATACACCTGGCTGGCAAGGGCACCATAAACAGCTGGATTTACTGGGTTTCCATCAGTGCGTGTGCCTGTGGTGATCCCAGTGAGAGCTGCGTATGTGGGATCAAAGGTGGAGGTGTTGTAGACTGAATTGTGCACGCTTTGCTGGACCTGGAGGGGCAGGCCTGCAGCTGCAGCAGCGGCAGCTGCAAGGACCGCTGCCTGACTCTGATACTGCTCAAGAGACGGCTTCCCTACAGGGCACTCTCCAGCATAGTGACCCTGCTTTCCACAATTAACACAGGGGATTTTTCCCGTAGGTGCTTGTTTGCTGGGCTGGACCTTGGACAGCTCAACTGAGAGGGGACGTCCCTTAAAGGAGGTGCCATGCAGGGCCTCAATGGCCTGGAGCGCATCTTCCTTGTTTTCCATGTGGACAAAGGCATAGCCTGCAGAAGAGGAATGCCTGGCTGTCATTGAGCGCAGGGACAACAGTTAGGATCACAGTGGCATTGCCACAGGAACTTACTTATTACTTCTATGAGAAATATGATTTCTGCTAATGGAAATTACCTTGTCCATATTTACTTTTTGTCTTGTTGTTTTTGTAAGTGTTTCACACTCAGAACTTTGTTTAGGTCTGTAATACTTTTTTTGTCACTCTCTTGAACAATTTGACTATCACATACACTTATATTCTCTTTGCATTGTTACAAAGGGGAAAAGGATGTTGGTTACAGATAAAGCGATCCCTGACTTTATTCTGCAAGTATCATATTTTTAAGAGTGTTTTGCACAATTTAAAAGAGAGGTGACGGGGAGCATTTTAAAAACAATTCAAACAGTTCATGAGGTCTTTGCTCACCTTTCACTTTGTCACACTCAAGAACTTTCCCAAACGTCTGGAACAGCTGCTGTAGGTCTTCAGTGGTGCACATCCCACTCAGATTACCTACAAACACCTTAGTGGAGTGCAACGGCCTTCCTCTCGACTCCTCCACCACCAAATTCCGACCACGAAACTCCCGTCCATTGAGCTCCCGGATGGCGCGCTCTGCCGCACCCTCACCCTGCAGGTGGACGAAGGCGAACTGTCGCAGCACGCTGCAGCTGACCACCTGGCCGTAGGGTTCGAAGATGGCGGAGAGCTCTTCCTGGGTGGTGTCCAACGCCAGGTTGCCCACAAAGAGCTTCACTGTGTTGCTCTTGTCCATGGCGCTGCAGAGAGACAGAGGAGGAATGTACTTCACTGTGTTCAGAGATAAGTTAGGGTTATCAACTACACAATACAGCTGCCGCAGATATCACAACTACTAAGCAAACCTGAAGCCACACCTTCGCGCTATCGTGGTTGCATGAGGAGGAAGTACTACACTGCAACGGTCTGAATACAGGGGCGGACTGCAGCACTGAGGACATAGCTGACCCAGCGATTTAGTTTCTTCCTCAGGGCTGAACAACATCTGTGAGGGAGGGGGTTGCTTCAGACTTTTCAAAAAACGTACACAAGACAGGATGTGCTTGATTTCCTATCCAGAGATAATAAATATCAGATATAAGAGGCAGGGAATAAGATAGACAAAGCCAAGCTTTCCCCTGAAATGTAGTTCAGGAGTTTGTGTGACTGAGCAGACTGCCAGATTTATAGTCAAATATCACAATGTAAAAAAACACACAAACCTCACATTTGCATATGAACTGGCCTCTCACTAAGACACACTGAGATGAGTTTACAGATAGCAGGGTTTCCCTACAGAGATTTAAAAACACAGCGTGTCTGCAATTGATGGCTAAATGTTTTCAACCTGGAGCAAAGGCAGTTTGAAGGAGATCTTTAAAGGATATTATTCTCACTGGGGTCGAGGCTGTGATTACTTGAACAGCTATGAGTCACACTCAGTACAGGGGACAGCTAGAGGCGGGGGGGGGGGGGGAAGGGAGCATTTTAAACCTCTATACTTTGCTGGGAACACTGGGTATGAACACATGTACCTTTTTTTGTGGTGATGATAGGAACTTTGAGTCCTTTTATTGTCGAAGAGGCTGCTGTACTTTTCCAAATTCCCTCTACAAAAGCTTCTAGACCTACAGGTGAAAATCAGCTTTTCTACCGGTTGGCCGACACCTTTCCCCCTACTGAACAACATTTACTGCCGGCTGTAAATCAAAGGGCAAAGAGGAACATGACACCAGGCATTTCTATTTTTTGGTTTCGGCTCCAGCCAGCTGCTGCTTACTGGTCCACACCTTTTCCTCCTGCTGCTTATAGAAAATACGTTAAAAGAGATGCAGGTTTCTCTGCAGTAGGTCTCTTCATGTGAATGACTGTCCCCCCCCCCCCTTGTTTCATATGGCTGCTGCATGAACAGTGGGTTCATTTAAGGCATATCCAGGGGGAAGCTGGTTTTCTGATGACGCAGCACGAGGCTGAGTCAACACATTTTCACTGCTCGGGTCATTTAAAGGCGGAAAAATCGGCCCCAGAAGAGGCGATTTGAAGTAGTGTAGACATGTCAGGCAGCTTAACACATCACACGTCCAAGATCGCTGTAAAAATTGTGAATGGACAGAATGGATGCTTGTTTGTTTGCGCTCCGGGATACAGAGCTATAAAGTCACAAGGCGAAAACAAGCATGGATTAACAAAGTAAAAGCACTCATTCATCAGCCACATACTCAGCAATGGTTATAAACACATCATAACCGAGGGAACAACTGGATCTCAACGGGAGATCGATACAGTGTAACAGCAGACAATCACATTTCCCCGCACAGGAATGAATACAGTGTAACACCGAGACTCCCGTCTGACAACACGGTGTTCTCGTCTTTGTCGCAGCAACATACAGGTCGCAAACACTCTAGCTTTAAGAGGAAGCCGAATTCATTACCTCCCATGCGGCTCAGATGACAAGAATTGTGCAGAAAAAAGGCGATTAAATAAAAAGATCTACCATCTTACCTAGGCGGTGCTGTATTTCAAAATGGTAGCGCCTGCTTCCGTTTGCATGACGGGCATACTGAGGCTGCAGAGGGAGGAGGGGGGGGGAGAGAGAGAGAGAGAGGAGGAGGGCTGCTGTTGCTGCTGCTGCTGGAGGATGCTGAATCCTCACAAAACAAAAACACCCAAAGCACACACAGTACACACAAAGCCAGTGTCAAGCTTGTTTAATTGATTAAAGCCACTGAAAAGAATCGAGGCTACCTCAAAGGTGCAGAGTTCTGCTCCATAGAGACAGCAAACAATTCAAGAAATGAGCATGTGTTGTGAATAGAATAGACATATTTGCTTAAATCACAGAGGACAGATCTAGTGCAGAATGAATACATAGGCTTTGTATTAAGATTCAGTCAGATTTATACATCTTAAAAGAGAGAGGAAAACTAGGACAGATCATCAGGAATAAGTCTATGTTGCAACACTGGACATTCATGGTTCCTGTTCTAATATGAAATCATATGTTTGGATTAAGAAAGAAATACATATTCAAATGTATTACATTGGGCTATATGCGAAATAAGGGATTTTCCAGAATTGAAGGACTTAACAATGAACAAAAAATGAATGAATCACCATCTCAAAGAGCAATAACACCAACCATCTTTAGTCACAGCCCTACTGTACATCCGAGCTGCATTCTTATCTTTGAAATCACCGGCAATGCATTACTTTTCAGAGTAGAAAAAAAATCTTTAAATGCGATTTTACCCAATGAGGGAAATAAGGAGGAAAAATGTGTTTAAAAAATAGATTGAAGAAGTGGTGAGAAAACATATCCACATCTCAAAACGGTCAAATAAGCTGCAGCTCTTCATCTAAATTGCACATTCAGATCTTTTTTTTAATCAAATTAATTAAATGTACTTTTTGGATTTGGAAAAAATAGACTTGGTGAAGTTTCTCTTTTACTAGCAATAAAAAAAAACGTACTGAAAATGAACAATCCTTGCTTGCAGCCTCACACCTATAGTTGCCTTCACAGCTGCTTTAAATCGCTACACATTGAATATTTTCTTTTGGATTTCACTCAGGGAAATTCAGCGTCCTTCCAAATTTTACGTACTACATAATTAAATTAAAAAATAATTTAATGAAACACCAATTACATGAAGAATCATTCAAGTTGAGTTCACAACCTGCAAACACAAACGCAAAAGGACATGGCCAGAACAATTCGGAGGAAAATTCAATAAGCTTGTTGGGGCGTGACAAGGACAAGACAGACGCTCAATTAGTGCACAAATCAATGTAAATCTCATCTGGTCAGGAAGGCGCACACACTGTCCCAATATCGACGTCTTCATACGGAGAAAAAATAAGCATTAACAGAAATCAACAAGTGGTTGTAGGGGAGCTATTACACATTATTCACCATGAACATGTTAACAGGTGAAAACAAAAAGGACTAAAGTGTATAGTGGACCCATTCATTCTCCGTTCTCTGCATTGTACGCCTCTAAAGTTGGCTGCAGCTACCATGAAGGAAGTGAACACTTGGAGTCCATGTTGGATAAAAACAGCTGAGCACAGAATACTTAAAGACCCCCCCCCCCCTCCTCTCCGGCTTCTTGCCCCTTCACTCTGGATGGAGTTTGACTCTCCTTCACATCTCTTACCCGGGTCACTCACACCACCTCATGGATTGTAAATGAACACACTAGTGCAGGAAGTCTTAATTGCACCTCACAGTGCTCCAGATTCCAGAAGCTCACTGAACATGAAACCTTTTCGTCAAGTAAACATGCATTAAGTAACTTGAAATATATGACACTATGGGAGGATTTTATGGGGGATTCATGGCTGATCACTGGAACTGGAATTTTCCACAAGTAAACTGCAATTAATCCCACGGGGAGAGGTTGCAGCTTTGAGTTTGTATCCTTAACTTTGTGTATTTAGACATTTCTGTCCCCTATCTAACAAGCTGTGCTGTATAAAAAAGGTTTAAGTTAAGACCTACCACAGCTGAAAGGCTACTAGCCTTTTGTTGTGTTTGTTGATTTTCCTCTCTAAACACAACATGTAGCTACATTCGAGGTTACAGTTTTCCTGAAGCACTGTAAGGAATCTCTGAGTTACTACTGTGAGCATAGCAGCAGAGTGTGAGCTGTGCTACGTTTCTTTACTACTACTTTTTAGGAGGCTTGCATAATTGATTAGACACTTTGAGAGCAAATTGAAGTGCATTTATCGCAGCCGCTGCAGCCAAAACGGATCCCTCAAATGTTACAAGCTCATCATTTTAGAAAGCAATGAGGCAGCTGTGTCAGAGGCGACTGAAATACAAATGTATACCCGTCTAAACAGACAGCTGGCTAATCGGAGGCGACTTTTTAAAAGTCTCGGGCTGTTTTAATCTTTTTTAGTGCTTTCAGAAAACCTCAAAAGACATGATATGTTCCTGCAACAGGATTTGATTTGATCACAAAGAAAATGTACAAGACAATAAGGCCATTTTTCTTTGGTGGGAAAGTTTCTCAGTGCTCCGTCTTCCTCTCCTCTGTCGACACATGTCGTCTGCATTTCTCTTCAAGGTTCCACAGGTGTGCTCGGTGTTTGTGCCTGAGGTTCAGAGGTTGGCCGCAGGTGTCTCTGTATTGTTCTTGCTTCGACCTTTCCCAGCAATCGGCAGATCTCTCTCCTCCCACAGCGTGACGCCGTCACAGGCACAAATCTGTTTGGGGTTTTGGAAGAGAGCTGCTGATCGGGCGATGATGCCACAGGCCAGTCTGTAGAGACAAGAGGACAGTTGTCTCAGAACATTCGTCTTGTTAATTGACAATAAAAAAAAACCCTATTCACACATGCACAACACTCAAGAAATGTCCCCAAATTTTCAAAGTGAGCTGCATGTGTGAACAAAAACAGCTGAATTTTTCACCCCGACTTTTTCCGGAATATTTCCTGTCAGCCCTCCAATCGAATTTCAGCAACAGGTCGAGTTGAGCCGATGTGGGAACGTGGGAGGTTACATTCAGGAAAAATTCCCAAGAGCAAGTGGGTGAGGGTGATGACGTTCATATTCTGCGACCGGTGCTTGACCGATGGGATCCTTGTGCCCATAATGAAACTTCTTGATTATGTTTTCTTGCACTCTTTTGAGGAAATACGTCTGATAATAGTGTCAGACTCTGCAGCACGTCTGGGGCCTCTTTTTTCACGTCATAGCCTTCTCTAATAAGACCCCCCCCAGTCCGACAAGGAAAACTTGTGGAATTAGGCAACTTGGGAAGATTTCAGGGGCAGGCTGTCCTGAATTTTTTCTTTTCAGGAGTGCATGTGTGAAAACAAATCCAAAATTCAAAACAAGTTGCATCCCACCATCCTAGATACCTGCTGAGCTACTGGTGCAGAAGTTATTCATATACTTTTGTCCTATCTGGAATAATGAATGAATCTCATCACGTCCTTTTGACCAACCTTTCCCCTGAGTTTCCAGTCTGTCTGGAGAGAGGGTGAGCGCTTCGACCCAGGTCGTCCTCCCCAGCATCTACAACCAGCGATCGACCGATGATGTCCCACACCTGCGGAGTGAGCACCAAGGTGTCAATAACGAGGGTTTAAACATTCTTTTACATATTACATATCAAATTTAAGTTCAGTATTACCTTCAGCTGACTCTCCTCTAGTCTGAACGAGGCTCTGCCATCTGGGCCAGCTTCAATATTACCCAGATCGCCTACATGCTACACACAAAAAAACTCCACAGTGAATAAATGACAACGAAACACACGTGAGGAAGCAAACACAAAGAGTACTCAGCCACTGCCTCGACCTTACACACACACACACACACACACACACACACACACACACACACACACACACACACACACACACACACACACACACACACACACACACACACACACACACACACACACACACACACACACACACACACACACACACACACACACACACACACACACACACACACACACACACACACACACACACACACACACACACACACACACACACACACACACACACACACACACACACACACACACACACACACACACACACACACACACACACGAATATGTAGTTCCTGGAGTAAAACGGCTCCTATGGGACACATTTGGCAAACTGACGGGCCGATCGAGTTATCAAGAAAAGATAAGACTGTACCCTTTCATTGTCCCCTGGGCCACCGTGTTGTTTTCCAAAGGGGTTATAGTGCTCTCCACAGCTGTAGAACGACAACCAAAAGGGAATCTCAATAAATATCAAACATAGGGTGTTGCTGCCGTCCACCGCAGAAAATAATATCACCAAAACCGATCTATTTATTTTGTACCTGTCCGTAAAGATGACATGAATTAAGGAAAGTGACAGCTGACAGACATCTGCACAGTTAACTACAGATGTTTTCACATATACACTCCTGAAAATATCTAGATCATTTCAAGAGGACTGCTCCTGAAATTCTCCTGACCTGGCGGTAAACATTTGCACCTCAGCGGGAGACTATCCCTGTCAGACGGGAGGGGGGAGACTGAGGTAAGACGTGACGTAAAAAAATGACATGGAAGTCGCGGACGAAGCAACAGAGTCCGATATACGACGCTATAATGAGGATATTTGCCTTCATATCAATGCTACGTGTAGTTCGACGGAATCACACTTTCAACAAAGAGCGGAGAACAACAAACTGATGAACAGACGACATGATGTAGCCATTTAATTACGTATACGGAGATTGTATCGGTCTCGTGCATACACTCTATGCACCGTGCAGCAGTCACAGGATATAAACATCACTGCCCCTCCCATTGGCTAGAGGGTGAATTCTCCGGAGATTATGCTGCTGCGTTCTCACATCAGCTCACTCGGACTTGCTTCGGAAAAAACACTAGGGGTCTGGCAGGAGAAACTCCGGGTGAAGTCCGAGTGAGAAATGTGGCTGTTTGCGTTCACACATACAGCTCCTCCTGGAAATATCAGGAGTTATAGCAGTACAAAACATGAGCAACCGTTACACTGTTCATGTTCGGCTGCTTTGTTTGCTTCTTGAAGATTTTTCACTTTATACAGAAAATAACATTTTGCTGGTTTTATGGCCTTTTCTAGTTTGTAAGCTCCTATTAATATTTCCTAATAGAAGACAATAAAAGATTGAAATGGTTACTGGACTGTGAAATCATTTCTTTTATTGTTGTTGTTGTCATCAGAACTGCATTGCACTGAACATTATTGCGACTTATTTGGCCTCTCCGTTGCTTTGTGTCTATGTATGAGATGTTTGCAGACTGGACTGGAAAAATTCAGCTAAATGATTTAAATAATTAAACATGTAGAGTGTAGTTTCATTATCCAGAAGCCTCAAAATGTCGATGGCATTGAAGGAAACGTCATATTGCAAAATAACTTTCAGAACTAGTTGCATTCACCACCGCGTCGATGTTTGGCGTTGTTGTACGACACACAGCGATCCTACCTGAGGCAGTCCTGTGTGAGGTCTCCCAGTGTGTGGACATGAAGGCCGTGGGGTCCTGGCTCCAAGCCATCGATTGTCCCGTCAATCAAACAACGCTCCTCAGACAGCTGCAGGAAACGCACAACACCCACGGTGTTTCCCACACCAGCCAGCATGGCCACCGCTGACCCCAGATCTGTTGTAAAAGGACATGTAAAAAAAACACACAGAGATGCTGAACTGTTACATAAACGCTCATAGCTGTGCACTCATCCTGACATCTAGACGTTGAAGTTAATTTAAGAAGCAGGAATGCATTACAAATGGGTCTCCTGTGATCTATGATTCTCAGCTCACATTGGATTTTATCTGAGGAAGCAGAGGGAGACTGTGAGGACTATTTGTACAAGCGCCAGAGAACAAGCTTAAAATCCTTGTCTGATACGTTACACAGTGGAGAATCACCCATGACCAGCTGTGTTTGAGAGATTTTTTCCTGCTACACTGTATGAAAATGTTGTCACAGATCCATCCACTAACGGCAACATCAGCCAACTACAGTACGTTGAGTTGAAAGGCTCCTGTGAAGATTTTACACTACACGTCACAGTCACACACTGATGGCAGAGGACGCTACTTAAAGTGGCCATCAGTACTAACCGACCCCATTTATATACATCCACACCCCGCTGGCTGATGACTGCTTAGCCAGAGCTGTACTGTGAAATATATTATTAGTATGCTGGCGTAAACAAGTCTGGCCTAAGTCTTCGGTTAGAAAGACGGCAGCAATCCAGGAGTTTCACCAACAACCTTTAATGATGTCCAAAGAGAGTACAAGAAGGTCATCGAGCCAGAGCGAGTGTATGAGCGTTGTTTTGGTTTCATGTACGCACGACTCCTGCGGCTCTGACGGGAGCTTGTGGAGTGCGCTGGTCCTGTGATGTCACAGTCCTCAGGGAGCGCTTAATGGCAATAATGCGTGAGCCCACCGGCGTGTCAGAGCAGGGACATTTGCACATGTGTTGTTGTATTATTTTTGGTGTGTTACTGTAGATGTAAAAATTACATTTGTTTGTTTACGAGAAAACAGCACCGCATATCTTTAATTTGGAACACGGGTTGCAAATAAGCCACGGCTAAAAGCTGTATGACATCTACTTTGTATTTTTACACAAAGCAATGATCATGTAACAATAATGTCCTCAAATGTTGTCTTCACAACTAGAACACATTGATAATAAACACCATCTATAACGTTTGATTATAAAAACGCTCTCGATGCTACTGAGGTTTGATACACAGCGGTCCTCCTCTCCTCTGGTTTCTCACCTCGCTCTGATCCTCCGATACCTTTCAGCACGGCTCTGCGGCCCGTGCTCTCGATCAGAGCCTGGACCTCCGCGCTGGTCAGAGCCGATTCCACCAACACCTCCTCCTTACTGACATCAATACTGACCGACTGCACTCCTGTCAATGACAATGATCATATCATAAATACACAGACGGACAGACAGACAAGCTGTTTCCATCTTTTCCAACGTGAGGAAAGTTATATATTGTACACGTGTGCTCAGTGTTGATTGGTAAGAACGGTAAAAAGTTGAAGTTATCAGAGGAAAGTGAGACAACACAACAGTTGTACAAGTTGTTTCTGACTATTCTGTTTAACTTATTCTTTGTAAATGTGTTTTAAAGTCCTCGATACAAACTGAAGCAGACAAAATATTAAAGTCATTTTTTAAATTCTTATTCAAATTCTTCTTTTATTCTTACATCCTTTCTTTACTATGGGAAATATTACTCTTTAAAAGTACAGCTGTAGTGTAAGCTTGTGTACGTGTTGCCACACAAATGACCGTCTTTGCATGCACTTTAAATCTCTTTGCTACACTAGTTTAGTATTTTGGGAAATTATTATGAAATGATAGACCTGTAAAAGCTTTCTCATGTTTCCTGTTCCGTATTTATTCAAATGTAAAGCACTTTGCATGTTACTTTTGATGACATGTTGCCTTTGAGAAATCTCTGCAGTCTGCTCAGGCATGCATGAAGAAAAACCAGACCAACACATGACAGACATGTGACATAATAATCCGCTTAAACTGCTGGAAATTAAAGCGTTAAAAAGAGCAGTCACAGATGACAGCAGGAGTAGTCGATGTGTTTCATAAATAATGTGTTTACTTCACAGTCCTGGTAAGCTTTTGGATGTTTACCTACCTGGTCTACCTTCCAGGGCAGCTCGGACTTGTTCTGCACAGCTCTCACATGTCATCTGCACCGCAAACTCCAGCTGCGCAGAACACAGACACACATGTAACACCTGTTGTTCTACACACGGATACCACAGATAAACACGTCTGTACATGTAGCATGGCATGTTAGCATGGTATGTAACTGCGTAACGATGTTACGCTGAAGTTCAACATGTTATCTGCCAAGACAACGCAGCAGCTTTATCGCAACAGCAGCCAAATAAGGCACGTTTTTGTTCTGAAAATGTAAACAGGTAAAATAAAGCCATGAAAAACAGCCGGATATGTATTTTAAATGTGATACACTTTAATGACAAACCTTTGTGGGTCTCTGTGAGTCCATTGCGCACGTTGCTGCCTGGGCGATAAAAACTGAAAATAGACAACTTCCCACTTTCCTAGATACGGAAACGAACCAGCTGTATCTGCTCACGGGCGCCGCCATGTTTGTGAGGTCACAGTGAGGCTTTACACACGTTACCGCCGCCAAGTGGCGACCACCTGCCACTGCAATTTTTCTATTTGGTCTTATGGAGTTGACAAATGCTTTTCTCATGTCTGCGTTATTAGTTTTCATTTAATAAAACAGAACAAACTAGAAATATTATTTGTTACGTAAACATACATTTGATTTGAGCTCAATATACAGACTCGAGTTGGGAACCTAAGGGTCCAGGTCTAGAACCAAATCTGGAAATTGCTAGTCTCTCATAAAAAAAACATTATAAATGGCAATACACAATGGAAAAAACACAATAACATACATTAAAAAGTAAGCAAAAATCTCCTACAAACATAAGAGGGTAAAAGTACAATATTTGAGAAAAGTTGTAATACAAGAATTAAGATGCAAAAACAGTACATGTACACACTTTCCAAACTTCAGATGGACGGTAAATGTGTTTAAAAGGAAATTTCACACCGAAAAACATGAACATATCTTTAAACAGATTCAGATAGAAAGATGCTGATCTCCACACCTCAGTGAACCGAATAGAACCACTGTGTATGACAATGGTTATCATCAATGTAAAGTAGGATTGTAAATGGGCCAAATCATGCAAAATGCTTTTACTGCAATGACACAATATCTTGTCACAGATACAGTGCAGAATGTATGAGAGATGTAATGTTCTCGCTTATCAAATCAGTTCAGCTAGCTGTTTTTAGATACAGGTTTTTTAATCAGCTATCTATTTTTATGGTGATATTTTTGAATGCATAGACTTAGTTTACTGTCCTAACTCATGCTATGGAAGCCCTAAGTGGACATCCATCTGAAAATGTAATTTACACTGCAAGTTATTTCTGGTTGTTTTCTCAAGATCTATACGTGTTAGCTTATTGGCACAAGATAACATTATCTGGTGATAATGAGTTAATTGCAGTAAAGTTCTCGAGATCTTCACTTAGTTGTCTTGTTATGGTTATTGAGATGACAAAGCTGGTTTTCCCACTTTAACAAATACATTTTTCTCATTATCTTGACATAAAAAGCCGGTTTTCATTTTTCCTTTAAAAAGTTTTTTGGGGGGGCAGCAGATAGAGTCAGAAATCAGGGAGAGAGAGAGAGTGGGGAATGACATGTGGGAAAGAAGTCACAGGGTGAATTCAAACCCGGGCTGTCCACTTGGAGGGCCTCAGCCTCTGTACATGGGCACTAACCACGAGGCTACTGGCGACCCACACAGCTGGTTTTCTAGCAATCTAGAAAATAAATTACCATTAACAACAACAAAAGGTAGGCTGTTCACTGTGATAGGCCAGACCACGACATGCCATGCTGCCATTTCCTACACTTACAAGGGAAGTTAAGCCTATTTTAGGTTACGAGATCAATAAGTCAAGATCTCAAGAAGACAAGCGGAAAGTAATCGTTATCACAGGATAATGGAGAAAATAAAATGCATGGATGCATGTCTGCTTCGGGCTTCCATACATATCCTAACTCTGTATTTATACATTATTTTTTACAAAGCGTTTGGTTTAGAGCTGTGATTCTCAACTAGTGGGTCGGGACCCAAAGGTGGGTCGCGGAGCTGTTTTCAGTGGGTCGCGAGCATATGCCTGGAAAAAACCTGGTGTCAAAGAGTTTGTGAAGCGCTTTTTTAAACATGTTTCTTTCTTTCTGTCATGTTTCTTTTTCAATTGTCAATTTTTCAGTAAATAAATCTGATTGGTTGAAAAATATCAAAAATTTGGGTCAGGGTTATTCAGGGAGGAGTTGGTAGTGGGTAGTTTCATTTTAGTGTTGCTTTTTTTTTTGCTTTCTTTTGTAACCAGAACCTGAGTTTGTTCCCTTTCCTGTTCAAACATGAGAATAATGAATCCTTGCATGTTAGATAGTTACAGACCAGAAGCAGCATGGGATGGTTGTAGATCAGGGTCACTCTGTTTGTTGTCATATGGACGTAGAAGATTGAAGTGTGTGGATAAACAAAGGAGGCTGTAATGATGATTGCTTCCTCCAATTCAATTTCATAATGTGTATAGATTATTGCTGCAAAGTCGATCTGTGGATTAAAGCGTTCGGTATGGATGAGACCACCACTAAGCTGCGTATGTGTGTGTGTGTTGGCTATACATCCTTATTATAGACTCTCTCATGATAAGCCACAGGAGGCAGCAGATGACCGTGATGAAGCGTAAAAATCTGGGTCGCGAAAGTCTAAAATAAAGAGCTCCTGAATTGAACATCTTGGAACTAAATTGGGGATGTTAAGTATAGAAGGAGGCACATTTTTCACCACCGTGCACATGCTCTGGTCCAGAAACAGAGCCGTCATTACGTCCAAACAACACCAAGGGGACAATGTTTTACAGGGAAGAAAGCAGAGCGGCAGAACACAGCTCCCTCTGTTTCTGCCGGCTCATTGGCTTTGACCTTAGACCCCCGTGCTGGGTAATACGACCACAGGCTCTAAGAGGGCTGAGCCAGTGTGCACCAGGCTTCAAAACACACAAGTTCAGCCTTTTGTGTGTGTTTCTTTGAGAGTGTGTCTTTTTCTTTTTTCTCTCCGTCTCTCCCACAGCGGTGTTTAATTTATTGGGTACATGGGAAACTGTCTCAAACCTATGCCCTCGTGTTGATCCGCGGCGCTGAGCTCGCCGTTCAAAGGAGAGGAGGGTGACACCTGAGCCCACACACCCTACACACACACACACACACACACACACATATAGGCACAGAAAAACACCACAGAGATAGAATGCAGAAAGAAACCGAATCATTTTATGAGAAAACTACACAACAAGATGGAGCCAATTGGGGGAGAAAGATCATAAGAGCAAAAAAAAGAAGTTAACAAAGAGGAGTGTGTTCGTGTGTGTGTACCTGACAGACAGTGTTGAAAGCCCCTCGTGGAACAGTGTAAGGTTTTATCTGTACTAAATGAGGCAATACAATCGCACTCCTCCCCCTTCCCCTACCTACCTCTCGAACATTAAGACCCTGACACACCAAGGAGATTGCCTCTCACGTCTGCCCAGAACGTACGTGGTGGTCGGCCGTCGGCTGTAGTCTTTGCGGTGTGTTCAAGTGCAACTTTTTGGCCAAGACAAAAGGCGACCTGAGGCGATGCCACAGTCGGCCTTCGTCGCCACTAGTTCTTTGCCGTCTGCTTGGTGTGTCAGGTAGTCTGTGGTATAGTTTCACATTAAAAACTTCCAAGACGGTGAAGCAGCTCTCAGTTCATTGACCAAAGAGATCAAAACTTTATTTTTAGACCCTCCGAAACAATCAATTTTAATTACAAAAGAAAGCAAAAGACAGCCACAGAAGGGCGAAGTTAATCAAAAAAGGTTCTGGTCGAATAGCCAAGGAGCTGAAAGACTGGAATAAAAGGAGCTTCCCATACCTATCGGAGAGGTTTAATAGGATAGAATGTCACATTTAGGATATCAGGCCATTAATGGGGCAACACAAAATTCTCTGTTATATCTGTAACACTTGCTATCCCTGAAATCTTCCTGACTTGCCTGAAAATAGTTACGTGGAAATGGTGTTCAAAGCAACAGCGTCCAACACTATAATGACAATTTTTGCCTTTATAGTAATCCATCCATTATCTATACCGCTTTTTCCCTTTCGGGGGTCGCTGGAGCCAATCCCAGCTATCATAGGGCGAGAGGCGGGATACACCTTGGACTGGCTGCCAGTCAATCACAGGGCTAACATACGTATATAGAAAGACAACCAGTCACTCCTACGGGCAATTTAGAGTCACCAATTGACCTAACGAGCATTTCTTTGGACTGCGGGAGGAAGCCGGAGTATCCGGAGAGAACCCATGCGTGCATGGGGAGAACATGCAAATTCACCACAAGCGAGTAGTCAAGACTGAGACTGCGACCCGTTCTATCTTAGTGCACCTAATGAAGATTCTTATGCTCTTTTCTTGCCAGTATGTTCTTTTCCACATATTTATCTATACTGTGAAAACATCCAATAACATGTAGCATTAGGCGATAACTATCATCATAGCATCCCAGTCTGTTGCTTTGGCAACTTCTGCAGGAAGCCATTCAATGTCATGTCTTGCCTCGCTGTTTTATCAGCTAGTTACATTTTTGTTTTAGCTCCACAAGCCAAATCCCTTCTGTACATGTCTTGGCTCCAAATTATATCACCAGTGCAATATGTCAGTGTCAGAGTATTTTGGCTTCAATTTTGTACGAGGGAAGGAGATGGAGCATGTTGTCCATGCAGTGATAAGAGCTCATAGAATGCCTCTTGTTCAATCAAATTACTCTATTGCTGACTTTGTCAAGGCATACACGAGCATTTGATCTGTGAAAAATGTTAAAACAGGAAAGACAACAAAGATTAAATGTTTGATTTCAAGTAGGCCTATATCCAAAAAAGTCCAAAGAACTAGATTTAAAAATGTAATTTGACAAAAGTTTCTTTCCTTGAACCTGCCTGAATGCAGAAAGGGCAGTAGAATTCAGTGATAGGAAACATATTTAGGTTGCACCTCAACCCCACACATGCAAACTTTGAATAAACCTGTCCGCGCCTCGCTTTAGGCTGCGTCCTCAACCTCATGACACTGAATTATTCAGCTCCGGGGGGGGGGGGGGGGGGGGGGGGGGGGGGGCGTGGTGGTGGTGGTGGTGGGGACTGTTTGTGCTGTGAGGGACCCCACAGAGGTCAAAGTAATGTCACAGCCCAGCCGAGCACTCTCCATGTCTGCTGATTGCACCCTGACAGCTCGAATGGAAGATGAAGCCAAGCGTGTCGGGGTTACGGCGTCTGTAGCGGTGGATGGAGGAGCCCCCCCCCCCCCCCCCACATGCCTCCTCCCTCAAACAGGGGAGCAAGGACCTTTTTATCAAAAATGAACAGACTTTGTCCTGGTTTAACTTTAAACTACAGAAGACAAGTAAGTCACTTTCATGTAATGGACAACATGGACATTTACTTTGATTTTTTTTTTTAATACGACAGTTGTTGAGCAATTTTTTTAGTCCGCAACAAGCTTTTAAATCAAAACAAGTTTGGTACGAGGAACAATCTCGCTAACAGTCCAAGCTATAATCATAACACATGTCAAAAAAATAAAGAAAACTATGCAGATTAATGACATGAGTAAATATAGTACAGGATAAGAAACAATGGTCCATTCATTAATATTTGCCATTTTCCATAAACATTACGTCATCTCGAGTAATAATAGAGTAGGGAGGAGTTTCAGATCTTTGCATTGATATACTGATTATCACTTTGCAAAGATCTAATTGTAATAGCCTTTTTACAGCAAGACAAAAACTCAAATTTTCAGAAACATCAATCTTTGCTTTTTCCAATCAAAACATAATTCACTAACATTTTAAAAAAGCAGGAAAGGAAACAAAGGAAGCAATCAATAGGAAAACAGCCTCTAAAACAAATTCTGTCTATTCAGCACTGCGGTGTCATGCATTATTGCTGACCCACAAACAGGCTGAAAACTATTAATTATAATGCCAGCAATGTGTTTAACAAGCTATGGACAAGCTCTACAGCTCATCACCGAGAGGATCAATATGACGAAGGAGAGACCGCATTGCCTAATCAAAGTCTACTGTTCTATCCTGGAATAATAACCCAAACAGAGGCGGTATCCTGCAGCATGGCTACAGACGCAGTTCATTTTTATCATTCATCATTACACCCAAGAGTCCAGGTCAGTACTCAAACAATCTGTTAGTCAGGATCCTGCAAGTATCCTTAGGCCGGTTAGAAAAACACCAAGCAATTACAGGCGGATGCAGTACGAATATGCCAATTGAAAATAGCTGGATTTAATAGTGGGAAAATAAGGAATTGTCTTCTAAGGAGGTCACCAGTTACGGTATGATCCTTATGGTCTCTTTTTTTAATAATGAAATGACGTTAACCTCTTGTTTCCCGACGAAGTATGGATCATGACTGTCCAATCCAAACAAAAGGATTGTTCATGTTCAACAACTATAAAGTGTTTCGTAATGTTTTAAATTATATCGTATAGTATGGTATGGTATCGTGCCTAAGAGTATAGTATTGTGTCGTGTCGTGTCGCGTACTACCGTGTCAGGTAGGGTCGTAGTGTATCTAACCGTGTAAAACTGTCATGTCATGTCTTGTTGTATCCTAACGTAGTTTAACGTAACGTAGTGTAACTTAGCGTAATGTAAGGTAGCGTAACGTTAGTAAAGTAGCGTAGCGCAACGTAACTTTCAGTGTGGTATTGTATTGTATTGTATGGTATGACGCAGTATTTTTTCTTGTCATATTGCATTGGATTGCAAATGTACATGGGACCGTCCCACATGTCATTGTATCGTATGGAAATCTATTGTTTCGTAACTTATCGATTCATGTCATATTGTATCATTTCATATGGTATGGTATGCTTTTTTTTTGAGTTATAGTCCCATTTTGAGCCAAAAAAGACAATGAAATCCAACAAATGGTAATGGACATTGAATTGTATAGTGCTTTTCTGACTACTCAAAGAACTTTACACAGTGAATGTCACATTCACACACTAATGGCAGAAGCTGCTGAGTTTAGAGGGCAACTGTCCAACATTACTGTCCCTTTTGCACTCATTCACACATTGTCATTTACACGCCACTGGCTGAGGCTGCATGTGACTGCAGGAGCTGGGGATCAAACCCTCAACCATCCAATTGAGAGGCAACAGACCCATCCACTGAGCCACACACACTATGGTTACCAGTGTCACTATCTGTGATTCTTGGTCAAGCTGGCTGGAGCAGATGGTTGTGCACCAATAACTCTGGTTCTCCTTGTGGTTTGTGCATGTTAGAAGTAAGTTGCTGCTGTTAACAAGTGCTCGCTGTGTAAAATGTAAATTGTCACAAGATAACTTTTGTTGGATTTTGCCCTATACAAATAAAAATGGTCGGACGGACAAGTCAGTACCATGTCGACCTGTCAACCAGGATAGAGATGTTACATTGTGTTGTCATATTGTCACTTCTGGTTAAAAAAAACACAGAGATGGTCACAGCAAAAAAAATCAAGAAATCTGAATGCTTCAAACAGGAGGTCAGAAACACCTGGGTTATCCCAAGAAGCCTTTACCAACTTATTTTAAAGTATTTGAATGAATCTTACCAGATTTGATCGGGTTAAAATCTGTGGTCAATAACCTTTTAGCATGTTTGAGCCTTAACTAAATCCATCCTTAAGAATTGCATTCTCTCAATGATTTATTGGTCAATTATACAAGTGTGATATACTGATGAAATTATGTTCTTAATACAAATATTAATATCACATAATAGGAGGTTATCTCAGGCTGATAGAAACTGCTGATGACAAACTGATTTTCACTGCTTAAAAAAAAGAATATACTAATAAGTGCAACTGTAGGTAACACAAATAACATTGTCCGTTACGGAAAGGGTGAGAATATTGGATAAGGGAGGCAGGTCTCTCCCCCCAACACACACACACACGCCCTCCCCCATCTTCCACCCACAAGACCCTGTAATCACTAAATGCATCCCTGCCTCTGCATTTATTTATCAGTCAAGCCCCAGTTCAAATTCAAATAACTTTATTTGCATTTTTCTTTTAACGTAAAACACATTGAAAACTATGGAAATGAGTAGCAAACAATAAAAACATGCGAGCAGCATTAGCCTTAAATGTCCATCACCATGAGAAAAAATAAATAATGTAGACATAAAGAGTTCACCTGGATTACACAAAGTAAAGCTAGGCAATAAAGGAGTTATTTTGTATTATAGACTAAGTTTGGCCTTCCATGGTATCCGGGTGTGGATCTCCATGGTCCATGCTCGTTGAGATGCTCGTGTGTACCATGTGTAGCCTAGTTGGGTGTGCGCGTGTGCTAACTGCCTGCCCAAGCAGCACGCGTCCTAAGCATCATCACAGGCACAGGCACAGACGCGCGCGCATTGGCTAAAGCGACAGGGAGAGAGGGAGAGCGCGAGAGAGAGAGAGGGAGAGCGAGAGAGAGAGAGAGAGCGAGCGAGAGGGGGGGCAACCGTCTCCCGGTTTTATAGCACGAGGAGTCGCGAGGAGCCTCTGATGACAGACAGACAGCAGATCTGCCGTCCACTGCCTGCGACACCTGAACGAGCATCACACATAAAAGAAGGAGAGGCAGGTTAGCTGGAGGAAGAGGAACGGAGGCTTTCCTAAAACATATAATAAAGAAGGAGAGGAGGAGGACAGCGGGGGCAGGCAGCCGGCTGGCCGGGACCACAGAGCCCTAAACTGGAGGAGAAATCATCACTATAGGCTACGACCGCCTCATCACATCACAGCTCGGGGATGACAAAGGTGGGTGACGGTGTGCGCCTATTGTGTTATATCAGCATCTTTGTCCTACATGGCGCCTTTAATCCTCATAGTAGAGAAATAGTAGATATGACTGGGGGGGTTTGGAATGGGAAACGGGGTCGGTGTGACACAAGAGAAGCATTTATTTTTCCCTCCGTGTGATTATCGGGGACTATAACACACAGACAGCACAAGACAGCCAATCAGTTTTAACAGAGGAGGCGGATTCATTGATAAATAAGGGACTTTGTCTTTAGGAGAATGTATTTTTACAGTAGAAGTGTGCAGATGCGGGGCGGAGTGTTTTCATCCAGCACGACCCCCCCAAAAAAAATGTCTAGTCTAATCCGGCCCACATTTGGATGTTGTGAGACCTTTTAAGGAGGTTTTTTGTTGTTGTTTATGTCCCGTGACAAGCCTCATATGTGTGTGTGAGGGGGATGAGGGAAGAGAGAGAGAGAGAGAGGGGGGGGATGTCTCCTTGAGCGCCCGAGGCTTGTCGGGATGATTGATTTCTCCAGTTCAACCAGATTATGAGAGCGAACACCTATGCCAGCCCGGCCGGCAAATTAATTAAACTGCACGCGAAAGATTAACCTCGCGAGATTATCAATGTGGACCCGTCGTGTAGCGTACACCCGGTGGAGTATGATAAAAAGATGGATGGAGAGGGGTAACAATTAATGACAAACTATTTATATCTGGAGCTTGATTGCACGTAGTAAAAGGCGAGTAGCCCCAATTGTTGCTCGCGTGTTCAATATTTTCCACGACGCAGGTTTGATTCCTCTCCATTAGCCGATTGAGTTACTACTGTGGATGTTGGATGTAAGTTGGATGAAGTTTTTCCATCTGATCCCGCTTCATGTTACAGGATCAGTTAAGTATTTTGTCAATGCGTCATCCAGGTTTTTATTGGACCATTGGTGCGTAATTAATTGCTGATCTGGAGGAGCTTTAAAAGCAAAGTAATGAGATAAACACAGTGTTGATTTGGTTTGACACTGAGGGCGTTTTTACGAAATAAAAAACACACCACTGTAAAAACAAATCAATTTACTGATTGGACAGTTTTAGTAAATGTTTGATCAATGGATCAGGTTTATTTATGGGGTAAGAAAAATGAAGAATGCAGGATGACACCTCTTTAGACACTCAGGTTAAGAAGAAAGTCCCATTCAAAAACCGTTCAAGGCAGAAAAAGGGGGAAAACCCACGAACAGGATGCATCCTTCTTCCAAGGCAAGGCAAGTTTATTTGTATAGCGCTTTTCATACACAAGGCAGACTCAAAGTGCTTCACATCATAACATGTCATACAATAAAGTGAAAGAAAATGCAAGAATTAAAAGAAAATTAAAAAACAGAGAATAAAAACATATTGACAATAGAAATTTTGGAAATTTTGGAGGACATCCCTTGGCATTCTTACTACTTTCAGACCCCATACTTGTGTTTGAAAGACTCACGTGAGATTTTCCCTGAATCCTGTAAACGTCTTTGCAGGATGCGTATTTTTATGGTTGTACGCCAAACCAGACAATCCAATACTTAGGATTGAAATCCAATACTTAGGATTGAAATCCAATACTTAGGATTTCCGTAAGATTCCAGCGCAAACAGACCATGAAAAATATGTCAAAACTGGATGATAGTTCACTTCGATTTTTTTTTTTTAAAGGTGGGGGGTACTTTTTTTTTACAATTCAAATATAAGAGTTGACTCCCTGTATTTCACGTCACAGCTAATAATAAGTTATTAAAAGTAATTCTGAGACTGTAAACGTTCTCGCTTTATGACTCAAGTACTAAAGAGACACACGGATTATTATTTCTGTTTAAGTGCTGGGTAAAAAAAACTTTGCAGAAAAAGACGACAAAACACCAGCACACTGACTGGTTTCACACGATCACAACAATCCTTCTTATTTTGAAGACTGAACATGTTTGGCTGGAGCCCTATTTTAGAATAACCTGAAGACATACTAAGTAACTCTAAAGCATTTCCCTGCTTGTTATCTTTTCCTCGTCCATTTATCAGTCTGAATCTGCAACTCTCCTCTCATTTCTATCGGTCTGTCTTGTCCCCTTTGTGTGTGTCCCTCTCCTCCTCTGTGTCTTCAGTATGTAGGTTAGCAGAAAGGGGAGGGGATGTGACACAGACCTGAAAAACTTTTATTTTTCACTGGTATGTCCACAAGAACGGCACAAGACCGAGTGATGAATGTGTGCTCTGTCTGGAGAATAGCAAAGCACAGAATAACAATAGAGGTGAAGGATGGGAGGGTGGAGCAGTAACACACAGATCCGTTAATACAGGCTCACACACACACACACACACACACACACACACACACACACAGACACACACACAGACGTACACAATGCCTCTTGAAAAAGTCAATATGATAAAGTACGTTGTGCTGACAAAGATTCACTGCATCGTTGTGTTACAGCTCATCACCAGAGTCTTTTTGGACGCTGGGTGCCCTTTAAAGACCGGCGCTCTGGGGAAAAGGGTTTATTTATACAATCTGAGACTATGATACACAGCTCAGTGGCTGCTGGCTGTACAGTTTTGCTGAAGATGGTAGATTTCAGGCTTCCAGCCAAAAAAGCAGAACTGTTTACTCCTTCCAAGGAAGCAAAATGACTCAGAACTGTTGGTATGTAACAGAACTTCCTCCGTTTGTCCAGGGCTCTAGTGGGCTTTTTGCAGATGTGGCCTTCAAGCGTATTTCTACTTGGTCAGAGACCAGTAGGGTTAATGCCTACCCTCGAGCAACATATTTTAGACTTTTAAATGGATAAATATGCGGCTTGCTTCTTCAAATCTTGACAATAAGCTCAATTAGAAAAAACTCAGGTTGCTTGTTTGATATGTGTTTTGTCTTTTTTGACTGCAGTTCTGTCCAAGCATCCCCTCAGGACATTAACAACCATAAACTGAAACATAAATTGTTTTGTTTTTAAGCCCTAAGTGGTGTCTGCAAGGTTGGACTGACCTTGTGTAGCCTGAGAGGCGAGACTCAGGGCGAAAAATCACATTTAAAACAAGCAATTACTAGAAAAGTAAGTCGATAAATACTGAAGTAATGATCATGTATCAAGAACAATATTCAACATGTTCAAAACTGGGGCCAGTTTCACAAAGATCAATAGGAAATATATAGGCTTTTTTGCGTACTCATTTTTGATTTTGATGCGATCGTTGACCATTAATTGGGTATCAGATGAAAAACAGTTGGGAAAAATCTGAATTTACAAGGGTCAAAGGTCGTTTTCAGTACACGTATTTAGTCTAGTCTAAACTAAAAATTAAATATATTATGGTAACATAATGTTTGGAGCTTTCCTTTAAATTGCATAAATGTTCAAACTATTATTCAAATTGTTTGATTAACTTTTGATTATTCAACAAATCAGGTGTTCAATTCTTTTGTTCTGCTCTTCAGGTCAAGTAAGCTCTTACAAAAAAGGCATTTAATTGGACAACCATGCCAGAGGGTTACATCATTAATTTTACATTGGTATGTAATGATAGTTGCTTCTTTCACTGCTTGTATATATCCTGTGTTGTTTGAAATGTCAGGATGATTTTCACAAAAGCTGACAGAATCAGAAAATTCACCTTGATCTGTTATTTAACCTTTGCTGAACCTGCCGAGCCAGCTGAGATTAAATTCTTACTCGTGATGACGAAAGATGACAAGAGGCAAAAAAATGGAGCTCTAACTAAAAGAAGGAAATCATACTGGGGCATGGACGTAGAGGGTTTTTTTCTCCTTTTCTGTTTTATCTGAGAGGTGCTGTATATGTTTAGGATAAAGTTTGAGAATGAAGCTGCCAGCATCAGTCGGTCTCCTGCTTGATGTGTGTTAGTGGAGGTCAGGACTTGTGTTTAAGATGGACCGCGAGCTTGAGTGATTAGAGCCCTTGTGATTCAAAATTTACTACTCAGCTCGCCGCAAGAGAACTGAGGGAATGTCTGTGTGTGTCTGTGTGTGCTTGTGTTTATTTTGTAACATGTGGATGTGAGCCAGAGTGAGATTAACTCTCCATGTCTAACAAACCTCATAGTTTGACCCGGCTAGCCGGCAAACACACACACACACACACACACACACACAAGCACACACACATAGAAAATACATTCACACACTACCACTTGATCTCCTGCTGGGTTAATGCCGGCCATGAGCTGCTCCTCTTACAGAAGCACACACATAAACACACAAACACATTGAACTCAGGCCAACTTTCAGCCACTTTGATGCATTAGTGCAAAGGTGCATTTTCACCTCTTTGTGGATCGGCAACAAATTGATCTTGATGTTTGTGCGCGCTCATGCGTGCACACAGAAAAATGATAGTTCAGATTAGAGGTGAGATCAGAGGTGATGCATACATATCAGGAATTTGCAAAGCTCTGTTAGACCCCCATGCCCTTTCCTGTCGCTTATTAGAGAGTCAATTTGATCCTCTGAAGAGCTGAATAAGAGACATCAGCAAGTTGTGTTCTTAAGTCTTAACAAGGCTTCAAAAGTGTTATCAAATGATGAAAAATGTATTCTGAATCGCCCTTTATCCCCTGTCAAAAATCTGAAAGGCTTTTATTGTGTTTGCGTGTCAGCCTCGGTTCCGTCTGTGGCCGCTGGTGCCAGATGAAGACAGATGGACAGGGGTTTTGTCGGGGTCTGGGCCCGGCTCCAGGGAGCTGCCCTTGGTGCAAACGTTTTCATCTACTTGTAGATGTCGGACAGACAGAATCCAGCAGACCCTGGATTAAAATGGTCTGGGCTGGAAGATTATGGGAGCAAAGGCCTGTATCTGGATGTCCCTGCTGTTTGGCATGATAACACAAAATGCATTTTTTATTATTAACACTCAGAGCATCGCAGTTCAGTTGTTGCTGTTGTGGTCGGTTCATCAGACTAAATTCATAGCTAGACCCTGATTTTTCATTCAAACTGTAAAAAATCTGAAGTGTTTAAGTAAACCACACACCAGAGGTGTGTTTATATAGATGTTCTCTGAATACTAATAGAACCATCAGAAGTCTGGGTCAGACTTCTGATGGGCAGTAGGATACGATGTGATGCGATACGACATAATACGATACGATTGTACGATTCGATACAAAACAATATGACACGATGAGTACAATATGCTTTATTGTCCCCGTAATGAAAGTTTATTACATTTGGATAGTATAAACTTGGTTTACTTGGTTGATTTAAAGGGTATTTTGTGTATTTTGTTTATAAAATATTGTACGTTGGTCATAACCCATTTGTTTGAATACTCTGCTGTGAATGCTGGTATGCTGTAATCTTGCCTATAAATACAAAGCAGTGGACTTCAAGGGAATTCAGCAAATTGAAGTGATAGTGTCTATAGAACTAATAAAGAATATTTAGAGCATGTGAAATAATATTCAGATGTGTTTTATTTCGTTGACTTTATGGCATACATGGGGCCTGTTGGGACATATTCTTGGTCAACGTCTTAAAAGATCTTTTAAAATGGGTTGCGACGTTATTGAGAGGGATAAATGATGATCTTCAGTAGCAGATAAACATGTTCGCAGAGAGCTTAGCAGAAATTTAGAAAACGACATCAACAAGGCAAAGGAGGGAAGATCATTGGTATTACTAAAAGCTATTGAACTGACCTTGTTTTTAGGAAATCACAACGTTGAGCACTTATATATGCCAGTCAATTTATGATTATCCCACTCATTCTGATTGAGATAATCGGATTAAAGTTTTTACATAACTGTTCCTATAATGAGATTATTGCCTTAAATGGGATTAGAGTGAAATATTGGCATGCACACATACCAGATGTCATGATTTTAAACTGGTTCCAATTCTTTCAATGATTGGATTCTTTTTCTCAGTTTTCCTATCCCGTGTCCCGACTGAACCTGAAGTCAAGTAAGGGCCAGTTCATGTTGGCGTGTCAATGGTCTTGTATGTAAGTCTAGGGTTGGCTCTCTGTGTGGTTCTGTTCCCATGAACCCTGAGGAAACATAAACCCCTCTGAAGAAAGACGGACAAGGTTTGTTTTGCTTAGAAGGCCTGATTAAACCAAATACAGTCGTCCAGGAGAACAAATGAGACTTGTCAGCGAGGACGCACTGTATTGGGGGTCGGTAACAACGAACCATTCGATATCTTATCTAAAGAATCTGTCGCACAAAATAATCCAGAAACCAGATACTTCAAACTGGATATCACTTCCCAGCACCTGGATCTTGGTCCAAAGCACGACAAGTGACTTTAAGAAAGAATTCCAGTTTATAATAATGAACTTTCCAATATTGTCTGGTTTTGATTGTCTATTTCTTTTTTCCTCCTCTGAGTCAAGCTTGTTAAAAAGACGAGTGCCTTCTTTTTTATTGCACTGCATCATATTTCCTTGTAGATAGCCCACAAGGTGAAAGCCGAACCACTGGGACGAGGATTAATACAGGACATCTTGAAGGCCCAAGTAGAGCTGACGAATGGATTGCTGTTTTGTTCAACGCTGCAGTTTCACGATGAATCTGGCATAAACACAGATCAATTTATGCATTTTCTTTTTCGGGGTTTAAGACAAATTACTTCTTAGAATTCATTTTAAAGTAAATAATACTCAGGATTAGTTCGTACAAAAAAAGGATTTTACTTCAGATGCTTTCTGTTCATTTTTTCCAAAGACAATATTTCTTTGTTCCACCTGAATACAGAACAGTAGCTTATTTTAAGATACCTGGATCACTTATTGTCAAGGACTATGATTAAGGGACAAACACAATAGACTCAGGCCTTTGAATTATTTTGTTCTGTTTCCTTTGATTCATCTCCTTTCATTTCCTCAGTTTCCCCCACACCTTTGTCATCCTGAAACAAGATGTTTGGTCTAATAAACAGGAGGATCGTACTTAATGAGTGTGTTGAGCTGCCTAGGCAGGCGAGTAAAAGCCTCTGTGAAGTGCTAAAGGTGTTTCCTCCCGAGCCGCACAAACCCAGCCAGTGTTAGAGAAGTGGTTTAAACCCGCGGGTGTGCATGTGTGTTTGTTTTTCTTTGTGTCCATGTGGCATTTTAACCTGTGAAAGTTTGTCATTGTGAGTTTATGAGGCCTGCTTGGTTGCTGTCTGTGTGAATTGGGCTTTATCTATTCACACCAGTGTCTGTGTTTGAACATGTGTGTGTATGTGTTTGGCAGGGGGTGGGGGAAACTCCCCTGGAGGTTCAAGTCTGGCCCCTTAATTAATCCTTTTTTTGGGGGGCCAGGGGGTCTCTGTTATCGAGTCATTACAGAGAGCCTGGTTGCGTCCTAACAGAACGATCCCAGAGAGCACAGCACAGGTACACAAAGAAAACAAGCACACACGTGTTTGTAACTGAGGACACACAGATTTCCATGCATTCCCCTTCCCTATAACTACTTGATAAATAATCCCAGTTTCACAAAACTAGAGTCCTAACAAGTTGTTTTCTGACTGGTTATGATAACGTCGGATTCACCAATTTCATTTCAGAGATCCAGAAAAATTGCAGTAACCTGACAATTGTAAATGGTGCACTGATTTAGCACCACACTGAATATGCACAGGTTGTAAGAAGGCTGTTCTCCTAAGAAATAATTTAACGCAACAATATGTGACGTTGCTACACATTGTGAACCGCTTGATACAATTTTGGAGCAGAATGAAACCAATATTTAAACCCCCTCAATTTAAGTTAGCCCTGAAACCAAGTTTTAACCAGTGAACTGGCTTTTTAATGGAGCTGGCTAAAATGTCCTCGCAATCAAAATAATTACTCTGTCCTCACAAAGATATAAAAATAAGAACACACACACAAATAAAGCAATCATTGCACAGCATTCACAGTAAATACAGGTGTGCAAGCAGGATGGCATACACATTGGCATACCCAAACAGAGACTGTGCACACAAATCCCAACACGCTCCTACCTTCACCTATCCACAAACACAGATTCTCTGAAAAACAAACTCTTCTACTTTTCCTCTAACACACAGCGGTTTCAGTTCAGCTCGCTGACTGCAAAGGAGTCTGGATGTTTGGTTGAGACGCTCAGGTGGCGTGTGAAATCTGATTACAGTCTTACACAGCTTCCCTCAGCGGCGGGAGGGCGACCACTATTACTGCCGCATCACTCACCAAGTCTGGAAGCCTTCAACCACATATTCCACTTTCCCTCTGTGTGTTTCCCTGTCTGCATAACTGCTCTGTTGTGTGGTGCTACAAACGTACTGGCCCATTGGATAGACATTGGCTGAAATGTAACAAGCCACGCTACATATTTAGTAAATCCTAAAAAAAAAAATTCCCTTTCTTGTTTGTTGCTGGCAGATTTGTCAGCTAAAATAAACCGCCTACCCTGTCACTTGTTGAATTTATTAGCTGTAGATAGCCAATTAAGCTTAATAAGCTAACGTTATGACCTTCCTAATCAAGCTTACAATTGATTTTGCATAGTCAGATATGCAGACTCCAGCTGAGATGTTAATATTTCAAGCTAGTAAGCCAGTTAGCCTGACGTGCTCTTGTTTTCCGCTCACGTTAGAGCAGATAAACACTTAATTTGATCTATTTCTGACACTTTTCTTTGGTCTGGTTTTTGTTTCGTTTTGATTTGGAGAGGGTAAAAATAAAGCCAGCATCCCGAATCTTTATGTGAGGACAACTGCTGTCACTGAATCCACATGCAACACTAATGAAATTCAAAGCCTGCCATGCCGAGTTACAGCTGAATGGCCAGTTAATTTAAGTAAATAATAACCAAAAGGCACAGCACTTGAATATTTGCCAACATTTGTTTTCCTCACAGTCTTACTAAAATTGTATGCTTCTTCGCTCTCAAACAGGAAGGAGAAAGTAGAACATGTGGGCTGACACATTTGTTCGATGTGTTTATTTTTATTTTACTGTCTTGTGTGTCTGACTAGCCTCTGACGTCCTTCTGTCACAAATTTTCTCTCACTTTAACTTCTCCTCTCTGTGATCCTTACACATGTTTTCTACTTGAATTAATTGACAACATCTATATCATTTTCCTTCAAGTCTTGATCTTTCTTTATCCAAACCAAACACCTCTGCTGCAGATGGCTGTTCAAAATATATACGAGTCTGGCTCTGCTCGAGGTTTCTGCTTTGCTAAATGTTGCCAAAGTCTGAGCTCATGATGGAAAGATTGATCGATTAATTATATTGTTATTGCAGTCTTACATTTAACTTCACTTGAATGACCTTAATAAATGTAGAGCCCTTGTTGCCTACATGTTAAGGTTTCACAGATGCAATGTGGCCATCCCTCTTCAAACTCTCTCCAGAATAAAAAATACAGCCAGACTTGTTTTCTATCTTGCTCCCCCCTTCTTCTTTTTGGGAGCGCCATTCTCGCCTGTCTCTTTGCTCCACACCAAAGTTTCCCCCTCGGGCAGCGTGCCATCTGCTTTTGACATTTTTAGAATGAGCAGAACTTGTGAGAACAGCATGTTTATTGTTCCATATTTGGTTAATTATTCAGACTCCAGCTCTGCGTTCTGAGCGGTCAGCTATATGAAGGCATGAACCGACACAAAGTAGGACTGAGACTCTGTTGAAAATCCTGAATTTGGAGTCCGTCGCTCTGATTTCATTCCTCCCAAGTGCGGAAGTGACAGTTGGAGCAGAGACAAGGATGAAGTGTTGCTATTGTCAGTCCAGCAGTTGTCCTTTGACCCTTCTGCTATGCTGAGTGCCAGAGACTCAAAGCCATCATAGCTACATGGGTGTGAGCTATATTATAGCCATAATGCACATCATATTCAGAGCAGTGGACTCTATTTGAGTGGCTGCTGGCCAATAGAGGGAACATATACAGTCTTCAAAGCTGAATTTAGAGTCAGTGTTACAACATGAAATCAACAGAAGATTTGAATCTATTTTATTGTCACTCTCCAAATGGGTACCATCCAAGTCATGTACGTAAGCCTGATGCACTTCAGTAGTGTGTGTGTGTGTGTGTGTGGGTGGGGGGGGGGGTTAATTGCTATTACGGGTACCACCTAGCTCAGAAGAAGCAGGTGTGGGGCATTTTTCTATTGTAGATAAAACATGATACCCTTTGCGTTGGCCTGATGCACAGGAAAAATTGATAAAAAGACCACTAGGTTGCCTTTTAAGTGGCAAACATTTCATGTGCAGACCTCTAGATTGTTTGTAGAGTGGAAAATAGTGTTGAAGTGACCTTTCGGAAATCCTTCAAGTTGAGAAAATGTGATAAAGGATAGAAGACCCTCTAATTTGTCTTTTCCATTGGGGGAAGTGTAATAAATGGCCTTGCGGGTGCTCTTCCAGTCAAAAAAACCTGAAAGATGCTTTCTATGGTGCTATTCTAATGGAGAAATTAAGACCAATTGTGCATCCAGTGAAAAAAATGTAACAATTTGCCTCCTATTTTGACTTTCCAGTGGAGGAAATGTGATAGCCTCTTGGGTGCCCATCTAAGGGAAAAAACACATGAAAGGTGCTGTCTAGTGTAGCATTGTAGTGGAGAAAACAAAGACAAAGTGCACCCTGGTTTACCCTTATAGCGGAGAAATCAACTGCCTATCAAGACATCACAAGATCAAGGTTGCGTCTAAATCTGGAAATGTAACAGTTGGGTTTTTTTTGTCTCCGGCTATTTGCACTCTCATGACAAAGATTATGATACTTTTGGTTTTACCATTATTTTTTTTACCAAAAAAGACCTGCTGTCGCTTGAAAAAACAAACTACAGTTTAAGGCTTAACAATTAAAGTTCAATTCAATTTGCCTTCAAGTTCCTTCCTTTCTGTTTGTCTCCAATAAATATTCAGTCAGTTCTGAGGTAAACTCAGGTCTAATCAGAACTTGACGTTCTCTCTGCCTATTTCACTCAGTAATTACTCCACAAGTTATTCTGAAACACAGACCATAATATTATGGCTTTTTTGCCTTTTAATTTCCCAATCATCACCACAGACTCAACCAGAATTAACTGGGGAACGCTCCTCTATCAGTATGATAAATGGGTGATTTGCCTGCTCCAGGAATAATCAACACACCAGACACCCAATTAAGCCCATTTGACCCATTCATAATTGGATATGAACGAGGGCCCAGCCTTCTCTATCGCTATCTAATTGCTTGCAGGGATTTCCTCTATCATAGCCGTGTTATATTGATCCAGTAACTATTGATCTTGTTTGCATGGGGGCTCATCAGCTCATTAGCCTTTGTTGTGTTTGTAAATGCAGCAACGTGGGTGTAAAACCGACAAGGGTTAGGGTTCAGAGTCAGATCTAATGGCGTCCAATTTGGTGATCAGATATTGAGTGTTGTTTCCCGATGGTTGCAATGTTCTTTTTACCGGTTTTGCAATGTGGTCAATACTGTTTTCTGCAACAACGAAAACATTTTTACATACTAATCAAACACCTGAGTCTAGCACTGATGGTTTCTGCTTCAGGCTTATTGGTTTTATTCACCTTATGGCTGTTCTTGTGAGTTTTTAATACCAAGAACCTCCAGTTTAAACAGTCTGCCCTCAGGCCGGTTATTAAGCCTTAATGAACCTGTAGGGTTTAAAACGCTGAGGTTGGTGCGAGCGTCTGGAGATGTTAAATCCATGTAAAAATCTCAGATACCCAAGCAAACACTGCAGAGGAGCCCAGGAGGAAAAGCAGAGCAGCTGCTCAGTCATCTGCAGTTACAGTAGCAGGTGTGAATGAAGCAAATGTATGAATCTGATCCTGCAAAAAATATTCATGCAGTAACAGCCGGATGAGATTACAAGTTTATCTTTATCTGCACATTTTTATTGACATTATTAGCATCATGAGTAAAGTATTAATGATGGTCGAATAAAGAACTCCTCAAAGTATTTCTAGTATTAAAATCAGTGTCATTACAGAAATCAAGGTGAGAGGACTCGAGTGCCTCACAGTGTTTCAGTTTCACTAAATACAGCTGCAGCTGAGTCAAATGTTCATGCTGATGCATTAACACTTTTAACACATTGAGTGTTTAAAGATTAATAAAAATAATCCTTAAAATGTAATCTAGTAAGTCCTGTGCGTTCTTATTAAGGGCTCCTTAATGTGGCCCGAGTTCGTCCGTTTTTTAAGTGCGTCTTTAAAGCAATAACTCCCGAGTTCATCAGTTTACTTTAGTGTTCTGACCCATTTTACTGTTGTGTTTACAAGCATATCTTATGCAGACAAATCCTAAGCATCATCAAAAATGAAATGGCTGAGTAATTATTCAACATTACTTTGAAAGTTACAGCGGCTTCTCATCTTGGGTTGTGTTTCTTACTGAATGACAGTGTAAACATTTCTCCATGTAGACAGTTACAGCCTATTTTAAAATGTCATTACTACTGAATTCCCCAACTTGTTTTAGTGTAATTAGCATCTAGCTTAACCTGCCCACATGGCCAAGGGAAATGCCAACTAAATAATCGATTGTGTAAAGTGGCGTTCTCTTGGACGGATAAAAAATAAGGTGGTGAAAAATGGAAAACAGTTTGAAACACTGTTGTGTTTTTAAAGTTTGTTTATGTCTTTATTTAGAGACAGCACAGTGGATAGAGTCAGGAACCGGGAGGAGAGAAAGTGGGGAACGACCTGAACCCGGCTGGAGGACCACAGTCTCTGTACATGAGGCACGCACCAACCACCAGCACACCAGCGCCCGCACTGTTAATGTCTTTAGTTTAAAGGCAGGGTTCTGCAATTCTTCTGCAAGCAAGATTTGAAAAGTAACATCTCAGGGCTTCATCTTAACCCACCTTCTCCCCTCCGGGGCTTCTTCTAATGCCACGCCCTCCACACACATGCACGGGCGCCGCCACACATCATTTCAATGTTATTTAACTATGTTACCTTGTGTCCTATTCAGCGGTCTAAAAACACCTGACATTATCACACTGAATGGTAAAAACAAACATGGCAACAGAAAGACAGCGACCTGTCACCTTTCAGACCCATCAACTCCCTCAGTTGTCACCATTGCTGAAAAGTTTTCATTACAAGTAACTGTGGCAGTGGTCATTTGAGCGGAGCTTTTTCTGCCATCCTCCAGTAGACGTGGAATAACTCCGGTGGGGGTGAAGTGCTTTGAGTGCGTGAAGTGATAGGTCGGAGTGTTTACAGGATTACAGCAAGTAGAGATGACGGCTCCTTTTTTGGTCCTTTTTCAGATCACATGATTTATTGATTTCTGTCGGGATGTAAAGACCGTTTTAACGAATATCAAATAGTGTATGCTGGATAAAATTACCAACCCTACCTTTTAATACAGAAACTACTTCATATACTGATGGAGGGCACCTTTAGGTTTTCAAAGTTTTTGTAAATGATGCTTCTCCAGACAGGGCTGTCAAAAACGTTCACAATAACACTGATGTCTTTAACAAATGTAGGTCCACTGTGCTTGTGCTGTCTACTTCTATCTTGTATCCAGGGTAAATTAAAGACCTGAAAAACTAGGGCAGAAAACCAATTTTAAAAGTTATAATGAATCACACAGCCAATAAGAGAAGAGGGCAGAAATGTACTGAGATTGCCTTGAGACTTTTCTGAGTCATGACAAATTAATTAGAAAGGAAAGGAGCCCCACAAAGAAAGAATACAAACTGTATACTATTGTTGTGTGCATCTACACATTTAATTCCTGTGTATCCATTCTGTAGGTATTAAGCTTTTTATATTAATCAACTCAGACCACCTCGTCTGTCCGTCAACTTGAGTAAAAACTCACATATTCGCTGATAAAAGCAGACAAGCTTTTAATTCAAGCTTCTACATATTCCACTGTGGTGCTACGGCGCCTTTAAAGTACCTTCTGCCTCTAATCGTGACAGCGTCTTTGCTTAATTGCATCGTGCAGGCAGCTCTTTTGCTTTTCTGCTCTGTTGCCTGCAGAATCAAAGCTCTCTGAGTTAAGAGACCCCCGATGAAAATATACTGTAACTCTGAGAGAAGCTGGCGTGTTTGGATTAATAAATCTTGCTCATTTGTCATCCTGATAAAGTGGGAGCCTCTCTTTTATCTTCAGCGTGAGGAGAAAAACCTAAGCGGCACACTGCAGCGGAATAAACTGTCACCCAATAAGAGCGGGAACACAAAATCGGATGTGGTCCAAATGAACCTGCTGGATGGCTCAGCTCCCTTAGCTCTGCACTGGTAATTGGCGTCGAGCTTAAGAACAGAGCAGCGGCACAGGAGGCTTTTTAAAAGCCCCACAATTGAAGTTGAACAATAACAAAGTAGGTACAACAAGACGGTCAGCTCAGTTGATGTGAACTCTGCGGGGCGGGTCAGTGGACCGGCAGGAAGCTGTGATCTCGTCTGGTCGAAGAGCTTTAGGGCTTCGCCTCGGAACATCAAATTAATTTGGCAGAGAGGAAGCCTGCGTCTTATGTAAATGAACAGCTGAGTTGCAAAAGCACATTGAGTTCTCTGAGCAGAATATGAATGCAGATAAATAAAGAGGAGGGAGTGATATTTTGGAAGAGTGTTTCGCCTTGAATATAACACACATTCACACATCAGCCCCCCACTGCAATGAACTGTACAAAATAAACACACACACACTCAACAGTCGCTCAAACTAAAGGAGCGGAACAACAACCTTTCAAGTGTCACGGCGTGCTTATGCACCAAATTGAGTTTTTATTTTGCAGTGACGATCGAGGCGTTCAGCTCGCATGAGTGCCAAAGTGTAGAGGCCTGCTGGAATAATTAGAAACCTCTTAAATGTTCATTCCTGGCCGAGGCTTGGAGAAAATGGAAGTGTTTGCCTCTGTGTTTAAATGTTATGTGCCTGTGTTTAAAGGTACTCATACGATTCAGAACAGATTTTCTCTTGCAGAAAACGTACACTATGTGATGTAAATGTACGGAGCAGAAGTCGGGATAGTTTAAAGGTTAAGGCAGTTGTATACTTTGTAAGCTTTAATTTGGATGGATTGTCTTCAATTGTTGTACGGACGATCATGGTCATCAGAAGATAAATTCTGCAGACTTTGGTGTTCACCTGACTTGTCCTCTTGTGCCTCTATGGCTTGACTTTCAAAACTTTTAGAACAATTGACATGAATTTTGCTACGTATATTCAATCTCACCAGAGGATAAATGCGAACTAGTTGATCCTCAGGCTTTTTTCCTTTGCCACTATGATTTTAAATTCTTTAAGGATGGTCTGAAAATTTTGTGCAGACATTCATTGTTCATTTTTCATCAAGACATTCTTATCTCCCTTATCTTAATTGTTTTATTTTTGGTAAATACTTGAAAACTAATAAGCCTCAGCTGCGTGCTGTGTTGAGTGCTAATTAGCATGCTAACAAACAAAATTAAACACATCAACATGCAAGCATGAGCCTTCTGTGCATGTCTGCTAGCTTATTTTAGCGTGTAGCTCAAAGCACAGATGTGCTCAGATAAATCCTCAAAGGTATGCTAGCATAACTGTTGTTAGCCTGTGCTGTGTCATGCTAGAAAAATAACTTGTTTCTTCAGCATAGCTTTCCAGTTAGTTTGAAGTTGTTCTGTACATACTGGAAGGTAAAGCAAAAATCTGATATGATGACATTGTTTGTGAGCCGTTATGCTGTATAGTAAAAAACTTTCTTAAGCTTCTTTTACATTGACAGATCAAGGCAGGACTGTTGTGCTTCTGTTATGCCTCGTCTGTAATAAGGAGGTGGAGGCTTGGGCGAAGTCTTTCCACCACTGAGTTGAAAATGGAGATAGTAACAGAGGCGAAATGGCGTCACTGTAAACGTTGGAGCCGGCAGATTGTGAAGGTTGTGCTATTTGTTTACATGTCATGCCTCTTTTGCTTCTGCAACACCAATGCTATGCAAAATCCCACACTGGGACACCAATATAAAGCCTTTATGGGGTTCAATGTAAAAGTAAAAAGGTGAAGCGATGTCAGAGCTTTGTTAGAATGCCACTATAGAGAAGGCACTCTTCAGTATGTGTTTTTTAGTGTTAAGAATCAGAACAGGAGGAGAGAAGGTCAGGTCAAACCTGAGCCACACAGCTGTCAAGTCAGAGCCAGGAATGGGTAATGATGTTGGACCACTGTTTTTAGAAAGTCAGAAATATTCGAACATAGCCCTCGCTTATCCGACAGAAAAAGATGTCGAGAAAAGGTGTTCCAAGAGCTGTCTTTCTTTAGGGCATTTACTGGATATATTTCAACATTGGTCACAGTATCCTCAGAAATTATCAAAAAAATATTGTAGAGGCAAAACACAACACGACTGGTAATTTGACTTCGCCTAAGGGGAAAATCGTCTCACTGATGTTTTCAGTCCTTCCCTTTTGTTCTCTCGCTGGATTTGGCTTAAGGCGCTCGCCGGTAACAAATGATCTAAAAGGCTTAAATTAATAAGTGCACATACAAGGTCTGATGTTGATTCTGCCTCTCAATCAGACTCAGGTCTCACGTTTTCTCCATCTCCATCTTCTTGTTCCCATTTGTCTTTCAGCAAATCTCCCCCTTCAATCTTGCTGCGTTTCTTCCCAGTACCCACCTTCCTCTCCTCCCTGTCTTACACTCACTACTTCATCCCTCCTTTCTCCCCCTCTTTGCCGCTCTCTCATCACTCTCTCTGGGGGGTCATTTGGGGGGAGATAAAGCCTGTATCTGAGTATCCACGGGGAGTCTATCCTGCAGACGAGTAATGATCTAGACACGCTTTCAGGCACAAACCCACAGACACACATGTCAGATAGAGCAGCTGCACACATGCACATCCACACACATGTTTGAGTACAGACATGCACTCCATTTGATTCTCTTTCTCTGCCTCACTAACAGGTCCAGGAACAGGGTGGGGCAGATGCTTAAAAAGCACCTTAGGGAGACTAGCCAGAGAGCCCTGTCCGCCTTTACTGTTAAGATAAAGGGTCAGAGAGATTGAGAGAGGGAAAGCCCAGTGGAGAGGTGGAAGATGAGGAGGAGGACGAGAAGGGGGAAGTCAGGGAGGTGCACTTCAGATTAAAGTAATGAGGATTTGAGGGAGACTGTTGGGAGAGAGTGATAAGAGAAAGAGGCAGAAGCTGTGATGTTCTTTGTGTCAAGGCTTCTACAAAATCTGAAGTCTTTGATTCACAGCGTTGCAGCATCGTGTTCGTGGGCTGCTCGTATTGAGCACCAGCTTAAACTCAATTTATCCCATTTCTAATAGGCTTTGGTTACGAGTAACCACAAATTGGACCTCGTAACAAAATTCAATTAATGGTCATGCGGCGATGTTGTGAAGCAGAGACTATAAAAGCATCACACAGATTGTTCAAAGACATATTACTTTGTGGTTCTGCAGGATGAAGGTTGTCAAACTAATTAAATCTTCAATTTGTAATCCTACTCAAACTGGGCGTATTGATTGGACCAAACAGGCCCGGTTTGAGTAGATTAAAGAGTTTTATCCACACTGCACTATACTTTATAACAACAACAGACTATTGTAGGATTCTTCAACTCTAGAAAGTTGTCACGGCAGAAATCTTTAGCTTCTGTTGTAACATTTCCAACAAACATTATGAACTAGATCAACTGTTTTTGCATGTAATTCATTGGCTATCTTAGCTTTTTCATCCCTCCTTATCTTATCAGATTCATCTCTGTTTCGAGTTCACGCCAGCACCCCAAAGATCTGGATTAGGAAGCATATGTTTTGATGTCCTGAACACAGCTAGTTTTTTTTATGCCAAGGCCTCATAATACTTCTAATTGTTTTTTGTTGGGATGTCTGCAAACTTTTTTGACTGTGGGATTGTATCACATACTTTTATTAATTTCCAAAACTGAAAATCTGACCCAATCCACACAGGGATTGTCCAGGAAGAAGGAAAAGTATGAAGGGGTTTTCAATCTCCTGCTTTTTCTGTATTTTTTTTTTCACTTTTCAATCCGCTACTTTCATTTCTTTTCTTGCACAATGGGTACAAACATATTGGGTATTATTAGGTAGGGATGTGTGAGAAAAATGATTCAAAGCTATCAGAATAGTCCTCTTGTTATTGAAGAAGTTGACCAATACAGCTTCAAAAGCAGGTTAAGAAGGAGAATCTAAACCTCTTTTACCAGCCTGATACACAAACGACCTCTAAATAAACAGTTTTGGCAGAAAAAGGAGAGCTAAGTAAATTAAATAAGATGGAAAAAGCTGTATTAATTAAATCAACGTGTTTTTCAAGTAATTACAAAGAGCTACATTATGCTAGAGAACAGACGTATCCAACACCAGTGATTGATACGGAAAAATCTAAACAAAATAATCCCCCTAACCAACAGAATCATCACACAAAACCAATTAATGAGGAGACAATTGTAAATGCCAATTTAGACTCTTATACATAGAATATGATGAGCAAATTGAATGGATCTCATAAAATGTTCAATTGCACAAATTTCAAGCAAATTTGCATTCCAACTTGAACTCTGAAACAATCCACACAGCAGAGATAAAACAAAACAAAACTGTGTTGGTGTAGGACTTTAATGGTTTTGGTAAGAAGCTTTTTTTTCAAAAGCAGGACTACTGAGCTTTTAGAGGCTTACTGTGTCTATGCTGCCATGGCAACCAGGAACCTCTATCTTGCCAGCTGTGGGTGGCATGACTTCCCAATTTGATCTACGAATCTAACCTAGTATGAAAAAGGTTTAAAACATATTGGCTCTTTGGCCTCTCCAAATGCAAAGAAGTGGAAGGGTTGAGCAGCAGAAGGGGGGGAGGGAGAATAATTTCAATCCTCATATCTGGGATTGATTTTGAGGATTTCAGAGATAAAGCCTTGGACGTAAGCAAACAGCCTTCCTGGAAAATTAACGGATTTCTTAAAATGCAGAGAAAGCCTTAAAGGATTTCTGAGAACTCATCCCTGCTTTTTATTCACCCTTAACCAACACAACCCTCATAGTTTAAACAGCAGCTCTCTACTGAGAAAGGTCTGAGCATTTCACTGTCCAGCTCATGAGTAAATCCTCAAGTCATTAAGAAAATAAAGTCTTTGTCCTGGAGCTATAAATCATTGGCAGCTGCAGATGTAAATGCCAAGGAAAAAATTGTGAATGGGGCTGCAGCTGTTAACAGCACAGCCTCGACTTGAGCGCCTGTCCAGTTGTTGTTTCTTTATCCTGCAACAAGGTCACCTTTGAAATCTTCCCCATCTAAAGCAGTCAAGTCAAAACCGAGTCCTTGCACTCAGCAAATAACAATAATCAGATGTGATACCTATTGATCCAAGTAGAGAAGAAAATGCCAGGCAGCATTTGGAGGCTGGACATTGAGGTCAGCAGGACTTGATCCAGTGTCTGGCTTAGACTTTTCAGCAGGATGGGTGCTTTAATGTATTCTACAGGGGCTTTAAAAACTTGACTATAAATTTTATGGTATGGATTTAAAATTGAAATAATCAGAGCATAGACTGTTGAAAAAAAAGATGGACAACATGACAACCCCCTAAAAGTGAAGCCAAAACATTTGGAGCTCCCCATACTAAGTGCATGGCAGGTCATAAGCTCCGCCTCCTCCATGTTTAAAGATGGGACATGGGGCAACTTTAAAAGTAAAATACACGTTAAATACTGACTATAAATCATGTTTTCTCTCTTTATATTAAGTTCTTATCGTGCAGTTCCTGTCATGATTTGGTTTTTGTTTAGTTGTAATTTGTATCCGAGTTTAGATTTCTTGTTTTAGTTCTCTGTTTCCCTAGTGTTGCTCGTTTCCCTGTGTGTTTGTTTCCTAGTGTGATTGTTTAGTCTTTAGCGTTTTCTGTTTTATTTTGTATATTCTTATTCTTGTTTCTCTGTGTTCTGTGTCTTAAGTGGTTCTTGATTTACTTTGTATTTTGTCCTCAGTGTTTCTTGTTCTAATTCCTGTCTGTGTTTCCCCTGTGCTGATTTGCCCTGATTGTCCTCACCTGTGCCTTGTTAGTTTCACCTGTGTTTTTGTCTCACCTGTGTTTGATTACCCCTGTCTATTTAGTCTTTGTGTTTCTTCCCCTCTGTGTCAGTTCATTGTTATGTCAAGCGTCGGTGTTGTATGTGTCTCCCAGTCTCTCAGTCTTCCAGTGATTCCTTGTGGCTACCTTTTTGGATTTTCTTAGTTGAACTTTGTTTTTTTGAAGTAAGTTTTGTTTGCCTTTTTGTTTAATTAAAAGATCGTTTTTGTTCCTGCAATTGGGTCCTCCTCCTTCCTCATTCCTCCGTGACAGTTCCTGCTCGATTGTTCCTTTTTGCAAGATGTTTAGTTTTTATTAGTTATTTGTTGCTTTACTAAGAAGGATAACACAATGATTGACAGCTCTGTTGAAAATACAGTAAAGGAGGAAATGCCAGAGGGAATGTTACGTACACTAAAAAGGAGTTATTGAACTTTCTATTACGGTAATTGTCAAAAGTGCTTCAGGCCCACACAAGAATCTTTTCTGCTGTTGACTGTACCAACCTGAGGGATCTTTGCCATTTGATCAGTAAGTTAAATGTGTGTTTTGGTTGGTGGAACTTCCAGCTCCACCATCCCGCCCCTAATGCGCAGACTGTGGCTCCAAAGTAAAGTCACCAGCGCAATATATCAACATGCAGGGTGTACTTTGGATTCACTTTTGTACAACGGGTGGCGGTGGACATGTGTTGTCCATCTTCCTAAGGTTTTACGTAGACTACCCAGAGTAACTTGCATCGACTCAGAAACCTACAACCAACAACCTAGATTGAGTGCCGGCTCAAACAGCTGATAATCAGGCAGTGAAGATGCCGTAACAACTTTTGCTTTTTGGTCCTTTTGTTAAAAGAAATCTGTGCTGAAAGGTCTTTTCTTTGAGATTTTTTTAGGGGAACAAAGGTTTATCAAAGTCTAAAGTGTTGGCAGCACCTTTTTATTTGGATTCATCCACTATCATGTGCAATAATGTGATAATGACAGAGCTGTAGTGGTAGAAGAGGTACATTTTTTACTTATACATTCATGGTTTCTGGAAGGACATGTTGCAGTTGAATCTTTTAAAGGATTTGTCATCAAAGGGAATCCAATGAGTGGCCCCCAAGTTAGATTACTTATCAAAAGAAATACAACTTCTTCAGTGGCTCAGAGATAAGCTTTTTTGACATTTGAAAAAATGCTGATCAGAAATGTGACTTTCATGCTTGGAGGCCACAGATCTTTATCAGATAGCTTTGTGTAACAAATCACTGGCAATTTTACAAGTTTCAAGCACTCGCGTCATCAGAAAACTCAGGGCAGCTGTGTGACTGCAGAGTCATTTGAGGATTTTTTAAATACTGTGCATTATCATAATTGGACTGAATCCCTTGAGTTTGGGAAAGTGTTACCTTGCATAACTGCCTTATTTTCAGGTCGAGTGTTTGATTGTAGTCCAACTTCCACTGGAACATGCTTTTGCTCATGTTAGCTTGTGTAGCATGTTAGCCCATGTTCTTACAATAGCTAGCATAACATAAACTAGCTTTTTCAAAACTGTTGTTGATATGCAGCAGCAGCAATAATCCAAAGAAGCCCTCGGTTTGAAAGCTGATTTTGCCCTTGGTCTCCTGCAGCAACAATCATCCTGTTAGCGATGGAAAGACCTCAGGTCATCTCCCTGGTGGCTGGGCTCTGAACAGCTGTGTGTGTGTGTATGTGTGTGTTTAACAACAAAAGCCAGCATACTATGTGCAGAAGCTATTACATGTCATCGATGGTATATTAGCTGGTGTATTTATAACATTTTATAACAGCTGAAAAAGTAAATTAAGAACATCCATTGTTTGATTTGAAGGCTCAAGATGTAAGAATTAACGTGTGGATGTGTGTGCGTTTTTCTGAAACCTAACAGATCATGTGAGGTATGAACGTTTCCCAGGAGAGGTCAAAGGTCATCATCTGGGATCAGTTCTGATGACAAGATCATATAGCGTAACAGCTGCTGCTCTTCTCGGAGGAGTAAGCACGAGGCTTCCTTCTTACGCTCATTAAGTTGTAGTCAGCTGTGTGTGTGTGTGTGTGTGTGTCAGGAGCGGTGAACATCTGTGTGTGCTTGTTTAAGGTGAAATGTGGGGACTGTCATTTTTTTTCCACGTTTTATGTAGGACATGTTTGGTTTGTGAGTGAATAGCTTTGTGTCAGCGTGTGTTGTTTGCGTAAAGTGTCTTCGAATTGTAATTCTGAATTTGTTGTCGCACTGCTGTATTTCTGCAGAGCCGATGTGGGAGCTTTAAACTTTACAGGAAACAAAACTCCTTGAAAACTTTTTCCTTTCATTTTTATTGATTGAACGGCTGACATTTTGGAGATACCACATTTTCACACTGCAACAGCAGCAGCATGCATTAAAAAAGAGACCGCTGGGAGAGATGGAGGAAAAGGTTGGAGGAGACAGAAGGAAAATAAGGGCAGGGGAAATAATGTTGAAATTGCCTGCAGGGAGAATTTAAGGTGGATGTAAGAATAAGCCCTTCACACATCTCCATCTTAAATCACAATGTTGACAACAGAGTCGCAGCCACACACGGACTAAAAAAGAAAACAAGTGAGTGATTACAAAGTAGATCAAATCCAAAAATGACATAAACCAAAAAGTAATACGGAATAAGAATGAAAAAGAAAGTGTGTGCAAGTTATTGGCGAAAGTTACGTCATGTTAGCAATAGGGATTGGCAAACTTAAGATTTAATCATAGATTAGAATGCAAACACTCTCGATAAGCTGATTTTGGTGAGTTTCTGTGCTGTGGATAATCGTGAAATTAGAATAAACGCGAGTGTCCCGTCAACTAGATTTATTTCATGTAAACGTGTTTATTATTTATTTATGTAGTTGTAATTTTGCAAGGCGACCTAATGAGCATTTTACTTAAAAGATTATTTTTACATTTGCAAAATATCATCTTTAGAACAACTCTTCAGTCTTTGTCAGCCAGTTTAACCATCGTTTAACTTCTTGTTCAGGAGACTTTTAAGCTTAATTCAACCGACCTGATTCAATCAATGCCTAGTTTTTCAATTATTTTATGCTAAAAAAGAAAAATCTGCTCATTATAAGATTTCTTTGTGTATCAGGCTGAAATGTGTAGGATTGGTTGGACTTTAGTCTTAACTTGCTTAAATGCACATGTGCTCTGGCTAAGTAATCATCCTCCTACACTGTGTTTTGAAACCTTATGGGAGCCACTAACTTCTGCCTCCGTTCACCTCCGAGTCAGAGGCATTCATGAATAAACCAGTGAATGCTCTTAATCGAAATCTTTGGCGAGTGACCACGTTGTAAAATGGATAATCCACTCTGAGGTCTGCATTACAGGATTAGTTTAAATCCAGCACTGAGGCGGCTTCCCATCAGGTGGTTCTTTACCTTCACGTCATGTGTTGAAATCCTTTAAAACAAACACCTCCTTCTGGATTATCCCTCATTTAATCTTTAAATCAATACACAGATAAGACAAGGTATCTTTTCTCCTCCTTTTGAATCGACGTTGGCTAACAGACGGATCAGGTTTCCTTTCGCTGTGCTTTCATATCTGCAGCGATCGTAAGAGAAACCTAATCAGACCATTATAATTAAAGAGGCCAGAGTGTTGGTGCAGAAGGCGGAGAGAGGAGGAGAAGATAGCAGATGAGGCAAGAGGTCGAGTCTGCCCGCTGAAAGCCACTTAAATCCCTTTCTTATTAACTCTCTGTGACATTTGATCTACCTGCATCCCTTCTCTGAAAACACATACACACACACACACACCCTCAGCTCTACCTTCCAGCTCCTCTGTCCCCCAGAAACAGTCCCTGCATCTCTACTGCATTTCACTGCATCCCCCTCCTCTCTGAATCAGCTTAGTTTCATTCCAAACAGGTACTACAGTGACATTTCTCGATGCAAATGGGGCCTCACCTCGAGCTGAAGAGACCGCTGTAACGGAATGTAATTGACCAACATGGAAGAAGTTGACATTTCTTCGGGCTGTAATGAAAAGTTCAGCTTGTTCTACTCCATGAAATTGTTTTTTAAGGAATGAAAAGATATATCTGTGATGGTTAAAGCTCCTGTGAGGAGTTCTATGAACTGGTTATGAAACGGGCTGAGATCCTCATTATGACCTTCAAAAGCAAAAAAGACCATCAGTGACTAGATTGAATAAACTGTATATGGTCAGTTTTATGCCTGTTAACAAAGCTGCAGGGTAGATGTCAGATGAGGTGATTAACAGCACATCGCCAAAACAGCCTCATTTTTTTCTTCCATTTTCCATAGCAAAGATTCATGTTTCCTCGACTTGTATCTTAATAACTTCTGTGATCCGCTGAGTTTTTCTCTTATGAACCTCCAGGTAGAAATTCTAATTTGTGTAGTTATTAGTTTTGATTAAAAATGACTAGTTAAGCTATAATGACGTGCCATCAGCGTTTCATTGTATTGTGGTTAGTAACAAATTCCAGCAAAGCTAAAATGGTCAACATAGCAAAAAAAAACAAAAAACTGCTTAGCATTAGCATGTTAGCATTCAGTCAAAGCGGTGAGCGGTAAAAAGGATTACTTTTGCTAGTCAAGTTTTTTTTTAAAGCTCCTGTGATTCACTTTCAATTTGTTATGCCCCCTTATCTCTTTGCTGACATATCCAGTGCATGTGCAAGTCATTCTTTTTCTGACAAAAAATTCCCCCTGCTATCTTTTAACAGTCAAATGTAGCACCAATTGGGAATATTCCCTGAGGAAAATGTCAAAAAAAGGCTGTTTCTGCAGATTTTTATTCCTCACTTTATCTAGCAGCTACCCCGCGACAGTGTTTGCAGGCATGAAAAGTAATAATACAGAAATAGTCGATCTTTAAGCTGATGAACTTGTTAGCTTTTGTAGGTCATAAAGACACATTAATATTCATTTTAGTCTGTTTTATAACTATCAAAAGACTTCTCACTGGAGCTTTAATACAAACAGCCATCGAACAGACAGTCAAGTGTTCTTCAGATTCTCTCTTTAGTTCTCCGAATTCTGTACGGTCTCTGTGTAAACATCATTTTCACACTGAATAGGCCTATAGTTTGTACTCTTCAAAACCACCTCTAACATATACTCAGTCAGTGTGTAATAGAAAAAAACAGAAACCGTGGCAGAAGCTCATTGAGGTGTCATGTTTAATGTGTTGGATTATCCGGTGCAGGCAATCTGGAAGTCACTGGAGGTTGGGATTCAAATGGCTTTTTCTAAACTTAACTATCTCCACCTCTGGGGTTTTCGGACAAAACAGGAAATGTAAAGTGAACGGGGCAAAGGTCTTCGTTTTTTTTAAAGAACGCTTTATTTATTTAGGAATACCAAGGAAACTTTTCCCATAGTTCAGTTATACTGAACCTCAACAGAGCTTTCTCTAAAAGACGACGAGTTCTTGTAGCAGAAAACCATTTTGGCATGTTATATATATAAAAGAAGCCCTGCACTCAGAGCCAAACTCTCTACTATTCAGGGTCTTGCTGGGTGAGTTGGTTTAAAACTAGTTCAAAATGTATTTGACTACTGGTCGTACTACAAACTTTAACAGTTTGAACTTCCTGTTTTTTTGTTTTTGTTTTTTTATGATTCAAAATGATTTAAAACATGCCTCGCCAAATACTCAATCATCAGGAAAATAACAGGATTTCAGTATTTCAATTGAATATTGTTGAATCATTACTTTATTAACAGATTGTAAGCCTGTACCTTCTGTCAGTCAGTCTTCTGGTCATCATAGCGCTTTGTTTTCTGCCTTCTTGACCCAATATCATTTAAAGGAGCGTTACATTTAAAAGATCTCTCAAGTATAAATAAAGGTTTACTGAATGATAATATGAAAGATGAGAGTAAAGAGCCAACTGACCTCTCTTGAAAAACATTAACAGATTTTTTTTTTTTAAACACACGGTAAGGTTTTTCTAAGATCATCAGGACATTCTGTAAAAATTAACTAGCATCAAACCAACTCGACTTTGACCACAGCAATCTGTGCATCAGTTAGTGAGAGAGCATCGATGATTTTGAACATTTGTACGTGCCCGCACCATTATGCCTTTACGTACATTCCTACTGAGCTAAACCACCGAAGCAGCACAATCCCAGCTGTTCTAGCATGTTTGGAATTGTAAGAAAAAAAAAAACTGATAGCACTGACTTTTCTCTCTTAATCTGCTCCAATGAGGTGAGCTGTCAGTTCTTTATTACTATACTGATTATTATGATTTTTGTAAGCATCAAGGGCTCATTTTACCCCAGCAGTTGGATAAAAGGCACATGGAATAATGTCTCATCATTTAGATATTTTGTTTGAGTTGTTTTAAACGTTAATTACAAATGATTACTGACTCTTGTAAGCTAAGTTTTTATTTTCTGAGGATTAACTAAGAGTTCAAGTGCATTAAATTGTTTGAAAGGATAAAATGATGAGTAAAATAACATAAAAATACAAAATTGATTCATAGTTGAAGTCATATTAAACTAAAAAGTGATAGATTTGCTGGTACTGGCTTCTCATTTGAAAGGATTTGCCATTCTTCCTCTGTGTTGTATCATTGTGGATAATAAAGAAAGGAGCTTGGGGGCTCTTAGAAGCGAAAGAAAATAGGCAACAAATCAAAACTTCCCTAAAAAACCACAAACTATCCTGATTGATTTGAAGCAGATTGCACAAATCTAAAGCTGAGCTCCAGTAGGTTTGGCCAGATTTACACACATTTTACTCTCATACTGAAATCCTGCTCTGTGCAGCAGATTCTTAATGGTCATGTTTACATGAGTGGGTGGCAGGAACACCGCCATGGTCAGTAGTTCCAGCTCAGCTCATCCATGTTCAAAACTGATGCACTCATTCTCCTCCACCGAAAACTCGGATGAAAGCCCACGCGGTGCAAAGTACTGCTGCCTTAAGTAACATGAGCTGGCTGTCATGACTGTTGGCATGTGCGTGGACGGTAACTGGACGGTGTAATCAAGGAGAGAGACGTCGGCCGTTGTTATGCAAGTGAGATCCTGTCGAGAGAGGCTTGGACGTCTTCCCAGGTTCCATTGCTGTCGTAGGTGGCGTGGGTCAAGTAACGACTCCCACAGAGGACTTGAAGTGCTGCTGGTTTTTCACATATGCATGTCCCTCATTACTGACAGGACTTAATGTGCAGGGCCATCTGTCCAGGGTTTGAGCCAAGAGAATATAAAAGAGTGTGAAAGTGAATGTGACTATTACAGCTGTAGAAGGTAATGAAGGTATCATTCACTGTATTATTACAGTGACAAAAGCCAAGCCTCACTGCCCCTCTTTCTCGCTAATGGATCTAAGCCATTATTAACTGGATAAATCCTCTTCATTGTGTCTCTCTCTTCCTCTTTGTCTCCCTTTTCTTCCCATCTTTCCTCTCCTCATTTCGGCTCTCTTTCATCTTTTCTCCCTGTGAACCGTCCTCTTGTTTCCTCATCCTGCAGCCGAATTGTCACCGCCACTCTCCTTCCGCCTCACTTTCTCGTTCCACCTCCATATGCCCTCGTTCTCATGCTTTCCTTCTTCCATGACCTTTACTTATGCGCTCTTTATTTCTTTCTCCCGACTTTTCAGTCCCAGTGAAGCAGAGAGAGAGATGTCGCAGAAGAAGATCTTCCTGATCTGCGTCGCCATCAGTACCGTCAGTCTTCTGCTGCACCATGGGGGCCACTTAAGCTGGTGAGTGATTTGAAACCCACCTTGCATATGCGAACACACACCTGCTCAGATGTTTCTCTCTTTAAGTCCATATGCTGCTAATTACTATGAAAAACATGACAACAGCTCATGTCACTTACTTTCAAAGGCAATTAAAAGTGAGACAAGCTTATTAATATTACACTCAAATATGGAGGCTGTCAGTGCTGAAGCGTTGCTATGTTAGTCAAGGGACTTATTATAAAAGCAGTGTCATACGTCTTTGTCAGCCTTGTATTCTGTTCTTGTATCTTTTCCAATTTAACCTTCAACATTCGCTCATGAAAAACTTCTCCGACTCGTGTTTTAACTGTCTCTGTTAGTTGGATGTTACTGCTCAGCTCTGTGTCTCTCTACTTTTCACATATTTTGTCACATCTTCTCAACATCTGAACCTCTGGATCAAGACTGCATGCTGTTATACTGTAAAGTAATCGACATATATGCACCCGAGACAACAAATGGTTGGACTTTCCAGGAATTTTGTAATAAGCCTATTTGTAATGTTAAAATAGTTTCATGAATATTCATCTTCACTGACTGCACTCGTACTGCTGCTTGATGGTTAATCTACTTTTTTGGACACAAACGATGCCAAGAATTCAAGTCTACTTTTTTTTAAACCTCTGTATATGTCATCATTATGCTGAAGATTGGTTTATGATGGCATGCACGTAATGAAATGGTTGATTGATGTGCATTATAAATAAGTTCTTTACAGACGGTATAATACATATCATTTTTTTACATTTTTAATGATTTCTAAATTTTCTATTTTAATGTTTCTTTTTCTCCCTGTCATGATGCTTTTGATGTCTTGTGTGAATCACTTTGAATTGCCTTGTTGTTGAAATGTGCTATCTAAATAAACTTGCCTTGCCTACATTTAATTTCAACTCCATGTAGTTTGACATTATTTGTTAATAAATCCAAATGTTTAACACATTAAAGCTCCTGTAAGAATCTTTTGGTGCACCCTGTAGACAAAGTGTTCATTCTTTTCGCATCATGCATTTTTTTAAACAGTCACTTACTTTGAATATTTGCTGTGTAAAATGTACCACAAAGGTTGTTTCTGAGTGGAGTGCTGTAGCTGACCTTGTGTGGTTACAAGCGGCAAAAATGACTTCATAGGAGTCACTCAATCTGATGATTTTGTTTGCTTCTGAAGCTCATGAAGACGCGTCACTAACTGAGGCTAAAAACTCCTCACATGACCTTTAAGTACATGACATCTGGTACTCCATCCTTCAGTTGTTAAGCTCCCTATTGTCTGTCGATTTTCATGAAGTTAATTTTAACACCTAAAATTTCTTCTATTATTATGTATACAGTATCTCTGCAATTATGTCACCTATGTCAACATTTTATTTAGTAAGTAGCTTCATCCCTTTTCCCAATCCAATGGAGCCTAAAATGTAAAATTATATTTTCTTCTTCTTTCTGTAGGACCATGGAAGCCTTCCACTTAAGCTGTCCTGGGCTGCGTTCCCTCCCTCTCTGGGGCCTGAAACCTAAGCACACCAATGTGGCCTTCCTCAAGACCCACAAAACGGCCAGCTCCACCATGCAGAACCTGCTCTTCCGCTTCGCAGAGCGCAACAACGTGACGGTGGCATTACCCGTGCAGGCCTGCAGCCACCAGTTCTGCTACCCTCGCTCCTTCACTCCTCACTTTGTCCATCCGCATACGATACCTCCGAACATCATCACCAGCCACATGCGCTTCAATAAGGCAGAGCTCCAGCGCCTTATGCCCAACGATACACTCTATATAACAATCCTGAGAGAGCCTGGATCCATGTTTGAGTCCTTGTTCAGTTACTACAACCAGTACTGTCAGAGCTTCAAAAGGGTGCCTAATGGGTCCCTGGAGGCTTTCTTAGAGGAACCGTGGCGCTACTACCGACCTGATGAGAAGGACTCCATGTATGCACGAAACACTGTGACCTTTGATTTAGGTGGGGACAAGGATAGACCAGCTACAGATGTGACATACGCACAGACCTTTCTGGTAGAGGTGGAAAGAGTTTTCTCACTGGTAATGATAGCAGAGTACTTTGACGAGTCTCTGGTTCTCCTTCGCCATCTTCTTAATTGGGATTTGGACGACATTTTGTACGTTAAGCTCAACATGCGGACAACCAACTCAAAGCGTAGCCTGACACCAGGCCTTTCTTCAAAGATCCGTGCCTGGAATTCCATAGATGCACGCCTCTATGACCACTTCAACGCATCATTGTGGCGCCAACTGTCCGCTCTGGGTCACGCCTGTGTGGCAAGGGAGGTGCGTCTCCTTCGACAAGCCCAGGAAAGACTAATGAGAAGCTGCTTCGGTGGACGGATGCCGCTTCTACGCTCAGCCGAGCAGATAAAAAACAAAGATCTCCGCCCGTGGAAGCCCAGTGGAAAAGTTGACATTGTGGGCTACGACCTCCCAGTAAATCTCAGCCGCGGTTTCTCAAGCCAGGCCCAGGAGCTCTGCCTCAAACTAGTCATGCCAGAGGTCCAATATACAAGAGTTCTCCTACGTTCGCAATTACTGCGCTATCGTCGAAGCTACCAGCTCCGGCCACCACAGCAATCACGCTCTCCCCAGCAGCCTATACGTACAGTCCTGCTGCGGCATCCTCAGGGTCAACGCAGCCAACCGACCCCAGCAGCCCCAGGCCCTGTATCAGGAACAAGGTCTACCTCCACCACAAAGCCTGCTGAAGGGGCAGTGGATGGGACCACAAAGTTAAGGCCTAAAACCTCACAGAACGAGGCCTCCTAGACTGCAAACAGAGACATGAACACAATCTGAGTGCCCAACAGACTGCATTGAACTTACCCATCCTGACCCTTGAGACAATGATGCTTGGTTGATTGGGGAATCAATGTCTCTCTTGTCCCTTCCACAGTTTCTGATAAAAAATACATGAGAACAAAGAAGGGAAAGTGGGTTAGAGTTTTTTTGGGACTTTTTTTTTAAGAGAAATCTACACTGAGACACGGCTCAATTGCACTGCTCTGCAAACGGACTGGAGAGGGATTTAGGTGAAAGTAGTTCTTTGAAGCAAATCTGTTACATGCGACAAGGACTCAATAGGGAAGTGGCGATATCGTGCCTATTGTGAGGCACAGAGTGTGCTTTGTGTGTATCACACTGGTATAGTATCATGTTACTTGCTTTCATTCTGTTTCTCGAGCTCTATTTCGTTCTCTCTCCCTAACATATGCCATTTTAAGTCCTTGAGAGAGACATAATGACATAAAGGGATCAACTGTCAGGCTTCCAAAGAGCCTCCTAAGAGGCCAGACAGACACTGAGATCACCTCAACCATTAACACGACAGCACAATCAACGACTCCTCTCTTACAAATTCCAAGGGCCTAAAGCAATGGCGGAAGGATGGGGTAAAAGCAAGGAGGGATCTTATCTAGAGGGTAGGCTAAAGACTGCTGGATACTCAATTTGGCCACCCATTATTGCTGTGACTTCAACAGTGACTGAGCACTCTCATAAAGCCTGTGTCCCTTCAGCCTTCAACCTCTCTGGTTTGCTCCCTGCATCCTCCATCTTCTGATCCCTGCTGCTGCCCTCTGGTCACGCTCTAGAACCAGACAGCAGCACCAACATCTTTTTTTCTTTGCCGTCCCCCTCGGACCACCAGCTGAGATCACATCTTTTCACTGTAGAGAGTTTATGGAGATGGTGAGGTTTCTGGATGTGGGGTTGTATTACAATATGATCCCCAGGCCTTCATTCTATATGGAAGGCATGGATTTAATAACCTACCAGCAACCCCACACTGCACACGTCGCCACAAACAAAAACGTAAAGCAGCTTGACAGGACAAAGACTTGAAGCCCGTGGGTCCCCAGTGTTTGAATATTTAATTCTCTCCTATCATAGCCCTCCTATGGCCTATGTTCTTATGTTACACAGCGGTACGTTTTCATTAGAAATACAAGAACCGGGCAAAGGTGCTCATTCGGAACCAAGAATTTCAGGTGAACAAAGCAAGATCATCAGCGTACAATGCTTAAAAAAAAACTCACAAGGCTGGTGGGCTGGCTGGTAGTCTGGAGCTGAAAACGTCATCACTTATCTCAGCTGTGATCCACTTTGACTGCATTTTGCTCATATTTAATGTGTCATTTGTGTTATTTATTCCTCCGGTGATCAGCAGGGTACTGCTAAGTGACTGAGAGGCGGAGGAAGGACGTTTGTGTGTATCTGTGAGAGTGTGTGACATGTGAGTGTATGTGGGCCAGGGAATGTTGTATTTTTTGTTCAGGGCCAGCCAAGTTGGCATGGCAACAAAAGGAAGTAATGTGGGTGAGATTTATTGAAACTATGTATTATTTATTATCGGGACCTGAAGAATCCCATTACTGTATTTTGAACTGTTGTTTTTCATGAACCACTGGATAAAAAAAAACGTTCTTTGACGTCAAGTTAGTGAACATTTGAGTGTTCATCAAACCACTTCAGGCAACATACTGTAGGTGGTTAAGGCTTGTGGCGATGATATTAATCATTCATCTATATATGTTTTACATAATGCAACACTACAAGAACCACTTCTTAAAAACCCTACACTGAATCAAGTGTAGTCACTTTAAAATTCATCTTTCGTTCAGCGGTGCTTAAGTGCTCGACCGCACAATGCTTTTGTGGTTGGGAGTCTGTCACACTTTAGGTTACAATAATGAGAAACACAAACTGCTGCTGCTCTGACAGGAACAAAGAGCAGGAGGGAAAAACAGGCTCGGCTTGAGGATACACAGTCTTACTGTACAGTGTGTGGCTGTGAATATTCAAATGCAAAGTGGGCTTCTATGAACTAACGAGGAACGTCAGCTTTGAGGGCATCAGGATCATATCAGTGTTTATTTACAGGTAATTAAACTTCTGTGATAGATTCCTTTAATGCACATACTCTGTAAAAACATTTAAAGATACGGTTTCTGCTTTTCAGTTCAAGTAATCCCAGTAGACCAAATCAACGTGTAGATCAGACTGCTCACTTCCTCAACTAGTCTGTTAAACACAGTGGGTTCAAGTTTGAAAAAGGCGCAGTAATTTCCTGACACAGCTGGGCATTGTTTGGGACTTTTTTTTAAAGCTGTGGTAAATACAGGTTTAATGCACTTCCTGCCTCTCTGGACTAAATTAAAGAAGAGTTCCCCAGTTCATCGTAATGATCCTTCCAGTGTGAAACACTGATTCGGTTTATATAGATTTCTCTTTACAACACTTGTGCTCAATGGCACAAGTATTTAGAAATACAAGGCTTCTTAAAGACAACTCATTGTTTGTTGGTTTTGTCAACACCTGGAGAAATATAAAACGTGTAAAGCCTTATTCTTTCACAAGTTCACATTTGACTCAGTTTGAATATAATGCTGCTTTGACAATGCTTTAAACTGCTGAGAGATAACACTGGATTTATGTTCCTGTCTGTCCCTTTTGTGTTCAATATGAAATGATAAACAAGACTATGAAATATACAATTATGGGAATAAATACAGTCGAAAGATGTAATCATATAATTGTGACATAATCCAGCCGCAAACTGAGTTTTTGTTCTCTTCTTTTAAATCCTTTTTATTTCATTTTATTTTATTTTATCATGAAAAGTATTCAAAAGTCTGCTGTTAGTATTAGGACGAAGCCTCGCTGGGGAAATGCAGCCTTGTGATTGGCTGGTGATTGATTTGGCTCTCAGTCATTTTCAACTCAAACCCGTCCCAATAAGAAAAAAAAAATGTCAAAGAATAAACTGATCATGTAAAAAGAAGGATGATGGTATAAGAAAGAGAGCTGAGATTCTGCACAATTTCTTGATTATATTTCAGATGTTGTCTGTAATGGCTCATTTGTAGACTAATAACGGTACTTAAACGAAAGAGAACAATTAAAAAGGTCTTTGAAATATTTCTCCTCCCTCATCAGACTGGGAGTTAGCTGAAGATTTTTCTTTTTTAATTTCTTTTATTTCTCCTCAACTATTAATTTCTGGTCCGTTTCTTCATGGCTGTGAGTCTCTCTAAGTGCTCTTTGGATTGTACGAGTCGTTCACCCAACTGTTCTGCTTCTGGTGAGAGAGAGAGTTTCACTAATGGTCATGCTGTCGTGTCTAGAGTGTCGGCAGTTCTTCGCCAGAGGCGCTCTGGAAACAGTACGCTAAAATCTCATCATCTTAACGAAAAGCTGCTCCTCCTTTTTTTTCCCCCTGAGAGTGACATTGAAATGTATTTATGTTTTATGAGGACGAGGGCTTCTTTGTTTCAGTTCAAAGTGTTTTGGGTGAACTTTTATGTGGCAGTGACATCAAATGAAAACAACGTCATCAGGTGAACGTGGCATATTAATAATTCTCTGACTGTATTTTCCTCTGAACTCTCTTATCTGCTCACCGTTGAACTCCATCCTCTGTTTATAAACTTACCTGTGGACTGAGAAGAATGAGACTTTTTGTATTTCATTTGGGTGATTGACTTGGTGAGTTTGGGTGGGTGGTGGGGCTCTGAAGAAACACCTAATGACAATCAGAGCTAGGGGCCCCAAAGCTTTGTAATGAAGGCCTGTGGACGTGATGAATAAAGTTTGAATGAATTTAAATCAGCTGTGAGTGCACGTGTGTTTGTCTCTGCCGTTTCTCCTTTCAATGCAGATTTATTCAAATATGCACAGGCTTGATTTATTCAGAATTTTAGAGACACGCACACACACTCACTCCTTCAGCAGTGATACGTAACACACAGCGACATTTGGCCAATTAAGATTCTGATCCTAAATGGTTTCTATTTCCCTGAAGACCCGGACCACAGATTTGAGCCTGCAATCAGTCGTTTGAAATTACCTCGGTCCAGCTCGCCGGCTTAAATGAATAAACAATTTACTTCCGAGAAGGAAAAAAACAAAATGCAAAGCTGTTTGTTATGACTGTGATTGAGGCAATCACTAAAATGTGTTGCCCTCCGCCTCTCCGCCATTAAAGCCTCCAGACCCTTTATCTAAGCAACTGTGAAACGTCTTCTGTCCTTTTTTTCTGCTTTTGGTTATATATTTAATTTCATTTCAAACCTTTATTTAAGCCTCGAAAATCATTGAGGTTTCCCTCATTTACAATGATGTCCAGATACAGATCAAAACAAACAAAAGAGCACAAATAAAACAACAAAGACAGGTCAGGATGATTCTCAGTAGAAGTAATTACACAATGTGGTAAAGTGGTTTGAGATCATTGTCTTAATCTGCCCAAGAGAAACAAGAGTGTCAATCTTGAGAGAGTGTTGTAAATGATTCCACATTTTTGGAGGTAAAAAGCTAAAAGCGGATTTTCCAATTCAGAGTAAACCCGCGGGGCTTGGAGCAATAGACAGTAGAGCGAGTGTGGTAGGGCCCGGTGGTCCAGTTCAGCAGAGATGTTATATAAGATGGTGTACGTCCAATAATGGATTTATAAATTGATATATGAAATGAGCTTTAGCCTAATACATCATAATGATGAAAAACAGCATCTAATAATGAAATATAAAGATCAGGTTGTCAACAAACACTTGAACCTTAGTGTGTTCTTCCTCCTGAAACAAGCCTACAATCAGCTGCTGTGCAGAAACAATAAAAGCACTACATGGCAGAGTGACACATCGTGAACAACACTGAAGAGAAAGTTGAAAACATAATGAACTAGCTTTTAAATATCCACTCAGCGAGGCACTAGAATCTGTGAGCGCACAGCTAAAAGGTCTAAGAGTAGATGCAGTAGATGTCATGATTTAGCACCAGGCTCTCAGACTTGAAACTAACTTTTCTTTGGCCAAACCAAAATGATTTGTATTCGGTCTTGTCTCAGTCTCAGACTGGGCGGACTCTGGATTTTAAATCAAGACCGATCAAGACTCAATTACACTTATTATTAGTAACACGTCCATCTGCAAGGTGCTGTGCAGATGGAAATGACATGAAATGTTAAACCCTCCCTACACATAAAATATAATACAATTATTGGGGGGAGAGCAGGGTTGTTACCAAGATGCCAACTGGATATCAGCCACATGCACTCACAAAATCACATTTACATTGCTAATATCACACAATAAAACAAACACACCACCTGTGTACTGTGCTGCAAAGCTTCAAGTCCACACACTCCAGCACAATGCATCTCATTAATACCATAACCATGTATTCATGTGTTGTGCACATGCTGTTTAATGTAGCAATTTATTGGATTATTCATTTGAAAGTGCACAAGTGGAACTCTGGGTAATTTGCAAGCTGAGCTTTGTCAAAGGTTAGCTCAAGTGCTCTGCCTTGATTGCACTGTGATTGGTCCTTAAATGTCACGAACCTTTTCATCATCAAGGAGGAAATTAATCTTCATCTTACAGAAAATAAATCATGGTACCCGAATAACAAGGTTTTTATTCTCACTAGAACACAAAATACATTTTTTTCTCTTTTCTGGACATTCAACGATTTTCCGTCCAGGATATCACACCATAGTTGACCATTTGTCTGTCTTGACATCATCCACAGTTAAAGAATCTTCTTCAGCTGCGCTATGATGCCAATCAATGAATCAATCAGGCACTGTTGGGCTACTATCTACCCTACCATGCGGCCCCTCATGGCCCCCACAACTCAACTGTGAAATAAGATGGGTATTCAAGTGGGCACCTCCCTTCAGAAGTGTTTTGTCAAGTTATGCCCACGACACCTTGGGAAGGCTTGACAGTTAGCTACAGCGTCCCAGAGCAACCCCCCTCCATGCTAGCTCCTATGCCCATGATAAACACAGGCAGAACTTATTTCTGCTCAACACAGTTATTCCAGCTGCCAAAATGACAGAAGAGAAAAGACAAAAACTGAGAGAAGAGTCTGTAGAAAGATGTGGAAAAAAGGACAGCGAAGGCAGAGCCAGAGTGAGAAGCCCTCTTAAGCTAGAGCGGATATATAAAGCATAAAAAATATTTACCTATAGCATAATGTAGTACAGTATACTCCTTTAACATGCTTGAAATGTATGTGACATACAGTTAATGGCCACCAATTATATCTAGCTGATTGCTGATATAAGGTCATATATCATGCAAAATAAAAACACTCAAATTTGGCCTATCCCAGCCTTTAAAGCATCAAATCAACATGACAGTAAATAGTAGCATCTCACAAACACTGTACTTACAGACGATGCCTTTAAATGTAAGTCACAAAGGTGAAGGGATGAAGATACTTGAAACAGAAAGTTTCATGATTTTTTTTAACAAGGGAGGGAAAGAAAAATCAAAATGGCCTCCAGCAGCTCTTAAACAACAAGCCATGAGGCCCAAAATTTGCCAAAAAACACAATAAAAAGTGACAACCACTTGTGTTTGAGAATGAAGCAGATGCAGAAGTGCAAAAAACTGCAGTTCCTCAAGTGTCCTCTTGGGGCTGGCTGCTAAAGCCTCAGAAGTCCCATTAACACCCATAATAAAATGTCTGTTTTTACAGCAAAAATATGCATGTGTACAGTCTGGTTCAAAAAAAGTTTGAGACTGAATATCTCAGGTCTTTACTGGGGCTTTTTTTACACTAATTTCAGCGGCATGAACAGCCCGTGAACCACAGGTGTTTGTTTCAGGTTACTGAATGTGCATTTGGCAGAGAGTTGGGGAGATAACTGGTCAATGTTAGCTCGCTGGAGTTCCTGGCGTACATTCGAGCGTGTGTGCTACATATGTCCATTTAACTTCTTGCAGAGCTGTTCTCAATGAAGGGAGTGCATGCAGCATGTGGTTATCTATAGAAACAGATGTACCCAGTGACTTTAAAGAGCGCTTAGGGACTTTGTTTCTCCTGAAACACTTCGGCCCGTGTTCAGAAAGGTGCTGGAAACACGACTGCAGACAACCAATCAAATACTAGGGCAGGACTAGTCACCTAGGCTACCAAGAAAATAGATGCCTGTCAGATGACCAGAGCAGCCACACAAAAGCTCCTTTTTGAGAACAGATTGTATGTTGCTGCTGAGCGTCATGGAAAAAGAAAAAGATGATAAGAACGAGGTGACCTTGTGGTCTATCACACAACATGGACATTTCATTTTTGTAGCCAAATTGGCAAACTCAAAACAAATTTTGTTTTACTTTCTAAAAGCTTGTACATATACGGAGGAGGATTAGGGCCACTGAAAAAACGGACTTATTTTTATAGGATTCTGACTTTAATGCTGTTCTGACTTTAATCTCAGAATTCAAAAAAAAAAAAGTCAGAAGCAACATTTCTTTTTTTCAGTGGCCCTAATCCTCTTCCGTATACATACACTGCAGTATAAATACCTTTATTATTGTCTGAAATATTGACACTGTCTAAACTTAAAAAAATAAATCTGAACGTGTGCTCAGTCTGAGCTAAGCGCACTGACAATGACCTCCAACACAGCTAAGGAATGAGAAACAGTTCACTCAACATTGATTCTTATGTGGTTGTCTCACCCTAAAGTCTTTGGTATTGTCACCCTTAAATCACTTCCTGCCTATAAATCTTTCATAATGATTCTCACTCCCTGAAGTGAAGTCAATGTGCAAACACTCCAAGAGTAGTCTAACATGTCTCTGTTTAAAACACAGGCTGTTAACGCTTTCCTGAGCGGGTCGCTTACAAGAAACAATTGAGGCATAAATTATGAGTATATCCACTTCTCCATGCACCACTACACCACTGACTAACAGCATCAGAAAAAAAAGAGTAAAATCTAAATCTGTTTTCAAGGCAGGATACATCATACGTAAGAATTAACTTCTGGTTTGATTCTCTGAAATGGATCAATCCCAAACCATGATCGTCTAGAACTTTCCACTGATCCTTTTTAAAGATGTCAAATCTAAAAGCTTTCATTATTCCATGCATCTTTTCAAGTCATTTCATTTTTATGCCTTGTTTATTTTTTTGCACTGCTTTAACATTTCAGCTGTGACACCAGCCGGCAGATGCACACAGCTCTCCAGCTCTTTTGTCAGGCTGTGTTGGCGACGGATGTTTGCAGGCTAAATGTAGTCCAGCTTTGTGAGTCACAGAGAGCAAGGAGGCACCGCAGCACAAAGGTTTTAATGTATTTTTTTTTTTTTGCCTTTTGTGAGTCAGAGTGTGTTGGAACAATGCAGGAGCGCAGGAGGCTGGCTGGGTGGGCTGTTAGAGCAGCTTATCCCTGATAATGTGCGCTCATCCCCTCTCTGAATAAGCGCTCTGCAGGGCTCAGAGGTGCCACTGACATCCTATCTACCTTTTGTTCTTGCTTTCACTTTCTTCTCTACAGAGATGGAATTTATAGTTTTTACATGTGTTTCTCTCAGGCTGGAATTATATAATTGAGCCAGATAAACCCGACTGGTGAGAGATTCACAGTTTTTGGAGGCTGAAAAGTACAGAAGTTCAGAGTAAGATGTAACTTTGGATGAGATAATGAATACTAATTAGGGTTAACTGATCGTCCACTAGGCCACACAAGTCTACAGCTGTTTTGAAGTTTGGAGAATTGAAAGTCCTTTGGATGAAAACAATCTTTCTTTCCTTTTTGGCCCTTTGTCTTCATAGGATAGCTGAAGAGACAGGAAATGTAAGCGTGAGGAAGAAGTGCACTAAATGGTAGCAAAACAGGAGTCCAACCAGAAACCGGTGAGTCTAGGACTTTCGCCTCTGCACCAAATAGAGAGACACATCTTTCCTGAATGCAGACAACATTTCTAACACCTACATATCCTTTGCAGAAGGAAACATTTTATTTTCACATGCATGCACGAGCATCAGTGAAGTGGCATGCATATAACTATCTTTGAGAACTACACACCATGGAGACTTTTTTCTGTCTGCATTTGCACCACCATGGTACCTACTCTGAAGCAGGAGCTCAAAAGGTTCCTCTAGACGGGGTTCTAGGAACTAAAATAGTTCATAGTTCCTGCGGTGCAGAATTAATAAAAAAGGGGGAAGGGTTCCAACAGTTCCTAGAACAATGAAAAAGTTCCTGCGGTCCAAAAGCGCCTCATGTCTTCAATGTAAATATTTAGTACACTCACTCACAGTTTGTTTTTCTAGTCACGGTGGTCCTTTCTCCATCAGACCCTCATATTCCTTGTCTCCTGGGGATGGACAAATAAAAGAACGAATTGATGGAGCGGTGAGAAAGTCTGAGATGAGAAGAAAAAGCCGAACTGTGCGTGTTGAGTGGACTTCTGACGTCTCTGATCACCCACAACAGACGGACGGGACAGTGATGAAGTGTTAGCCGGAGGGACAGACGGATGGACGGATCTATCAGCCTGTATTCGTTGTTGTTTCTGTTTACATGAGCCAGTGAGGGGGCTGGAGGTTAGGGCTCATTTCTGTGAGCGACTTAATTAGTCCCCATCCCTCCCTCTCTATGTGTGTGCGTGTGTCGGGTAATGGAGGCATGCCTGAGGGAGAAAGAGGAGATAAATTGTGCCTGCGTTAACATGAATATACAAATACTTCAGCATGAGCATACCCTCGCAAGGAAAATACAGCTTCTCTTATACACGTGCTTTGAATCACAAAGTGACACGTACTGACATGCAGATTCACAAACGCCTTAATTAAACAACCTCACCGGGGATGGCTTCCTTCAAAGCTGTCGGTGTATGCAAATGGAAAGACCAGCAGCGAGAAAAGACAGAAGGACGTTCGGAGGACGGAATAAGCTCCTCCTTAGATACACAAACTTAAAACATAACTTAAATCACTTTATCTTATATCAATTGTCTGCAAGCTTTGAAGAGAAGTTCCTGGAAGTAATTTTGAATCTATTATGACACCCCTCCATGTTACCCACACATGGTTTTGGTTGTGGTAATTGCAAGCTCAGCAAAGTAGCCTTTACACCCTTCTTCCAGAGCTTACTCTGGCCAAATGTAAAGTTAAATCTTGAGCAGCTTTCTATTTTTCATAAGCCCCATTCACATATGAACCTCATGACAATATCCGGACATTCAGGTCCTGACATTTTCCAGCCTTTGTTCCTTCGAACATGAACCTCAGAGCAGGAAATGGTCAGTGTCAAACAACTTCAAATAGTCCATTTGATTTAAGTTGGAGGGAGTGTCTGGGTAGATCGTGCAGAAGGAGGAGAAGTCTTCAGTAATGGTTGCTCTTATTTTTTTAATAACACTACTAAATGTATAAAGACTTTTTCACAATACAAAGACTAGAAAACAAAACAATGGCAACTGAAGGGAGCTGTAAATAGTAAAAAAGTATCTGCTCATCCCATCCACTCTGGGTGATTGTTCTACATGATTTCCTGCTGCGTTCACACATTGGCTCAGCCTGACTTCCCTTGGACACGAAAAAGTCTGCCTCAAGCCATGCCTCCCATTTTCAGGAGTGCAGAGCATGAGTGAAAGGTGATATAAAGTCCAATCTGCTACTGATTGTGCGGATGATTTCCATGGCATGTTTGAAATCTCACTCGCTCAGTGAAAGTAGAGCCACGAGCCCAGTCCCCACGTTTGGGACTTTCTTTCCTGATTGTAAATGGTAAATAGACTTGAGCTTGTATAGCGCTTTTCTAGTCTTCTGACTACTCAAAGTACTTTAACACCACATGTCACACCTACACATTCACACACTGATGCCAGAGGCTGCTGTGTAAAGTGACCATCAGAAGTAACTAATCCCATTCATGCACATTCATACGCCGCTGACGAAGCAGCGGGAGCAATTCGAGGTTAAGTGTCTTGCCCAAGGACACATCGGACATGTTGCTGAAGGAGCTGGAGAACGAACCCCCGACCTTCCCGTTGAGAGACGACGACTCTACCAACTGAGCCAAAGCCGACCCTTGTGCCTGCACAAACTGACAGACAGCTTCTGAAACTACCGTGGCAACACCAGGCAGTCTTCCACCCCAAAGGTGTGTTATTTTCTTTCAAAAGGTTTTATAAAATAATTAATCACAATTGTTTATTTCAAGTCCAGCCATGTCTGTAAAGGCGTCATATGAGGCAGGAAAACACAAGCTTAGCTTAGCATAGAGGCTGGAATCATTTAAAAACTAGCCTCATTATTGACACTTTAAAGCTTTTTGTTTGATCAGTTAAGATTTTACCAGCCTATAATCAATATTCGTGAAATATGCAAATCAAAACATTAGGAAAGGAATCACGAATTAAGTTACAGGGTGCACTGAGTCTTCTGGAGTAGCTGGTGGTGTGTTTTCCAAAATGTCAAAATATTCCTTCGAAAAAGATCAACCACAAGGCTGCAAAGCAAACAGCATAATAACGAAGCAGTTTGAGGCACCAGAGAGTTCTTTGGGCCACCAACCATCTGCTATTTTGATATGTTCAAGTTTGAGAAAAATGACGGAAATGCTCGGAGCAACCTCGATCAAAGCTTTGGAAGCTAAAAGGGGTTAAAAACAGACGGAAATGAGGGAAAATGATGATTATGGATGATGAGTTGCAGTGAAAAGATCAGAAATGAGAGGAAACACATTAAGAAATCATGTGTATTAAGACAGTTGTGTGTTGTGTGCCGGATGCCTGTGCTGATTGCTGATCACACACCCCCACAGTGCAATCATTTCACAGCACACACATCCTCTCCTACCCTGCTCTTACTGCACACTACTCTCACCAAATCAAAGCAACGTTATTTCCACTTTAGAGATGGAGAGAACCCTTTGATGCAACTGTGGCATCCCACATTCACCAACTTAACTACCAGAAAATTCACAAAAGATTCACATGTGATAACCCTCGCCTGTCATCTAAACGGCCTGCCGAGGCTCCAGGGGATGACTCAACCGTGGACCCAAAGCCTCCACCTACGGCCCCGATGTTTACCGAGACTCCCATGACCGCAGCTCAACGCATGCCTCATACTTCCCTCTGCAGAGCGCCGCGCGCTGACCCCTGTGCCCACACAGGAGCTTTGATCTAAAATAAAACACACACTCTGTTCTCTGTGGACTGAAGCCCGCTCGATATCGAAAGAGAAAGGGAAAAGGAAAGGAGTGGAAACCTCAGAGGAGAATGGGTGTTTCTTTTCTAGCAGGAGACAAGTTAGACAAATCCGGTGAGAGTGTGTGTTCATGCTAGTGTGTGTGTGTGTGTGTGTGTGTGTGTGTGTGATCATTATATGTTTAACTACGCAGCTGTGTGTGTTTATCTGTGTAAATGTAGTTTCAGTAAAGTTTAGGTCTGTAGGGGATATTTTGGGCTATGTGTATGTGCATGAACATGAGCCTGACTGTTCCTTTTGAGCTGTCAGATCTGGTGGCTTATTATTTGCTGGTATAGAAACTAGTTCTTAAAAATTCATTAGCTTCAAACATAAAGCAAGAAAACCAAAGCCCCAGCTGGGAGCTGTGTGTGTAGGTGTGCAGAGCACCAAAGAGCATTGAAAATACCACGAGCGATGACGGTTAGAGAACCTTTCTTTTAAAACATCTGAACAAACCCAGTAAGATGTTTTTCTTTCATAGTGTAACAATGAAAGAAAATTAAATATTGTTAGAAAACAATATTATGACGAGGTCAGACTAAAGATCCATTATACCATGGAATAATGAGATTATTTGAATATAAATCAATGCTATGTGTGGTCCCACATTCACAATATCAACAAAAGAACATACTGGTGAACAGTAAACGTGATAAAGGAGTTTCATTATATGCAGGGAGATCACGTCGATCAAGCTCATTCAGTCTATGGATGTTCACTGGACACAAACGTCACCATCCCCTCTTACTTGATGGAAATGTTCTGATTATTTCCTGCAGTGTTGACACCAGCTTCACGTGGAAAATTCCCGATAAAGTTGGAGTGAGAAATTCGGCCGTTTGCGTTCACACATGAAGATCAGCCTGAAAGTTACAGGAAGTTTTCAGCAGTTTTGTGCAACTGTGAAAGCACCTTATCAATAACCAACCACAGATGGTGCTCAAGCTGAGTTATGTAGTCAAAAAGACGCTATGGGATTATCCTCAGCCAGGTGCAAGTTGAGGTGCTGTGCAAAAAATGATTATACTTTCATAAACGGCTGCACAATAATACTCGAAAAACAAAATAAAAAATGGCCACCAAGGTGGAGAAAGGAAACATGCGTAAATCTGCAAAGAGAACAGATTGTAGACTTGTTTAGTAAAATACAGAACGATAGAGTGATAAACAAAACATGGAGTAACTAAAATGAACATGTAAAGTTAGGGGAAAACAGCTAGTGCAGAGTAAACGACCAAGTAAGAAGGCAGGTGAAGCAGGTAGTGTCTGGGAATTTGTACGTTGAGTTTCAGTAAGTATAATATAAATATGGCGGAAGAAAGTCAAAGTGACATCAAAGTTTAATTACAGGGCAAATACTGGTATAAGGATGAGTTTACAAAATCACAGTTTGGGTGATGCAAATATCCTGTTTGATGTAGATCTCTAAATGCTGACACTTTTTTCAAACAGTTTTTGAACCCGACAGAAATAGACCGGGTATATTCTGACAACGAAGGTCTTAAACTTGGCTTTGATCTCAAAGAGCAAACTGAGATGTCTAGTTTTCTGTTGAAATTGTGTAGATTTTGTACGTGTCCTTGGTTAATTAAGGGTATTTTTAAAGCACAGCTGAATGAGCAGCAGATTCAAGCTGCCGAGCCCTTCACTTCTGAGCTCTGAAACTCACTAATGAGGCAAACATCAGCCAAACATTTCATTTTTTTAGGGTATCCTGCTGTGTATGAATCCTTTGCCCTTGTCTGAAACTTTCTTGTTAAACAAAATTAGGAACTACACCAACCAATGTCATTATGTCACTTTTCAGCAGGTAACACGCTGGTGTTAAATGTTTTAGATTTGAAGTGCCCACAAACCCATCGGCCACCCACACACAGAAACAGCTCACTGCTTATGCTGCTTGATTAGACCTCTTCTGTGGGTGTGAACAGACAGCAGTTAATTGACTTGCTCACTGTTAGCTTAGGTACGCCTGCTAGGTGTGAGACAAATTACATCTTCACCGTTCTTAATTAAGCAACCAGTGTAGCCAGCTCACATCATTAAATTGCAGCATAAACACAAACTAGACTTTGAATTTTCTCTGTAGTCTTTGGGTAGAGAGAAACTGTAGTGATTGTAGCATCACCAGTAAGTCTCTCTCATAGACTGGAAAAACATTATGGCTGCAATTTGAGTATAATATGAACCTATGTTCGAGAGTGGCCCTTGAGCCATAGATACAAAAGGAACATATTCCATATGTAGGCTGCATGTGGGCTGACCAACGTGGCCAGGTGATGTTGTGGATTAATTAGCTTTGAGACAATCCAGCTGTGAGGTGGCTGATGAGAGTATAAGAGAACCCGTGCACAACCCTGTCACTGATCATTTTGACGCCACGAGAACAGGTTTGGAGAAGGTGTGAAGTACAACTGTGTATTTTGGTTTATAAAACTCGAACTGAGTGCAGACATTGGTCAAAGTTTTTACGAGTTTACAACTGCTACAGATGATGGATTTTCTTCGTTTCTTTTTCAGAGCAAATGAATTATTAATTTCTGTCAGGACCTAAAGACAGTTTCAACCAACATGTTAAAAAGTGTATCTGGAGGAAATTACCTACCCTACCTTTAACCTACAAATTAAACCACAATGTGAACAATTCCAGAACACACATTAAATCACACATTGTACATTAGCATGTTTAGTAAGCTGGCAAACAAACTCTACATAAGTCTGTCTTACAGGCCTCGACTACCAAAGAGCAGAGCTAAGCAAATGCCTAACAGCTAGCCACAAAGCTAGCGTGGCTAGCTTGATGATTGCTTTCCTACACAACACACTCAAGAGAAGAAAAAAAACACTAGAGAGCAAAGTTAGCTATGAAGCATAAGCTAACCTTGCTAGTAAATAGGCGAGATGGCTACACCACTGAAGCCAACTAATTAGGCTCCTAGAGAACAAGGTCAGTTATGAAACATTAGCAAGCTAAGCTACCTTTGTCACTTTACGAAAGAGAGGGCTTTTAGTATTGGTAAGTTTGTATTTCATTTTACAGGCCTATAGTGAAAGCTGCTTTAGAGAAAGTAGTTAACAAGCAGTCTGGTTGCAGGTGATGGATCGGTACATAAATCCTACTCACCGCAAAATGAGACGTTTAAGGATTCCTTTCAGTAACAAAGGGTAAACACAAGTCTGTACAGAAACTAAAACCCACAGGAAAACATTAATATAGGGGGCGCTATCAACGCAAAAAGCTGGATGGGGACGAAAATACACACGTATAAGAACACATAGGAGAAACATATATCAACAAAGGAGTGTTTTAAAATCAGTTGGACTTTAACATGACCAGATTGAACCATCCAACATGACTGAAACACTTTAATGGTTTGTTGCGTGACCACACTCTCATGTCCGCAAAAATCCATTGTCATACCTGTGGGCACAAAGTCTACCTTACTTTGCTTTTTGCAGCAAATTGGATTAGATCTGTGTGACGTTTTCATCTGTTACGTGCAGCTGACGATGCAGTTCAGGCAGCAAATCCAGTTATGATTGAGGTATTATTTAGATTCCTGGTAAAGTAAGATTACCTTTGGGTAGAAACCAAAAGATAAAATAACCCAACAGATTTCATTTTTGCTGTCCTTACTTGCTCTATTTTAAAACCTGATATATGTTTTTCTGCCTTGAATTCAGCACATTTCTCCACATGTGTGAGGACTAACATTTTTATATGTTATGTCCTGTCTCTCTTCATCATATTATGCTTTGATAGATTACACACAAAATACGCCTACGGCCTCACAGAAGCCCTTTTGTTTTTGTTCCTTTTTGGCTATAATAGTGTAATGAGAAAGAGGCAGCAGGCGATGTCAGAGAGATGACAGAGCCTGTCTCACTTTCATTAAACCTCACACAGACTTGTCTTCACCCGCAGATAAAAGAGCAGGAGAGGAAGACAGGAGGATAATTGGAACAGGAGTTTATGCAAATATTTAGGCGTTTAAAGGATTCAGGGATGTTTGTGTGTGTGGAAGCAGTGGGTGCTGGGCTTTGAGTGTTTTTGTGTATATGTGGGAGTGTGGGTCTATTCCAGAGTGTCTTTTAATGGATGTTTTTTTTTTTTTTTCTGTCTGTGTGTGTGTGTGTCTTCTCCCCAAGCGGCTGATGTCACTCAGTAGCCGAGCAGAGGAGCATCTCCGGTTTCCCGCGCTCACAAAGAAAATAACGGGTGCTCTGTTGCAGCCATCCATTCTTCCAGCAGTCTGTGGAGACCTGGTGGGTCTTACAAGGGACCCCTCGTCCCACTCATTGTCAGACCCTCCTTGTCCTTCTTACGGTGGCCCTGGCCCTGTCTAAATATTTCACCTGGTTGAAATATATTTCACCTGCTGCAAATATATTATTATTTGGAAAATTGACTTTAAGGCATCCTGTCTTCCCACACTAAAACTCTCCTGTCAGCAGTCCGCACCCGAAGCCAGTCTAAGAAACTAGCACCGTAGACAACACATTGGCAACAGTTCAGCAGAAGAGAGTCACATGTTTGTACTGAAGTGACTTCAGACCAATCACAAACAAGTAGTATGGGCATACCCTTTCTGGTTTGTGAAATATATTTTGCAGCAGGTGAAATATATTTCGACCAGGTGAAATATTTAGACAGTTGACCTTCAGGGCCACCATAGTGTAGTACTCCAGTCCAGGACTTGGGGCACCTCAGACACCTACAGCGGTCTCAACTGATCAGAGCGTCTCCACATAAAGGCAGACGCAGTGCTCATGTCAGCAGGACGGCAGCGCTGGAACTTAATTTACAAGTGAAATCTCCTGAGTGACTGTATACTGACAGGATCAGAATCTAATGTTAAGAAAGGAAATGTGTTTTCTACACATCCCAAACGTACCACACGAGGTCCATACAGTGAAATATGTATAATATATAATCATATTTGCTGCACTATTACTGCACACAAACCTTTACAGTATGTGTAAACAGCTTCTCTAATCTTTAAAGTTAAAACCTTCATACAGCGATACATATCAATGAATTAACTAGATGACAAGCTTGCACATCTTATTATAATAATGTAACGATCATATGGCTCTGGGATCTAACAATATCACATCCTTAAATAGGTACAGCATAAACATTAAGACTCAAAGAGTTAAAGACAGCCTAAGCTTGGAGCAATGAATTATTATAAATAATATAATTGATGTGCTTAAGTGGAGAAGTGAAGCCTATATTAGAATAGTTCAGACACTCAGCAGATTCTACTTTGATGAGTCGGACTCGAGACTTGAGTTTTTGACAATTTGAGAGGCATGTGTTAATGTTAGCTTAGCATGACTAGCAACGAGTACTTTGTGTGAATAACTTCTGATAAATCTTAAGAATAACTCATTGACAAATGACTTCAAACTTTGTATTTTCAACCAAAAGAAAACACACATCGACTATTTTTACATTAAAACATTTTATTCCTTGTTACACATCAAATATATCTTGTTAGTCACCTGTTGCTCCACAGCCTTACCTGCACTCCTCTTTCTCAACCAGGAAGTGTCAACCAGAGCTGAAACCCGCCTTGGGTTTATATGGGGGTGTGTCAAGTGGAAGGAGCCATGTTTGGTAAAAGTGGAGGGGTGTTTAGGTTGTTGAGATTAAAAATGTTATTTAAAAGGCTGTTTAAGTATTTACTTAACTGAAATGTATTTTGACATGTTTTTAGCCTTGATGCAGATATAATGTGTTGTTTGTAGAACAGGTAATACTCACCTGAGAGTAAATTGATTTCCAACCCCTTTTGGTAGGTGCCAGCTCCTATATAAGAGGAGGCTTGAGGGCCTCTTAGGTAGTTGGAGGTTGGAGTTGGAGTGGCACAGTGCTGGAGAGTTTCAACAACTCATCAAAGAGTGTACAGAGCTGCACAGGCTCAGACTGGCTTTGTTTAGAGCTCAGTCTCTTCTTTTGTTTGGCACTTTTTGCAAGTATTATTTTTCATTTTTACATTTTCTCCAGGCCTGCACTGTACATATTGCTGCACTTGATTTATTTCACTGTAAATTAATTTACTGCATTTTTTAATTTTCCCTCATTTTGGGGCCTAAGCCACTAGGCCATCCTTACAAAGTTGAACTCTTTTATAGGCCTATTTCTTATAATTTGGTTTGTAACCTTGGTTTTCTATTTTTGGGTAAAATAAAAACTGTGTCTCGTGCATTACTGCTAACAATTGATGGCAGTGGTGGGATCATTCAGTGAAAGACACAGGATTTTTTTTTCTCTTCAACTTTTGGATTTTTTTGGTTTCTACCCTGTTCCCCCTGAGAGGAAGTCGAGTGCATCGTGGCGGGAAAAGCTGAAGGAACAAAGGAGGGCCTACCAGCCCAGTGAATACCCAGGAAAGGCAAGCCAGCAGAGGTGTAAAGAGTACTAAAACATTCTACTCAAGTAAAAGTATTGTTACTTTAATAACATTTTACTTAAGTACCAGTTTAAAAATGTACTCAAGTAAAAAGTAGCTCGTTGAAAATTTACCTTAAGTAAAAGTTACTAGTTACACTTTTAAAAAAAACGCATCTGTCCTGTGCTGCAAAAAGGACGAGAGGATTTAAATCTCAAAGGTTTTTTAATTAAAGGACAATCTTTACAAAGAAGTATCTTTTCAGATCAACATTTTTTTTCTACCCCATTGACAAAAACAAAATATAACGATAGACATTAAAAAATATTTCCCCCTTTTTTTTAAACCAGCAGTATAATGATGGATAATTTAAAAATCAAGGGTTATAATGTTCAAGTAATCGGCTGTTTTATGAAGGGAAATGTTTAATCTATTTAAGAAAATACTGACAGGGTCTTTGTCTCACTCATAAACAGTGTATAGAGTATTTTAAGTTTTATTATTCTGAGGCTGCTTAGTCTCAAATGCTGATTTAGCTGCAACTAAACCTAAGATGAAAGATCATCCAGTTATTGGTTGTAAAATGAGCCTATTTCAGTTTGTATTAGATGTTTTAAAAAGGAACTGTGTGTTCACCTCTTAGCAGGCTACACTGACGCTTCTAACTGAATCTGTTTGGTTTGTAATATTTATTTTCACACATCTGAGACGTGTTATGATGCTGCAACTTTTAACATCCAACTTCCTGATACGTCTGCTTCAAAATAAAAGCATATAAAAGAGATGGCAATAAGGGACTTTAATTTTGAGAAACTTTACGGAATTAAATGTGTTTATCACTCTGAGCTTTCGCGGAGCTGCAGCGGTGATTCTGTCGGGAGAAAGCGCATTCACAGCCACTTCTTTGCCCATGAGTCAGAGCCTCAGCCAACTTATTTTAATCATCTTGGACTTAACACAATGAGATATCTGCACACCTTCAGCAGGTAGACCCGCTGTGATGGAGGTGCTTATCCGCCCTGCATTAGCTTAAGGTGCACCGAGCCAAGAAAAGGGTCTCTCTGCCTCTCGTTACTCCGGTGCGATGACGTAAATCATTCGGCCTATTGTTTTTCACTCAGTAACGGATGTGATTTAAAATGTAGTGAATTACAATACTTAACAGAAAACCTACTTAAGTTAAAGTACAGATTTTAAAAACAAGCCTACTTCAAAAAGTACAAGTACAAAAAAAACTACTCAATTACAGTAACGTGAGTAAATGTAATTCCTTTACTTTACACCTCTGCAAGCCAGCAATGAAGAGGAAGACAATGGAGCTTCTGGGACTGTAGGAAGCACTGAGGGTGAAGGTAAGGAGCCAACTCTGTCAGACCTGATGTCCATTCTCCAGGCCCACAGCAAGAGGCCCAGGAGGCTAAGCATAATGAGCTAACTGCAAGGCGCTTTAAAGCACTTCAACATCAGTTTCAGCTTCTGCAGTTAGAAGTTGAAGAACAGCTCCAGTACCTGATCCTCAGTTTTCAGAGTCTGACCCATCAAATGTGGAGGCTCCATTGACTACAATGCACTATCCATCCGCCCAAGCTGAGGCCTCTGCAGGTTTTTTTTAAATATTTTTGGTTTTATTCATATTGTGATATTTATGATTTTGTTTTGTTGATTGCGGTTGTTGTGTTTTTATTAATACTCTTGGTTTTATGCATGTTTTTAGAATGAGTTGAGACCTTGGTGTGACTAATGACAGATTACCTGCACCTGTATAGCTTTGTTTGATTTAATGGACAGTTTTTCTGCTAAATGAGGAGCCTACCTTGCCTACCTTGCCTGTTGACACGCAGCGCCTCTGCATGCAGCGGGAGAGTGAAGAGCCCTGCCAGCAGTGTCAGTATCCCTTTGGGAAAGTAGTAACACTCTGGTTTTAGAAGTACTGCGATTGTGTGTGTGAAGGCGCAATACTGGCGGTATTTTCTTGTTTCTGCAGTGCCCGTCCTGCAGCCTGTGTACTTGCTGAGTGACTTCAGGAGACCCTGCGAAGGAATCAGCAGGATTGGTCAGTCGCAGAAGATCGTGACAAATTACTCACTGTTTTATTTTGTTGGAGCTGAGTGACTTTTTAGCCTCTTACATTTTAATCGGTGGACTTTTAGCTCTCCTTTGTATCCCTTGTTTTACCTGACTTTTATTCCTGTTTTAGACAACTTCTGGCAAAGACATTTTAGGACAATTTTATTGTTTTATTTCTTTTAAGTGGGTTTTAATTTGGTGCAGTTTAAGGACAACCTACCTCATAAATAAATCTGTTTTGCACCAGCACATCATTGTTTTAAGTCTCTTGATTACTGTCAGCGCTGCTCTCACCCCGATAATTCAAACGAACCCTGTTAATATTCAGTTCATTATTCTTTTGAAATTACCACATTCCACCCCATTTACAGTACCTTACACAATAAGTAATTGAAATGATCATCCTTGAACAATACTTGAGAATATTCTCCCCTGAGCTTTAGGTATGGATCAAAGAGCATGACCCAGATTCAGAAACAGAGGCTGACAGATGTCTTTGTGGCTGCACAGAAAAAGGGTCAACCATGGAGCTACAATGCATGGAGGACGACAACCACAAACCAGCCCAACAGTTCCAACAGGGGGCAGCAACCAGTGCAGGTAAGTCTCTCATATGGGAGGGCGAGCCAGCTAGCAGGCCAACAAAACCCTCTAGCAAAAAGCTAATTTGTTATCGATGTGGAATTTAAGGCCATACTAAACCCATGTACCCGAAAAACTCGGCTAAGATTACAACTGTTGTAGTTAACCAACAGTTGAAGGTTTGGTACAACCTTTAAAATACGCATCCTGTTAAGACGTTTTCAGGATTCAGGGAAAATCTCACGTGAGTCCTTCAAATCTGGGATCTGAAGGAGGTAGTAAAAATGCCAAGGAATGTCCAAATGGTTCTTCTCTGTGATTGTGACTTGTTTGTTTTAGTGATTTTTTTAAATTTTCTATTTTAATATTACTTTTTCTCTTTGTCATGATGCATTTGAGCACCTTGGGATGGACATTGTTGGTCCTGTAGAGAGAAGCAAAGCAGGAAACCGTTATATGCTGGTTATAACAGACTATGCTACCAAGTATCTAAAAGTCTTTCCACTAAAATCCATATAGGCAAAAGCAGTTGCTTTCTGTTTGGTACAGTTCTTTTCAAGGGTGGGCTTCCCTTGTGAAATATTACCTGATCAGGGAACTAACTTTATGTCTTCTCTGCTGAAACAGGTGTACCAGTTACTTGGTATCAGGAGACTCAGGACCACAACATTAAGGATGATCTTAAACGGATGGGCTAATGGAGGACCTTAACCAGACCCTGGAACAGATGCTCCAGAAGTTTGTAAAGAACACTGGTACAGACTGGAATCAATGGCTGCCCTACCTCCTCTTTGCATACAGAGAAGTACCACAATCCTCCACTAGTTTCTCTCCTTTTGTATGGACATGAAGTTTGGGGTCCGTTGGCACTGTTGAAGATCTGTAGGGAGGCAAGGGGAGGGTGGGATCTGTTAATGTTGTATCCTATGTCATCCAGGTGAGAGAGCGGCTGGAGAAAATGGGTGAGCTGGCCTAATCGCACATGGCGGACGCCCAGCAGCAACAGAAGTCCTATTACGACAAGTCAGCCAGGCAGAGATCCTTTGACCCAGGACAGAAAGTGCTGGTGCTCCTACCTAGTGATAGAAGTGATGCTAATAAGAAGTGGATGAGCAATGCTAACCTCTCTAGTGACCTGGTAGACCATGATCTCAGACGGCCAACGGCTTCAGGTGAGATCTATCTGTAATTCAGAAGTTTTTCCGGGAGAACAAATATTGTTAAACATGACATTGTTGTGAGAGAAGGTGCGAAGATGAGAGGTGAGAAGATTAAGTTACAGGATCCCTGAGCGCCTGCTGGCCTCACTGAGGAGGGAGGTTGACCTGATGCTGTCCCTGGGGATCATCGAGGCTTCACAGAGCGAGTGGTGTAACCCATTGGTGCTCGTACCAAAGAAGGATGGAAGCATAAGGTTCTGCATTGACTTCAGGTACCTGAATTCAGTTTCTCAATTTGATTTCACCGTGTTGATTTGAAGTTATATTAAATTGACCTCTTTTATAGGTCTAGTTCTTATAATTTGGGTTTTCAAACTTGGTTTTCTATTTTTGGGTTAAATAAAGACCCACCTTTTCTTTAAACTTACTCCTGTGTCTCGTCCCTTACTGCTTGGGCCCCCGCAAGAGAATCCTTCTCATCTCGGTAAGAGTGTTTATAAGGCACACTACAAGTGAAGGCCTGTGTCTGGCCATGAAATGTTTGTCTGATTTCACCTATTGCTTCGATGATGTCACCAGTTGTAATCCCAATGGATTTCATTACCTACATAAGATGTGGGTTCTTCTTTTTTAGGCTTTGGTAGAGAAGCCATCCAGTGGCGACGAGAAAACGTTCGGCTATCTCCTCACACAGAAAGACGAGGGATCTGAAGGTAAACTTTTTATATGATTCTGAGAAAACTCCGTACCAATTTTTTTTTTTTTAAAGCTGTGCAATGTAACAAGGGGGAGTTAAGAATCTGATCCGTCTGTGTTTCAGGATTATTCTCTGAATCGTTGCTCTGCACGGTTTTGTTGCTGTGACGTAATGGTAATACGTGTTATTGTTTTTGTCAACAGTGATATACAATGTGTTTCTACTCATAAAGGGCGGGTTTTTCCACATTTCAAACCTTGTATTAGCAAAGATCCAGACAGCTATCAAAGAGATTTTTGATTTTTATCGTAGCCTCATTGTTGACCAAATGAAACATTAAATCCTCTTTTTGTCATCGCAGCTGTATAAATAATGGATGTAGGGTCTTTGAAAGAAGTTAGTTGAGACCCTCTTTTGTTAGTGCTAATTTTTATTTTCTGATAAGCAGAACTTTAATTCTACCTCTCCACACACTCAGCTCCAGTCTCAAATCAAGATAGACTTCTGCTCAGCCAAGGATTACCACGACGAGGGCTGCAGTACAGAGGTAATGTTCAGTCTGGGCCATGAAATCCACTTGGTGGTCGGGGTCAGTGTCTTTTCCCGCCTGTAATTATGATACATTGGGTAAAAGTGTGTTATTAGTTCATGTTGTGTGTGTAACATGTCTCAGTGATGGAGTGAAAAAGTAATTTCCCCCTGTGGGATTAATAAAGAATATCTTCTTCTTCTTACAATGATTGTCTCTGATAAACATACTGTTTATATATTCCTCAAATCAACACATGTAAGCCAAATTAATGTGTATGCCAACTGAATGTAAAAAAAATATTTTGATAAAGGAGCTAGTGCAACATTTCACACATAAATACAGCAGAAATCCAGTCTCTTGAGTGAGAAGCGCCAAGTGTCCTGTTGTCTGAGTCGTGTTTACATGGACGGGACGGCCTTGCGTATAAAGTTGTTTTAGTCAGGGACTAGAGAAAAGAAGAATAACATACTCACACGGGCAATTGCTGCTCGATCAATGGACAATTTTGTCCGCCACGTGCTCTAAATGATGCTTAATCACGGTGCGTTTTAATTGATAACTCCTTCGTGTGAACATGAGTGAAGAGGGGTTTGGAGGTGTTTGTTTTGGTTTAATGCTGGTGCTCGAGGGGGCGACATCTACTTCAAAAGGTCACACATTCTTCCTTAAATTACGATAAATTAATCTAAATGTATGCTTAAATAAAATCTTTCTTAGACATGTTGGACAGATTGAAAACCCTCCTGTATTTCTTGGTGTAGATTTTTGTACTACTGTTCTCTTCACAGGGTGATAAAGAAAGTTCTGACTCACTGGATGATGGACCCTCATCAGGCCAAGATGCGTCTTGCTCACTCTGTCAGCAATGGCTTAATTCCAGTCAGCTGTTGTTTACAAGTACAGTACAGTATTCAAGGTGAATTCTCCAGATAATATCCTGCTGCGATATCACATTAGCTCACTCTGACTTGCTGCGGAAAAAATAGGGGTCTGGCAGGAGAAACTCCAGGTGAAGTCCGACTGAAAAATGTTGCCCTTTGCGTTCACACATTCAGCTTCTCTGGCAAATATCAGGAGTTTTTTTTGGAAGTTTTCTGCAAGTGTGAAAACCCTGTGTCATCTTGTTAATTGCTACATTGTTGTTTTTGTTTCAGGGTTTTATTGGGACATTATTTTTGTGTATTGTCAGGATTTGTACATTATGTAAAGAACTTTGTAGCGTTGGTTTTTGGTAAGTGTAACAAAGCTAATGGGTAAAAGAGAAAGAAAAACAAATAGAAACACAACGTCAAACAGTTGCACAAAGTTAAAAGGCCTGTTGGAAAATATTGTGTGATGATTGTTTAATATTTTCTCCTTACATGTTTGCTTTAAAGGAGTGAGGAAGATAGTGGTGGAGGAAAATCTCCAGTTTGTTCCTGACAGTGAGGTGAGTTCTCTGCTCTCACTTGAAGCTGTGATACACATCTGGACAAGTATGAGCCTTTTTTTTTTTTTTGTCTTTCCTTCTGATTAAGGATACCCTGAGTCTTTGGGACCTTCACTTCCTGATCATGATTCACTGTTGGCCTGATCTGGTCATTCATGACTTTGAACTCGCCACATGAGTGCGGCTCTGCCTCCATGGTGGCGTATGTATCAGTGTTTTAAAACGTATACAGCTGTGATTTATACAGAGGAATGGGACTCAAATAATGAAGAAATATCTGTTTCACAGCCAAGAGAAAAGCAGCATGAAGATGATTACACTGACCAAACAAGACTACTGTCAGGTTTTTGTACAAATCCTTTTAAAGAGCTGAGATATGTGATTTTCACGAGTCTGTTCTGAACTCAACATAAAGCTTTATGATTTTTCAGATCAACTCACTACAAATACTCGATGGCCGTACTCTCTGGATGTGTCTTCAGTCTCCTGTCTCGTCCAGACAAAAATAAACATGGTAAACAATCAACAGGGATATGCAATGCGTTTCTAGTCATAAAGGGCGGGTTTTTCCACATTTCAAACCTTGCATTGGCAAAGATCGAGACAGCTATCAAAGAGATTTTTGATTTTTATCGTAGCCTCATTGTTAACCAAATGAAACATTAAATCCTCTTTTTGTCATCGCAGCTGTATAAATAATGGATGTAAGTTGTGCTAATTTTGTTATTGTTAGTGCTAATTTTTATTTTCTGATAAGCAGAACTTTAATTCCACCTCTCCACACACTCAGCTCCAGTCTCAAATCAAGATAGACTTCTGCTCAGCCAAGGATTACCACGACGAGGGCTGCAGTACAGCGGTGATGTTCAGTCTGGGCCATGAAATCCACTTGGTGATTGGGGTCAGTGTCTTTTATCGCCTGTTATTATGATACATTGGGTAAAAGTGAGTTACTGTGTTATTAGTGCATGTTGTGTGTGTAATTCAGCCTGTGTGTGTAAAATGTCTCAGTAATGGAGTGAAAAAGTAATTTCCCCCTGTGGGATTAATAAAGGATATATTCTTCTTCTTACAATGATTGTCTCTGATAAACATATTATATACTGTTTATAAGTTCCTCAAATCAACACATGTAAGCCAAATTAATGTGTATGCCAACTGAAAGTCAAAAAACATTTTTTGATAAAGGAGCTAGTTCAACATTTCACACATAAATACAGCAGAAATCAGTCTCTTTAAATGTCTCTGAGTAATGACTGTCTACAATGAGTGAGATGCGCCCAAGTGTCCTCTTGTCTGAGTCGTGTTTACATGGACGGGTTTATTGAGACATTATTTTTGTGTATCGTCAGGATTACTACGTTATGGAAAGAACTTTGTAGCGTTGGTTTTTGGTAATTGCTCTGTAAACAAAGCTAATGAGTAAAAGAGAGGTAAAACAAATACAAACAGTTGCACAAAGTTAAAAGGCCTGTTGGAAAAGATTGTGTCACGATTGTTGAAAAATGTCCCTGTCTATGTTTGCTTTAAAGGAGTGAGGAAGATGGTGGTGGTGGAAAATCTCCTGTATGTTCCTGACAGTGAGGTGAGTTCTGTGCTCTCACTTGAAGCTGTGATACACATCTGGACAAGTATGAGCCTTTTTTTTGTTGTCTTCTCTTCTGCTTAAGGATACCCTGAGTCTTTGGGACCTTCACTTCCTTGTCATGATTCACGGTTGGCCCGATCTGGTCATTCATGACTTTGAACTCACCACATGAGTGCGGCTCTGCCTCCATGGTGGCGTATGTATCATTGTTTTAAAACATACTACAGCTGTGATTTATACAGAGGAATGGGACTCAAGTAATGATGAAATATCTTTTTCACAGCCCAGACTAAAGCAGCATGAAGATGATTACACTGACCAAACAAGACAGCTGTCAGGTATTTGTACAAATCCTTTTAAAGAACTGTGATATGTGATTTTCACGAGTCTGTTCTGAACTCAACATAAAGCTTTATGATTTTTCAGATCAACTCACTGCAAATACGATTCCTGCCCTCGATGGCTGTACTCTCTGGATGTGTCTTCAGTGTCCTGTCTCGTCCAGACAAAAATAAACATGGTAAACAGTCAACACTTATTACAGTGCTAAATGGATCTTGCATGCATAAAATAAATACATGTCTGCACATTTAAGTAACATATTTTACTCTTTCTGATTTCAGGATACCATTTATTTAGTTGACGGCATTTGTGATAACCCAGAAAGGAAGGATATGTTTTATTTTTGATGTGCTGCTTGATAACGATGAGAAATCAAGAAAGACACATCCCTCAGTGGGTGCTGGATCCAAAATAAAAAATAGGTAAGGAAAGCAAAACAAGATCTGCACACCAAGAAGCTCCCGTTTTATTAAGTTATGTTGTGCTTCCTTGTCCCCCCCAATAACTACTAAAGAAAATGATAAAAGTTTTAAAATAGTAAGGTCTTTGTTTTTCTTTTTTTTCTCAACAGATAGTCGAGGAGAGGCGATTTCTTCTGTCGTCAGATGCTTCAGAGAGGCTTTATATATCTAAAGTATATACATTTATATCCTGTTTTGTGTTCTTTCTAAATGCAAAAGCATTGTTGAATTGTTTTTGTTCTATTTAATACTATATAAAACAGGAGAAAATGATCAAAATAAAGTTTCAATAAATAAAAATCCTAAAATGTCTCTCTTCCCAGAATCACCCATTAATATATATTTTATTGGTGTACAATAAGGCTGAGATAGACAGGCGGACAGTCATCCAGACACTTAACTCTAAATTCAGCTCAAATGTAATGGCAAGACTTTTCAGCCTCTTGAAATGTGTTTGTAAAGAAGTCTGCACAGTCTGTATGTAAACATGCTGAGTGAGAAAGCATTTCTTGTCCTTATCAAAAATTGTTACTGTTTGTGATGAATTCTGACTATTGCGATGTTTGTTGCAAATCCTTTTATTGGAATAACGATGAAAGTGCAGTTACTTTGGCATCCTATTACCTACCCTGACCTATGTTTTAATGTTGTTCTTTTTAAGGAGGATAATTATGGTTCTCAAGGAGGCATGAGGGAGATTTCGTCTGTCGTCGTCAGATGCTTCAGAGAGACTTTGCATGAGAACAGGTACTTAACTTTATTTGGATGCATTTCTTTCTTCCATTTTTTAAAAACATATTTACTTTGCAAGGTTATCATACATGTCACAATAAACGGATTAAATGAAAAATACAAAATGCTTCTATTATTTTCAGTGTTTTGTCAACTGTTGCATTCCCACTACCATTCAAGAGGTAAGCCTACTTTAGGACATTTTATTTTACTTGTTTTTTTTAACAGTTTAGATATTATGCCCAGTTGGAAGTGTATTCACTTGTGCTTGTGAACACACACTTTTCCAAATGGGCATAATATCTAAACTGTTAAGAAGAAACAAGTAAATTAAAATGTCTTTATATTTGTATAAATATTTCAAAAGCAATTTTTTTTTCATTTTTCCCTTTAAACCGGGAGTCGGAAAGAGGGAAAGAGGGAAAGAGGGAAAGAGGGAAAGAGGGAAAGAGGGAAAGAGGGAAAGAGGGAAAGAGGGAAAGAGGGAAAGAGGGAAAGAGGGAAAGAGGGAAAGAGGGAAAGAGGGAAAGAGGGAAAGAGGGAAAGAGGGAAAGAGGGAAAGAGGGAAAGAGGGAAAGAGGGAAAGAGGGAAAGAGGGAAAGAGGGAAAGAGGGAAAGAGGGAAAGAGGGAAAGAGGGAAAGAGGGAAAGAGGGAAAGAGGGAAAGAGGGAAAGAGGGAAAGAGGGAAAGAGGGAAAGAGGGAAAGATCCGGGTGGAGACTGGGAGTCAGATCGGGTCCGCGGGAGATCGCGCGACCTCTCGCTCCCCGCCTGCTCTCCTCCGGGTGGAGACTGGGAGTCAGATCGGGTCCGCGGGAGATCGCGCGACCTCTCGCTCCCCGCCTGCTCTCCTCCGGGTGGAGACTGGGAGTCAGATCGGGTCCGCGGGAGATCGCGCGACCTCTCGCTCCCCGCCTGCTCTCCTCCGGGTGGAGACTGGGAGTCAGATCGGGTCCGCGGGAGATCGCGCGACCTCTCGCTCCCCGCCTGCTCTCCTCCGGGTGGAGACTGGGAGTCAGATCGGGTCCGCGGGAGATCGCGCGACCTCTCGCTCCCCGCCTGCTCTCCTCCGGGTGGAGACTGGGAGTCAGATCGGGTCCGCGGGAGATCGCGCGACCTCTCGCTCCCCGCCTGCTCTCCTCCGGGTGGAGACTGGGAGTCAGATCGGGTCCGCGGGAGATCGCGCGACCTCTCGCTCCCCGCCTGCTCTCCTCCGGGTGGAGACTGGGAGTCAGATCGGGTCCGCGGGAGATCGCGCGACCTCTCGCTCCCCGCCTGCTCTCCTCCGGGTGGAGACTGGGAGTCAGATCGGGTCCGCGGGAGATCGCGCGACCTCTCGCTCCCCGCCTGCTCTCCTCCGGGTGGAGACTGGGAGTCAGATCGGGTCCGCGGGAGATCGCGCGACCTCTCGCTCCCCGCCTGCTCTCCTCCGGGTGGAGACTGGGAGTCAGATCGGGTCCGCGGGAGATCGCGCGACCTCTCGCTCCCCGCCTGCTCTCCTCCGGGTGGAGACTGGGAGTCAGATCGGGTCCGCGGGAGATCGCGCGACCTCTCGCTCCCCGCCTGCTCTCCTCCGGGTGGAGACTGGGAGTCAGATCGGGTCCGCGGGAGATCGCGCGACCTCTCGCTCCCCGCCTGCTCTCCTCCGGGTGGAGACTGGGAGTCAGATCGGGTCCGCGGGAGATCGCGCGACCTCTCGCTCCCCGCCTGCTCTCCTCCGGGTGGAGACTGGGAGTCAGATCGGGTCCGCGGGAGATCGCGCGACCTCTCGCTCCCCGCCTGCTCTCCTCCGGGTGGAGACTGGGAGTCAGATCGGGTCCGCGGGAGATCGCGCGACCTCTCGCTCCCCGCCTGCTCTCCTCCGGGTGGAGACTGGGAGTCAGATCGGGTCCGCGGGAGATCGCGCGACCTCTCGCTCCCCGCCTGCTCTCCTCCGGGTGGAGACTGGGAGTCAGATCGGGTCCGCGGGAGATCGCGCGACCTCTCGCTCCCCGCCTGCTCTCCTCCGGGTGGAGACTGGGAGTCAGATCGGGTCCGCGGGAGATCGCGCGACCTCTCGCTCCCCGCCTGCTCTCCTCCGGGTGGAGACTGGGAGTCAGATCGGGTCCGCGGGAGATCGCGCGACCTCTCGCTCCCCGCCTGCTCTCCTCCGGGTGGAGACTGGGAGTCAGATCGGGTCCGCGGGAGATCGCGCGACCTCTCGCTCCCCGCCTGCTCTCCTCCGGGTGGAGACTGGGAGTCAGATCGGGTCCGCGGGAGATCGCGCGACCTCTCGCTCCCCGCCTGCTCTCCTCCGGGTGGAGACTGGGAGTCAGATCGGGTCCGCGGGAGATCGCGCGACCTCTCGCTCCCCGCCTGCTCTCCTCCGGGTGGAGACTGGGAGTCAGATCGGGTCCGCGGGAGATCGCGCGACCTCTCGCTCCCCGCCTGCTCTCCTCCGGGTGGAGACTGGGAGTCAGATCGGGTCCGCGGGAGATCGCGCGACCTCTCGCTCCCCGCCTGCTCTCCTCCGGGTGGAGACTGGGAGTCAGATCGGGTCCGCGGGAGATCGCGCGACCTCTCGCTCCCCGCCTGCTCTCCTCCGGGTGGAGACTGGGAGTCAGATCGGGTCCGCGGGAGATCGCGCGACCTCTCGCTCCCCGCCTGCTCTCCTCCGGGTGGAGACTGGGAGTCAGATCGGGTCCGCGGGAGATCGCGCGACCTCTCGCTCCCCGCCTGCTCTCCTCCGGGTGGAGACTGGGAGTCAGATCGGGTCCGCGGGAGATCGCGCGACCTCTCGCTCCCCGCCTGCTCTCCTCCGGGTGGAGACTGGGAGTCAGATCGGGTCCGCGGGAGATCGCGCGACCTCTCGCTCCCCGCCTGCTCTCCTCCGGGTGGAGACTGGGAGTCAGATCGGGTCCGCGGGAGATCGCGCGACCTCTCGCTCCCCGCCTGCTCTCCTCCGGGTGGAGACTGGGAGTCAGATCGGGTCCGCGGGAGATCGCGCGACCTCTCGCTCCCCGCCTGCTCTCCTCCGGGTGGAGACTGGGAGTCAGATCGGGTCCGCGGGAGATCGCGCGACCTCTCGCTCCCCGCCTGCTCTCCTCCGGGTGGAGACTGGGAGTCAGATCGGGTCCGCGGGAGATCGCGCGACCTCTCGCTCCCCGCCTGCTCTCCTCCGGGTGGAGACTGGGAGTCAGATCGGGTCCGCGGGAGATCGCGCGACCTCTCGCTCCCCGCCTGCTCTCCTCCGGGTGGAGACTGGGAGTCAGATCGGGTCCGCGGGAGATCGCGCGACCTCTCGCTCCCCGCCTGCTCTCCTCCGGGTGGAGACTGGGAGTCAGATCGGGTCCGCGGGAGATCGCGCGACCTCTCGCTCCCCGCCTGCTCTCCTCCGGGTGGAGACTGGGAGTCAGATCGGGTCCGCGGGAGATCGCGCGACCTCTCGCTCCCCGCCTGCTCTCCTCCGGGTGGAGACTGGGAGTCAGATCGGGTCCGCGGGAGATCGCGCGACCTCTCGCTCCCCGCCTGCTCTCCTCCGGGTGGAGACTGGGAGTCAGATCGGGTCCGCGGGAGATCGCGCGACCTCTCGCTCCCCGCCTGCTCTCCTCCGGGTGGAGACTGGGAGTCAGATCGGGTCCGCGGGAGATCGCGCGACCTCTCGCTCCCCGCCTGCTCTCCTCCGGGTGGAGACTGGGAGTCAGATCGGGTCCGCGGGAGATCGCGCGACCTCTCGCTCCCCGCCTGCTCTCCTCCGGGTGGAGACTGGGAGTCAGATCGGGTCCGCGGGAGATCGCGCGACCTCTCGCTCCCCGCCTGCTCTCCTCCGGGTGGAGACTGGGAGTCAGATCGGGTCCGCGGGAGATCGCGCGACCTCTCGCTCCCCGCCTGCTCTCCTCCGGGTGGAGACTGGGAGTCAGATCGGGTCCGCGGGAGATCGCGCGACCTCTCGCTCCCCGCCTGCTCTCCTCCGGGTGGAGACTGGGAGTCAGATCGGGTCCGCGGGAGATCGCGCGACCTCTCGCTCCCCGCCTGCTCTCCTCCGGGTGGAGACTGGGAGTCAGATCGGGTCCGCGGGAGATCGCGCGACCTCTCGCTCCCCGCCTGCTCTCCTCCGGGTGGAGACTGGGAGTCAGATCGGGTCCGCGGGAGATCGCGCGACCTCTCGCTCCCCGCCTGCTCTCCTCCGGGTGGAGACTGGGAGTCAGATCGGGTCCGCGGGAGATCGCGCGACCTCTCGCTCCCCGCCTGCTCTCCTCCGGGTGGAGACTGGGAGTCAGATCGGGTCCGCGGGAGATCGCGCGACCTCTCGCTCCCCGCCTGCTCTCCTCCGGGTGGAGACTGGGAGTCAGATCGGGTCCGCGGGAGATCGCCGGCAAAAAATCAGTGTGACGACGGAGGAAAAGAAATACACAAAAAAATATTAAGAATTAAAAAAATAAAAAGCTTGAATATTTACTTGTTTTAGCAATGATACAAATATTCATCCATAATATCATCTTCTTCATCATCATTATTGCCACCATCATCATCACTATCATGGAAAATTGACATCCTGTCTTCACCCACTAAAACTCTCCTGTCAACAGTCAACACCAGAAGCCGGTCTAAGAAACTAGCACCAGAGAGTATGGGCATACCCTTTCCGGTTTGTGAAATATATTTGCAGCAGGTGAAATATATTTACATCAGGTGAAAAATATATTTTAATTTTAATTTTAATTTTAATTTTAATTTCATTCAAACAAACAATACAATTAAATACAAACATAAAATCTTGAATGAAAAGGAGCAGAAAGAAGATTAATCTGATATAATCTGCCTTTCTTTCACAAGACATTAATCAACAAAACACTTAATTCAAAAACAATTCAAAATAAAATGAATTAGACAGTTGACCTTCAGGGCCACCGTATAATTCCTATGGACACACTGATTGAGTCAACAGGGATATTTAGTGTTTGATCCAGGGGTGAACAAGAAGCCAGTAAAGTTTGTTAAGGCTCGAACCTCAGGATCCTAGCGGCTCTTTGAACCGGAAGCTCTTGCTTGCTTAAGATCCAGATGAGGAGTGTGTTACAGTAGTCAAGCTTGGATGAGACAAGGGCGTGGACGACTTTGAGGCATTTGGAGGAGTGGACCTGTCCTTTATAATAATATTTAACATGCACTCCACCTTATTAGAGGAAAGAATACACTGAATGTTTGACTTTGCAGATATTTAGGAGATTAACTGTGATGCCCTGACAGTATTATACAGTTTCCATTGTAGGTGGAAAATGCTGATTTTTGCAACATAAAGAAGGCGGGTTCTGGAGAGGTCGCTCGAAAAAATCAGAGTGGGAAGAAAGAGGACAAGAAATAAACACAAAAAAAAATTTAATAAAACAAATAAACAATATTTGGAGAGTAAGGTGAGCTCGAGCCCAATTTTTAATTTAGAAAGCTTTATTGGCATGAATTTTACTTAAACAATATTGCCAAAGCATCAACACAATACAAAACAATATGAACAGTAACGATGCAACGATGCAGCATGAGTAAAATTAATAATTATATACACAATTTATTACAACAACAAATAAACAGATTCAAATATATACAGTATTTATATATATGTATATATAAAAAAACGTAAATAAAGCAGTCTATGCTGTTAGGTGACTAGGGGCCCGTTTCAGAAAGGCAAGGCATGTTTATTTATATAGCACATTTCAACAACAAGGCAATTCAAAGTGCTTCACACAAGACATCAAAAAGCATCATGACAGAGGAAAGAAAAGAAACATTCAAATAGAACATTTTAAATTCACTGAAATTATTAAATCTGAAAATATGTTCAAGTAATAATAATTCAAATAAAATTAATTGAAGGAAAAATATACAAAGAATTAAAAGTTACAGTGCAGAGTGAAAGATTAAAATCTTATTTAAATTGTTTAGTTAAAGGCAGCTGTAAACAGGTGTGTCTTTAACCTGGATTTAAAAGAGCTGAGAGTATCAGCAGACCTGCAATTTTCTGGGAGTTTGTTCCAGATATAAGGAGCATAGAAACTGAATGCTGCTTCTCCATGTTTGGTTCTGACTCTGGGGACAGACAGCAGACCTGTACCAGACGACCTGAGCGGTCTGGATGGTTCGTAGTTAATCTCTCTGTCTGAGCCTGAGCACTGAGTTGATTTACCATTCAGTTTCGCAGCAGGTGAAATACATTTGCAGCAGGTGAAATACATTTGCAGCAGGTGAAATATATTTGCAGCAGGTGAAATATATTTGCAGGAAGTGAAATATATATGCAGCAGATGAAATATATTTGCAGCAGGTGAAATATTTACACAGTTGACCTTCAGGGCCACCATACCTTCTCCTTATATGTCTTAACCACACAGATTGTGTAATTTATCCCTTTTACACCATTCTCTCTGCAATCCCAATTTGTCTTGAATCCTGTGATCTTCACTTTAAGAATCTCTTTTCTTTTGCATCAAAAGCTTAAACAGTACTTAAACCCCTCAAAAACTAACAAAAGTTAAGATGTAAGTGTCAATATTTCACCTTTTCCTCACACTGTCTCTCCAGCCTCTCTGACACCTCTGACTTGACAAAACACAGCTGGATTGTGCATCTCATCTCCATGTTTCAGCTCCTTTTGGGTAAAAAATTATGATTCAGGACATAATGGAGATTGTGTTCCTCCCTGGATGTTATAGACAGAATGCATCTTTTATGGAGGAGGGGCCTTGTTTTCTGTTGCCTTGCTTTAATAATGCAACAGTCCAAAGCATCTGTACATACATCATCCAGAGGGCTCAACTTCACTTTCCTCTCTCCTGCTTCCTGCAAAACCCACTACAACAAACACTGTTTTTTTACTGTGTTTTCACTAGAGAGGAGAGACAGGTTTAAATTGATTATCACTTAGAGTTTTTCACATCTCAAAGCATCTTTGAGTCAATCTTTCTTGATGGGAGACATGGGCAGGGATGGGCCAAAGGGTTTTACGGTAGACTCAAAGAAAAACTGTCAAAGTGTAACATTTGTTTGAAAATATCTCCGCATCAGGGTCGGAGCTGTATCATGAGGCTGTGTTATGGGAAACTATTCCAGACGATGTTTCATCCACCTAAAGCCATCTTGTTAAAAACACAGCTAAAAAAATCTTCCTAAAATAAAAAAGTAAAGAGAAAGAAAACGCAATTAAACTGTTGATCTCATGTCCCTTTTGTGGGTTACATTTCTTTAAAATAATTTGTACCAGTCTCTTATGAGCCATAAGCTAAACGGTGATGTGATATACAGTACATGAGACTTCGCATGATTTAGGGCCTGCATGTACTGTATTTATCGATGGCGCCCACAACCTCAGTTTCCGTGGTTTTCACTTGCGCTCATTGTTGCTAGCTTACGAAAGTTCACTTCTGATTCCAAAAGTTATGTCCGTTGGGTCATCTTCTTTCTTTATTCAAGGAAATATTACCAAGAAAACTTGAAAATAATGTAAATGAATCCTCTCCTGGCATTAGCAGTAGCGCTATCCCTGGAAGTTGTACCCT